>OZ038382.1:107111468-107860157 GCA_964036045.1 Eutreptiella sp. 'Long Island Sound 2002' | reverse complement strand
GCAAGTGGCGGACCTCAGTTTCAAAAACTGCAGTTTAGGGCCAAAAACAGCCATTTTTGGGCCAAAAAAGCCCTGGAACACATTCAAAACGGCCAAGCGAAGGGAAACGGTGGGTACACTCCACGTGCGGCTTGACTTCCCCGTGTCAACGAGCTCTTTGCGGCCCTCTAACACCATGATATGTCCCGGAAACGGCCCAAAAAGGCCCCCAGAAGCTCCAAATGCCGACAGCCACAAACCAGGAATAGGCCATATCTTTGGCTATATGGCTCAAAATGCGATTCCGAGGGCACCTTCTCCACCCACAACCCCCCACTTGTTGTGGTTTCCACCCCTCAGAACTGCCCAAACGGACGCCTAGACCCCAATACCTAGGCCCAGTAGGCTGCAAGCTGCAAGCTCAAGCCCAACAAGGTGGGAGCCCAAATGGGTTAACAGGGTCCAGTAGGGGCAAAAAGATGACTTTTCTCAAAAAAAGATCCTAGACCATGTGCGACGCTAAAACAAGAGTTTTTGGACTATTTTGAGCTTGTGGTGGCCCATTTTGGTCCTCCGAAAATCCCAAAATGCCTTGAAAATGGGCTGTTTTGGACCAAAAATGAGTCAAAAATGGGTCAAAAACGCATTTTTCCAAACCTCATCCCGAGACCATTTGGGGTGCACAAACGGGTAAAATGAGCCCATTTTGAACCCATTTTGGGGCATTTTGGCCCCTTAGAAGTCCAAAAGGCCTTGAAAGTGGGCCTCGTGGGGATGGGGTTCACTTGCAAGCTAATTTCATTTTGTCAAGAGCCATCAATGTGTGAATCATTCTTGATGTCCCTCACCAGTCATAGCTAATGTTCCCTCCCCCACCAGCTCGGTCCCAATATTCAGTCTTGATTAGGGTCACGGAGCTGGTGGAACTAGTCTTGGTTTTATAACCCTTTTTAATGTCTAGGGTGGACCTACCAGGTTTAGGAGCAGCAGCGGCAGCACCAAGCAGCAGCACGCGCGAAATGGGTAAAAATCAGACCTCCGTCGTGGTGCTTCAGATTCGGCTGAAATTTTGGTGGATGATACCTATGGGTGTGAAGTACAATCACACAAAGTTTGAGCAAGGAACTCAACGGTGGCGGCTGGGAACGGCATTCGCAAGTGGCAGACCTCGGTTCAAAAGCTGCAGTTTAGGGCCAAAAACAGCCATTTTTGGGCCAAAAAAGCCCGGGCACATTCAAAACAGCCAAACGAAGGGAGACGGGCGGGACACTCCACGTGCCGCTTGACTTCCCCGTGTCAACGAGCTCTTTGCGGCCCTCTAACTCCATGATATGTCCCGGAAATAGCCCAAAAAGGCCCCCAGAAGTTCCAAATGCTGACGGCCACAAACCAAGAATAGGCCATATCTTTGGCTGCATGGCTCAAAATGTGATTCCGGGGGCACCTAATCCACCCGCAACCCCCCACTTTTTGTGGTTGCCACCCCTCAGAATTGCCCAAACGGACGCCTAGACCCCAATACCTAGGCCCGGTAGGCTGCAGCAAGCTGCAAGCTCACGCCCAAACAAGTGGGTGCCCAAATGGGTCAACAGGGTCCAGTAGGGGCAAAAAGATGTCGTTTCTCAAAAAATGATCCTAGACCATGCGTGACGCTAGAACAAGTGTTTTTGGACCGTTTTGAGCTTGTGGTGGCCCATTTTGGTCCTCCGAAAATCCAAAATGCCCTGAAAATGGGCTGTTTTGGGACCCAAAAATGGGTCAAAAAAGGGTCAAAAACGCATTTTTCCAAACCTCATCCTAGACCATTTGGGGTGCACAAACGGGTGAAATGAGCCCGTTTTGGCCCCATTTTGGGCCAATTTTGGCCCCTCAGAAATCCAAAAAGCCTTGAAAGTGGGCCACGTGGTGATGGGGTTCACTGCAGCTGATTTCACTTTGTCAAGAGCCATCAATGTGTGAATCATTCTTGATGTCCCCTCACCAGTCATAGCTGATGTTCCCACCCCCAACAGCTCGGTCCCAATATTCAGTCTTGATTAGGGTCATGGTCACCGAGCTGGTGGAACCAGTCTTGGTTTTATAACCCTTTTTAGTGTCTAGGGTGGACCTACCAGGTTCAAGTAGCAAGCAGCAAGCAGCAAGCAGCAGCACGCGCGAAATGGGTAAAAATCAGAACTCCGTCGTGGGGCTTCAGATTGCGTGAAATTTTGGTGGATGATACCTATGGGTGGGAAGTACAATCACACAAAGTTTGAGCAAGAAACTTAACGGTGGCGGCTGGGAACGGCATTCGCAAGTGGCGGACCTCAGTTTCAAAAACTGCAGTTTAGGGCCAAAAGCAGCCATTTTTTGGGCCAAAGAAGCCCCGGAACACATTCAAAACGGCCAAACCAAGGGAAACGGTGGGTACACTGCATGTGCGGCTTGACTTCCCCGTGTCAACGAGCTCTTTGCGGCCCTCTAACTCCATGATATGTCCTGGAAACACCCCAAAAAGGCCCCCAGAAGCTCCCAAATGCCGACAGCCACAAACCAAGAATAGGCCATATCTTTCGCTACATGGCTCAAAATGCGATTCCGAGGGCACCTGCTCCACCCGCAACCCCCCACTTTTTGTGGTTTCCACCCCTCGAAATTGCCCAAACGGACGCCTAGACCCCAATACCTAGGCCCACTGGGCTGCGGCAAGCTGCAAGCTTAAGCCCAACAAGGTGGGTGCCCAAATGGGTCAACAGGGTCCAGTACGGGCAAAAAGATGACTTTTCTCAAAAATGATCCTAGACCATCTGCGACGCTAAAACAAGTGTTTTTGGACCGTTTTGAGCTTGTGGTGGCCCATTTTGGTCCTCCGAAAACCCCCAAAATGCCTTGAAAATGGGCTGTTTTGGGACCAAAAAAGGGTCAAAAATGGGTCAAAAACGCATTTTTCCAAACCTCATCCTGGACCATTTGGGGTGCACAAACGGGTGAAAAGAGCCCATTTTGAGCCCATTTTGGGGCATTTTGGCCCCTCAGAAGCCCAAAAAGCCTTGAAAGTAGGCCTCGTGGTAATGGGGTTCACTTGCAAGCTGATTCCACTTTGTCAAGAGCCATCAATGCGTGAATCATTCTTGATGTCCCTCACCAGTCATAGCTAATGTTCCCTCCCCCACCAGCTCGGTCCCAATATTCAGTCTTGATTAGGGTTAGGGTCACCGAGCTGGTGGAACCAGTCTTGGTTTTATAACCCTTTTTAGTGTCTAGGTTGGACCTACCAGGTTAGCAGCAGCAGCAGCAGCAGCAGCAGCAAGCAAGCAGCAAGCAGCAAGCAGCAGCACGCGCGAAATGGGTAAAAATCAGACTTCCGTCGTGGTGCTTTAGATTCGGGTGAAATTTTGGTGGATGATACCTATGGGTGGGAAGTACAATCACACAAAGTTTGAGCAAGGAACTCAACGGTGGCGGCTGGGAACGGCATTCGCAAGTGGCGGACCTCTGTTTCAAAAACTGCAGTTTGGGGCCAAAAACAGCCATTTTTGGGCCAAAAAAGCCCTAGAACACATTCAAAACGGCCAAACCAAGGGAAACGGTGGGTACACTGCACGTGCGGCTTGACTTCCCCGTGTCAACGAGCTCTTTGCGGCCCTCTAACTCCATGATATGTCCTGGAAACACCCCAAAAAGGCCCCCAGAAGCTCCAAATGCCGACAGCCACAAACCAAGAATAGGCCATATCTTTCGCTACATGGCTCAAAATGTGATTCCGAGGGCACCTGCTCCACCCGCAACCCCCCACTTTTGTGGTTTCCACCCCTCGAAATTGCCCAAACGGACACCTAGACCCCAATACCTAGGCCCACTGGGCTGCGGCAAGCTGCAAGCTTAAGCCCAACAAGGTGGGTGCCCAAATGGGTCAACAGGGTCCAGTACGGGCAAAAAGATGACTTTTCTCAAAAATGATCCTAGACCATCTGCGACGCTAAAACAAGTGTTTTTGGACCGTTTTGAGCTTGTGGTGGCCCATTTTGGTCCTCCGAAAACCCCCAAAATGCCTTGAAAATGGGCTGTTTTGGGACCAAAAAAGGGTCAAAAATGGGTCAAAAACGCATTTTTCCAAACCTCATCCTGGACCATTTGGGGTGCACAAACGGGTGAAAAGAGCCCATTTTGAGCCCATTTTGGGGCATTTTGGCCCCTCAGAAGCCCAAAAAGCCTTGAAAGTAGGCCTCGTGGTAATGGGGTTCACTTGCAAGCTGATTCCACTTTGTCAAGAGCCATCAATGCGTGAATCATTCTTGATGTCCCTCACCAGTCATAGCTAATGTTCCCTCCCCCACCAGCTCGGTCCCAATATTCAGTCTTGATTAGGGTTAGGGTCACCGAGGTGGTGGAACCAGTCTTGGTTTTATAACCCTTTTTAGTGTCTAGGTTGGACCTACCAGGTTTAGCAGCAGCAGCAGCAGCAGCAGCAGCAGGCAAGCAGCAAGCAGCAGCACGCGCGAAATGGGTATAAATCAGACTTCCGTTGTGGTGCTTTAGATTCGGGTGAAATTTTGGTGGATGATACCTATGGGTGGGAAGTACAATCACACAAAGTTTGAGCAAGGAACTCAACGGTGGCGGCTGGGAACGGCATTCGCAAGTGGCGGACCTCTGTTTCAAAAACTGCAGTTTGGGGCCAAAAACAGCCATTTTTGGGCCAAAAAAGCCCTAGAACACATTCAAAACGGCCAAACCAAGGGAAACGGTGGGTACACTGCACGCGCGGCTTGACTTCCCCGTGTCAACGAGCTCTTTGCGGCCCTCTAACTCCATGATATGTCCCGGAAACACCCCAAAAAGGCCCCGAGAAGCTCCAAATGCCGACAGCCACAAACCAAGAATAGGCCATATCTTTGGCTACATGGCTCAAAATGCGATTCCGAGGGCACCTGCTCCACCCGCAACCCCCCACTTTTTGTGGTTTCCACCCCTCGAAATTGCCCAAACGGACGCCTAGACCCCAATACCTAGGCCCACTAGGCTGCGGCAAGCTGCAAGCTTAAGCCCAAACAGGTGGGTGCCCAAATGGGTCAACAGGGTCCAGTACGGGCAAAAAGATGACTTTTCTCAAAAATGATCCTAGACCATCTGCGACGCTAAAACAAGTGTTTTTGGACCGTTTTGAGCTTGTGGTGGCCCATTTTGGTCCTCCGAAAATCCCCAAAATGCCTTGAAAATGGGCTGTTCTGGGACCAAAAAAGGGTCAAAAATGGGTCAAAAACGCATTTTTCCAAACCTCATCCTAGACCATTTGGGGTGCACAAACGGGTGAAAAGAGCCCATTTTGAGCCCATTTTGGGGCATTTTGGCCCCTCAGAAGCCCAAAAAGCCTTGAAAGTGGGCCTCGTGGTAATGGGGTTCACTTGCAAGCTGATTCCACTTTGTCAAGAGCCATCAATGCGTGAATCATTCTTGATGTCCCTCACCAGTCGTAGCTAATGTTCCCTCCCCCACCAGCTCGGTCCCAATATTCAGTCTTGATTAGGGTTAGGGTCACCGAGCTGGTGGAACCAGTCTTGGTTTTATAACCCTTTTTAGTGTCTAGGTTGGACCTACCAGGTTTAGCAGCAGCAGCAGCAGCAGCAGCAGCAAGCAAGCAGCAAGCAGCAAGCAGCAGCACGCGCGAAATGGGTAAAAATCAGACTTCCGTTGTGGTGCTTTAGATTCGGGTGAAATTTTGGTGGATGATACCTATGGGTGGGAAGTACAATCACACAAAGTTTGAGCAAGGAACTCAACGGTGGCGGCTGGGAACGGCATTCGCAAGTGGCGGACCTCTGTTTCAAAAACTGCAGTTTGGGGCCAAAAACAGCCATTTTTGGGCCAAAAAAGCCCTAGAACACATTCAAAACGGCCAAACCAAGGGAAACGGTGGGTACACTGCACGTGCGGCTTGACTTCCCCGTGTCAACGAGCTCTTTGCGGCCCTCTAACTCCATGATATGTCCCGGAAACACCCCAAAAAGGCCCCGAGAAGCTCCAAATGCCGACAGCCACAAACCAAGAATAGGCCATATCTTTGGCTACATGGCTCAAAATGCGATTCCGAGGGCACCTGCTCCACCCGCAACCCCCCACTTTTTGTGGTTTCCACCCCTCGAAATTGCCCAAACGGACGCCTAGACCCCAATACCTAGGCCCACTAGGCTGCGGCAAGCTGCAAGCTTAAGCCCAAACAGGTGGGTGCCCAAATGGGTCAACAGGGTCCAGTACGGGCAAAAAGATGACTTTTCTCAAAAATGATCCTAGACCATCTGCGACGCTAAAACAAGTGTTTTTGGACCGTTTTGAGCTTGTGGTGGCCCATTTTGGTCCTCCGAAAATCCCCAAAATGCCTTGAAAATGGGCTGTTCTGGGACCAAAAAAGGGTCAAAAATGGGTCAAAAACGCATTTTTCCAAACCTCATCCTAGACCATTTGGGGTGCACAAACGGGTGAAAAGAGCCCATTTTGAGCCCATTTTGGGGCATTTTGGCCCCTCAGAAGCCCAAAAAGCCTTGAAAGTGGGCCTCGTGGTAATGGGGTTCACTTGCAAGCTGATTCCACTTTGTCAAGAGCCATCAATGCGTGAATCATTCTTGATGTCCCTCACCAGTCGTAGCTAATGTTCCCTCCCCCACCAGCTCGGTCCCAATATTCAGTCTTGATTAGGGTTAGGGTCACCGAGCTGGTGGAACCAGTCTTGGTTTTATAACCCTTTTTAGTGTCTAGGTTGGACCTACCAGGTTTAGCAGCAGCAGCAGCAGCAGCAGCAGCAAGCAAGCAGCAAGCAGCAAGCAGCAGCACGCGCGAAATGGGTAAAAATCAGACTTCCGTCGTGGTGCTTTAGATTCGGGTGAAATTTTGGTGGATGATACCTATGGGTGGGAAGTACAATCACACAAAGTTTGAGCAAGGAACTCAACGGTGGCGGCTGGGAACGGCATTCGCAAGTGGCGGACCTCTGTTTCAAAAACTGCAGTTTGGGGCCAAAAACAGCCATTTTTTGGGCCAAAAAAGCCCTAGAACACATTCAAAACGGCCAAACCAAGGGAAACGGTGGGTACACTGCACGTGCGGCTTGACTTCCCCGTGTCAACGAGCTCTTTGCGGCCCTCTAACTCCATGATATGTCCCGGAAACACCCCAAAAAGGCCCCGAGAAGCTCCAAATGCCGACAGCCACAAACCAAGAATAGGCCATATCTTTGGCTACATGGCTCAAAATGCGATTCCGAGGGCACCTGCTCCACCCGCAACCCCCCACTTTTTGTGGTTTCCACCCCTCGAAATTGCCCAAACGGACGCCTAGACCCCAATACCTAGGCCCACTAGGCTGCGGCAAGCTGCAAGCTTAAGCCCAAACAGGTGGGTGCCCAAATGGGTCAACAGGGTCCAGTACGGGCAAAAAGATGACTTTTCTCGAAAATGATCCTAGACCATCTGCGACGCTAAAACAAGTGTTTTTGGACCGTTTTGAGCTTGTGGTGGCCCATTTTGGTCCTCCGAAAATCCCCAAAATGCCTTGAAAATGGGCTGTTCTGGGACCAAAAAAGGGTCAAAAATGGGTCAAAAACGCATTTTTCCAAACCTCATCCTAGACCATTTGGGGTGCACAAACGGGTGAAATGAGCCCATTTTGAGCCCATTTTGGGGCATTTTGGCCCCCCAGAAGCCCAAAAAACCTTGAAAGTGGGCCTCGTGGTAATGGGGTTCACTTGCAAGCTAATTTCACTTTGTCAAGAGCCATCAATGCGTGAATCATTCTTGATGTCCCTCACCAGTCATAGCTAATGTTCCCTCCCCCACTAGCTCGGTCCCAATATTCAGTCTTGATTAGGGTTAGGTGTAGGGTTAGGAGCAGGCTGAGGGTTGGGATGGCGTTAGAGTCAAGGTTGGGTTCAAGGATAGTGTTGGGGTGCTCCAACGCCTGGGCGGGGAGGGGTGCTACGTGGGCAAGGAAAAACATTTTTGGGCGCCTTTGGCGCCACCATACGTATGGCTCGCAGCTATTGACCCTTGGTAACTAAGTGGGCCCGAAGGGCAGGGAGGGGGGGCGGGAGTCGTGTACCCAAATTGAGGAGACGGCCCCCCCGTGACTCCAAGATACTCGCCATGCGCGCACCGCGTCCAGTATTCCCACATAGAACTTGAAAAAGGGAGTCTGGGGGCTGCCAAATCCATTTCAAAGTGGCCCGGGACAAGACGTGTTACAGCGGTACTTTCTAGTCGGTAATGATGGAATGAAGAATCTCCTTGAGCAATTCATGCTCGTGGTGAATACCAAAGCAGGGAGCAACGGAGCAACACCGAATTACCACAAAATATCGCCTAAACTCCAAAATTGCAAATTTGTGATTCGAAATCACAAGTTCAAAGCAGTAGCCAGTGTGAAGCATGGAGATCTAAAGAGTGTCAAGCTTGGAGAAGTTTAAGAATGGCAGCCAAAGAAGTCTGATTCCTCCTGCACAATGCGGAGGCACTCCTCCCATAAACAAAACACACCAGGGTGAAGATGGGTGGTATGGTACATGGGATGTTGTTGGGCCGTAGTAAACAGGAAGTAACACAGTCATACCACAAAACTTGCTACAAAGTCACAAGACCCCAAATCCCCTGACAGAGCCAGAGGCTCTAGGCTCAAATAATATCCGAGGTCCGTCCTCTCTGGTGTTGTCTGCCTGATGCCAAATGGAGTGTGCGTTGAGATCAGGCCATCTCACATTGCGTCTGGATAGTTCTGTAAAGTGCTGCACTGCACACACAATGCAAGCCCACCTCACAACATCTTGAGGTGACTGTGCCCGGGTATCTCCCCCTGCAAGCCAAATGCAGTTTGCAGGTCAGGTCAGACTGCATCGGACAGTCAGAAGAATGTGGATCGCCACGGTGACGCTTTTAACGGACTGCCCACGTAAGGTGGTGTCCGCAGGCAATGCACATGGAGGTACGTAACCGTCATGCAGTTGCAGTTCATATTCTCACACGTTGTCAACGAGGGAGGGGGGTGAGGCAAGAGGCACAGGGTACAAAACTACAGGATGCGGGACCAGGGTGTCACCATCGCTGTGCTCCTCAGAAATTCACTGCCACATTCCAGTGTGCAGTGGGCCTGTTGATGATGGCACTGTCTTGGAGGGGCCGTCATTGCACCACGCGCGCACTGCGTGCACCCTACACACTGCAGAGGGCACAGGAAAATGACAGCTTGGGGCAATTTACACCATGTTTGATGGTGGGTAGAGACATGGTGGCCTAAGGTGTTTGCATGTAACAATGGTGTCTTCGACTCCAAAGACCTCATGCTTAGGTGTTGTTGGTTGCAGCTGCCCACATCCCCTGCTAGGGGGCCATATTCTTGCAATGAAAGTGTGGCCACTTCAGCTGGAGGAAAAGGGTGTGCTTGCACCATGTAAGACAATGTGTGCAAGTACATATTGGCAGCTTTGGTTTCAAAGGACAACGTCAAACATAGGGGCAATTCTTTGGCGAATGCCAGGGACAAATTACAAATTCATACAAATGCGGGTGTGTGGGGTAGGTTGGGTTGGGGGGGGGGGGTCGCAGGTCGTGTCCCGCGGCCTACGTGACCTTACCTCACGGGCATGACTGGCACGACTAGGTCCCAACCTGCGCTTGTCTGGTCTCATAGCCGCCCAAATTGCTGACAATCCTAGAACCTCACCAAGGCGCCGGCGAGAGGGAGATGTTGCGTTGCCCGTGTGTGTCAGTTGCATGCGCCCCGTGCTTGTGTGTGTGTGGGGGGGGGGGTTCAGGGCATAGGGCGAGGGCATAGCGGCACACCTTTGTTCTTGTCTAGTAGGCTGCGGTCCACCTGTTGGCGGATGGTGGCCATGAGGCAACGGAAACTAGGCTCCCATACGCCCCCGTGTCACAGGCGCATGGTCATAACGGCATTGTTCAGTGTTTGGCTTGCTGCACTGCAGCGTAGACCAGTTCTGTACCACACCAGGTGGCTGCTGACTGTGCATTGGCACTGGTCCTCTGGACATTTAGGTCAGCTCGCACCCACCACCCACCCACAGTGCCGGTTAGTCTCTAACCCTTGCCCTGCAGGTCGTGACCCTGTCATGCACTTGCTCTCTGGCTCGTGAGGACGTGTCATACTCAATCCTCAGGGGCGCAATGGCGCCTTGGATGGCGCAAAGGCGTCTCGGCATTTCAGTATGTGCTCCGTCTGTCAGGCAACTCAACAAGTCATTGCTGTTTGGCGTGTGGCGCATACCATTTCAGGTCCCCACCATGCATGCGCATGCCGCCCACACATTCATGCCTACTTGCTTCCGTCATCCTCACTTGGGCCGCACTCTCGCCGCCCCAGTCTTGCTTCGGCTGTTCAACACGTGACAACGTGTCGAGCTTGTGGCTCAGGGGCGCTACGGCGCCCTGCTTTTTCATTTCTTGACATTTCTGGACTGTTCCGTGCCGCCGTGGCGTCCCTTTTACCTTGGTCAGCTCGAACCCACCCTGATCAGCTCGATCCCTGGTCAGCTCGAACCCACCACCTCCCTTTGCGCCGGTTAGCCCCGGTCTCTCGCTCTGTGGGTTTCTCTCCTACTCACTCCCTTCCATTCTCTCTTGCTCTCCCCTTCTCTTTCTCTCTTGTTGCACCTCTCTGTTCCTTTCCCACTGTGCTCTACCCTCTCTCTCTCTCTCTCTCTCTCTCTCTCTCTCTCTCTCTCTCTCTCTCTCTCTCTCTCTCTGTTTCTCTCTCCCTCTCTCCCGCGCCCTCTCTCTCGCGCCCAAAAAAGGGGGGTTCGGGTTGCTCGGTGCATCTCTATCCCCCCCGGGGTTCGAACCATCCTCCACGGGACAGAAGAGGTGTGGTGTATCCACTGGGCCACGACGATGGGTTATGTGCACCACGGCACCATGCGCTCCACTCTTCTTCTCCTTTTTGTCACCCCCTGTCATGCGCATCTTCTTTCGCATGGGGGTGTGTTCAGCAGTGTGTAGAGGAACCGCACAGCGTCCCCGGGTACCGGGTCCGCCTGCCTGAAGAGCGTTCTTTGGAACAATCGCAAGAGGTCCTCTCGGCCTGCCAGCCACACATGCATGCAATCGCCAGTTCTGCTTACCGAGGTGGGCACTGCTCTGTGTCCTTCTGCCGTCCGACAGTGGAGGATCGCCTCCCATTGGAACGGGTGCCACTTGCCTGCACTTTTGGGTCGCCACTGGACCTGCATGTTCGCCAGAGCCTGGGTCTTCAGGGTCCAGTTGATCTGGACCATCACCGAGTACAGCCCCTGATTGCTCATATGCAGTGGTTCCCCATGGTTGTCCACAATCTCACAGTGCATCCTGGTGCCATGTGGTTGGTCCAGTCGGAGCCAGATCTGCTGATTGCGGGCCCAGGCCATTGTGGTCAGTTCTGCTTCAACTGCTTGCAGTCCTTCGTTCGCTATGTCGTCCAGCTGACTCAGTGCTTGCACCTTGAAACGCTGGCGTTCTTGCTGAGGCTCGACCTTCTTTGGGGTTGGCTGGATGTGTGTGTATGGGCCATACCGCTGCTGGTGAGATCCCTTCTCCTGCTGTGTCCTCCCAGACGGCATAACGCCTGGGTGCCTTTCCGCGACAGGACGCGGCGTTCAGCTGCTTGGTGTTCTCCTTTGCGTGCCGCTGCTCACTGCGGCATAACGCAGCCCATGTGTTGCAAGCTCTACTGCGACAAAACGCAGCTCATGTGATGCAGACTCTGCGTCAGAACACAGGTGTTTCAGACATGCATTGCTGTGCTTGATGCCTGTGGGACGTCTGTACCATTGTGCAAGGGCTTCTGGCTCTGGCATTATCGACCCTGTCCTGGGTTCCTGCGTTTCCTGAGCCTTCGCTTCTTGCGCTGCCACCTGGTGTCACTCACATCAGTGCTGAAGGATAGTGTGTCTGCTGCTGACAGTGCACCCGATAGCACTCCCTGGTGTGTGTGTCCTGTTCTCATTTCCTCACTTTCTGTATTGCTTGAGGAGTACGGTCCCATCTCACGTGGCGCTGGCTCCCCGGATGCTTCCCCTGTCAGTTCATCACTGTCCATGGGTACCATACCCAGGGATGACCAGAGTGCCCTTGTGCCCTCTGACTCTGATCCCGACCCTCCCCTCAAACCTACCGTGGACTCTGACCCAGACGATGATTTTGGTGCAACATGCTGTGACCACAGTGGGCTTGAACACATGCCTTCCATGGCCAATCCATTCGCCATCTCATTTCCCTGCACGTTGACATGTGCTGGGACATGTTCCCACCTGACTTCTCTTTCCAGCGTCGCCATTTCCTGGAGCAGCATTTCCCAGACTGGGACGTGGACTTGCAGTTTTCCAGATGTGGTTGTCCATCCCTTTGACTTCCAGTGTTGGGCCCTGCCAGTCGCTCCCAGCTGCAGGTATTGTGAGTCGGTGAGGATTGCCATTTTTGGCACCCAGAAACCCTGTAAGGCTTCCACGGCTGCCCAAAGCTCTGCTCCGTTGTTTGTTTGCCTGTAACGTGTTGGTACGTAGCCACATAAGCGCACCTCTGGTCCTTGGTCGTCTTCCGCCGCGAACACGCCAAATCCCCCGGCCCTGCGCATGTCCTTGTGGCCCAGTCGCTTCGACGATCCATCAGTGTACACAATCCTGTAGCCCTTCTCCACCAGTTCTGTAATTAGTTCCTGCACTCCTTGTAGCACTCCCGGGCCTGCCTGCCTCGGGCGCTTCAAGCGTGACTCCGTTGCCCTTTGCCAACTTTGATTGTCGGCTGATTTTTCTTGGGTGAAACATTCCGTGTGTGTCTGCCACCACGCATTCAGTCCCCCATGTACTTGCACTTCCCCTTGTCGTGGCTGCACTCCGGTGTCTCGAAATTGTTCCAGTGATTTTTGAAATCCTTTCCATTGTTCCCTGTGCTCCCCTGTGTAAAATCCCACCCACTCACATAGCTCCCTTAGCCATGTTGTAAGGTATGACGCGAACACCGGCGACGCTCCTGCCTTGACTTCGCATCGATATCGCCAGTGGGCACTTCTTGCTGACCACATCGCCCAGCCTTGGTTCGTTTTCAGCAACCATTCTTGGTTGTCGGACTCCATCATATCTCGAACCGTGGATGTCCCGTTATCAGTTGTCACCTGGCCATAGTAGTGCTGTATAACCGCCGCTGCTGCTTTGAACATGGGGCATTCGACCATCGCGTGTTTGATCGTCTCCTTTTGTGAGCAAACCGGGCACTTGTCAGTGCCTGACCTCTTGTAGACTCTTGCATGTACGGTCGGTTTGTGCCACAGCGCCTTTCGCGCAAAGTCTTGAGCCCTCGGTGGTAGTTGTGCCTGTGCCAGCTGTTCCCATACCTCCGGTGTTTGCGGGTCGCGGACCCCTGGCTGAGAGGCGTAGAACTGGAGCAGCCATGCCCTGGTCCAGTTTTGGGTATGGACTGCGGGGGTATCAAACCCCCCTTGTGACATGACTTTGTTGAGGAGTCGCCTGCCATGATAGTAGACCCCTTTCCATGTCCGAGGCAGTACATTGAACAATCTTGCGTCCTCCAAGCTTTGGAATTGACCCCACGTCAGCACCCCCTGCCGGATCAATTTCGTGTTGTAGTAGGAGCAGTGGAACTCATTTCGGAAATACACAAAGTGCCACAACGGCAGGCGGTCCCGGTTTGCCGGGGGGGGCACCTGCGGGGCCACTCGCTGAATGTTGGAGTGTGCCTTCGCCGACCATCCCAGAAATGTGAGATCTGCCGTTCGGACCATGCCCAGTTGAATATATGGAAGGTTGTCCTTGGATGGTGTGAACCCTATGGCTGTTGCCCATGCATAGAAGGTCTGCACTCCCTTGTCAGGGAATTTGTGAGGGTCTCCCAACAGGCTGACGAACGGAGCCGCCGCCTGGTGCATAAGAAACAGTTCTGGTTCTGGTAGTGCCAGTCCCCCTTGCGTTCTTGGTCGTGAGAGGATTGGTAAGGTGATTCCCCAGCTGTTGGTACCCATAGCCACGCGATACACCAACCTCAGCCGTCTGATCACCGAGACTGGGGCGTAATATGCCTTGGATACCCATGCCACAACTGGCAGAATCCATGATGTCAGCATGAATGCTCGTTCGTTCATGGACAGTTGCAACGTGGATACCACCCTTGCGCGACGGAAGGCCTCTTGCAGTGCTGGTGCGAAGGCCTGCTCTATCGTCAGCCCCCATCCTTGGTCGTCTTGTTGGTGCCGAATATTCCCCAAGCGCACACCCAGATACTTGACGAAGTTTTTGACGTCCACTCCAATGTCCCGAAAGCACCTCGCCTACTCCATTCCCCCGCAGTTGCGAACTATCGCTGCCGTTTTGTTCAGGTTGACCTTCAACCCCGAAAACTGTCCCAAACGTGAAACCACTTCCCATACCCTTTTCAACGGCTGTGGGTTGGCTCTTCCATCAAAGAAAATGATGAGGTCATCTGCATACATCATGACAGTCAGTACTGGACCCGGGTCTTGTAGTGGGAAAATCACGAAGGATGCCACCAGGGAGAACAGCGCCGGGGAGAGTGGATCCCCCTGGCGTGTGCCTGCCCTCGGGTGGTGGTATACGCCTGGGACGTATCCTTTTCCAACGGAGTATAGATACGGAGCTCGCAAAAGGTGTAGAATCAGACGGATATACAAGAATGGTATGCACATTAGACCCAGAGCTGCCGACACCATCTCATGAGACATCGTGGGGAAGGCATTTCTGAAGGCCACTGATAACGCCGCTCCTTCACTTAGGCCATCCCAGAGTGCCCGTGACCCATAGACATGCTGGAGTATGCTTCTGTGTCGAAGGAAACCTGTTTGATGTGACGGGATACAGTGCAGAAGTACATCCTCTAACTGGATCAGGAGGATGTTGGTGAGCCACTTGTGCCTTGTAGTTTGCAGTGCAATTGGTCGGAGCGAATCTGGTGTTTGCATCGCCTTCGTCTTGGGGATCATTGTCACCACTCCCGAGGTCCATGTCTCCGGCATTTTGCCCACTTCGAGGAAACGTTTCATTGAGTCATACATTTGCGGTTCGAAGATGTCCGAGAACCTCTTGAAGAATTTTGCCGAGAAACCATCCAATCCAGGGGAGTTGTTGCTGTTCAGCCTCTTAAGGCCTTCATGAACAATGTCCAGGGATAGTTGCTTGAAAAGAAGTCGACCTGCCTTGCGCAACCGCTGTTCCACTCCGAACGACTTCAGATAGGCCACACAATCTTCTTCGGTGGATCCCGTCGGTGTGGACACTTTGTCCCAATGGTCCACCAGCTCTTTTGCCACCGCCTTTGCCCCCCGTATCGCCGAGCCTGTCCTGGATACCAGCTGTTGAAGTTTCTTTCGCTCCTGCAACTCCCGCATTAACCGATACAATTCGTTCCTTTGCGTTCTGGGATCTCCTGAGGTTTCCCCGGTCGTGATCACCCCCTTGAGCTTGGACAGTGTTTCCATGCCCGTTCTGTCACGCTGAGCCTTTTCATACACCCCCACCAGGAGGGTGTAGGCTGTTGCTGCATTTGTTGCTCCGATCCCCAGTGATGATAGAAATTGGTAGACCGCTGGTGCGACAGAGTCTCTCGTGGATCCACGCAGGAACCGCAGGGCGTGCAGTTCTACCAACTGCTTTTTGTTTTTATGCTCCCTTTGATGGTTGATCGCCTTCTTTTGGATGCAGCTCAGCGCCTCTTCCCGCCATTGATCCCCTGTTGACTTGATAGACTTGAGAGATGTCTCCAGATCTTCCTTTGCCTCCGGGTCGTGAAGGATGGTCTCTGGGCAGTAGAACCTGGGGACCGTGTCCTCTGTGTCGAAAGACGGGGGTGTGAATTCAGCCAGGATCGCCTTGTGGTCTGAGTTGGCAGCAAACATGGGGTACACGCTGGTCGCCAGGCTCAGCAATTCAGATGTTGTGTGGATGCGGTCAATACGGCGTAGCCTCTGCGGGTCGAGTCGCTCTCCTTCTCGGGGGTAGCCGTATGTGAAGCCCGCCGGACACGATGCTTCCTTGTCCTTGATGTCCGTCAGGGTTGGACAGTGAATATCCACCCAAACATCCTGCAGACCCGCTTTCGCCAAGGTCGTTACCTCCTGGTCTCTGGCACGTAAAGACGTGTCATGCTCACTCTCTGGGGGCGCAAAGGCGTCCCTGTGTTTTACAACTAAACTATTGTGATCAGCACATAAAATCAGTTTTGGTCCATGTAACTCCTTGGCGATGTCTTTCCATTGCGACTGTCGACGCGTGTGCTTGTGGTGGAAGTGGACCACAACTATGGTGATCTCCAGCGGACCACTCGACAGCGAGGCTTTCAACGCCCTCGGAGACAGGAACTTCATTGATTGCAGTGTCCACTTGGATGTTTTCCACGCCAGTGCCACTCCCCCCCTTCCTTCTTCATGAAGTGGTCCGTCCAGGCCATACCCGTACTTTGACAAGCACTGCATGCCCGCTTGACGATCCTCCACCGTGACGAAGTGAGGTTCTTGGATGGCGAAGAAGTCCACCTCCAGGGACCGCAGCAGTGACCGTAGGGCCACTATGCGCTTTTGCTTACGCTGTCTCATGGTTATTTTTGTTTGAAACCCATTGATATTTTGGGACAATACTCTGAGCGTGCTGCTCAGAGGGATGCTTGATGCTGACGTCATCGTGGTGCTCCATTGGACGACGAAGCCTCATCTTCCTTCAAGTCCCGCTTGCGTTTGAGGGAGCTGATGACCTTGTCGACTTGGTCATCCAACTCCATGGCCTTGGCCATTTCTCCCGCCGTGATTAGGCCTTGCCTGCGTGTCTTCGGATCATCTGTGTTTCTGGGCCGGTCTGTGATTCGCCTTTTCCGCGCCTCGTAATCCGCCTCGGAGATCACAAACATCGGAGGCATCCCAGAATCTGACAGGTAGACCTTTCCAATCAGCTGTGTCACACTTTCCCCGGTCAATCGCCATGTGGCAGTGCGCATCTCCCCAACACTCCATTTGACGCGGTCCGCGATGTACCGGCAGTGCACTGAGGGTGCAAGGGCCTCAGTCAGGTCTGAGAGGTACCACCACGGTGCCACATCCAGAATGTACACTGTGCCCACAAGGTCCTTCTTCCATGTCGAGGGGATTGTGGGCTTGGAGATGATATCCCTATCGAGGACCTGTCCTGTCCTCAAGTCCTTGAAGACGGCCCCGATAGCAGCCACCAGTTCACGATACCTTGTCTTCAGCAGTGAGTGCCCAGTTTCCGTGAGACCCAGCAGCAGTTTGCTGGGCCCCAGCACGTGGATTTTCACCGGCGATTGTGCTTGCAGCACGCCCGGGATTGTCCAAAACATCGCGAGAACCGAGGCATACAGCATGGGAGACCATGTTTCCTTGTGCGTCTTCTTGATCCACACCTCAGAGACAGCAATCATGTTGGTCACGTTGGCACCACGATACCATTCCACTGGCTGGATCTGGAACCTTGGCTTGGATCCGAGCTGTGATACCACAGTATTCACCTATTCCTCATTCAACTCCGTGAAGAACAATTTTTAGTTCCGTGGGTCTGTCCCCGGGAGGAGATGGACTTCATCAGAGTTCATGCCAATAGACCCCAACAGCCCGTTGATGAGGTCATTGTGGACCTGCACAGCGTATTGGTTATCCCGCACGTCTGGCTCGTGGAACACCACCTTGTCAACTTCTGCCCCAGGCGTCATAAGACGCAGAAGCTTATACGTTGGGGGCGGAGATAGCCTTCTGGAGTCCTTTGTGCTGCTTGCAATCCAGACATCAAATCGATCATGTGTGCGCATGTGCATGAGGGACCTGTCCGCCATTTGCAACTTTTCGCAGCCGAAAGGCAAGTTCGAGTTGAGGGCAAGTGCCCGAATGAGAAATGATGGCCTGTCATCATCATCGCTGACAGGTTCAAGCAGGATAGCAACAAAGCGGCCCAGCATGGGCAAGTCAGCAAGTAGTCTCTTAATCGCATGTTGGATTTTATCATATTCAGTCATTTCCCCAACGAGCACAACATTGGGGCGACTGCCGTAAAGGACGGCAGCAAGTTTTTCAGACGAGTCGCAGTCCTTGAAGAGGTCGTACGACAGGGAGGCAGCCTCTGGAACTCCACTCTTCAGCACCACTTCGTCCTGAATGATATAGTCGGCGTCATCGATGGCTGCCAAACACGCCAATTGACCGGCGTCGGCAGGAACGATGACCTCGTCGCCTGGCGTGGCCAGACGGGCCTGGGTGTCCCGGACACTCATGCGGTCAGGGGACAAGGAGGTGGCGTCGGCGACAGTTTGTCAAGGCCCAGCGGCCCGGGCAAGCATGGACAAAAAGACACCGAAAAAAAATAGACACTCAGAAAGTGAAAGAAAGAAAGGCGGATGGTGGGGGGGGGGGGGGGGTTGTGTGCGTGGTGCTCTGGGCCCCAGCAGCGGGGCGTGGGTGCCCTACGACAAGGCTGCTCGGGGAGTTTGTGGGTCAAATGACCTGCGGCTTTTTCTAGCCCACGACTGAACCCCAGAGGGGTGGATGTGGCATGTGGTCTAAGGTCTACTTGACTAACCCAAAGGGTCACACGCGGTGTTGCACAAAGTGCCAAACCACCAAGGGGCGTCCCAGTGGATGGAAGGTCTTGGGGCGTGCTAAGCAATTTTGTGCCCCACGAGCAGTCAAGGGAGCACAGCTCCTTGCAACCTTAGACAAGACGGAACCTTGAGGGTGACACCGCTTGCCAACCCCTCCTAGGTGGGGCAAGTGGAGTTTGTTGGGTGATCATGGGTTGCGGCACTCAGAGTGTATCGGTGCATGTGGGGAGCAACTGAAATAGATATTGCTTATCATCAATGTTGATGGCGTCACCGTTAGAGCAATAGGTGTCATTGATGGTGCCAATTTCTACATCATAGGACCAGGCTAAAGAGTCTAAAGAGTCAATCTCAACCAAGATCCACAGAGTAATCGAAATCGCTCGGTGGAGAGCGCCAACGGTCAATGCGGAACTGGGGAACATGAGGTGGCCAACCAGGCAATCTGGATCAGTTGGGCATGGCTAGGACCGCGCACATTGGCTTGACCGTCTAGGGTTAATTATAGCCACAATCATTACGAGGCCACTCCTTCGTGGTGTCATACATGAAAGGAAAACATTGCTGCATTGCTGCAATGTTTTGAACTTGACATGGTAACTGCCCCCCGTTTACCGGCCACTGATCAGGCCGTCAGGGGAGGACACCATGGGCAGAAGTTGCATTCTGGATTCCCACCCAAGCAGGTGGATGCACGCGGCAGTGCGGATGCCCGCAGTAGTACACATGCCTGCTTGTCATAGCGGAGAGTTCAAGGGCGAGAGGCCAATAGGCACCGCCACAGGCTAACAGAGCCAACCACCAAGCCTTTGTGCCCAACCCCCCCAATTCCACGCAAGACGTGTGTGCCCCATCAACAGGGGCTTGCTGCGCGATGATCCCACCCAGGCGAGTGGATGCCCGCGGCAGTGCGGATGCCCGCAGTATTGCGGATGCCTGCTCCTAATAGCAAGGGGAGAGGAGTTCTTGTTGGAGAACCTATGTTTCCCCAAAGTTCTAGACCCGGATTTCCCACCTAGGTAGGTGGAGGCCCGCGGCGTTGCGGAAGTCTGCTCGTCATAGCATAGGGAGAGGAGTTCTTGTTGGAGAAGCTGTAATCCCAGGAGTTCCTGACCTAGATTTCCCATCTAAGCAAGTGGATGCCCGCGGCAATGTGGAAGTCCGCTTGTCATATCACAGGGAGAGGAGTTCTTGTTAGAGAACCTATCTTTCCGAGGAGTGCTTGACCCGGATTTGCCAGCCTAATAGGTGGATCCCCTCGGCAGTGCGAAGTCTGCTCGTCATAGTAGAGGGAGAGGAGTTCTTGTTGGAGAACCTGCGCGTACGTTGGAGTTGGACAACTTGCATTTCCTAGGAGTTCTTGTTGGAGAACCTGTACATCACACCCAGGCCGCTGCATCCCGCAGCGGCGTGGATGCATGTAGTAGTGCGGATGCAGTAGTGCGGATGCCTGTTTAGGGCACTGTGCATGTGACATGGGGAGGGGAGTTGACTCTTGGACATCTTCCCCAATGTGCATTGGGCCAGAGTGTGACCGGGCATGGGGCTCGCGCTCCACGAAGCCTTCTTTCACTGAGGCCTACCTAGGAGGTACGCCTACTTTACGCAATCGCCTTCTGCGCTCTGTGCTACTTGTGGCGAGTGCGGTCCGCCTTCCCCTGATTGCACCGTCTATACTCTGCTGCCGGGGGACCCCACGCCCGGTCGCACTCGGGCCCACTCCCCTTCCGAAGGGTACACTTTTGAAGGGTGGGCGAAGATGTCCAGGGGACCACAGGCGCATCTTCCAGTTAGGCCTCGGCCAAGGAAGGCCTGGTAGAGCGTGAGGGCCTGCCACAGCTCCGTTGCACTGCATTGCCAGGGTGGCTTGCAGTGGACAGTTAAGCTTGGGCCGGTCGTGTTGGGGATGGTCCCTAAAGATGGAACAAGCACTGTTGGGCACTCTTGTGGAGCGTGTTGGTGGGCGGGGCTGCTCACTACCGCCAGCAAGGAAGATACTCTGCCATGGACAGAGTGTGAATACTCCGAGCGAAGATATTTTTGCAACGAGCTCGCCATGAATGGCGCAGAGCACAGAAGATATTAGTGCAACACACTACCAGCAAGTCACACATTGGTGAGCTAGCACCCATGGCCTTGTGTGACATTCATGTTGCTGGTTGTGGTGAGCACCTCCCGGCCTGGGGTCTTCGTGATGACCGCATAGGAGGCACTGATCAGGCCGTCAGGGGGAGGACGCCATGGGCAGAAGTTGCATTCTGGATTCCCACCCAAGCAGGTGGATGCCCGCGGCAGAGCGGATGCCCGCAGTAGTACCGATGCTTGCTTGTCATAGCAAAAGCTTAAAGGGGGCGAGAGGCCAATAGGCGCCGCCACAGGCCAACAGAGCCAACCACTAGGGCCTTGTGCCGACCCCCCCCCCCCGTCCAAGCACGCCAAAATTTTGGAAAAACCACGGTCTGGCCGGCTCATGTGCTTAGACAAGCCCGTGCTTGCGCGTAACACGCGATACGTACGTCGCCGAAAACCTGCTTGTACCTCACCAAAACCACAATTGTTGCCGCGGGGCCGTGAGGCCCGCTCTACGCGGTCCGGCCGCGGGGGAGGGGCCACGCGGCCGTGAGCGACGCTTAGCTGGAAAGCTCACCCCGATTATTATCCCACCGGATTAGCGCTATCGTACTGTTGGCAACAATGAGGTTCCGGACGAACCGAGGGCACATTTGTGGATGGTAGGTCGGTCCCTACAAAACTATAGTTGGGCTTTTTTTTTCTAGGCCAGAATCCGGAGATTTGTTTAAAAAATCGCGAAAAATGAAATTTCACGAAATCCGATTTCGACTGCATTCTTGTGAACGGCATCGAAAAACGTTCCATATGGCATTTGGAATCGAAAAACGGATCCGATTTCGGAGTTTGGCGAAGGGTTCAAGTTGCAAAAATACATCAATTTTCGAAACGCGGGTCATCTAGCGCCGAAAAGAGCGCCGGGCCTGTGGCTCACCTGGCTACGATTCAAGCACTATCATCTCTGGACAGCTCCCGGGGTTGCAGAAAAAAATTTAGCTCGAAACCACCCGGTGGCGCCGAGATGGGGCCGTTTGAGTGAGACCGATTGGGGCGAAAAATCACATTTTTCCGATCGTGGTAAGTACGGAATTTGGCGCTGCGCGAATACAACCTTGAGTTACGTGGTCGCCCCCCGCACAAATTGAAGCCCTACTGTTGCCCTTCGATATGTACTATGTGGCTTTGTGCGTGCCTTCGTATGGTCATAGAACGGGAGCCGTCAAGTGGAGGGTGTTGAAGCATGCTGTCATCGCTAAAAACAGGTCGCGTTTTTCAGCCATTATGGGTCTCTCCCCAAGTGGTACTGCAAGTCGCCCCGGATACACCTTCCATCAAACCTTTTTTATGAAGGTCGCACGTGGTGTGTAGCACCTATTGGGTTGGTATTTGGGTTCGCGAGGTCATAAAATGCAACCGCTTTATTCGTTGGAGGTTTGACATTTGGCAATTTTTTCAAGCTGCGCGGTCGCGTATTTTGGGCGGCATTTGGACACCTCGTGGAGTTAGGCCTCGAAAAGTAGCTCATTACGATCGTTGAGAGATGTAGAATAGATTGATCGGGTGGGGGGGGGGGGGGGGGGAAGATTTGGCAGCTCCAAATATTTGGCGCAAAAATTGCGCCAAAAGGTAGTTTTTTGGCGCTGCTGTGAGCGACCGGTTTGAGATTTTTTGAAGTGACTGTTCAACGAAGCATTTCTGTGATGAGGTATGAATTCATCACGAGCCTAAGCGGGTATCGTTGTGTAGAAGAGACCAACAAACTTCAGAATGGGTGGAGGTTTGCTTAGTCAAGAGCTACAATTAAGGTATTTTGTAAGTTGGGGGTTTTGCACGTGTTTTGGTAGCAGTCACCCACCAAAAACCATGGGACTGGGAATGAACCACGGTCCAACAAACCAATGGTTCCGTTAAAACCGAAAACCAATAAGAGTAGTGGACTAAGGGCTTCAAAAATTGTTAGAGTCAAGAAGAAACGGGTGCTTGCTGTTCTTAGAAAAAAATCGTTGGGGGTCAATTTTTGTAGCTGTCAATTTTGAACAAAACACTGCCAATGAAACATATACCTTTCTACAGCCAGAAATGATATATCCCCAAGCCTCAAACAATGGAACATACATCATCTATGTTTTGCTCCGCCATGCGTTGCAGGTAACTTTTGTTGTTTGCGTGCTTTGGCAGAAGAAACACCCAACTTTTTTGCGTCGGTGGTTTCAAGGTTACATCGAAAGTTGTAGCAGTTTTTTTTTAGATGTCATGCATTTCTGGGCTTGGGAAGGAGGAGCATAGCGAGCCCTTCCCAAGCCTAGTCACACACCTAGGGCCATGGATTCTTTTATGTTTTCTTTTGGTAAGCTTTTCCAGTTGCGTTTGCTGTTTATTTGAGAAACAGGCAAAATTTGGCTACAATATATATCATGCTTCTTTATTTTGGGTGGTTTTAATGATGGATCAAACAAAAAGAAGCAGAAAGAATCGTTTTGGGGAGGTGTAGTAGCATGTGGTGCAGGGGCAAATCAGTAAGGTCAGTGAGACCTGACTGAAGCTGCGGCTGAAAGATTTGGCAAGGGTACCTCCCGTGGCTTAGGAGGCCTTGATTCCCCGCCCTGGTGACCCTCAAGGAGTCGAATTTGCTACCCCGAACTGGGGTGCTTTTTTAGGGTATGAAATGCAAGGGGGGGGGGGTGAGTCTCTTTTTTTTTCCGTCATTTTATTTTTGCGTGGAGACGAAAAAATATAATGTGTACTGAAATCAATCTATGGAAGAAAAGTATGATCTAACACAACTTGTCTCACAATGAATAAGAGCTAGGAATTCTGCATTGTTGTTTGTCCACTTTGATGATTATTTTTACCAAAACAATAAGATAGAATTCAATTGAACCATATTCATGCTGCGTCTAGTGAAGAAGCAAAGGGTACACTTGCAGCAATGGCTTCGAGCATGTGACATGGAAGTGAATAACACTAACTGCCCCTCTGCCGCCGGGTCTTGTCGCGGGTGGGCGGGCCGGGCTTCCTACAGCGCTTGTTGCCGTTGGGCTGTAAGGCCCGCTCTACGCTGTCCAGCCGCAGGGGAGGGGCCACGCGGCCGCCAGCGACGCTCAGCTGTAAAGCTGACCCCGATGATTATCCCGCCGGATTGGCCCTACGTTGCTGCTGGCAACGCACGAGGTTCTGGACGAATCGGAACGCACATTTGTGGATGGCAGGTCGGTCCCTACAAAACTATAGTTGGGATTTTTTTTCTTGGCCCGAATCCGGAGATCCCTTTTAAAAAATCGCGAAAAATGAAATTTCACGAACTTTGATTTCGACTGCATTTTTGTGAATGACATCGAAAAACGATCCATACGTTATTTGGAATTTTGAAAAACGGATCCGATTTCGCAGTTTGGCGAAGGGTTCAAGTTGTAAAAATACGTCAATTTTCAAAACGCGGGTCATCTGGCGACGGGAAAAGCGTCGCGCCTGTGGCTCATCTGGCCTTGATTCAATCACCATCATCTCCGGACAGCCCACGGGGTCGCGGAAAAAAATTTAGCTCCAAACGACCCGGTTGCGCCAAGATACGGCTTTTTCAGTGAGACTGATTTGGGCGAAAAATCGCATTTTTCCAATCATGGTCCATACGGAATTTGGCGCCGCGCGAACACAACCTTGAGTTACGCGGCCGCCCCCCGACCAAATCGAAGCCCTACTGTTGCCCTTCGATCTGTACTATTTGGCTTTGACCTGCCGTCGTATGGTCATAGAACGGGAGCAGTCAAGTGGAGGATTTTGGAGCGTGCTCTGAGCGGTAAAACCAGGGTGTGTTTTTCAGCCATCATGGGTCTCCCCCCAAGTGGTATTGCGAGAAGCCCCGGATACACCTTCCGCCAAACCTTTTTTTATCAACGTCCTTCGTGGTGTGTAGCACGTGTTGGGTTGCTATTTGCGTCCGCGGGGTCATAAAATGCAACTGTTTTATGCGTTGGAGGTTTGGCATTGCGCAGTTTTTTCAAGTTGCGCGGTCGCGTATTTTGGGCGCAATTTCGACATGTCACGGAGTTAGGCCCCAAAAAAATGCTCATTACGATCGTTGAGAGATGTAGAAGAGAATGACTGGGGGGGGGGGGGTATTTGGCCACTCCAAATGTTCGGCGCAAAAATTCCGCCAAAAGGTAGCTTTTTGGCGTTACAGCCGGCGACCGTTTTGAGAATTTTTGTCGTGACTATTCAACGAAGTATTCCTGCGATCAAGTATGAATTCATCACGCGCCTAAGCGGGTATCGTTGTGTAGAACACACCAACAAACTTCAGAATGGGTCATGGTTTGCTTCTTCAAGTACTATAATAAAGGTATTTTGTAAGTTGGAGGTTTTGCACGTGTGTTCGTAGCAGTCACCCACCGAAAACCATGGGACTGGGAATGAACCACGGTCCAACAAACCAATGGTTCCGCTAGGCACTAAACGAAAACCAATAGAAGCAGTTGACTAAGGGCTTCAACAATTGTTAGAGTCAAGAAGAAACGGGCGCTTGCTGTTCTTGGAAAAAAAGCGGTTCGGGGTCAAATTTTGTAGCTGTCAATTTAGAACGAAACCGTTCCAATAAAACCTATACCCTTCTACAACCAGCAATGTTCTATTTGCAAACCTGAAGCAATGGTACACACATGATGTATGGCTTGCTCCGCCATGCGTTGCAGGTAACTTTTGTTTTTTGCGTGCTTTGGTAGAAGAAACACCCAACTTTTTTGCGTCGGTGGTTTCAAGGTTACACCGAAAGCTGCGGCGCTTTTTGGGTACTTCATGTGTTTCTAGGCTTGGGAAGGAGGAGCATAGCGAGTCCTTCCCAAGCCTAGTCATAAAACTAATGCCATGGATTCTTTTATGTTTTCTTTTTTTATGTCTTTCCAATTGCATTCGCTGTTTTTTTTTAAAAAAAACAAGTACACTTGTGCTGCAATATATCGTATGCTTCCTTAGTTTGTATTGTTTCAATGATGGATCACACAAACGCAGAAACGGTTGTTTTGGGCGGATGGAGTAGCATGTGGGGACCTTGGTTATTCCTTTTTTTCCATCATTTTATTTTTGGGTTGAAAAGAAGAAATATAATGTGTACTACTATCAATCTATAGAAGAAAAGTATGACATAACAGAATCTGCATCACAATGAAAAGGAGTTATGAGTGAGGCATTCTCTTTTGTCCATTTTGATGATTATTTGTACTAAAACAATAAGAAATAATTCAATTCAACTGTATGCATGCTTCTACCGATGAAGACGCGAAGGGTACACTTATATCAATGGCTTTGGGCATGTGGCATGGAAGTGAATAACATGAACGGCTCCTCTGCCGCTGGGTCTTGTCGCGGGTGGGCGGGCCGGGATTCCTACAGCGCTTGTTGCAACAGGACACCACAACACCGGGTGTAGGCAAATTTCAGCATGTTATGGAGGTCCTCAATGCCCATCAGGAGCATCAGGAGCTGTGGAATATAAGCCCTTTCCAACCTTGTGCCTCATCTTGAACTTGGCTCAACTTCAGCTCATTAGGGAAAATGGCTATTCTCATGGTAGAGCGCAACTCATCATCAGAAATTTGATGCCACGCTTCCGATACCCGATCTTCAGACTGTGCATGTGAAGGGTGAGGAATTGCCTCATGTGAAAGAAACCATCCCCACGAGTAGAATGACCAACGATTGTGGTGGGCACATGTTCATTGGTGGACCGGATGTACGTAACAACCATGCTAGGACAGCCATGGTTGAAAATTACACCAAAAAAGACAACATTTGGTTGCGGCCGCATGTGGAATGTTGGTATGACCATGGGGAACTACTAGAAGCATGATCCAGCTCCCCTTTCCCACGCCTGGCCTTTGTAAAAGGCACACCAAGGGCATTACTTACATCAACCATCGCTTATGAAGTGACTGCAACCCTTTTGATGGTTGACCAACGGTGGTTGGAGACTACTTTACGGCGGCTTTCCAATGCAGATGGTTGGTGATTGACCGAGCAAGATAGCAGTCAAATGGAGTTGGGGACAGCCAGTCAAGTTCGAGGCTTCATGCCCTCTCGGATTGTTTGGTCATGTCCAAGGGGTCCAATATTGAAGAGGGAGGCGGCAGTAAGGCAGCCCTTTGAGAGGCATGCCATGACATGTCTGGGAACCAGCCTACTCTTTTGAGCAAGGTTCCAAGTGCATGTGACCGAAACCGGTCCTAGGCCGACGGGTCACATTGCATGGGGCTACACGAAGCGCACGCAACTCCAAAACCCGCCTGTGCCGCTGCATTTCTAGATGCCATCCCACAATCCGGGCAAGGGAGGAATGCAACAGAGAAACACAACGCATTCTGTAAAGGGTGGGAGGCAGCAACGTACCCCATGGAGACAGCCTCTAAATAAACACTATCTAAAGGCCATTTGACTAGTGACTAGCAACTTGTTTATCTTGGTGAAAATTTTTTGTTTTTTTACCTTTGTTTTAAACAAATTGTTTACAAAAATGGTCATTCTGAAGATGCTTGCCTCCTTATACCTATTCCTTCCATTGCAGGTTCATAGGACACAACTTTGTTCTATGTGGCTGGTACCATTGAGGTCTGTATAACTCTCTACTACATGTTTAGATATATTTGTATGTCTTCAATTTTGGTACAAAGCAAATCCCATGCTGTTGATTCTTGGAGGTTCCCAATCCTTGTTTATTTTTGGGTCCTTCATTCAAATGTTTACTTTTGGGACCTTCATTCAAATGTTTATTTTTGGGACCTTCATTCAACTGCAAATGATTTTTCCTCTGTGCCTTATTGTTTTTCCCCGCTGTTTGCGTTTGCATGTGAATAATAATCTTGGCTCATCCCTTCCTGTAATCCATACCTGCACATGAAACAAGAGCACAACATAAACATGCGGAACGAATCGTTGTATTTGAATGCTTGTACGTGTTTATGTGCGCGGGCTCTACTGCCCCACTGCGGTTGCTTTAGTAGTCCGGTGGCCACTCACTCCCCTCCCGCTCCCTGATAGCCCTGCTATCGTGCTCCTGCCCGAGGCAGAAGCGCCCCTCCCCCTCACCCTCCTCCTCCTCGTGCTCCTCCTCCCCTTCACCACCCTCGTCCCTCTCGTCCTCCTCCTCTTCCTGTTCGTCATCGTCCACATCGATAACGTTCCAAGGGGCTGCTGCGGGTCTTTGGTCCAAGGCGTCTTTGTTCACTGGCGCCACGAACTGCCTTGCCGGGGGGCGTGAGAAGCAAAGGCAGACCCACAGTCCCGGGATGTGCAGTAGCATATTGCATACTAGAGATACTGCACACTACTCACACTACTGCACACATAGGTGGGTGTGGGCCAACTTCGTCAACGACCCAGCGTTAGGGGAGTGCAGGTACCGGAGGGCGGCTGAGGCATTGTTGAAATGCATCCAATCGGCACCCTCGGGAGCGACCGGACCGAGGCGTCGCATCCATACATCACCATCCATCCCGAGATGCGAGATAGGAAAAGAGGGTCTGAAGGGTGAACAAACAAGAAGACGAGAGATGATAATTCCACCGAAGTTCAGGCTTTGTCTATCAATTTATGGTAATGCGCACAGACGTGCGGTGAATTAGAAGCGAGAACTTTGTTTATTTTGCGCCGAAGCTTGTTGTTCTCATGTGGACGTACACATGCAATCCGTCACGAAGTGTCAAGAGGTACATTTCCCTAACCTCTTTGTTGTAAGCGAACAAGATGGAGCGTATGATCGTTGCTTTACGGAAACCAATTGAAATGACACCTACCCGAAATGACAACTTGCAAGCGAATGGCACAACAAGGCAACCCAAAACCTTCCCCAATGCATGCAACAATATGTGAAAACACCGATAAACATCAATAAACATCAATAAACAGCAATTCTCGCCCAAAAACGGGCGTTTTTTGGAAAATAAACGCATAAACGCGTTTATTTCGAATTTGACTAGCGACTAGAATAGCACTTAATTATAGGCTGCATGGAGATATACAAAAGGAGCAACAAAAACATGGGGGATGGCTCATTGGTGTTATCGTTCTGTGGAGGAGCTCCTGCGCTTCGTGGGCATTGCAAATGAGTGCCAAGGGGTTGCAGGCCAGTGGCACAGAATACCGGATTTTTGAGGGCCTTGGGGGGGGGGGGGGCGACTCCGCGGATCCTAGGACGCCAACTACCCCCTCCCCCCCAAGGGCCCCCAGGCCACCAGTTAGTTGTTAAAGGTATGAATCCATAGAGCCGATCGGCGCCGAAGGCGCCCAATCGTACACAAGCCCCAGAAGCACCACCTTGAGCGCTTGACTTGGGGGGAACACTTGACACGGCACGGAGATTTAGCGGTCTAGCCTGACCAAGCAGATACAGCTCCCGCCCTTGGGGCCCATTGTCTAGGGGTTTGAGCCTAGTCCGTGATACGCATGAGTGGAATTACTGCACTAAGTTGTTCCATCAAACCGTCCATGCTTTGAGTGGCAAATCGTGCAAGACGAGGCGCTATACAAATGTCGTGTGTTGCTCTTTGCTCAGCCCCGGCACGAGCTAGCAGTCGGTGTGGGGCGAAATGAGCCAGTGGCCCGCGATACTGTCGGACCAAGCGCTCATTTCAGTGGTGTACATCGCTTTGAAGATTCCGTAGGTACGACGGCATTCGTACCGAAATGTTGAGGAATGGCTCTCATAAGGTACGGTGTGTATTGTATGTATGCAATACCTTTGCTATGGCCCAACTGTGGAGGAATGGCTCCCATAAGGTGCGGTGTGTATTGTATGGATGCAATCCCTTTGCGATGGGGGATTGTGACATGTTTTTGTTGTTGTTGCCGTTTGCTTGGACTGTAAAACCGACCAACAATCCACACGTACTGCTCTGCGTGTGGCCCCTTGAGTTGGGGATATGGACTCGGGCGTGCGGCCCCTTGAGCTGGGGATACGGACTCACAAACCATGCACCTCGTTGTGTGGCCCCTTGAGTTGGGGATATGGACTCACAATCCGCAAGCCCATACAAGACGCTCACCACACTACATGCGTCGCGATTTTCCGCGTTTTCTTAGTTAAGCGAGTCCACGGGCGGTTCCCTTTGCAAAAATTAATCCGGCCATGACAGTGCCCAAACCCAAAACCGTGTGTGCCCAAACCTAAACCAATACAAATGCAATCGCCGCGCAGCGATGAGAGTAGGCACCTGGGAAAGCATTCGCCGCAGAGTGACAGGAGTAGGCACGGTGTGGCTGGCGAGGCAGCCAAAGTAACATTGTATGAGTTTTGTCTTTTCCGTTGGTGCTGCCTCATCTTCCATTTCCCTTGTGTGCCTCCACACACCCCCTTCCATTTTGTTTAGTAGACATGCCTACAAAGAAAGCAAACAAATCCCCGGAACAGAAGAGGTTGTTGGCCGGCCCTTGCCACATTTGTGAGAAGAAGGGCTGCCAAATGGCCTGCCTCCATTGCCGGATAGCATTTCACCCCCATTGCGACAAGCACGACATCTGCCCCAACGCCGCAGCTCAGGACAGGAGCCACTCTTGGTCTTAGGGCCCTCCCTCCTCAGGTCGATCCGCAGAAGGTGTTCCAAGGAGTCATTCTTGGTCTTAGGCCCTTCTTTTCCATTCCTCGAAACATTTGGGGAGAAGGCTGGTGCAAGTGTGGTGTAAGCGGGGAGGGGTGATGTATCATCGTGGCGGTGTGGTCCGAGGCCACCGCCCTGAGTTGCTATGACCGCACTTTTGCGGTTGCATCCCAACCCCTATATATATATATATATATATATATATATATATATATATAGATATATATATATATATATATATATATATATATATATATATATATATATATGGCTTATGAGAGCTCTGCCCCCCCGCCCCCTGTCTGCCCCCCCCCCCAGGGGTATAGGGGCCGCGTCTACTTGTGGTGCACAGTGTCTACAGACCCCAGACCGCCCTCCCCCTCTAGGCGGGTAAACGATGGCAGCGGACCGTTTTGGGGGAAGGGGGCCTTCGGCCCCCTTCCCAAATATTGGCACTTCGCGTCTACAACATGCCGACAGTGTCTACAATTAGCAGGCCGCGTCTACCTGTGGTGCACAGTGTCTACAGACCCCAGACCGCCCTCCCCCTGTGTGCGGGTAAACGATGGCACTACAGACCGCAATTCCTATGATCCACGGGTAAACGGAAGGGGTATACGGGTAAACGGAGTAGCATTCGGTGTAAAATGTGCATATTCTTGCATATTGGGGGCCTTCGGCCCCCGGCCGGGCGCTACGCGCCCGCCCCGGGGGGTCCTCCGGACCCCCAGGGGGGGGGGGCAGACGGGGGGGGGGGCAGAGCTCTCATATACCATATATATATACATATACATATACATACCAAGGCTTCCATTCAAATCATGCTCAAACTGCGAGGTTCGACATTCCTACACTCCTACTTCGCTGCAATAACCATGAGTTCGTAGTTCATTCGTGGGCCTTGCAGTAGCCCCTAGCAAGAACAATACTCCATCCCTCCTGCACATGGACATATGGGCTTCATATGGCTGGTTATGCCGGAGTCAGTGGGTCAGTGAGGCTGACTCCCCCAGAACTGGTTGAACCAGAGGCTGAGCAGAAACACTGCAACGAACAAACATACAAACGCCTCAGAGGAGCCCCAAGCCGTGCATGTGCAGCTGTCATTCCCCGTGCCAAAAGCGAGTGCCAACGTGAGTGTTCGCGGAAACGCCGCAACGAACAAACCAGTACGAACGAACGAACAAAACATATATATATATATATATATATATATATATATATATACATGTATGTCATGTGGCATGGTGTAACTCTAATCCCATGACCGCCTTAGGAGCCCAGCCCCCTAAGGTTCCTAGTGCCGATGATACCCTACCCTCTAATGTGGGAAGGGGCGGTGCGAACTATCGGATCACACTTGGGCCGCATACCCAACCGTTCGGAGGTGCCCGACCCCCCCCCCCCCCCCTTGGGTACTGCCCTCGGCGGCCCCCCTGACGCCTCCTCCCCCCCGGCGGCCCTCCTAGAACCTCCCGTCCCAGCCCCCCCCCCCCCCCCCAAACGGTCCTCCGGCCAACAGTTAGTTGGGGGGTAGTAGGCATCCAAAACCGAGCCCCCCCCCCCCCCTGGGTTTGAGGGGAAAGGCGTCCTCACTCAGTGCCCTCATCGTCCCCAATCAGTGCCCTTATCCTTCTAGGGGAGTCCCAGGCCTTGTTGCAAGGACTGATCATCCTTAAGCAGCCCCCATTCAGACCCACCCAGACCCCTACAAGCCGATGTCCATTGCTGGACTGCGGGGCCTCAACAGTCGCCCATTTGATACTTGGGATTGTCTCGATCCCTCTGATCACTATTTGTTGGTGTTCCGCCTCAGGGTCAGTGGAGCACGGGCTTGTCTGCCGTTGCGATTGTGGTCTTACTTTGTTGTTGGTGGGACGCAGTACTTCTTTCCCATTGGGTAGCACTGCGTGAGCAGCCGTTGTGAGGGTGACAGACAGGAGGGAACACGGGAAGGAGGGAGGGATGCATCGAGGGCATGAGGGCTATGTCATGCCACCTCGGATTAGCAGCGCGTGCCACACATATATGCATGAAACGTGGTGTAATGTGGGGCCTAAACCCGTATCTTATAGCTCTGGGCCTGGTCTCTAGACGAGGATGGAGGCTGTATTAAACTCCTTTTGAATGCATGGACACAGAATTTGCCAGATCGATTTCAAAACAAACAGGAGGAAGGGCTGACAACCGCTTGGAAAAGTACACAAGTGCCAGAGCCCCTACAGGTGTTCAGCTACGGCTTTGGCCAATGCACACCAGTACCCCTCCCCAGTTGCTGCGACCAAAGCGGTAGGGCCAGGTGTCCATTGCACGGTGCAGGTCACACTGCACCGTGGGGTCCAGTGTGACCTCAACATGCCCTGCAATCACCGCGGTGTACCTCTTGAGCGGCAAAGTGTCGACAGAAATACACAGGGCTCAGGTCCACGGTGATGGGACGTCAGATCCCTGCACACATCAAAGGGTGTCCGTAAAAACAACTGGACAGTGCCGTAGAGCTCTCTATTGCTCTCTCTAAGTCTGCTCTACACTGTCCTCACTGCCATGTCCTCCTACGGTGGCGCAGGTGTGTGAACTCGCACCTTAATGGATGTTTCCAGCCCCCACCCACACCAGCAGCATCCCTTGTGCACACCCACCCAGAACATGCGGCTAGCACTTTCAGTCCTTTCTGATGCCCTTGCTTCTTTGGGGCGCGGTACCAGTGGGATATGACATGTGCAATTTGAGGGGCTGACGCTTGCAGTTGCTCTTCAAGCCGCATGCGCCATCCCCCCCTCCCCCCCTTTGCGCCGGTGCTGGCACCGGCATGGGGGCAGAAGCAGCACATGTGAGCAGCAGGACAGCTGTCGCACTCTCACTTCGTAGGAACAATTTCCCCCCGTGCACCCCCAACCCAACGGGTGGGACGTACGTTCATCCAGAAATACCAACCGGCATACTCTCTCAGCCGTTATGGCACCCCCCCCCCCGCCCCCCTTGCTTGTACTGCTTTGTCCAAGCACAACAATACGGTCAAACTGTCCATTTTTGGAGCATGTGAAGATTCGCATCCCCCCGAAGGCCAATGGTGACGACGGACCGAGAACATTTGATGTCGTCAGCACAGAAGACAGGAAGCAAAACACCTGTGGAGGGCAAGGCCAGAGAAGAGTCGCGATGGGCTGCCACATCTGCCTCTGCCTGCAGCCTCTGCGCACCTCACAAAAATGGGTTTAGCCCACTTCTGATGACTGAGGGGTCGGGTAAGACACAAGCCCGGGGTCAAAGGTCTGCGTCACGGGGGATTGTTCCCCGCTCCGACAGTCATGCGAATACTGGTGCCTACGTACGGCCCAACACCCGCCCTGCAGTGCAACTCATGGGTGCGGCACCCTCTGATTGCTTGAGGGCGCTTCGTGCAGGAAAACAAAACTCAACTTGCCGAGTGCTCATCAGTGGGCAGCTGACCAACAATGGGGTATTGGTAACTGACGGCGGTTGGGCGGCAGCCGAGGATGGAATCCACTTGTGTCACAAATGACATGCGTTTGAAACAAATCCTGTTCTAAGAATACGCAGTGCACCGCAACAGCGGCCCCTATGAAGAGGACGCTGTACCGCTGATGCCCATCACTGCCCTTCCCAGGTGACTCCCCCGGAGAACAGAACACGAGCGATTCAATATATTATTAAGAAACGAGGTTACATGTGAATTCAAATACATGAACATGACACGAACGCCTGACCTGTTGATGACTGTCTATCAGTAGACCCAATCAGCACAGAGAAACGAGTCAATCAATGGAGGTGCCCACATGGACAGACACACAGGCAGATGGCCGGCAGCACAGCAACCAGCAGGCAGGCAAGCAGGCAGGCGGGCGGGCAGGCAATCAGTCTTCGCCGCCACGCACACCCTGGGAGACAGCCAAGCAGGTGGGGAGCAGGTGGGGAGACAGGCAGGTGGGCTGACAGTTGCCCGCCTGCCTTGCGGCCAGCTTGACTTCGACATCTCGGCAGACAGACAGGCACATCACCCCGAGGACTGCAGGGAAATCATTTGGCACGAAACTCCAATGCCAGGGCACTGAACAGGGCACTGAATGCGTCGGAGACGAAGTTACAGCACACTTCCCGCACCACCCACCACAATGCCGCCACCCGTTTGTGGGCAAGTGAACCACATCTTTGGTGCAGCCCGGACACTGTCTGTAGCGCTTTCGGTGCCACATTTTCCATCACCATTCTCGTCTTCATCCGCTGGCACAAGGCACAGTGGACCTGCGCGACCCGTTGGTCGACCGGGAGCTAGGGGTCCACAAGTCCTTAGCACTGCATGATGCAGGGGCCGTTGCGCTGCCCCTGTGCTTGGGGCTGCCGCAGTCACTGCCCTCGTACGATCCTCAGCAACTCTCTGTATCACATGGGCCCTGGATCAGGGGTGCCTGATCCTGGGCCTTGGCTCTGTTGGCGTAGTACACGGCCAAATTGATGGCCAATTTGTGGGGAGCGTTTAACGGCGACCCTGAGCTGACCACCTCCTCAGCGCTGTCTCCTGCAGCGGCGGGAGGTCGCCAGGGCTCCTTGGCGCAGGCCAGCGGCCGGGGTCTGCTGGGCACCACTGCAGACGCACCTGCCAGCGTGATGTCCCTCCCCGACGGCCCCTGGGAGTCCGAGGGTGCGGCAGCGCAGGGGGCGTGGGGCTCTACTCCGTAGTGCTTTGCGGTAGGGGATGCGGCTTGAAAGCGGCGATACGTCGGCGAGGCAGAATGCCGGTGCATCGGGGACGACTGTGGGCGGTGCATAGGAGAGGTTTGGAGGCGCGACACTGGGGCCTGAACTGTACGGCCCACAGCACTATTGGGTCGTTTGACAGGGCCTGCGCAGCTGGTGCTTGGCTTGGAGGGCTCTGAGGCTGGAAACGGATGCACGGAATATTTACAGGGCACGTACAGGGTATGTAAACACAGAAATGAAGGAGTATGCACAGGGCATGTACAGGGTAGATACAGGGCATGCAGAGCGTATGCACGTCTTGTGGACAGAGGAAGCAGTCTTCTGGCAACAAACTTACGTATGCTCATGTGAATCGAAACATATGCCCACTCAAAAACCTTGGGTACCTATGTCCATTGGTTCCAATATGCACAGTCACTGCATACTCGAGTGTATGCAGGAGCTTGCTGCACGGAAAGATGCCCTGACACTCCACTTGAAGTACAACACAATGAGAGACATTTAATGAGAGACATTTGGTGCTTACTATGGGGCGATCTCCAGCCCAGTCGTACAACAAACCCCCTTCCCCTTAGCAGTATCTGGTGAAAGGCTCGAGGGGTTGAAAAACCACACAACTCGAAGGGGTTGGGGGGTTCAAGAAGCAGAATCTGGCAACAGCAGGGATTGTTGGGCTTGCACACTGTTAGGTATGCAGCCCAAATGCAGTCACCACCCCTGAACCAAAAAATGAGGGTGGTCACATTGGCTTGGGTATTCCTGGCAGTGAGAGTTGGACACCTTATTGGGCTCCCAAGGTCGCATAGGGTCATCATTCCGGAACATCCAAGAACGGTTGGTGTGCGTAAGGCGCATGTACCTGATCCCTGCTGTATTGGTTCCCCTAAGCGGGGAGGAGACTCATCGCTACATATCCCTATCGTATTGGGGTCTCCATAGTGGATAGTGGGGAGGACAATGGCTACATAAATGTCACCCTTGCGTTACCCTTACGTCATATCATCCCAGGAATGATGGACATGCAAACATCATGAACACGTTTGTAATAGGCCACCATGGACAAAATTACCTGATGCCTGATACCTGATGTCACTTCAGGCCCAAGCTTCGCTATCTTGTGCAACTAAGTGTGGCCAAAAGTCCAAAGAGGAGAGGGGGATGCGGCGTCCAGAATCGCGGGGTCGCCAGCCTTTTGCTTTGCCGTAAACTCCTCTTTGCAACTCACTCTCCTTTGTGGCGTCTCGCAGGCGCACTGCCAAGTGGTCGCGAGCAATCTACACCAAAGGTTGTGCCTTCCTTGGAACCAAAAGGGACAAAGTCCCTTGGAATCAAAAGAGAGGGTGTCAAGCTGGAAGGGGATTAGGTGGAAGAGGGGGGGAGGAGGATGCCACGTGGGGCATTGCCGGTTGCGCTGCAGGCTTGGTTCCTTACACCTTCTATAGTCGGCTTTTCACAAATGGCCCGCCCAGAGAAGCACAATAACTGCCAAAGGCATCGGCACTCGTTTGGACAAGAGCATGTGGCAGACAACCAACAGCAAACCATAGACAAAGTGCAACAGGAGAAATAGGGGAAATTGGGGTGATGTATGCAGGTTCTGCTTAGATTATGCACCACGGGGATCCCGGCTTAGCCGGCCCATGGACCCAGGCCCCCCACCCCACCACGTCCGGGTCCTCTGGGCCCCAAGATAGTTCGGACCAGCCGGGTCTACAACTACTGAGCCAGGATTCCCGTGATGATGCACAGGGTGTATACTGGGCATGCACAGTATGTTGCACACATTTCGATGCACTACCGGGGGGCGAATTATTTCAGGGGTTTTTTTTTTGGCCGGCCAAAATTGGGGGGGGGGGAATTTGGTACTGCTCCTTAGAAATGAAGGAAAAATTTGGTATAAGGGCCCTTGTTGTTGCATCCTAGTGGACGGTTGTCGTCATTTCCTGGTGCATGCTGGATGGTCATTGTCCAATGCTGATGTGGAAACCCTTGGTAGCTGAAAAATTTTTTCATCCAGCTAGCTCTATGTGACCAAAAATGGGTTCTTGGAACGAAAACTGGCTGGTCAAGCGGCCACAGTGCTGGGTTATAAAACATCCAAAAAATGGGGGTCATGGGCTCAAATCCCACTGTGGTAGGTTTTATGACCCACACCCAGAGTCAAAGACAGGTATTTGGAAATGGCGCTGGGGGGGGGGTGATAACTTGGTCCCACCAGTTCAGTTTGCGGCGTTTTTTTTTTCATTTGCACGGGGAAACTGTGTACTTTCTGAATATCCAAGAATCATCAGCCCTCGTTCCCCCGCTGGACCACTGTCCATCTGCCCATGACTCTCCTTCTGCGGCGAACATTGGCGGTCTTGAGGGCCTACAGAGAACGCAGTGTCACTTGACACCACGTCTCATCTATGCCTTCACACTGCATGCAGCGCGCAGAAAACCCCTCCTGCAGCCCATGCCTGGTGCACACATTTTGACACATCGCATCCTTAAAATTGAAGGAGATATTTGGTACGAGGTAGGAGTACGAAATTTGTCCATATTGATTTTGTACTGTGCAAAATAATTCGCCCCCCGGTAGGTATGCATGGGGTCTGCACAGGTCTGCACAAGCTGTGCACAGGTGATGCAAAAGAAATGCAAACAAGAGTATGCACAGGGCATGCCCAGGGCAGGGACAGAGCAGGGCTACGGTGTGCCAAGGATATGTGCGGGGGGTATGCACAAGGCATGCATAAAGCAGGAACAGGGATATAAGGGGCATGCGCAGGAAGTGCATAGGAGGACAGGGACAGGTCAAAGCGGGCTGGAATGAGTCACGGTTGAAATTGGTCGGACCGAGATGACCAGGATTCCAGACTTTGAATTTTGTGCCCCGTGGTCAATTAAATCCTCAGCCCCAATCCTGTCCCCTATCCCCATTCATCTAACTTTGTCGTTCATAAGTTGGAGTGTCAAGGTCACCTGGGGCTTGGGACACCTGGTCCAGCTACATCACCCCATCGTACATCATCATACAGGACCATGAATACACCATGCGCACTCTGTACATCCCGGGTACATGCCGTCACATGTGCATACACTGCGATTGGCACTGGGGGCACACCTGATTGCAGCGTAGGGGCAGGGCAGGGTTTCATGGGACCCCAAGTGGGCGAGCCAGGCCCACCGTAGCACACGACACTGGGCGGCCTCTCAGACCCATGTGAAGATGTGCAATTCACAATGGGCGGCAAGAAATCCTGCGCCACTGTGGGGTCAACCACTGAGGGGCCGGCAGTGCACAGCTCCTTCGGGGGCGACATGCGCTTGGAATCTGCAAAGGACTCCTTCACTCCGACTTCTGTGTGGAGGGGGGGTTGCATGGCGACGTCCTTAGGCTCGAGGCTGCTGCTGGGCATCTGAGAGCAGGCAGTGGCAAGTCCAATGGCAATAATACTTACAGTGCCAGTGTAATTTGATCACCTTTACAGGTGTCCTCACGTCAGTCCAGACGACTGCCCGCATGTTTCAGGCGATAATCAGGTGGCCAATATTGTTAAACCCCCAACCCGGCCCTGTCCCACTCCCCTGTTTGATAAAATCCTACTTAACAAGGGCCCCCAAAAGGGTGGCCTGTTGCACCGAGCATCCTTCACACTCTTTACACCTTCCCAAATGAGCTTATAACGAGCTACCCTTATCCTCTGCACCGAGGCAAATTTCTTTGCAGCTGTATGCATGCAGGTACCTGCACGGCTCAATGCCGTCACCCACAGCAAGCATTGTATCATCCGCACTGGTGGCAGCACTGGTGGCAGCCTTGCCACCAGTGCGGATGGTCATGGTCAAGGGGGAGTGTACCTGGCGGTGGTGGGGTGGAAGCAGGGGCAGAGGCAGAACGAACTTCCGACTCATGCACAAGGAAACAGCACGGCATTCTGAGTACATGGGTCGGCTTTGCTTTCCCATCAAACATTTGACAGGGTTCAATGCACAAAGGAGAGAGACCTTCTTTCCGGATTGTTCAGCGAGGGCGTGTTTTATGCACGCATACATACGCTACACACGTCTGCAAATTCACATGTGCACACACCTGAGGAGTTCTCTCAAGCTGCTTTTCTTGTGCCGTTGTTCTGTTCTTGCGGTTTTTTTTTTGCGGTTGTGTGTGTGTGTGTGTGTGTATGTGTGTGTGTGTGTGTTTGTGTACATGTGTGTGCTGTGCACGTACATGCATGTCCGTCCGTCTGACTGTCCATGTGTTCGAGCATGTAGATGTATATCCTAATGAGCCGCAGAGCAACCCTAGACATCTTTCTTTCTCTGTGTCTTGTCTCAAAGACTTGAGGGTATGCAGAACGACGTGTAAGGTAAGAAGAGTAGGGTTCGGGCCACCCCCCCACCAATCCCCGGAGGTAATCCATCCACATCCATCAACAGGAGCTCGTGTTTTGCCTACCTTTGTTTGGTGCAACCACGCAACCACACACACACACACACACACAGCCCCAGGACAGGGGTGGACAAAAAAAGATAGCAACAGGTGTGCCAGTGCTTGAAGTAGATGGTAGTTGCCGTCATAATCCACTGTTGGCTACAAACCAGCCACCAAGGGAATCACCAGACCTCATGCAGATGGTATGCCATACCCTCTTTGGCATTTGGGCTCTGGAGGTCCTGTGCGAGTGCATGATAGCTGAGTCTCCCATCTGTACAATGCACTTGCCTTGCAAGAACCTTCAGAGCGTTGGGATTGAGTCTCACCACGGGTGGGGGGTTGGGGATTGGTTGTGAGTCATCCGGTGGCTCTGCAGTCAAGCCAGGTGTTGTGCCATGGGAAGCTGCTGTCCCTGCATCTTTACGAGCAGTCACTGAGACTGCCTTTGTGCTGTGATCAACACCGTGGTAAATGTCGTTGGACAGCACAATTTCCTTCTGTGTTGGCGTGGGTATGGGTCATGGGTCGTAGTATCCACTGATGATTCAAGAATGCACCTTTTGTGGGCTATGCACAAAGCGGTGTGCTGTGTGTATGCCACATCCTTGTGGGGCTCATAGGCAACTGTGCCACCATTGCCACTACCTCCCCTGTGGTATTGGTTGCTACATTGGCTGCATAAAGCTACGGAGTGGGAGGGAGATACTACCATGACATGCTGATTTCTCGACGTTTTTCGCCCCTGGAGTTTTCTGCCGTCTTGGTACGGGAATTGTGCCAACACAAACCACGTGTTGCACCGTTGCCAGAAAGGGGAGCCATCTTCAATGATTCGCACTCCACTCCAGGTGCGCAGCTTTAGCCCACAGTGTGCAAATAAGTTCTTTGAGCCAAAAATGGCCCGCCCATCGGAATGCTTGTATGTGTACGCCACAATCTACTAGGCGCTAACCAATTTGTACATCAATTCAAATCCAGGCGAACTCTGCAAGCGGGACTGGGACATATCCCAAAAATTGTCATTGTTGGCCACCTCCACAGTGTCTAGTCTTGTCACATGAGCATGTACTGACCACACTACCGCACTCTAGTACCACGTACATTTTCGATGGAGCCATTAAGTGGAGTCGGCAAACGGAGACACACCATTGTCAAGAGGAACATTGTGGAATGGCTTCTTGCAATTGACTTCCGATAGGCTTTATGCCCCCCCTTTGGCAACAAATTGGAACCACAGACTGATTGAACATCTGTGAACTCAAAATTGTCGCGGATTCCCTTCTATAATAGCTGTAGCAAGCAACATATCGCCTTGGCAACAATGCATATTTGTGAAAAAAGTAAGTCATGTATAAAATGCGTGTATTTTTTTTTTGCGGTAATACGGGTGAATTATAAACAAAAATTGAATTTTTTTTTGCGGTAAGGGCGTGCAATATGTTTTTGCGGTAAGTCGTGTAAATTATTAAAAAAATTGAAACATTGAAAGAAATGTAATCATGGATCTGTGGCTCTTCACCCTTGAATGACGAATAAGCTCCTTCGTCAGCTCAAGGATAGAGAGTCCCAAACTGCCAAGCAATAGTACATTGCATGTGTATTCATAGGGTATCATCCCTGCCACCGAACTCCTTGTGGCCGATTTCTTTGTGTATGCCTCGGTGCCATTCGCACAGCATTGCTTCAAGGACACTCTTGCATACACGAAAGGCAAAAAGAAAATGCCTTCTCGGGGGCCCAGAAGAGGGCGGAAGTGCTACGTTACGCCTACATTCTTATCCCCAAACAAACTGGGACAAATCAAAAAGGGCTACCTCGTCCCTTCCCTCTCAGAGGCCGAAAAGAGGGTGAAAATTGTAGGCGTGAAGTGCAAGTCCCTAACCACAACTCAAGGGAGCCACACAACAAAGCCTGCATTGCGAGTCCCTAACCCCAACTCAAGGGGCCACGCAACACAGCCTGGATTGCGAGTCCCTAACCCCAACTAGAGTGGCCCAGTAACAAAACGTGGATTGTGAGTCCCTAACCCCAGCTCGAGGGGCCACACAACAAAGCCTAGATTGTGAGTACCTAACCCCAACTCGAGTGGCCCACTAACAAAATGTGGATTCTGAGTCCCTAGCCCCAACTCGAGGGGCCACACAAGAAAGCGTGGATTGCGAGTCCCTAACACCAACTCCACAGGCCACGCAACAAAGCCTAGATTGTGAGTCCCTAACCCCAACTCGAGGGGCCACACAACAAAGCATGGATTGTGAGTCCCTAACCCCAACTCGAGGGGCCACGCAACAAAGCATGGATTGTGGGTCCCTAGCCCCAACTCGAGGGGCCACACAACACAGCGTGGATTGTACGTCCCTAACCCTAACTCGAGAGGCCACGCAAAAAATCCTGGATTGTGAGGCTCTAACCCCAAATCGAGGGGCCACACAACAAAGCCCTGATTGCGAGTCTCTAACCCCAACTCAAGGGGCCACACAACAAAGCGTGCATTGTGAGTCCCGAATTCCAACTCGAGGGGCCAGGCAACAAAGCCTGGATTGTGAGTCCCTAACCACAACTCGAGGAGCCACACAACGGAGAGTGGATTGTGGGACCTTGACCCCAACTCAAGGGGCCACGCAACATAGCGTGTATTGTGAGTTCCTAACCCCAACTCGTGAAGCCACACAACAAAGCTTGGATTGTGAGTCCCTAACCCCAACTCCAGTGGCCAAGTAACAAAGCCTAGATTGTGAGTCCCTAACCCCAACTCGAGGGGCCACGCAACAGAGCCGGGATTGTGAGTCCCTAACCCCAACTCAAGGGGCCACGCAACATAGCGTGGATTGTTAGTTCCTAACCCCAACTCGAGAAGCCACACAAGAAAGCTTGGATTGTGAGTCCCTAACCCCAACTCCGGTGGCCAAGTAACAAAATGTGGATTGTGAGTCCCTAACCCCAACTCGAGGGGCCACACACCAAAGCGTGGATTGACAGCACCTAACCCCAACTCGAGGGGCCCCACAACAAAGCGTGGGTTGCGAGTCCCTAACCCCAACTCGAGGGGCCACGCAACAAAGCGTGGAATGTGAGTGCCGAACCCCAACTCCAGTGCCCAAGTAACAAAATGTGGATTGTGAGTCCCTGACCCCAACTCGAGGGGCCACACAACAAAGCGTGCCTTGTGAGTACCCAACCCCAACTCCAGGGGCCACACAACACATCGTGGATTGAAAGGCCCTGACCCCAACTCTAGGAGCCACGTGACAAAGTGTGGATTGTGAGTAGCTAACTGCAACTAGAGGGGCGACACAACAAACCGTGCATTGTGAGTCCCTAACCCCAACTCGAGGGGCCATGCAATAAAGCATGGATTGTCAGTCCCTAACCCCAACTCGAGGGGCGATGCAAAAGGGCGTAGATTGTGAGTCCCTAACCCCGACTCGATGGGCCACACAACAAAGCCGGGATTGTTAGTCCCTAACCCCAACTCGAGTGGCCCGCTAACCAAAAGTGGATTGTGAGTCCCTAACCCAAACTCAAGGGGACACACAACAAAGCCTAGATTGTGAGTCCCTAACCGTAACTCGCGGGGCCACGCAACAAAGCCCGGATTGAGAGTCCCTAACCGAAATTCGATGGGCCACACAACAAAGCGTGGATTGCCAGACCCTAACCCAAACTCGAGTGGCCGACTAACAAAAAGTGGAATGTGAGTCGATAACCCCAACTCAAGGGGCCACACAACAAAGCCTGGATTGTGAGTCCCTAACGGCAACTCGAGGGGCCACGCAACAAAGCCCGGATTGAGAGTCCCTAACCGAAACTCCATGGGCCACACAACAAAGCGTGGATTGCGAGTCCCTAACCCCAACTCAAGGGGCCACTCAGCAATGCGTGGATTAACCCGAACGCAAGCCTAAATTCTGAGTCCCTAACCCCAACTGGAGGGGCCACACAACAAATCCTGAATTGTGAGTCCCTAACCCCAACTCAAGGGGCCACACAACAAAGCCTGGATTGCGAAACCCTAACCCCAACTCAAGGCGCCACTCAACAAAGACTGGATTTTGAGTCCCTAACCCCAACTCGAGGGCCACACAACAAAGCGCGGATTCCGAGTCCGTAACCCCAACTCGAGGTGAAACACAACAAAGCGTGGGTTGCGAGTCCCTAACCCCAACTCGAGGGGCAACACAACAAAGCGTGGACTGTGAGTCCCGAACCCCAACTCCACTGCCCAAGTAACAAAATGTGGATTGTGAGTCCCTGACCCCAACTCGAGAGGCCACACAAGAAAGCGTGGATTGTGAGTACCTAACGCCAACTCCAGCGGCCACGCAACAAAGCGTGGATTGAAAGGCCCTAGCGACTTTCCGTGGCGAATAGGAAAAACAAGAGCAAACAATAGGAACTTCAATTTCCGTTTCCGCGATTTTCCGTGATTTTCCGTGATTTCCGTGATTTTCAACGTTGGCCGATTTCCGTGATTTTCCGTGATTTTCCTGCCACGGAAATACCAGAATCCCTGTTGTGTGTCCCTAACCCCAACTCGAGAAGCCACACAAGAAAGCTTGGATTGTGAGTCCCTAACCCCAACTCCGGTGGCCAAGTAACAAAATGTGGATTGTGAGTCCCTAACCCCAACTCGAGGGGCCACACACCAAAGCGTGGATTGACAGCACCTAACCCCAACTCGAGGGGCCCCACAACAAAGCGTGGGTTGCGAGTCCCTAACCCCAACTCGAGGGGCCACGCAACAAAGCGTGGAATGTGAGTGCCGAACCCCAACTCCAGTGCCCAAGTAACAAAATGTGGATTGTGAGTCCCTGACCCCAACTCGAGGGGCCACACAACAAAGCGTGCCTTGTGAGTACCTAACCCCAACTCCAGGGGCCACACAACACAGCGTGGATTGAAAGGCCCTGACCCCAACTCTAGGAGCCACGTGACAAAGTGTGGATTGTGAGTAGCTAACTGCAACTAGAGGGGCGACACAACAAACCGTGCATTGTGAGTCCCAAACTCCAACTCGAGGGGCCATGCAATAAAGCCTGAATTGTGAGTCCCTAACCCCAACTCCAGGGGCGATGCAAAAGTGCTTGGATTGTGAGTCCCTAACCCCAACTCGAGGGGCCACGCAACAGAGCCGGGATTGTGAGTCCCTAACCCCAAGTCGAGGGGCCACACAACAAAGCCTGGATTGCGAGTCCCTAACCCCAACTCGATGGGCCACACAACAAAGCGTGGATTGCGAGTCCCTAACCCCAACTCAAGGGGCCCAGTAACCAAACGTGGATTGTGAGTCCCTAACCCCAACTCAAGGGGCCACACAACAAAGCCTGGATTGTGAGTCCCTAACCGCAACTCGAGGGGCCACGTAACAAAGCCCGGAATGAGAGTCCCTAACCGACACTCGATGGGCCACACAACAAAGCGTGGATTGCGAGATCCTAAACCCAACTCGAGTGGCCCGGTAACAGAACGTGGATTGTGAGTCCCTAAACGAAACTCAAGGGGCCACACAACAAAGCGTGGATTGCGAGTCCCTAACCACGAATCAAGGGGCCACACAGCAATGCGTGGATTAACCCGAACGCAAGCCTAAATTGTGAGTCCCTAACCCCAACTGGAGTGGCCACGAAGCAATGCGTGGAATAACCCGAACGCAAGCCTAGAATGTGAGTCCCTAACCCCAACTCGAGGGGCCACACAACAAATCGTGAATTGTGAGTCCCTAACCCCAACTCTAGGGGGCAGACAACAAAGCCTAGATTGCGAGTCCCTAACCCCAACTGTAGGGGACACTCAACAAAGCCTGGATTGTGAGTCCCTAACCCCAAATCGAGGGGCCATACAACAAAGCATGGATTGTGAGTCCCTAACCCCAACTCGAGGGGCCACACAAGAAAGCGTGGATTGCGAGTCCATAACCCCAATTCGAGGGGCCACGCAACAAAGCGTGGATTGTGAGTCCCCAACCCCAAATCGAGGGGCCACACAACAAAGCGCGGATTGTGAGTCCCTAACCCCAACTCGAGGGGAAACACAACAAAGCTGGGGTTGCGAGTCCATAACCCCAATTCGAGGGGCCACGCAACAAAGCGTGGATTGTGAGTCCCGAACCCCAACTCCAGTGCCCAAGTAACAAAATGTGGATTGTGAGTCCCTGACCCCAACTCGAGAGGCCACACAAGAAAGCGTGGATTGTGAGTACCTAACCCCAACTCCAGCGGCCACGCAACAAAGCGTGGATTGAAAGGCCCTGACCCCAACTCGAGGAGCCGCGTGACAAAGTGTAGATTGTGAGTCCCTAACTCCAACTAGAGGGGCGACACAACAAACCTTGCATTGTAAGTCCCGAACTCCAACTCGAGGGGCCATGCAATAAAGCCTGGATTGTGAGTCCCTAACCCCAACTCGAGGGGCCATGCAATAAAGCATGGATTGTCAGTCCCTAACCCCAACTCGAGGGGCGATGCAAAAGGGCGTAGATTGTGCGTCCCTAACCCCGACTCGATGGGCCACACAACAAAGCCGGGATTGTTAGTCCCTAACCCCAACTCGAGTGGCCCGCTAACAAAAAGTGGATTGTGAGTCCCTAACCCAAACTGAAGGGGACACACAACAAAGCCTAGATTGTGAGTCCCTAACCGTAACTCGCGGGGCCACGCAACAAAGCCCGGATTGAGAGTCCCTAACCGAAATTCGATGGGCCACACAACAAAGCGTGGATTGCCAGACCCTAACCCAAACTCGAGTGGCCCACTAACAAAAAGTGGAAAGTGAGTCGATAACCCCAACTCAAGGGGCCACACAACAAAGCCTGGATTGTGAGTCCCTAACGGCAACTCGAGGGGCCACGCAACAAAGCCCGGATTGAGAGTCCCTAACCGAAACTCCATGGGCCACACAACAAAGCGTGGATTGCGAGTCCCTAACCCCAACTCAAGGGGCCACGCAGCAATGCGTGGATTAACCCGAACGCAAGCCTAAATTGTGAGTCCCTAACCCCAACTGGAGGGGCCACACAACAAATCCTGAATTGTGAGTCCCTAACCCCAACTCAAGGGGCCACACAACAAAGCCTGGATTGCGAAACCCTAACCCCAACTCAAGGCGCCACTCAACAAAGACTGGATTTTGAGTCCCTAACCCCAACTCGGGGGCCACACAACAAAGCGCGGATTCCGAGTCCGTAACCCCAACTCGAGGTGAAACACAACAAAGCGTGGGTTGCGAGTCCCTAACCCCAACTCGAGGGGCAACACAACAAAGCGTGGACTGTGAGTCCCGAACCCCAACTCCACTGCCCAAGTAACAAAATGTGGATTGTGAGTCCCTGACCGCAACTCGAGAGGCCACACAAGAAAGCGTGGATTGTGAGTACCTAACGCCAACTCCAGCGGCCACGCAACAAAGCGTGGATTGAAAGGCCGTAGCGACTTTCCGTGGCGAATAGAAAAAACAAGAGCAAACAATAGGAACTTCAATTTCCGTTTCCGCGATTTTCCGTGATTTTCCGTGATTTCCGTGATTTTCAACGTTGGCCGATTTCCGTGATTTTCCGTGATTTTCCTGCCACGGAAATACCAGAATCCCTGTTGTGTGTCCCTAACCCCAACTCAGGTGGCCAAGTAACAAAACGTAGATTGTGGGTCCCTAACCCCAACTCAAGGGGCCACGCAACAAAGCGTGGTTTGCGAGTCCCTAACCCCGGCTCAAGGGGCCACATAATAAAGCGTGGATTGAGAGGCCCTAACCCCAACTCAAGGGGCCACGCAACAAACCGTGGAGTGAGAGTCCCTAACCCCAACTCGAGGGGCCCCACAACAAAGCGTGGATTGCGAGTCCCTAACCCCAACTCAAGGGGCCACTCAACAAAGCCTGGATTGTGAGTCCCTAACCCCAACTCGAGGAGCCATACAAGAAAGCGCGGATTGTGAGTCCCTAACCCCAACTCGAGCGGAAACACAACAAAGCGTGGGTTGCGAGTCCCTAACCCCAAATCAGGGGGCCACACAACAAAGCGTGGATTGTGAGTGCCGAACCCAAACTCCAGTGCCCAAGTAACAAAATGTGGATTGTGAGTCCCTGACCCCAACTCGAGAGGCCACACAAGAAAGCGTGGATTGTGAGTACCTAACCCCAACTCCAGCGGCCACGCAACAAAGCGTGGATTGAAAGGCCCTGACCCCAACTTGAGGAGCCACGCGACAAAGTGTGGATTGTGAGTCCCTAACTCCAACTAGAGGGGCGACACAACAAAGCGTGCATCGTAAGTCCCGAACTCCAACTCGAGGGGCCATGCAATAAAGCATGGATTGTGAGTGCCTAACCCCAACTCGAGGGGCGATGCAAAAGGGCGTGGATTGTCATTGCCTAACCCCAACTCGATGGGCCACACAACAAAGCGTGGATTGCGAGTCCCTAACCTCAACTCGAGTGGCCCACTAACAAAACGTGGATTGCGAGTCCCTAACCCCATCTCAAGGGGCCACACAACAAAGCCTGGATTGTGAGTCCCTAACGGCAACTCGAGGGGCCACGCAACAAAGCCCGGAATGAGAGTCCCTAACCGAAACTCCATGGGCCACACAACAAAGCGTGGATTGCGAGTCCCTAACGGCAACTCGAGGGGCCACGCAACAAAGCCGGCGTGGATTGCGAGTCCCTAACCCCAACTCAAGGGGCCACGCAGCAATGCGTGGATTAACCCGAACGCAAGCCTAAATTCTGAGTCCCTAACCCCAACTCGTGGGGCCACACAACAAATCCTGAATTGTGAGTCCCTAACCCCAACTGTAGGGGCCACACAACAAAGCCTAGATTGCGAGTCCCTAACCCCAACTCAAGGGGCCACACAACAAAGCGTGGATTGCGAGTCCCTAACTCCAACCCAAGGGGCCACTCAACAAAGCCTGTATTGTGAGTCCCCGACCCTAACTCGAGGGGCCACACAACAAAGCGCGGATTGTGAGTCCCTAACCCCAATTCGAGGGGATACACAACAAAGCGTCGGTTGGGAGTCCCTAACCCCAATTCGAGGGGCCACGCAACAAAGCGTGGATTGTGAGTCCCTAACCCCAAATCAAGGGTCCACACAACAAAGCGTGGATTGTGAGTGCCGAACCCCAACTCCGGTGCCCAGGTAACAAAATGTGAATTGTGAGTCCTTGACCCCAACTCGATGGGCCACACAACAAAGCGTGGATTGTGAGTACGTAACCCCAACTCGAAGGGCCACACAACAAAGCGTGGATTGAGAAGTCCTGACCCCAACTCGAGGAGCCACGCGACAAAGTGTGGATTGTGAGTCCCTAACTCCAACTCGAGGGGCCATGCAATAAAGCCTGGATTGTGAGTCCCTAACCCCAACTCGAGGGGCGATGCAAAAGAGCGTGGATTGTGAGTCCCTAACCCCAACTCAAGGGGCCACACAACAAAGCCTGGATTGTGAGTCCCTAACCCCAACTCGAGGGGCCACACAACAAAGCGTGGCTTGAGAGTCCCTAACCGAAACCCGATGGGCCACGCAACAAAGCGTGGATTGCGAGTCCCTAACCCTAACTCAAGGGGCCACACAACAAAGCCTGGATTGTGAGTCCCTAACGGCAATGCGAGGGGCCACGCAACAAAGCCCGGATTGAGAGTCCCTAACCCCAACTCGAGTGGCCCACTAACAAAACGTGGATTGTGAGTCCCTAACCCCATCTCAAGGGGCCACACAACAAAGCCTGGATTGTGAGTCCCTAACGGCAACTGGAGGGGCCAAGCAACAAAGCCCGGAATGAGAGTCCCCAACCGAAACTCCATGGGCCACACAACAAAGCGTGGATTGTGAGTCCCTAACCCCAACTCAAGGGGCCACGCAGCCTTGCGTGGATTAACCCGAACGCAAGCCTAAATTGTGAGTCCGTAACCCCAACTCCAGGGGCCACACAACAAATCCCGAATTGTGAGTCCCTAACCCCAACTGTAGGGGCCACACAACAAAGCCTAGATTGCGAGTCCCTAACCCCAACTCAAGGGGCCACACAACAAAGCGTGGATTGTGAGTCCCTAACCCCAACTCAAGGGGCCACGCAGCCTTGCGTGGATTAACCCGAACGCAAGCCTAAATTGTGAGTCCGTAACCCCAACTCCAGGGGCCACACAACAAATCCCGAATTGTGAGTCCCTAACCCCAACTGTAGGGGCCACACAACAAAGCCTAGATTGCGAGTCCCTAACCCCAACTCAAGGGGCCACACAACAAAGCGTGGATTGCGAGTCCCTAACCCCAACCCAAGGGGCCACTCAACAAAGCCTGGATTGTGAGTCCCCGACCCTAACTCGAGGGGGCACACAACAAAGCGTGGGTTGCGAGTCCCTAACCCCGATTCGAGGGGCCACACAACAAAGCGTGGATTGTGAGTCCCGAACCCCAACTCCGGTGCCCAAGTAACAAAATGTGGATTGTGAGTCCCTGACCCCAACTCGATGGGCCACACAAAAAAGCTTGGATTGTGAGTCCCTAACCCGAACTAGAGGGGCGACACTACAAAGCGTGGATTGTGAGTCCCTAACCACAACTCGAGGAGCCACACAATAAAGTGTGGATTGTGAGTCCCTAACCCCAACTCGAGGGGCCATGCAATAAAGCGTGGATTGTGAGTCCCTAACCCCAACTCGAGGGGCGATGCAAAAAAGCGTGGATTGTGAGTCCCAAAGCCCAACTAAAGTGGCCACGCAACAAAGCCTGGATTGTGAGTCCCTAACCCCAACTCAAGGGGCCACACAACAAGCGTGGATTGTGAGTCCCTAACCCAAACTCGGGGGGGCAACACACCGGAGCCTAGATCGAGAGTCCCTAACCGAAACTCGATGGGCCACACAACAAAGCGTGGATTGCGAGTCCTTAACCCCGACTCAAGGGGCCACGAAGCAATGCGTGGATTAACCCGAACGCAAGCCTAAATTGTGAGTCCCTAACCCCAACTCGAGTGGCCACGAAACAATTCCTGAATTGTGAGTCCCTAACCCCAACTCAAGATGCCACGCAACAAAGCGTAAATTCAGAGTCCCTCACCCCACCTCAAGGGGCCACACAACAAAAGGCCTGGATTGTGAGTCCCTAACCCCAACTCGAGGGGCCACGCAACAAAGCGTGGATTGCAACTCCCTAACCCCAACTCAAGGGGCCATGCAGCAAAGCGTGAATTAACCCCAACGCAAGCATAAATTGTGAGTCCCGAACCCCAACTGGAGGGGCAACGCAACAAAACGTGAATTGTGAGTCCGTAACACCAACTCGAGGGGCCACGCAACAAAGCCCGGATTGTGAGTCCCTAACCGAAACTCGATGGGCCACACAACAAAGCGTGGATTGCAAGTCCCTAACCCCAACTCAAGGGGCCACGCAGCAAAGCGTGGATTAACCCCAATGCAAGCCTAAATTGTGAGTGCCTAACCCCAAATGAAGGGGCCACGCAACAATTCCTAAATTGTGAGTCCCTAATCCCAACTCGATGGGCCACGCAACAAGACCTGAATTTTGAGTCCCGAACCCCAACTCAAGGGGCCACCCAACAAAGAGTGGATTGTGGCTCCCTAACCCCGATGGGAGGGGCCACGCAACAAAACATGGATTGTGGGTCCCTAGCCCCAACTGGAGGGGCCACACAACAAAGCGTGGATTGTGAGTCCCTAACCCCAACTCCACAGGCCATGCAACAAAGCCTGGATTGTGAGTCCCTAACCCTAACTCGAGGGGCCACACAACAAAGCCTGGATTGTGAGTCCCTAACCGCAAGTCGAGGGGCCACGCAACAAAACATGGATTGTGGGTCCCTAACCCCAACTCGAGGGGCCACACAACAAAGCGCGGATTGTGAGTCCCTAACCCCAACTCGAGAGGCCACGCAACAAAGCCTGGACTGTGAGTCCCTAACCCCAACTCGAGGGGCCACACAACAAAGCCTGGATTGTGAGTCCCTAACCCCAAGTCGAGGGGCCATGCAACAAAGCGTGGATTGTGAGTCCCTAACCCCAACTCGAGGGGCCACACAACAAAGTGTGGATTGTGAGTCCCTAACCTAACCTTAACAAAAAAAAATCTGGGTCCTTGAGGACCGCCCTGCAAAGGGGGACAAATTCAGAAGTGGCTAACCCTGCATTTTCGGGGGCCCAAAAGAGGGCGTAAGTGCTACATCACCCCTCCATTCTCGGGGGTTCCCAACGCCAAGCGCTGGTGGAAAACCAGAAGTGGCCCACAGGTGGGCACATTGCCTACCGGCATGGATGTTCAGTAAAATCGGTAGTTGTTCTTTTGCGGTAAGGTCCTGTAATTTTATTATTTTTGCGGCAAACGTGTGTAGGAAAAAACCGTCGCATCTTGTGATTTTTTTTGCGGTAAATGCGTGAAACAACAAATCGTCAAGTCGTGTAACTTTTTTGTGGTAAATGCGTGTACAAAAAAGGCGTCTAGTCGTGTAATTTTTTTTTCCTGCGGCAAACACGTGTACAAAAAAATCGTCTAGTCGTGTAATTTTTGTTTGCTAGCAATGCGTGTGATGGGCTTACACGACTTACCGCAAAAAAAAATTACATGACTAGACGATTTTTTTGTTGCACGCATTTACCGCAAAAAAAAGATTACACAAATTACAACATTCACTGCATATTTGGTGTCTCGGCAAGACGGGGGAAAGGGTGCGGAAATGCGACGCCAGATCCACCAGCACGTGATCCACGATTTTGCCTTTGCAGGAAAATAAAGGACACACCATTTTTCCCATACTGTTGTGTCGTAACTCAAGGTCACGTACCACGGAATCCATGTACCGCGGAGTCAATAAGTGCTCCCAACTGTGCACCATCCCAGGTAGTATCAGAAAACTGCTCATCGAGCATGGACTATTCCACTTGATCCCACAGCCAAGCGGAACAGAACCTCCACCATTCCTTTGGCCCCTGATCAACCATCCTAGCGTACCAGTGGCCAAAAACTGGGAGAGGTGCGGCAAGTGCCAAAGCAAGGCGCCTAACTTGGTGAATAAAGGATAGGGCAAAAAGACATCAAGGTTGGGGACGTGCCTGACTCGGGAAACAAAGAACGGACCAAAAAGACATCAAGGTAGGGGACGCAGATTTTGAACTGCATACTAAGGTCTTGATCATGAGCAACCGCCTTCTCACGTGCACGGAGACCTCGGATTGGAATCGAGTTGTTGGGGCATACTACCGGTGTTCAGAATGAGGATTCCAACATACACGAGCTTACTGAATTCCCGAGCATGTGCACTCAAAACCAAGAGCCGACAAACGAGACCAGATGACTGTCTGGACTGCTTCATGGATTGGCTCGGAAGGCAAGATCAGACTGTATGGGGATTGGACCAGATAATAAATACACACAAGATACATATTGTGTGCTGTATTGCTTCCTGTTAATATGGTTTTAGTCGTACTGACGTAATGACACGTTGGATGACAGTGAAAATGACAATTTTTGAAGTGTGCTCAGGTTGGGAACTACAATCACGGCAGCAAAGTGGTGTGGCATGCAAATCTTATCCGCTTATCCGCTGCACCCTTAAGCAAAGACTGCAGTGTGTTTACCCAGGGTACATCATGGAGCTGTCTGGCCTGGTGGATCTTGGCTAACACAAGAAGGATGGTTTGTGTGATGCAAGCGCCCTGTTATTACTAGTGCCAGTCTCGGAAATACCAGGGATGTCGTTGACCGTCCACCAATCAAGGTCTGCACACCATTGTGGCTCCCCCAAATAGGCCTGGTATGTGTCGGACAGTGCTGTCCCAGAAGGATCACCCAATCACAAAAATGCGTCGTGAGAAATTAATGGTGAAATAATGCCCAGATGCACACAGACACACACACAAGAGATCAGGTCATACAGCAAATGAATGCAACGACCCACGAGCCTTTGCGCTCGCATATACGTCCTCATGCAATGCTGCTTGTTTGTCTGCACCAGCGCGGTTGCAAGCACAGGCACATACCCTTCCAGCGGCTGATACACCCACATCTGATGCCCCTTGACTCATCCACTCGCCTGCGTCCAGCTTCGTGGAGCTGTTTCGGCCCAGGCCCTGTGTATCGGATGCCGCAGAGTTCTGCCGACTCCCGGGCGCCTGCAAATCGAGGCTGACCATGCTCGACCCCTGAGACACGGGCGCTGACGATTCGGACCCGGCGAAACTCGGCCGGCCCCCCCTCTCCCGCTCCCACGCCTGGGCCTCCACCGCCATAGTGCACTCGCCGTTACTGTCCGCTGTGCCGTGTGCCAGATCCTCCAGAGACTCGGACTTCACCAAACGGCTCAGCAGCTCCTTCCCGCGCCCTTGCGAAGCCCCGAGATCCAAAAGGCTGAAGACATCATCCACATCGGAGGCCTTGGCAGGAGAGCCCGGCGGCAGCGGTTGACAATCACGCGCCAACTGAAACTGCCGGACGTTGATGGTCTTGGGGATGGCCTGAGGTCCAGGAAACCGACAATGCTCAGCGACGCTTTGCCTTTGGGGCACGGTGGAGCTGCACTAAAGAAGGGGGATGGAGTGTGTCCAGCCCCAGTCTTGCCGCGATCCAAAGCCCCCGCTGTCACCGGGGGCACACGAGCCTGACCAGTGAGCAGGGTCTTCAGGGGAAGGGCTGTAGGGACAGGGGGCGGGGGTGGGGGGGCTGAATCCACAAGGGCCGGTAGAGACACCCAGTACAACGACAAGCACATCGTTAAATCCGGGTGGCAGACAACCACTGTGGACGGAAACTCCGAAGGATTGACGTTGTTTGACGGAAACTGTCCACCACGGCAGCCCTCTAAGGAGTGCGTGCCGCATATTATCCTACATAAAGCCCTGGCAGGCATCCTAACTCATCCACAGTGTCGTCAGCCTACACTTGCACACCATTGCCTTATCACAGCGAAGGCCAATCTGCCTTCTACATACGACTAACAAATATGTGGCCACTTTCGTCTGTAAGAATTCAGGACCAGACCTTCCGCCACAAAATTTTGCTTGGGTTTCAGCCTGGGGGACTATCAGGCCACCAATGCATAGATCTACTTTTATGTTCAAAAACTACACTCCAAGTCCACAGGCAATTATGCACGGGACATATAATATACATACATATATACATACATACATATAATTTGAACACAGCATACAATCTAATGTTCAAATTCAGCGATGCACCTTGTCAAACAATTGTGCTTAGCCCCCATAGGATGCACCTACCACCAGCGGGCATACCTAGTACACCTACCTACAATCACAGGAGCTGCATCAGGGCTGCCCCTCTCCCTGCTGCTGTTCATTATTGCATTTAAATGATTTGTTTTGCAAGTACTTAGCCACAGCAACAGACCCAAAACAACAAGTGGTTACCAGCTGACACGCCTTTACAAATGACAGTGTGATCCGCAGCGAGGGACCCCTTTAATTTCAACACACCCTGAATTTTTTCAACGGGCCTGCATGGCGCAGGGGGCCAAACATGAATGAGCAGAAAGCTGAGGAACCAATTATGGGTACAGCACCGCCAAAAACTTTTGTTACTCCACAAAGTACTAACTACCTTTAGCACCAAGAGGCGGGAAGATTTTACAAACATATACCAGTGGGTTTTCTGCTTTGCAGCGGGGATGGCATCCCAGCTAAACCTTGGATGAACTTTTGTACAAGGTCTCTTGTTCCAAACGGAAATGCCTGTGTTGGACCGACCGAGGCCCATGCAGCTCTGCACAATGGACAACAACCTTGGCCAACAATGTGACGGGCCGAGGGTGTATACTACGGAGTTGCCCGAGGTTGCACAAACTCAGTCAAAGGTATGTTTCCATGCTTACGGCTGAAAGGACTGTATATGCAAACCTGGCCTCTAACCTTGAGTGAAAAAGCCTGCCCTCCATTTGTTCGAGTTTTGTTTAAACCATTGTGCTGACGTTTATGCTTCAGGTTGCCTCCTGCCAAAAGGAGGTGGCTTTAGCTGCAGAAAAAAAGGGGACTGAAAGAGAGGGACGGTGGTGTGGGAGAAGGCTGCTGAGGCCACCACGGGCTGATTTCCATTTAGTGGCCCGTGGCTATCGGAACTGAAGGCGTGAAGTGCACAAGGCTACTGGACACTTGTAGGCACATAGCAGTTAGCAAGCCACTGAAGGCGGTTGACGTTTAATTAAATGAAAATAAATGAACAGGATTGGCCGGAAATTGCCCGTGGTTGACTGACAACTGTCAACTGTGGTTTGTTTCGGTTTATTTTTGAAGAGGGCGATTAGACAGAACAGTGGTCCCTCAGAACGGCTCTGTGTGGACTGGGGATGCTGACAGAATGAATGCAGCGAGGTATTGCAGACAGCACCTGTGCTGCCTCCTCTCCGCCCTGTACAGGGGAACAGCTGCCGGCTCTACGCAGACTTCCTGCCTCCGCACGTGCCCGAGGCCATGACTGAGGCTGGGCCCATATGGGCAGAGCCAGGGCCGCAGGGGGCGGCGGCGGGGGAAACAGTTCCACGAGCTGCTTGGCACTGGGGCGCAGCTCCACCGGCTTGAGCAGGCAATGCATGACGCACGCCCGCCACTTCTCGGAGTAGTTGGTGGTTATGGGCGCGGGCAGGACCGTGACGATGTTGTGGAAGAGGGTAGCGAGTTGCAGGCCCCCGAACGGGAACTTGAAGGTGGACAACGCGTAGCAGATGCACCCCAGCGCCCACACGTCCACCTGCGGAAAAGCACGTGCTATGGCATCGGTGCTCCGTAGCGTCTCAATCACTGTCCCATGACCGCACTCTCCTCCGGTCCCACCCTCCATTCCTGCCCTCGATCCCTGCGCTCACGCGCTATCCTCGCGGTAGTATCACCTAACCCGATGGGGAACGGGGTGCAATTTTGTCCCCCTTTCCCCGCGTTGGCAGAAATGTGGCAGAAAGAGCGGGGGCGGTAAGCGGAGGGTTCAACTTTCGCCTTTTTCGTTTTGGGCAAGAACTTCTGCCGCCCGCGTGTGCATGTGTGCGTGCGCGCGTTCATATGTGTGTACCGCGTGAACCGTGTGTGTGTGTGCGCGCATGGCTGATGCCTACGAATGGCATCGGCGATGTGGGTCGCAACCAGGGGCGCGAGAATCCAGGCTGAGGAGCCGGCCCCTTCCTTCATGCGGTTGCAGGGAGGAAGGGAACTGAAATGACAGTGTGAAGGCGGGCAGATGAGGCCTCAGGGCCCGCAGGTGTAAGAGGAAGGGACTAGGTACAGCCAGGTACCCAAAGCCCACCCAAGAACCTTCCCCAGCCCCCCCCCCCCCCCCAACGCATCACAACGCTCAGGCGTGGGCGTGGGTTTGGGCCAGGCAAACCTTATAATCATAAATGGAGAGCTGGATCTGCTCGGGTGCAAGGTACGCAGGGGTTCCGGCATACGACTTTGCGAGATCATTCTTGGACAACTTGCTACTCAACCCCAAATCACCAACTTTTACAGTGAGTCCATCCCCTAAGGCAGGAAACGGTATCCTATACTACCCACCCTTCCATCCATCTCCTATCACCCACTCCCATGTCCTCACAAAATCACCACACCCCCCATACGCCTCACACCACATGGCACCCCTGATATCCCTCAAAACACACCACATCTCTCACATACCTTGGACCACACCTCCCATATGCCTCACACCACGATACCTTCACACCACACCACACCACACAACGTCAACTACATCTCCCATGTCATGGCCCGCGCCACATCCAGCATCTCTCATGACACATCACTCCTCCCATGCATCCCTTGCAACACACCAAATGCCGCATTATTACACCACACCTCCCAGTTGCCTCATACCACCTTGAGCATGCTACATCTGCCGCATCTCGCATACCACACGTCGCATGACTCTCATACCGCACCCAAATGCCCCTCATCACGTCTCCAACACTCGTCGCACCAATATTCTCCACACTGAATCTTTTATATCCCTAACATCACCGTTTCCCCACTCCTCACGCCACACCTCCATGTACACCCCCCACATTCCGCACGACAGATCCGCCACAAATTCAACGGCAACATACCGCAGAGAAATACATTCTGACACTTTAAATCTCGATGGATGATTTGTCGCGAGTGCAAATAATCCAATGCGGCACAAACTTGAGACAAGATGCACCAGAGGATGCTCTCCTCGACTACCGTGCAGTGCTTCTTATATCTGTGGACACAGCATTGCAGGGCCAGGGGTGCTGCTCCTCTGCCCTGAAACGGCGGCTTTGGAATATTCAACCTTTTCAGATGGAATGCAAGATGCCAAATCCCACAATACATCGCATCCCCCGATCCAGACACCGTTCCTAATGCAATTGTCCGCAAAAATCTGACGGCAACACAAGGGGCGAAACGCCTTCAGGTGTCACCCGTTTCTGCAACACCCCTTCCCATTTTGGCGGCGGGGGGGGGTGGGTATGGAAGGACCACCCTCCCGCTCAGTGCCCATTCGGCAAACAAAACACAACCGGCTGCGACGGCCCCAGGGTCAGACATGATACGTGACTCTCCCACAACGCATGACGGATGTTGGTAGGGTCTGTTCTTTGTTTCTGCTGCGGTTGCCCACGCTCCTCTCCTGCCCGCTTCGTGAGCCCCCCTGTCGCCACCTCCTGATCCTCCTTTCCGCCCATTCGGTCTTACTACTGCCACCTGCATGCAGACCCTCCACCTTCAAGCTCCCTGACCACCAGAACTGCAGTCCGGCCACGGATATCAGGATCAACAAAGCCCCAATCCCCTGCCCTATGCCTGTCTTGCTGCAAGGTTCGCGCATGCTCCCTCTGTGGTCCTCTAATCCTTGACGCCTGTGCCTGCATGCTCTTTGAATCCTCTGCCTCATTACAGCCCCGGCCCCTGCCTGCACACTCCACAGCACACTTTTCTATGAGGTCCGACAGATCCCCGCCGCTGGCGTACTCCATGGCCATAAAGAGGGAGCGCTTCTCGACGTAATACGTGTGCAACCGGATGATATTGACATGATGCAGGTCCTTCATGAGAAACACCTCCTTCAGTGTCTTGGCCACCTGAAGGGACAGAAACGGACCGAAACAGGATGAGCGTTGCAGGGCAGGGTAGCTGGCCACCCCTCCGCATCCGACCGGGAATTAGCACTTGGCACACGCACAGGCACGCTACACAAACCAACACAAATGTGAATGTGCTGTTTGTAAACACGTCGCTGTGTGGAGCTGTGTCCAGGATTTTTGGCTGTTTCACAACACGTCAAGATGTGAATGTGCACGTGAATGCGAAGATGTGATGGGGGCTCACCAAGAATGGCTGAGGGCACGAGCTGGCTCCTTTGTGGAACTTGTGGAACATGCGAGCAGAGTGTAGGGGCGCTTGATGGCGCCTTTGATGGACAGTCGCGCAGCAACAATGTACTGTGAGATTTGGCACCGAGATCACCATTGCCAGTATGGCCCAGCAGCACGACATCCCTATCTGAGCGTTGCTCTTACCCGTGTTCGTGCAAGAGGAAAGGAAGGCGGCGGGGGGGGGGGGTGAAGGTTTACATCGCTGTTGTGCAGGGGGTTGAGCTTGGTATTGTTGGGGCAGAGCACTGTCTGCTGAGAGAGGGAGGGTCAGAAAACAGGCATACTCCGGTGCACAAAAAAGGGCCCAGGTGGCGGTGTGACACAACACCACATCACTATTGAGACTTCACACAGTGACAGGTGCGCAAAGTGGGGGCGTAGGGTCACGAAATTCGGAGCACTGTGCACGGGGGGGTCTGCAGTTCAGTTCCAGACACCAACCCCCGCAGCGTGGGTGGGTCCAGAGGGGGGGGAGGGAATTTTTTCCATTTTGGGGGCATTTTTGAACTCTCTGTTTCATTCTGAACGTTTTGAATATACACAAGTGGGGTGAATTTTGGTTTTACCACTCACAACAAATGAAAAATAGGGGCCACACCAAAGCGCGGGAGTCCGTATCCCCAACTCGAGGGGCCACACCAGGTTTTACCACTCACAACAAATGAAAAATAGGGGCCACACCAAAGCGCGGGAGTCCGTATCCCCAACTCGAGGGGCCACACCAAAGCGTGGGAGTCCGTATCCCCAACTCAAGGGGCCACGCCAAAGCATGGGAGTCCGTATCCCCAACTCGAGGGGCCACACCAAGGCGTGGGAGTCTGTATCCCCAACTCGAGGGGCCACACCAAAGCACAGGAAGCCGTATCCCCAACTCGAGGGGCCACACCAAGGCATGGGAAAGAAAGAAAGAAAGAGGAAAGAACGAACGCAGCGTGCAACCATTGGTGTCTACCCCTGAAAGCACAAGGACTGCACTTGAGCCGGGGAAGAGCTCTGAATGCGGGATCTCCACTTTGCAACCAACGACATTCATGGCGTGGGGCACAAAAATGGGCCGCGAGGGGCCAGTGCAAAACTTCCGGGTTGGCAGTTCTAACCAGGTTCCAACTAGTATGGGTTGAGTGGTCCAAAAATGGGGGGGGGGGGTTGGTGTCCGCCCTCAGAGGTAAGCCCCTCCCCCGTGGCACTGTGACACGCCGTGCAAAGCAGGCCTGCATGAAATGAGGGGTCTACAGCACGCCCACCCGCTGGGGTGACGTGGACGAGTGAAGCATACGCGCCGCGACTCCCCGCCCCGTGTGTAGGGCCCACATGCCACCGCCAATCCCTGCGCTCGTTGTAGGGAATCCCCGCTGATTTGTGGACCAAACACTGTAGATGGGATCGAATCCTTGTCCCATGGGGCCATTCCAAAGGGGGGGGGGGGGTACCGGGTTAGGGTTAGGGCACAAGCACGCCGCGCGCAGTGCAAAACACACACACACACACACACGATTGACGCAAGACGAGCAGGCACTGCCAACGTAGCACAGCACTGCTCGCTAAACCAATCTCGTCAGGCCAAGAGCGTCACACACACACACACACACACACACAAACAGCGAGAACCACCCGAGCTGCACCCATCCTAAAGTCACAGAGCGCAAACAGGCACTGTGGCCATCAGCTTCTCTTCAGGGCAAACACAATGAGTTGAACATGCACAACGTCATGTAGGCCAGGCACCTTTCTGCACTACATAGGCGTAGGGCTTGAAAGAACACACACAGACACACATACACACACACACACACACATACGCACACACTGCATGAGGAGACCAAGCGAACCCACCCACTGTACGTGTGCAGACAGGCAGGCAGGCACTGGTCGTAACAACTCGCCAGGCTGTCGTACTTGTGTACAATGTCGTACTTGTGGGAAGCTGGGGGTGAAGAGGAATACAGCACAATGCTACATTCCCCGCTGCCGAAATTGAGTTGCCGCCCAGTCAGAGTAAGTACGTCGACGATTGGGGTGCAGAGAATGTTCATGAACCGCCGTTGACCTTTTTTTGTTTCGTGGGCAAGGCAGTGGATTCTTTGAAATATGTGTGCATCATACCTCTTCTTTGGTGCACTTTTTTATGCAGATCCGCTTCATACAATACACATGGCCATTGCACGAATTCTTAGTCCGAAAAGCGACCCCCTGGGAGCCACTTCCGATCTCGACCCATTGCGTAAAGTATTCGAGACTATGGTGCTCTTCGTGCCCGCAGACCGCAACGGCAGTGGTGATGAAGTTTTTGACCGCAGGGCCTGAGGTTGGGGGTTTACCTCGAGCCTTCATGTTACCATATTGATGAGAATGCAAGAGATCTGAATAGAGGAATAGAATAACCGCCTACTCATCCACCCCTTGCATTGCGCCCACGCCTTGCATAGTCCCGCCGTTGCACAGTCCCCCATTCTTGAGTTCAGAGTGCGGGTGGGAAAACTGCCATTTAAAATCTTTTTCCCAACGAGCAGTATGGCTGCTGCTTCACCATACTCCCAATGCGTACAGTTTCCGAACAAACTCTGGGCAAATGGTCCCTTGGAACCCATGAACGGGAGATAACAAGGCAGGCACCCTGTCACCATTTGATCGAATGACAATGAATGCCCGCAGGAAGCCATGAAAGGGACATTGTTGAGGCTGTAGGGGACACAGTGCAGTACACTCATAATGATGTAAGTGGTCGAGCCACGAGGTTCACAGCAAGCTGGTTATTGCAGAGTGCGTCAGGCCAGAACGTTCTTTCGGTGGAGGATTGCCCTTTTTCAAGTGTTTTGATTGTTTGGCTGGGTTGGGTGCAACCGGCTGTGGTGTGGTGCAGGGGATGGAGTGGTGCACTGACATGTTATATGGAACTGTAGCAGCCGATCTAGCAGCATCTCTAGCAGCTCGTTGGTGGCACTTGGAGGAAGTACTACACACGGTGCGCACGCGGTGCGTGCATTGGGGTGATTTCGTAGACGTACCCACATATTCGATAGTGAAGTGCATGTGTTTCCAAGCTGTGACAGGTATTGCCATTGCACATACTGCATGGCGCCCCCTTACAATTTCACCCGTTTCCCTTTCATGGCTTCCTGTGGGCATCACTGTCACCTCAATCCAATCAAATGGTGACAGAGTGCCTGCCACCCTCATCTTCGCCTTCAAGTGTCGGCAGAATGTGAGCATTGAGGAACCAAGGAATGACCGTTTGCCCATAGTTTGTTCCAACACATTACGTGGTGCGCGCGCGGTGCAGGTAATCCCCTTTGTGGCAGCCTATTTAGCAGCCAGCCTACCTGCATATTTAGCATAGGGCTTGCGAGTGAGTACGCGGGTGTGTGCACGGTGTGTCCACCATGCGTGTATTGGGGTTACTCCACAGCCTGCACACCTAGTTTACAGGGCCAGTGCATGTGTTGCAGGGCTCTAACAGGTATGTTGTCTTGAGTTTGCCACTGGGGGCTAGAATGTGTGAATGGGTGAGACTCAGGTGCCCAACCACCGTATTCCTTGCCCTAGCTGGTCAGACACAGTCAAACTTCGACGTACTCGCCCATGGGGGAATGTTTGCCCGGCGCGCGCCCGGCGCGCTACCTTTCTATTAACTATCCCGATTTCAGCCCGAGATTTACCCTCTGATGGAGAAGGCCCCCCAAATAGACCATGATGGACTGCGCACCTTCCCTACAAAGCACGTTGCATAATTAGACAATAGCTGTGAATTCAACAACTCCAAATGTCATTTGTATTGTACTAAACAAACGGTACTTTGCCTTCACCTTTCGCATAGATTTCGCCGTGGTTATGAGTCCCCAAGCCGCAAGCAGTTTCGACGGTGTTTCTGCCTCACGTCACAAGAACGAAGCGCAAACTCAGTATTCGCTACATCACCCCTGCCTTCTGGTCCCCATGGTGGGGAGAAATCAATATGGCTACATTACCCCTGCTTTCTTGGGGTCCCCATGGTGGGGAAAAATCAACCTAGTAAGGAGTGGATGTGGTGGAAACGAGCAAAAAATGGAAGAAAATTGGTGAAACTGGGTGAGAATCCAAATATACCATATCCCGAATGTGAAAGAAGCATCAAAATACCCGTTGGCAAACAACAATAATGCCCATAGTATCACAAAGTATGGGGTTCTAGGATGGCTAGCCGTCCAAATAGTTGCATTGCGCACGCACTGCGCTTAGTGCACCCCCTAAAAGGTCACCGGTGGGGCACGGGTCAAAAAAGATGCCCGGCGCGTGCCCGGCGCGCGCCCGGCGCACTAACGTTCCCCCCATAAGTAGCCCTGACCTTTGGGCTGAACATTATTAAGTCGCAACCAATGACACCCTCTTATACCGCTTCACTCCACAACTTACTAGACCCCATCATTAATTGTGCATTCAAACAGCACTGTTGCCCGTGTTTCCGCTTCCAGCTCAATTCATTGGTCTCAAAGCAGATTTAGCAGGAATGGTGTTCCATTGTGCCACACAACAGATCACCGATCATGATGTGGTCACACCTTTCCTGAGCCGCCTCCAGTATGTCCACCCGCACTTTCCACTGCAACAGTGTGTGAAGCATTTCACTGCTGCCTATTCAAGGTCGCCAAATACAGCTTCCGTGCCCACATCAGTGTTGCTAAACCAGCAGCAGCAAGGCAAAAGATGGGTTGATTTTGACTGCTCTAATTTGGCAGCAAAAATGGAAGAAATGCTAAATTGAGGCTATTCTCACAAATAACACCTGAATAATGGCGCGCAGTGCACATGCAGTGCAAGGGTGCTGCAACACATGGTTTGGTCGGAAGCCGGAGGGTCCTGATTATCAGAGGTAAATCTTGGGTCTGCTGGTTGCATTGCGAGCAAGCAAGCTTGCAGGACCCATCCCTGTGTACCTCCATTGTGGTAAGTAGAAGGCCCCTTCAGTGACACAGCAACCAAAAAACAGCAGGGCCAATGTTATCAAAGGAGTATGCACGGCAATTGATGAGGGCGTTTTTCACCCCATTGGGATTTGCACCTTTCCAAGATGGATTTCCCCCTCAATTTGAGAGATTCTGGAATTGGGCCATGCCCTCCCCCCCTGCTCTGTCGGGGAATGTTAGATTGATGAACATTGCTGCATATGCCTACCAGAGCGTGCACGTGTGGAGTGCTTTATGACCTGCTTGCGACCCCTGCTCTGCGGCCACATTGGGTTCTCAGGACTCATTTGGTGAACACAGGAAGGGAGAAGAAATGCAACCCTCTAGATACTGGGTTGCTGAGTATTACTGATGTTAGTCAGCCCCGCTTTCCCCGCTGGGTGCAGGACGTGACAGCAGGACGTGACAACAAGTGATGAATTAGCCCATACTGGACAAAATACCACATATTACTGGGGTGGGGGAAAATTGGCTTGCGCCCACGGGGGGTCACGGATGTCCATTTCCCAAACCCCCCCCCCTTCTGGCCCGCCGTGACGGGGCAATGACAACCGGTATACACAGCCCCCCAGTCCCCCCCCCTACCCCCAACGGTGGTGGTATTTATGTCCAGTCTATTCCGGTTGCATCCCATAGCACGGGGGGGGGGGGGGTGCAACGCCCCACCATGGCCTCCCGTTGGCAAATTAGTCTGATGCAGATGTCAAGGAAGACATATCAGAGGACTCCGATGAATCAGAATCAGAACATGTGCTTTGCAAAGTGGTGCTGTCAGTGGCCCCCTGTGTTTAACTGACTTTTGTTTGTTTCCTTGTCAGGGGCTGGTTGCTTCGGGGAAGGGGTCGAGAGCAGGGGGGGGGGGTTTAAGGGGTATGTGTGCCTGTGACTGACTGAAAGGGTCCCCCCTGATGGGGGGACCCGTAGAAAACTGTCTTGGGGGGGGCATGCACATGCAAACATGCAAACATGAAGACATAAAAAAGACCAAAAAAGCGAAGGGAAAAACATTGCATGAAGCTGGGTTTGAACCCAGGACCTCTGGGAATGGAGCCTAGGCCTACTACCAACTAAGCTAAGTCAGGATCTGCCTATATTCAAAAATCTGAGAGTGTATAGCAAAGTAAAAAAAAAAAGGCTGACAATGAGGACCATACATAGGTCCTGTCACAGGTGTCCATTTCCCAAACCCCCCCCCCCCCCTCCTTCAGGCGACAGCCGTGGACCCCCCCCCCGGGCGCAAGCCAATTTTCCACCTCCCCTGGGGGGCATGAGATGTGGAAGGTGATTTATTGACCGTGGCTCTGTGGGGAAGGGAGGGGGGCAAGTAGGTGGGGCATGCATTTTTGCCTGTGTAAAATCTGGAGTGCAATCGGGGGGCCTTCCAATTTAGAGAGGGTGTCTTGTCATTCGGTGGTGTGTCACATTGCTCAGGGCTTTGGCAGGATGATTGAGAGAAAGAAGAACTACAACCCGAATAAACCTCATAATGCTGAAACAAGGCATCGAAAGCGTCCAAAGGAATGTGCTTTTGTCAAGCCCAATCAGTCCCTTACACTAACGCAGCATTGATGGAACAAAACTGCACCTCTTCGGAGGACTTCTTGCGCTGTGTAGCTCAGCATATGAACTCCTCTAGGAATTCCATAAGTTGATTTAAACACCAACCCTCAGACTATGAGCAAGACTTCTTCTGCTTGTTGCATTCATTGTGCTCTCATTGTGCTCTCGGAATGCCATTGGTTCTCTGTAGCATGCATTCAATGCAGTCTGTACCCTTGTTGTATTTGCTGTAGGACATCAAAATCTTCATCAACCAAAGTGTTTTGGACATGTTGTAGCTGAAGAACAGCCGGAATTGCAGTGACACAGGTCAGAATTAGGTCGTGAAACAGTGGAATGAGAGAGTGGAGGAAATGGAGGTGGCTGTGTTGTAGGGGTTGTGCCCTTGAGGCAATAGGGAAGAACAGAGGATGAAATGTGGGTTAGTTGAGCATATGTGCTTAGACAGGGTGACAGAGTGAACTGCAGGGGCTAGAGATAAGGGAACGAAGTGTGGCTGTTGGCTCAGCAAGTTCACATGCTTAGGCTGCAGTGACACGGCATTCGGAAAGGCAAACCCATGGCTCATGACCTCAACATTGACCCAGGCCCCAACCACAGAAAAAATGAGATAAACAATTGTGGGCTCATTTGAAGGGGCTGGTGAGGGTCCTGCCAAGGGAACACCTTCACACACCTTCACACACACACACACACACACACACACACAGACACACAGACACACACACACACACACACACACACACACACACACACGGACACATTCTTGGAGAGCTCGATTGACAGCCCCCACCTCGTTTCAAGTTGAAAGTCCGAAATCCTCCGGGTGGTTGCTGGTTAGGGAAGCATCGGGCCCACTTCATGCCGCTGCAACCCCAAGTTAGGGTTAGGATTCGCCTCCCTCAAACTCGTGGTATATATGTGAGCATGCCCCCCCTCCATTGTCACAGGTGATGCCAAAAGACATGCCGCATTCAAGGGCTGGAGGGAATTGGAGGAGTCAATGCAGGGCCATCACTGCAGTCCGGGCGTATCCGAAGCAGTGTACAGAGGGGTGGCGAGGGCAGGACTTGATACGACATGCCCAAGGCCAAGGCGGTAGTCTGGATGGACTGTTGGACCTCTGGCCCAGGCACAATGTTGGAGTAGGCCACCAAGAACTGCCCTCGCTGCGGGTGGAGCACACGATGCACCTACAAAAGGACAGCAGTCGGGTGACTGCGGTGTGGCTTGCGAATAGGAATGGATGGGGGTAGAGGTGGGGGGATGGGGGGGTGGGGTGCGTGTTGGGAAAAGCGGAGGAGAAAGGTACAGGTGCGCAGTAGGCGGGCGGGTATGATGGAGATGGGAAAGAAGATCTTCCTGGAGTCTTCAGCTGCAACCTTCCCAACCCCCCCGAACTTGACATGGCTCCATGAAAATGAAAGTGTTGTGTTGTGTCGTTTCCTGTCTTGCAGCTCTGACCGGGCCTGAAACCTGCATCAGTAGTTGCACTGGGTGCACGTAGCGGGTTTCCCCTATGCCCTTGTGGAGTACCTTCACACATACCTTGTGAAAGTATGGGCTTGCCTCAGCGGGTATTTGGTAAGACTTAGTACCAGACGAGGTAAAACTTAGTAAAATGTGGTAAAACTTGGTAGAAACAAGGTAAAACTTGGTAAACAAAAATTTTAAAATTTTTTCCAAGTAAAATTCTATTGCCTTTGGGCAAGGCACCTCGAAGAGAGGCTGACAGTCGCCAATCAGTCAGTCAGGCAGCCCAGCAGTCAGTGAGGCAGTCAGTTGGGCAAACAGGCATGCAGACAGGCAGGCAGAAACACACAGGTTGGCTTTTTCTCAGTTGCGGACTATAATTACAGACATTGGGGAAACCCTGGTGTGCGGAAACACTCAGTGGTCGAGTGGTCGAACACTCGGCCGGTAAGTTGCTTGGCGCCGGTTCGAATTCCGGCCTGTGGGATTGGGGATTGCCGGCTCGGCCGATCGGCCCCTGAGCCCTTTTTTATACTCGACCCTGGTTCAAATCATTCTGACCACAAACTTAGGACCCCCCCCCCCCCCCCAAAATGGTATCCAGTTTCAGGGGGATAGAGGCCTCAAAATCAAATAATCCATTGGGGGATTATTTTGTTGGGCAATATAATGATTTTACAAAGGGTTGGACATCCAATATGATGCCTTGGGGTATGCTACGCTAATGACCCCCCAAAAGGGGGGTGTATGGCGTCCGCACTTGCGCTTGATCTAACAACCTCTCTTCGAGGTGAATTTTTTTCATTTCTACTCAGTAAAATTGTATTAAAATTTATCATACTGCTCCCTATTTTTACTCATGAATTGGACACTCCGACGGTAGGCGGTACTTTTGTTTAAGGGAACAAAGCCCCTAGGTCGATCACCCACCACCTATGTCAATGGTGCCCCACCCAACCATGATGCACACCAATTAGTTGGCACTCGGCCTGTGTAACATAACATAATATAATTGGGATTCAGCATCAGAAACAAAATCAGGCTCAAGAAAAAATTCCTGACATGGCCATGGCCAACAACATTGCGGCGGCACTGGGAACAAAATCGCTTGTAATAAAAAAAAAAAGAGAACCCGGCGGGGCTACAATCAACATTAGTGCCAACTACTTACAAGTAGTTATAAAAAAACACACTTGAAGATCAAATTGGCCTTAGTATTTGTGTGGCTCAGTTTGCTTGCCTATGTGGGATTCATTGTGCACATCCGAAAGATAGTTTTTTTCAATTCCCCTTGCACCTTGGTGCAAAATGCTTGGTCTTTTCTCAGTTGACCATCATCATTTTGGGGGTATTGAGGAGGCACCGCATACCACTTGCGACAGATCCACACACCGGGACCGGTGTTAACATCCGTAGCAGCAACAATAGCAAAAGCAGCAGCAGCAATAGCAAAGTTGGTCGCCCAGACTTGGTGCAATCCTACACATATATCTGATTGGTACAACATAGACACATGCAAGGTACAATGAAGAACCTTACACTCATGGCACGTTATGTGAGGTGTGCCATCACAAAAAAAGCACGTGTCAGATGGGTCTGCAGATTTGGGTCCGAGCTACCTCCCAATACATTGTTGGGGTTTTGGGTGTGGAGGCAACAATTGTAGCACAAAGTAGCTTACGCCATTTCACGCGGCAACCACAATCAGTCTTGTGGCACATGCAATATGCCCTTGACAACGCATCGAGCCAAGGCACAATGCAATGTCAAGAGAATGCCGGATGGCAACTAACACCATCAATTTGCCGAATGAAGGTGGAATGCAGGGGTGCAATTGCAAATGCAAGGGCACCAAAAATATCCAAAATTCCGCCCACTTCCTCCGCTACTGTGGTTGAATGCCTTCTCGCTCGGCAATCAAATCTACAACAGCCAACTCCTGTTGGTTAGCCCCGACAATGTGTGGCCGGTCCGGGCCTTTGCTTAGCCACCGGGGGGGGGGGGGGCATTTTGGGGCTACCTTGGGATCAGGTAACCATCCCACCCACCCAAGCTGACCCACCCACACACCCACCTAGACCCCCCGTACCCCCTTTAGTAGGGGGGGGGGGTTCTTTCATCCTGCATCCCATGTCCATTGCACAGTGAAAATTTAGAAGAAAAAAATTGAACGCAAGGTTGTACACATTACTTGATTCCACATTGGCTGTGACAACAGATGGTCAAGTAGTATACAACCTAGACTCTGGATCAATGGCCCTTGGTTCAATTCCTAGAAGAGGTAGATTTTTACATCACAACTGTCACTGTCACTGTCAACCATCAAACGGTGATTGTCCTTGCCGCATGGTGTCCGTTTTCTATGAGCCCGACCACCCCTTCACCCCCCTCCCCTTAGGGGGGAGGCACTTGGGGCCAAATTGCCCAAAACCAAACTAACCCACCCACCCACCCAAAGGCCACAAACCCACCCGCCACCCCCGGTGGGGTGGGACCACCCTTAAGCAAAAGCCTGGGCCGGTCACATAGGGGATCAAACCCAAGAAGTATTCACGAGTTGGGGCAATCAACAACAAGCGGGGCACCCAATGGAATTTGCCAAAATTATATACCCGCGTAACCATTAAGGGTGGTGCAAAAGGCATATGAATGGACGCCATTTCCAAACTGGGGTGTGCCTGTGAGTCAATCAACTATTGTCTACAATAGGCAGTGGCACACAAGGCATCCCACAACGAATCGTGGACAACCCGTGCCACACCCATGGTGTCCCAATCCGCACTGAGAGCGGTCTGAGTTGCCCACCAATAATACACCACAATCTCAGCGCATTCTATGGCATAGCTCTCCGAGGTGAGGTCCCTGAAATGGCGTGTGTCGAACTCATGTGGGTCAAGTGGGGTACTCGAAACCTCGACACAAGAAGTTACAATTTCGCTGCTTCCACCCACATTCACAGAAGGGGTCCGGTGATCACAACAAGGTGTCACATCAATGATTGCGGACGGAATGAAGGTGGGTGAGAAGAGTCCAGTAGGGTACTCGATTCCTTGGCACAAGAAGCTACAGAGGCGATGCTTCCACCACGAGGCCCACAAGTGGGCGTATTGGCGGCATAACCCCTGCCATCTAGGGGTCCCCGACATTTCAAGATGGGGGACAAAATCAGCAGTGGCCCACAAGTGGGCAGACAGGGTGCACTCCCTTTCATAGACAGTTCAAATGCGGGACAGCTCCGTAGTTCAACTGGTTTTCCCAGTTCAACAGCCATTGCACGAAGCGATGCACAAGGCAGTGGACACTCACTTTGGGAAGCCAAACTTGAGCAGTTCATTTTGCATTGCCACATGCAGACGGCCCCAGGCAATACCTCTGTACAGTACCAGCACAAGGAGCACCCAGTCCAGACCATGGCAGAGGCATGTGGGGCCTAAGAGCGTTAAACATAACCCCACGTCGAGGATCCACAATGTGACCCCAAAGTAAATCACGCCCCCAACGAATCGATGCATCACGACAAGGCCCATCCGTGCGCAGCAGTGCACTAGTAAACAGGTGTCCCACCGAAAAATCAGCGAGCACTATTTCTCCTGCGAGTGGGTTGTCGTCCGTTGGATGAGTATATACAACCATGGGATCATCCCCCACCCCATGAATTAGTGCCACCGCAGTGTAGGTCAACCAGGTGAGCAGTGCTTTGGTGTATGCATTCACGCGCCGGACCTGGTCTAGATTTCTCATTGTTTGCACGGCAACCTGCACACAGTTATGCCCCTGCACTATAATTGCACCCCACAACGGCCTACGAAAGAGGGCTCCATGCCTTTTTTGCCACCGCTACCGTGGCATGCACGTTAGAGCGGTGAAGAGTCACTTTCCTTCCTCTTCCATCGCCCCCTCCTTCACCTGAGGCAAGGTCTTCTCCATTGCACCCACCGCTTCTTCCTCCGGCACTGCCTCTTTCTTATCTTCCTCCTTAATTGCAACCATCTCCTGCTTCTTTGGCCCCACGCCAACCTCCTCGATCTGCTCTTGGCCAATAGGGGGTGCGGGAACTTCCTTCTCACTCTCCTTTTGCTCTTGGAGAACAGGTGGCACCTCCGGAGGGGCAGGCACAGGAACCCCCCTTCTCACTGTGCTTTTCCTCTTGAACAACGGATGACATCTCTGGCGGCGGAGGAACAAGCACATCCTTTTCGGCTTTGGGCGCATCATCGTCCTCCTTCTCCGACAGTGGACTGTACGATCTACCCAGGGACGGTTGAACCGAGCAAGATGGATAAGGCGCGCGGTTGAACGCACGGTTGAATGTGTTGCCGTCAATAAGACCCCGTTTGCCAAATGGTGTAAAATGCAACATATTTGTAAGTTTTAAGCTTGCAACACATTGTAAATCATACATTCATGTTTGGGGCACCATCGAGCAATCATTTTTGGATGCAATTTGGGTAATTAGCCACAATCACCAAGCATGGTTTGGGGTTTGGGGTTCAACTGCACAGTTGAACCACTTGTGGCCATATGTGAGTGATATGGCACACCTTCGTTTGAGCATCCCAAGGTCCCAAAACAAGGTGCACAACGTCGTATCCAGTGAAAGTCTTTTCGCTTGCCCTGTTTGTAGCAACCGCGTGAAACCAACGAGTGTCAAATATTTGGAGAAAAATGTCCCACCTTTGGCTGAAAGTGGTGAACGACAACTACAGAGGGTGGGGGCCAGGGACTTGCTTGAGCGGGGGTCAGTTGGGCAAACAGGCATGCAGACAGGCAGGCAGAAACACACAGGTTGGCTTTTTCTCAGTTGCGGACTATAATTACAGACATTGGGGAAACCCTGGTGTGCGGAAACACTCAGTGGTCGAGTGGTCGAACACTCGGCCGGTAAGTTGCTTGGCGCCGGTTCGAATTCCGGCCTGTGGGATTGGGGATTGCCGGCTCGGCCGATCGGCCCCTGAGCCCTTTTTTATACTCGACCCTGGTTCAAATCATTCTGACCACAAACTTAGGACCCCCCCCCCCCCAAAATGGTATCCAGTTTCAGGGGGATAGAGGCCTCAAAATCAAATAATCCATTGGGGGATTATTTTGTTGGGCAATATAATGATTTTACAAAGGGTTGGACATCCAATATGATGCCTTGGGGTATGCTACGCTAATGACCCCCCAAAAGGGGGGTGTATGGCGTCCGCACTTGCGCTTGATCTAACAACCTCTCTTTGAGGTGAATTTTTTTCATTTCTACTCAGTAAAATTGTATTAAAATTTATCATACTGCTCCCTATTTTTACTCATGAATTGGACACTCCGACGGTAGGCGGTACTTTTGTTTAAGGGAACAAAGCCCCTAGGTCGATCACCCACCACCTATGTCAATGGTGCCCCACCCAACCATGATGCACACCAATTAGTTGGCACTCGGCCTGTGTAACATAACATAATATAATTGGGATTCAGCATCAGAAACAAAATCAGGCTCAAGAAAAAATTCCTAACATGGCCATGGCCAACAACATTGCGGCGGCACTGGGAACAAAATCGCTTGTAATAAAAAAAAAAAGACAACCCGGCGGGGCTACAATCAACATTAGTGCCAACTACTTACAAGTAGTTATAAAAAAACACACTTGAAGATCAAATTGGCCTTAGTATTTGTGTGGCTCAGTTTGCTTGCCTATGTGGGATTCATTGTGCACATCCGAAAGATAGTTTTTTTCAATTCCCCTTGCACCTTGGTGCAAAATGCTTGGTCTTTTCTCAGTTGACCATCATCATTTTGGGGGTATTGAGGAGGCACCGCATACCACTTGCGACAGATCCACACACCGGGACCGGCGTTAACATCCGTAGCAGCAACAATAGCAAAAGCAGCAGCAGCAATAGCAAAGTTGGTCGCCCAGACTTGGTGCAATCCTACACATATATCTGATTGGTACAACATAGACACATGCAAGGTACAATGAAGAACCTTACACTCATGGCACGTTATGTGAGGTGTGCCATCACAAAAAAAGCACGTGTCAGATGGGTCTGCAGATTTGGGTCCGAGCTACCTCCCAATACATTGTTGGGGTTTTGGGTGTGGAGGCAACGATTGTAGCACAAAGTAGCTTACGCCATTTCACGCGGCAACCACAATCAGTCTTGTGGCACATGCAATATGCCCTTGACAACGCATCGAGCCAAGGCACAATGCAATGTCAAGAGAATGCCGGATGGCAACTAACACCATCAATTTGCCGAATGAAGGTGGAATGCAGGGGTGCAATTGCAAATGCAAGGGCACCAAAAATATCCAAAACTCCGCCCACTTCCTCCGCTACTGTGGTTGAATGCCTTCTCGCTCGGCAATCAAATCTACAACAGCCAACTCCTGTTGGTTAGCCCCGACAATGTGTGGCCGGTCCGGGCCTTTGCTTAGCCACCGGGGGGGGGGGGGCATTTTGGGGCTACCTTGGGATCAGGTAACCATCCCACCCACCCAAGCTGACCCACCCACACACCCACCTAGCCCCCCCGTACCCCCTTTAGTAGGGGGGGGGTTCTTTCATCCTGCATCCCATGTCCATTGCATAGTGAAAATTTAGAAGAAAAAAATTGAACGCAAGGTTGTACACATTACTTGATTCCACATTGGCTGTGACAACAGATGGTCAAGTGGTATACAACCTAGACTCTGGATCAATGGTCCTTGGTTCAATTCCTAGAAGAGGTAGATTTTTACATCACAACTGCCACTGTCACTGTCAACCATCAAACGGTGATTGTCCCTGCCGCATGGTGTCCGTTTTCTATGAACCCGACCACCCCTTCACCCCCCTCCCCTTAGGGGGGAGGCACTTGGGGCCAAATTGCCCAAAACCAAACTAACCCACCCACCCACCCAAAGGCCACAAACCCACCCGCCACCCCCGGTGGGGTGGGACCACCCTTAAGCAAAAGCCTGGGACGGTCACATAGGGGATCAAACCCAAGAAGTATTCACGAGTTGGGGCAATCAACAACAAGCGGGGCACCCAATGGAATTTGCCCAAATTATATACCCGCGTAACCATTAAGGGTGGTGCAAAAGGCATATGAATGGACGCCATTTCCAAACTGGGGTGTGCCTGTGAGTCAATCAACTATTGTCTACAATAGGCAGTGGCACACAAGGCATCCCACAACGAATCGTGGACAACCCATGCCACACCCATGGTGTCCCAATCCGCACTGAGAGCGGTCTGAGTTGCCCACCAATAATACACCACAATCTCAGCACATTCTATGGCATAGCTCTCCGAGGTGAGGTCCCTGAAATGGCGTGTGTCGAACTCATGTGGGTCAAGTGGGGTACTCGAAACCTCGACACAAGAAGTTACAATTTCGCTGCTTCCACCCACATTCACAGAAGGGGTCCGGTGATCACAACAAGGTGTCACATCAATGATTGCGGACGGAATGAAGGTGGGTGAGAAGAGTCCAGTAGGGTACTCGATTCCTTGGCACAAGAAGCTACAGAGGCGATGCTTCCACCACGAGGCCCACAAGTGGGCGTATTGGCGGCATAACCCCTGCCATCTAGGGGTCCCCGACATTTCAAGATGGGGGACAAAATCAGCAGTGGCCCACAAGTGGGCAGACAGGGTGCACTCCCTTTCATAGACAGTTCAAATGCGGGACAGCTCCGTAGTTCAACTGGTTTTCCCAGTTCAACAGCCATTGCACGAAGCGATGCACAAGGCAGTGGACACTCACTTTGGGAAGCCAAACTTGAGCAGCTCATTTTGCATTGCCACATGCAGACGGCCCCAGGCAATACCTCTGTACAGTACCAGCACAAGGAGCACCCAGTCCAGACCATGGCAGAGGCATGTGGGGCCTAAGAGCGTTAAACATAACCCCACGTCGAGGATCCACAATGTGACCCCAAAGTAAATCACGCCCCCAACGAATCGATGCATCACGACAAGGCCCATCCGTGCGCAGCAGTGCACTAGTAAACAGGTGTCCCACCGAAAAATCAGCGAGCACTATTTCTCCTGCGAGTGGGTTGTCGTCAGTTGGATGAGTATATACAACCATGGGATCATCCCCCACCCCATGAATTAGTGCCACCGCAGTGTAGGTCAACCAGGTGAGCAGTGCTTTGGTGTATGCATTCACGCGCCGGACCTGGTCTGGATTTCTCATTGTTTGCACGGCAACCTGCACACAATTATGCCCCTGCACTATAATTGCACCCCACAACGGCCTACGAAAGAGGGCTCCATGCCTTTTTTGCCACCGCTACCGTGGCATGCACGTTAGAGCGGTGAAGAGTCACTTTCCTTCCTCTTCCATCGCCCCCTCCTTCACCTGAGGCAAGGTCTTCTCCATTGCACCCACCGCTTCTTCCTCCGGCACTGCCTCTTTCTTATCTTCCTCCTTAATTGCAACCATCTCCTGCTTCTTTGGCCCCACGCCAACCTCCTCGATCTCCTCTTGGCCAATAGAGGGTGCGGGAACTTCCTTCTCACTCTCCTTTTGCTCTTGGAGAACAGGTGGCACCTCCGGAGGGGCAGGCACAGGAACCCCCTTCTCACTGTGCTTTTCCTCTTGAACAACGGATGACATCTCTGGCGGCGGAGGCACAGGCGCATCCTTTTCGGCTTTGGGCGCATCATCGTCCTCCTTCTCCGACAGTGGACTGTACGATCTACCCAGGGACGGTTGAACCGAGCAAGATGGATAAGGCGCGCGGTTGAACGCACGGTTGAATGTGTTGCCGTCAATAAGACCCCGTTTGCCAAATGGTGTAAAATGCAACATATTTGTAAGTTTTAAGCTTGCAACACATTGTAAATCATACATTCATGTTTGGGGCACCATCGAGCAATCATTTTTGGATGCAATTTGGGTAATTAGCCACAATCACCAAGCATGGTTTGGGGTTTGGGGTTCAACTGCACAGTTGAACCACTTGTGGCCATATGTGAGTGATATGGCACACCTTCGTTTGAGCATCCCAAGGTCCCAAAACAAGGTGCACAACGTCGTATCCAATGAAAGTCTTTTCGCTTGCCCTGTTTGTAGCAACCGCGTGAAACCAACGAGTGTCAAACATTTGGAGAAAAATGTCCCACCTTTGGCTGCAAGTGGTGAACGACAACTACACAGGGTGGGGGCCAGGGACTTGCTTGAGCGGGGGGGGGGGGGGTCCAGGGGAGGGGGGGAGGGGGTCCGGGGGGGAGGCCCCCCCCCCCTCCTCGGAACGTACGCACTCCACCAGGAACAGAAAATTATTGGGCAGTGAACTACTCAGCGCATGGAAATGTTATCTTGTATGTAGTAACCAAGGCCAATATGTTAATGCAGTCAATGCAGGGTTCCCTCACCTACCAAACACTCAACAAGTACAACAAAGCGGGACATTCACCATTTTTTGCCACATCATAGTGATCTGCAAGGTTAATCAGAATCCCATCACGTGCAAACGGTTGACTGCATCGCATGAAATTCATGCGGCAGGCAACGTACCGCACGGTCGCGGGTGCCCATTTGCTGTGCCACAGCGACAAAATTGCACAGTGTGGCTATGGGCACACTCAAAAAAAGAGTGGCACATGCCTTTTGGGCGTCATTGTACGCCTCTTGTCGCTTGCGGCCAGTGATCCTATCTTTAAACCTAAAATAAAGCAGCGCGTTGATTACGTCTTCGCGTTTTGCGCGTGGCGGCGGTTGGACCGGGGAGCTGAAAAACGACGACAACGAGCGTTGGGACATGGTACTCTGCAAGACAAGGGATGCAGAGTACACAGTGGACAACAAGGACACAATGTATGACATGCGCCGAAGGCGCCGAGAAAATTCCTTTGACATAATTAAAAAGTTCCCAGAACCCTGTTTTTCAGCTGCACTGGAGCTGAGGGGGGAGGGGGGGAGGGGGTCTAGGGGAGGGGGGGAGGGGGTCCAGGGGGGAGGGGTCCCCCCCCCGCTCCTCGGAATGAAAATTAAAGCAAGTCCCTGGGGTGGGGCGACCAACAACTGGAGGAAGATTTGTTCACATTTTTTGCAGGAATGGGAGGACAAAACGCCTATGGACCCAACTTGCAGAGCGAATGGGCAACACCCAGAGGGCTTCCAAACATATGTGTTTTGCCGCGCGCAACAGCCCCCCCAGCAAGCCGGGGATTTACGGGTGTTTACAGTGCTTTTGGCACCCGGCGCCCACCTTGTGTAAATTGGTGTAAATTTTCCCAAAAGTGGCGTAAAGTTCCTTCAAAAAGTGTAAATTTAAGAAAAGGACGGTATCACTCAACAACTCAACCAATGTGCAAAACTCAGAAAAAAGTAATGTAGAGTTTTGTGATTGGTTGCTTGGGCCTTGTGACCCCAAGTGGCGTTTTCCCACCGTTTGCATGGTTGGTTTGGTGTTTAGATTAGAAAATGTGTGCATACATACTTATATATACCGGCAGGCAGGGTTTGTTTTGGGTGGGTTTGCCCAAGCACTGCCGGGGGGCAGAGGGGGTCACGGGGGATGGGGAATGCACCATGGACCCAGGCTGTGGTCCAAATTTTGTCTTGCCACAAAAGCAAAAAGATGGTGAAAAATTCAAAAAGCAAAGGGCAAAAATTTTGGTGCACTCTGAGTAGGGGAAGGGGGTTGTTGCGGCGGGGGTGGGGGTACATACGTTAGTTTCGCTGTATGTTGTTAGTTTACAGTGTGTGGCAGGGTGAGTGGATACATACACAGGTTACAAACCAGAGTTACACGATCAGTTTAGCAATTTTCTTTCTGGGGGGCTGGGGAAGCAAGTTAGAGGAAAGTTAAAACAAGTTGCACATCAGAAAAATAGAATGCGGCACTGCTCGCCGCTGATTGGTGCGAGGCATCATTGTTTGACGCCTCGGAGCCATAACTCCAAGGCCTCGGGTCAGTCAGAGGTCAATGCCAAGTATGGGGCGTGTGTGACTGGTTGGGCATCCCCAATGCGCACATCCATGGCAATGTGCTGCAAAATCTCAGCCACAGCCCGATGGCAGCGGTATGCCACAATCAGATGCACAGTGGGAGGGGAGGCGGCTTGGGACTGTGGGGGTTGCTGTGGCACGGCGGCGGTGGGGGGGGTTGTATGAGAACTCAAAGCCATTGCGGGGCTTGGAGTTCTTGGCGGCGCGCTCGATCTGCACTTGCTGCAACGTCGAGGGTGCACCTTCGGCCTTAATGTGGCGGAGGGCGGCGGCGGGTGTAGAGAATTGTTGCCACTGGGCGTCCGCTTCTTGCTTGCGACCCCACATCACATGACAAAAACTGCCACAACAAACAGCAATGTGGAAGCAACCCTACCAGCAAGCCAATTGCTAAGTGTGGAAATCTTATAACATGCAACGTACTCGGACTTGGTCATTAACATGGAAATTCTTGCGACCCCACTGCTTGCGCACCCACGCCACATGACAAAGAGCACCAAAACAAACAGCAATGTACAACCTTCACTGCAACCAAGGCAATTGCTAAATATGTAAATGTTATAACATGCAAAGTACTCCAACTCAATGGGGGTGAGACGCACTATGTAACCATCGGCGTCCGCCCTTGCACGCACCACACTCGAGCCGGGCTAGCTCTCGAGAGTGGGATCTCCAGCACGCAACAAACGACATTTGTATAGCGCCTCGTCTTGCGAAATCTGGCGCTCAAAGCATGGACGGTTTGATGAAGGTAGCTAAATCCATGAAAAAGCTGACACACCAAAGAAGAATTTACAAATTTTCATGTTCAATACTCACAATTGTAGACCTCCTACATATCTAAATATGGACGTAAAAACATGCAAAGTACTTGGGTTACTCAATTTACACCGACTTTACAGAAATTTACACAAATTTACGCCACTTTTTGAGAAGATTTTAAAAAATTTACGTAATTTACAGCGTAAATTGGATTTGGCACCCGGCACCGCACCCATTATTCCCCGGCTTGCCCCCCGGGATGGCGCCGGCGGCGGTTCAACCGCCGCTAAACCAGGTGCAAACGGGTGAAGTGCGCCCCTTCACAGAAACTATGTTCAACCTGTTGACACCGCTGTGTAGGGTACCTGATCCAAATGGGGGCGTAGGGTACCCTAGGTCACTCATCGATATCCCCATACAAATTTATACATGCATGTTGCATAGGGTTATCGTTTGAGGATTGTAGGCATTCATGGGCTCAATGCGAAAATTCATTCCAACGACCATCAGATAAAATCGATCCAAAACCGAACATTATGTTGCGCCAAACCCCGTACTTCACATTTTAAGTCTTTCAAAGCATACGAATGTTTACCGAGTGCCAAGAGGTTCCACATTGGGGGCAATTTGAAAAAATCTAGCACGGCAGGCTGCGATGAAACGAGCTAACCCCGGGCATCCACACACTTCGGCTGCACTGGTTCACCCAACCAACCCATGAGTGGGCCCTAGCAAAGGGCACATACCACCTCCTCATCACCCTGGAAGAGCGCGCCACACTGAAGGTGGGAGGGGTGAAGAACCCAGCTGACCCACACCAAGTGTTGTGGATCACCACACATGAGGGGGCACATATAAGCGTCACCCCCCCGCGACTAGTCGTGGACAGTCATAGTGGATCCTGCCCAAGCGACAACGCACACCTGCCCACATGGCAGGACAGCACGCGGCACGTACGGGCCAAACTCTACCGCGACATGCGTGGCCCCACGCACACACACCACGCCCTCCAACCCCAACTGGCGCGAGGCCAGGCACCGCACGGCCTCACCGACAAAGGGGTATGGACGTACCCCACCACGATCACGGACCAAGCCGCGTAACCCCTTCCGTCTGGGTCCCCAATGCTTCGGAGCGGGGGACAAAATCAGCAGTGGCCCACAAGGGGCAAGATTGGCTACATAACCCCTGCCGTCCAGGGGTCCCCAATGCTTCGCAGCAGGGGAGAAAGTCAGAAGTGGCCCACAAATGGGCAGATTGGCTACATAAACCCCTGCCATCTGGGGGGTCCCCAACTCTTCAGAGCGGGGGACAAAATCAGCAGTGGCCCACAAGTGGGCAGATTGGCTACCTAACCCCTGCCATTTGGGGGATCCCCAACGCAGGAGGCACCTTATAGAACTGCATTGAACGTTTTCGTGGTGCCGAAATTAAATAAATTGCAGATGGCATCCCTTACAGCACATAGCATAACAATTGTGGGTGGGTGTTGACTCAATGAAGTGCTTGGGCCCAAAATACAGCGCTTTACTGCTTTACTGACTGGGCCCACATTCCACCAAATTGAGCAACAATCACGGCAAACCCTTCAACTTTGCCCCCGTCTCCCGTTCCATTCCACCTACATCCCTCACAACCCCTTACCAAGCCCCCTTTCACTGCCCTGCTCGGCACCCTCCGTCCCTCTCCTCCTCGACCACCGCAGCCACGTAGCCTCGGATACCCTCGGTAACGTCCGAATCCTGCTTTACTTGTGCTGTCTACAGGGCAGATCCACCGCATGCCATGCAGAGCATGCGTTGATCCTCTCCCTCCGTCTGCAAAGATGCCGCCACCCTCCACACGCCAGTCGGTGCAATGCAAAAGCAAACCCCTGCACACATATCCATAGGCACCACCACTGGCGAGTGCCGTTGGGGGTACAACGTCAATACAACCTTGTTTGGCTGGTCAGGCGATGGGCCCAGGAGGGGGAAGTGCGGGGGCTGCACGTCGTTGTTGAGGAGTTAGGACACACACACACCACCTGCACCCGTATACGCAACGCCTGCACTTCGCGGCCTCACACAAAGGCCCAGACCCTTGCATGCGGTACACAGGAGAGTACACACCGTCTCTAGCACCGGCGCCACGCACACTAGCGAATAGAAGCATTCAGACGCCAGCACCACATCAAAGAGCGGCGGATGTCGGTCCTGCAGCCGTCGGATATCCTGCTCCACGCCCCACCGCAGTTGGAAGGTGGACACCGACCCCTTGAGCACTGCTGCGTTCTGCGGGTGGGGGCAGGAGAAAACAAAGAGGAGTGCTCCCGCGCATCCACTCACAACTCACAGCCAGCACCCGCTGCAAAACGCAGCAATAAACCAATCATGTTGGTAACTGTACACAGCCATTGCAGGGTTGACGTGGCAGCAGCTGTGGTACAACGGTGGTGCTGGTGTCAGATTCAGGGTATCTATTTTGGGGGCCTTGAGTAGGGCCTTTCAGTTGGAGTCACAAAATTGGCATCAGCATCCAACGTTTTCTGGTTGCAGACTCCCCAGCACCGTCTCTCTACTGCCAACCCGTTTTTGAGGTGTGGTGGGGGGGTGCTTTCCTCAGCCAGGTTTGCTTGTCTGGGAATGGCGACTGGTTGTGGTGCCAGTTTTTGGGCATGGGCCATCAGAACTCATTGCCTCACACGTGTCGCCAGAGGACTCCATTTTCCACTCCCCCATTTCCAGCTCCCTCCTCCACTAGTGCATGGTATGCATCCTGCAGCGGACTGGAGCACATGCCTTCCAATGGTACATGGGCCTTCCAAACCCATATTCCTGGTCCGTGCAGCCCATCGGCTTCTTCAACAAAAAAAGGCATACTTTTGTCTCACAACACAACCACTTTACAAGGGGTTCCACACCCAATGTGGCCCCTTGAGAGCTGGCATGCGAACAGGCCCAAAACAGAGGCATGCAGGGAGCACGGAGACCTTTTCCAAATTCTTGGCCATGAGCAAGAGGCACAACTCATTGCCATCTGAGCACACGACGTTGTACCCTCTGGCGGCTGCAGCGATGGAGGGCAATCCAGTGCCAGCCCCCAACTCCAAAACATGCACCAGAGCAGCCTCATGGGCCCCAACTCCCGGCTCACGGGGCTGCAAAGGGCCCAACACGTACTCTGCAAGACTCTTTGCAGCCCGTTCCCACAACAACTGCCCAGTCAGATCTCCGTCCTGCCCACAAAAGAGCAGTTGGTTGCAGCACGGTCTGTCTCCCTTTCATAACCCATAGGGAATAGAGGGAGACGGGACGCATTGCATCAAACTTGCCCTAAATATTCACTTTGGGTTTATGCAGCGCACAGAGAGAGAGAGAGAGAGAGAGCGCGCGCGAGAGAGAGGACCGCCATGCTGAAAAGCTGCACACACGCACCGCAAGCCCACACACGCATGCTGCGTGCTGCTGGATGATTTCCCGCACTTCCCTCCAACACACTACCGCGGGTGCATTGTTCTCCTCCCACGAGAATGGTTCTGCAAGCCTACCAAAAAAAAAACAAAATCAGGATCGGCGCCGGCTCGCTCAACTGCACACTGGCACGGCCAGAACACTCACGATCTGGCTCCAGTGGACATTCTGGTTTATTGGTGGATGGGGAAGCGGGCCTTGCTTACACGCTACACCCGGAGTGGCAGCAAAGACTGGCACAAACACAGGCGGCTCCCCTGTGACTGGTGAGTTTCCTTTGGCTGTGGTATGGATGCGAGAGACCTCCTGCCCCTGCTTGTGTGTTGTTTGCAATACTCTCAATGCACTAGTGCAGTTTGGGTCGCTGGCGCTGGCAATGCAGCCCATTTCCAGAACCCAGTGCCTGTGCCACTACAATGCAACATTTCATGACAAGAAACCAGCTCCTGGTGAATATGTGCGATTTGGTTGGTAGGCATGCTCCACCCGATGCATTCCATAAACACAGCCTTTTGGTAAATTGATGGCGGCATGTCGACGGGCCAGAGCCCCTGTGTCCCAACTGTCTCTTCTGCTGCCGCAAGCCAAATGTCTGAAACACTGCACAAAAAAAATCACCGCCCGGATGTGTCCAGCCAGGGGTCAGCTTTAGAGGGAGGCTTGTGGCAGTTCAGTCTGTAAATGTGCAAACACCGCAGACGTCAATGAGGGGGGGCGGTCCAGGGGGTTTGGTCTGCAGTTTTGTCGTGTAGTGTTGGATGTAGTTGTGGACCAGATCTTCTGCTCAAGGGATGTCCCACCAAAGAGGGTTGCAAGGGCGCGTGGGCCTGCCTCAAGGTTTGCACTTGAAAACGTGCACCACTGGCGGAAAGTGCAACTCTCAACCCCTTTGCCAGGGGGTGTAGTCCTCTCAGTCTGTGGGGAAGCTTTGATGGACTGCATGGGTTTGGCATTGCACCATGATTATCACTGCAGGCGTGACACGCGGGGCAGAAAGAGCACCTCCATTAACATCTGGGCAGCGTCACACAAGATCATACTTTGCGCTCTTTGGATGGACAGGTCTACGGTGCCTGTGCAGGTGAGATTCGAATGCGATGCAACGAGATGGAGTTATCCCCGCCTCGTTACCATCGTCGTCCCAATCACCCCACATACGCCCCCCCCCTTCCAGATGTTTCCCTCCACATCCCTTTCTACATCATGTTACCTCTGTCGGAGCCCTTGCTGGACCGATGGCTAGATGGCTCAGTGTGCCCTTTGCATGCGCACAGTATTTTGTCATCACCACTTGCGGCACGGATGCAGCTTTCCCTGATCTTGTGTTACTTTCTGAATATTGCTGCCGGAGGAATCCTTGACGCACAACCCACCACCAATGGAGCAACAGAAACAGGGAACCAAAGCAGCGGCTTGGCAGACCTTCTACGTCTTGGCAATGAGGGCAGGAAGGCCCTGGCCCAGGGCTCCCCTCTGTCCTTGTCATAGGACTTTTCTGTTTGTTTCAGTGAAGGAGAGCCTATGGTTTTTGTGGGGTAGCATTGCTGAACCCACGGCAGCGGGCGCCCCGTGACCAGGGATCGCATAAACGCCCGTCAACAAGGGTGTTGACGGGCTGACGGGCACATCAAGGAAACCCATGTTTTTTTTTGTTTTTTTTGTTTTTTTTGTTTTTTCCCTCATTTTTTGGTTTCATTTTGCACATACCAATGGCAAAAGCCTTTTGGGGTTATTTGATAGAAAAAGTGGAGTCCACTTTGGACGTTTTGTACATAGTATTGCATGCTTTCTACTGTTTGGGACTTATTTTATTGCAAAACCTTGTTTATGGCTCCATGATAATTCTTCATGCACTCTGCATGGTTCCCGTTACTTCCTGATGGGCTCTGGATGGTTGCTGTTTATTCCTGATGGGCTCTGGATGGTTGCTGTTTTTTCCTGATGGGCTCTGGATGGTTGCTGTTTTTTCCTGATGGGCTCTGGATGGTTGCTGTTTATTCCTGGTGGGCTCTGGATGGTTGTTGTTTATTCCTGATGGGCTCTGGATGGTTGCTGTTTATTGCTGATGGGCTCTGGATGGTTGCTGTTCTTTCCTGATGGGCTCTGGATGGTTGCTGTTTATTCCTGATGTGCTCTGGATGGTTGCTGTTATTTCCTAATGGGCTCTGGATGGTTGCTGTTAGTTCCTGGCGTGTTCTGGATGCTTGCTGTTTTTTCCTGACGACCTCTGGATGGTTGCTGTTTATTCCTGATGGGCTCTGGATGGTCCCTGTTTATTCCTGATGGGCTCTGGATGGTCCCTGTTTATTCCTGATGGGCTCTGGATGGATGCTGTTATTTCCTGATGGGCTCTGGATGGATGCTGTTATTTCCTGTTGGGCTCTGAATGTTTTCTAGGACGGCAACACAAATCCCTGCAACCCCACAAATGCAAACCCTGACCCTGATATTCATGCACGGGTGAGGGGGGGATATTTTTTCCTTGGATGCACAAATTTTATGTGTAGAGAGGGGACAGCAAAACAGCGTAGCAGGGCACACACTGCGCGCGCAGCAAAAGCTGCCCACCGCCGCTGGCTCAGAGACCCGTACTGCAGCGCGACCATGTCCAAGCTCATGGCCACGCGGCGTAGATTACGCAGACGCGTGGGTGCGTTGCGAAACCAGGTAACCACAACGAGCATGGTACCGGACACCGAACTCGTGGGTGTCGTCCATGGCATCGCGGAACGCCAAATCTGCCCGGTGGCAGTTGGCGTGCAGCGGGACGACCACACTGTAACCAAGCACTTCCTCTTGGAGCTTCATGAGCAGTCCGGCGACACCATTGCCCGTAGACTGCATCACCTCGGCCCATCGGCGCAATACCAGAACATGCGCGGCACCCGCTTCTCGACCGGTAGTCCGGCGTGGAGCATGGCTTGCTTGTAGGCAGCCATGATGCTCACGGCCCTCCCATCTTGCAAATTGCGGAGGCCCAGAAAGGGAGTCCGGACCTCGCCGTTGCGAAGACTTCGCGTGTACACGAGCTCCTGCTTGTTGGCCGAGCGGTCCGTGGAGCTATTAGAGGCGAGCGCAAAGAAGTTGGAGCTCTCAATGGCCTCGCCTTCGACGGACGGATCTGATGGGGGCGGCAATTGCATGTGTAATAGTGGCGACCGAGTGATGGGATTGGTAGGACGGTGTCACTGTACCGCCAGCTAGCTGTACAGCCTCAACGTTCCCCGGTATGTGGGCAGGTGGGCTGCCACGCTTCGCCATGCGATAGACCAACTAGAATAGGCCCGCAATGGCATTGCGGACTGGTTCCGGCAATCCGCCTATAATGGTGGTAGAGGCACCGCCACTTTCCCACAATGCAAGGGACCTGCAGTGAACACCGCAATCGCTGTGTTCTCTCATAGTACGCACCCGCAGTTGTGCATTGCCCGTCAGCCAGGTTTGCTGCACACCGGGTTGCGGGTACTCCTTGCAAGCAAGGCATGACATCACACCGTTTGCGTATTGGAGCCATGGGCGACCGATCTGCAATTTGGTGTTGAAATACCACCTAACCTTCTTTTTGGCTGGTTCGGAGGCCACTTCGGGCCGGGGCGTGCACGTCTTGCAGACCACCTCCACACGATAGGCCGCGTGCACTGCACATGTGGTATGCACGCGGTGCATACATGTCTTGCATGCCCGCATGTCCCCATTGGGAGGTTCATTGCACACACGGCACACACATTTAAAACAGTGGCCACCTTGCGTGCACAAGGCGTGCAGCTTGTGCTTGCAATTGGTGCAGGTGGTGACGTCCCCGTGCAGTTTGTTGCCACAACAAGCACACGCGGGTAACGCAGACGTTGGGCAGAAGAAGGACGACATGGATGTAGGTGAACTGCGGGGGGCGGAGGCCGCGGATGTCGGATGGGGATCGGCTTGGGGCTCCTCGGAGGAGAACTCCCAGCCCTTGGCCGTGCGACCTTTGCTAGCGGCCCGGGTGACCTGGGTGTGGAAGATGTCCGTGCGGTGGGTCTTCAAGTGAGTGACTGCATCAGCGATGGAGTTCAGGTGCACCCACTGGCCCCCATCTACGCGCCGTACCCAAAGTGGACGCATAAGAAGAGGCTAGAATGAGAGAGAGAGAGAGGACATATTTGCACTATTCATCCGAGAAGCACCACCCCTTGACAACCTTTCCTCTAGGCACTGGAACCCACAACCCTGCGCAAGAATCGTTCCACAGTCCCCGTTCGCCTTTGGCTAGCGAAAACCACAACCTCAAACCCTTGAGCCCATGAAGAACGATGCCACAACCTTGCCCCACAAGTCTTGCCCCAGAGGATTGCCATAACCCGAGACCTGTCGTGATGCGCTCTAAATAACCATGTGCACAACCTTGTTGAAGAATGAAGCCACGCAACCCCAGACCCTTGACCATGCAGTTGATAGATGTGCTCGCTGGATTTCCTTTATTGCTCGCTCTTGGGTGCTATTCTCTTGGTTGCTCTTTATTGCTATATATATATATATATATATATATATATATATATATTACTACACCCCTCTCCCCTTAAATCTAGCTAACAAGCAACAACAAGCAAGCAACAAGCAAGCAACAACAAGCACTTCTCCTCACCGTTTTGGCCATTGCTCCGCCTCATCGCTCCGGGCTCTACTCTACTCTAGCCATCCTAGAGCCTAGGTGGTGGCCTTGCCAAATCCAAGTTTTGGGCCAGAAACTCACCGGTGGCGGCCCAGGGCGGGGGCGCCAACTCGGGAGGTGCCCTCCCAAATCTGCGCAGTTTTGGGCCAAAAACAGCCATTTTTCGCCCAAAACAGCCCCAAAACCCGGGCGAAACGCCCAAACGAAGGGATACGGTGAGTACACTGCACGTGCAGCTTCACTTAACCGTGTCAAAGAGCTCTCTAGTGCCCTTCAATTCCACGATATGTCCGAGAAACAGCCCAAAAAGGCGCCAAAAAGCCCCAAAAACCTGCGCAATGCGCACCACCACCCCGAAACCAAGCACAGGGCGTATCTTGGGTTAGGTGGCTCAAATCCGAATTCGGAGGGCACCTAGTCCACCCGCAAGCCCCCACTTTTTGTGGTTTCCAAGCCTCAGAATCGCCCAACGAGACGCCTAGACCCCCGTACCAGTGGTCACTTGGTGCAGCCGGAGGGCAGCCCGGCCCGCGCACGGTGGGGGCCAACGGTGGGTCCACCAGGGTCCCCGGGGCGAAAAAAATCATTTTTTCCAAAGTTGTTCCTAGACCACTTGTGATGTTCAGAGAAGTGTTTTTAGGCCGTTTTGAGCCCGTGGTGGTGCGTTATGGGCCACGGAAAATCCCAAAATGCCTTGAAAATGGGCCGTTTTGGGACCAAAAATGGGTCAAAAATGGGTGAAAAACGCGTTTTCCCAAAAGTGATCCTGGACCATTCGGGATGCTCAAACAAGTGGTTTGGACCCATTTTGAGCCCGTGGTGCCGCGTTTTGGCCCACGGAAAATCCCAAAATGCCCTGAAAAGAGGCTGGTTCAACACATGAATTGGCCAAACCCTTTTACATCCGAGAACTTGCAACCACTTTGTGTTCCATTCAACTGGATTTCCAAGACATTGGTCTTGTTGACCATAGTGTGATTGACCTCGTCAACACCTTGGTTAACAAATGGAATCCGCAAGTGTTGCAACAAAGCAACACATCCGCACTGCTTTCGCTAAATCTTCTCTACAATTATAATATTGATATGGCGGGGGTTTGTGCATTGCAAGTGCTAGTAGACCACTTTGCCGTTGACGTGCATACAATAATTTCATGTGATGCATTCGATTCACCCCATTTGTACAGCGACGACGACTAGATCCTTCGTCGGCAATTTTATGCAATTTAAAGCCAGTTCCCTTCAATTCCAAACTTTTCTAGTAGCCAAGAGTTCCAACCAGTTCAGGTTGCCATCCGTGGGAGTTCCCAACGTACTGGTGTACTGCTAACGGAATTACCATCACCTTCATGCCATGTCTAAACCTTGGGAGCAAGGGTTACAACTGTTTCTTGGAATGATTACCACGAGACTCGCAAGTAATTCCTTCACGTGTTTTGCCAACTGTGCTTCGTTCCTCCAACACTGTCACGCGGTTACGGTGGATTGCGGTTTGATGGACATACGGACGGACGGGCTCTTTCTGAGCGTGTCTTTTAGGAGAGGGGTGTAGATTAGAGGATATATATATATATATATATATATATATATATATATATATATATATATATATATATATATATATATATATATATATATATATATATATATATATATATATATATATATATATATATATATATATATATATATATATATATATATATATATATATTGCTCGTTTTTTATAGCTTACATGTGGACACCGGTTCCATTGTTTCTAATTTGTATGCCATGATGCTTGCAACGCATGGAGACCCTTCTGCTTAAAATGCGCTGGAGACAAGGCAAAACATACACTTTTGGTGAAAAAAAAGGATGCAATGATGGGCAACAACAAATGGAAAATGTATATACCTCTGGAAAACACCCAAAAACAAAAACACAAAAAACACATTGAAAAACAGCCCAAACGGGGCCAAAATGGCAAAATAAACAAAATAAACGAATAAACGCGTTTATTTTCATCTCACCAGCAGGCGGGGCGGGCTATTATGCAATCCCTGCCCGTGACATGGTTTGTTGGGAAGGGCATACAACGACCCACTGGGGGGTAGGGATGGCGTAAAGGTGAGGGAAAATGGAATGCTCAACCAGTCCCGTGCTACGGCTTTGTTCAAGTTTTGTGGTGGGAACCCTCCCAACTGCTAGCGGTTGGTGCTGAACAATACCGCATGCGGGTTGCTCGCTGTGCAACACAGCTGCGTTGCTCTGTTGTATTTTGACGGAGGCCTGTGGGGAGACCCTCCGGCGTGCTGTGATGATTGCGTACATCACTTGGTGCTAGAGGCAGAGGCCGAGCTGGTACTAGACCCAATGCTTGAACCAGAGCTGGAGCATACTGATGTCAGGAAAGAGTCAGAAGCATACAGATGTCAGGGAAGCATGAGAATCCGGGTCTTTTCCTTCCAAAACTGCTGCATGTTTTTTTTTACAAAACGAGCATCCTGCGACAGGTGGAAGAGTACATGGGGGGTTCGGGGTACAACAAAAAGGAGCACCTGGCACCACAATATTTGGGACAAGTTCGTGTCCCGCACGGAGCACAATTGGGGAAAATTTGTGGCCCCTACACACAATGTCTGGCCAAGTTCGTGTTCCACGCGCACAACATTTCGGCCCAATTTGTGTCTCCTAGGCACAATATTTGGGCCAACTTGGTGTGCCCCACACATGATATGTGCGCCAAATTCATGCCCCCCCCCCCCCCCCCCACACACACACGGACAATATTTGGGCCAAGTTCGTCTTCCAGGCGCACAATATATGTACCCAATGTTTGTCTCCCACGCACAATATTTGGGCCAAGTTCATGTCCCCCATGCACAATATTTGGGCCAAATTGGTGCCCCCCACACACAATATTTGGGCCAAATTGGTGCCACGCACAATCGTTCGGCAAAGTTGGTGTCCCCCACACACAGAATATTTGGGCCACATTCGTGTTCCCCACGCACAATCTTTGGGCGAAGTTCATGTCCTGCACGCACAATAGTTGGGCAAAGTGCGTGTCCCCCACGCACAATTGTTGGCTCAAAATTGTGTCCTCCTCGCACATTTGAGCCAAGTTTGTGTCCTACAAAATATCAGGCCCGGCCAAGTTCATGTCCCCCACGCACTATATTTGGGCCAAATTTGTGTCCTCCATGCATAATATATTGGGCCCATTTCGTGTCCCTCACGCACAATATTTGGGCCAAGTTCGTGTCCCGCACGGACAATAATTGGCCAAGTTCTTGTCCCCCACCTACAATATTTCGGCCGAATTCATGTCCCTGGAGCACAGTCCGCGTCCCTGGAGCGAGAGAGACCGGACCTCTGGGGGATTATTTGGGCGGAGTTCGTGTCCTCCACGAAAAGTATTAGGCTAAGTTCATGTCCCCCATGCACTATATTGGGCCAAATTCGTTTCCCTCATACCCAATATTTGGGCACAGTTTGCATCCCCCACACACAGTATTTGCGCCCACTTCGCGTCCCCCATGCAAAGCCTTTGGCCGGACCCCCCCCCCCCCCCACGCACAGTCTTTGGGCAAAGCGCGTGGACTGCACACACAATATTTGGGCCAAGTTTGTGTCCCCTACACACAACAATTTTTCCAAGTTTGTGTCCCCCACGCACAATATTGGGCCAAATTCTTTTCCCTTATACCCAACATTTGGGCCAAATTCGTGTTCCCCACGCACAATATTTGGCACAAATTCGTGTCCTTACACACAATATCGGGGCCAAGTTCGCGTCCCCCACAGACCATGTTTGTGCCCACTTCGTGTCCACGACGCACAGCCTTTGGGCCGAATTCGCATCCCCCATGCAAAATATTTGGGCCAAATTCCCACACCACCGTTGAATATAATACTGCGCATATATGTTGAATATAATACTTGAATATAATATTTCTGGAGGTGAGGGGGGGTTTCACTAATGGTTCAAACTAATGGGGCCTAGTGTTGCTGGAGACTGTGCTGCATTGATGACCATGTCCACAGTGGGGCACACCAACTTGGCACAAATAGTGTGCGTGGGGAACATGAAGTTAGCCGAAATATTGTTGGTGGGCGACAATGAATTTGGCCGAAATAATGCACGTGCGGGACACCAATTTGGCACAAATATTGTGTGTGGCGGACATGAACTCGCCCCAAATATTGTGCATGGGGTGGACATGAACTTGGCCCAAATATTGTGCGTGGGGACACGAAATCGGCGGAAATTTTCTGTGTGGGGAACACGAATTTCGCCCAAAGATTGTGCGTGGAGGACACCATGTTGGCCAAAAGGCTAGGGGTCACGAAGTTACGAATTTGGCCCAAATATCGTGCGCGGGGGTACTCAAATTTGACCGAACTATTGTTCGTCGGCGACAACAAGTTGGTCCAAATATTCTTCGTGGGGAACACACACTGGGCGGAAATAATGTATGTGGGGGACACAAAGGTGGCCCAAATACTGTGCATGGGGGCCACAAACTTGGCCCAAACGTGGTGCGTGAAGGACACGAATTTTGGGCCCAAAATTATGCGCGGGGGACTCGAATTGGGCCCAGAGACTGTGCGAGGAGACGAACTTGACCCAAAGATTGTGAGTGGGGAACACACATTTCGTATAGATATTGTGCGTGGGGGACACCACGTTGGTTGCAAATTGTGCATGCGGAGCACGGAGTGGGCCAATATTTATGCATGGGGGGGAGGGGGGGGATTTGGCCCAAATATTGTGCGTGAGGGACACGAATTTGGCCCATATAGTGTGCATGGGGAACATGAACTTGGCCCAAATATTGTTGTTGTGGAACCTGAACTTGGCCAAAGTCCTCTGCGTTGGGGACACGAACTGTGCGACATTCCAGATTTGGCCCAAATATTGTGCGTGGGGAGCACGGATTGGGGCGATCTTTGTGCTTGGGAGACACAAACTTAGCCCAAATATTGTGTGTGGGGGACACCAACTTGGCGCAAAGGTTATGCCTTTGGAACACCAACTTGGCGAAATTATTGTTCGTGGGGAAAATTAACTGTGGCCCAAATATTCAGCTTGGGGGCCACAAATTTTGCCCAAATATTGTGCCGGGGGGACACGAATTTGGCTCAAATCTTGTGCCTGTGGAGCAAGAACCTCCCCAAATTAATGTGTGTGGAAAAAGCGAATTTTGCCAAAATATTCAGCGTCGGGGACACGAATTTGGCCCAAACATTGTGGGTGCGGGACAGGAAATTGGCCGAAATATTTTGCGAGGAGGACACGAGCTTGGCCCAAATTTTGTGCGTGGGGGACACCAATTTGGTCCAAAAATTGTGTGTGGGGCCCACCAACTTGGCCTGAATGTTGTGCTTGGGGAACACGAATTGGGCAATTATTTGTGCTTCGGGGACACGGATTTGACCCAAATATTGTGCATTGGGAACACAAACTTGGTCAAAATAATGTGCGTGGGGGACACGAACTTGGCCCAAATGGTTGTTCTTGGGGGACACCAAACTGGCCGAAATGTTGAGTGTCGGGGACAGGAGTTGGGCCGATATTTGTGCGTGCGTGACACGAATTTGGCCCAAATATTGTGCGGGGGGGACAAGAGCTTCACGCAAATCTTGTGTGTGGGGGACACCCATTTGGGCAAAATTTGTGCTTGGGGGACACAAGCTGGGCTGAAATGCTATGTGTGGGGGACGGGAACAGAATTTGGACCACCAACTTGGCCCAAATTTTTTGCATGGGGAACACAAACTTGGCCCAAATATTGTGCGTGCGGAACATGAACTTGGCCCAAACATTGTGCACGGGGGACACAAATTTGTACCAAACATTGTGACCAGGGCCACGAATTTGGCCGACACATTGAGCAGGGGGGACACAAACCTAGCCCAAACGTTGTGGGTGGGGTACACTAACTTGGCCCCAATATTGTCCGTGGGGAATGCGAACTTGGCCCAAATATTGTGTGCGGAAAACACGAACTTGGGCACATTGTGCATGGGGGACACGCATTCCTCCAAACAGTGTGTGCTGGGGACATTTGGTCAAAACATTGTGCGTGGGGAACATGAAGGTGGCTGAACTATTGTGCCTGGGGGACATGAATTTGGTGTAAATTTTGTGCGTGGGGGACAAGACCTCGGCCAAAATATTGTGCGTGGGGTACAACGTTTTGGTCAAATTTTGTGGATGGCGGACACTAGCTTGGCCCAATGGTTGTGCATGTTGGGACACGAGTTTGGACCAAACATTGGGCGCGGAACACAAATTTTGCACACAAAAAGAGTGTGGGGGACACGAACTTCGCCCAAACATTGTGCGCGGGGGACACCAATTTGGTCCAAATATTGGGGGAGGTGCGCGCACGGCGGGCGTTCTTTCCATCATAGTCTCGAAAAGGTTCCGTGATTTTTCAGGTTGTCAAGGACGCGGTGGCCTAAGGGGTAACCATACAACAATGGAGGCCTCCACTCCATCCTCCTCACCCATTGCATGGTGTTTGTAGCCGCCCACATCCCCTGACGGAGGGGGCCGTTGGGTGATGATGAAACGAGAAGGATCCGCTCTCTAGCACGGCCCAACACCAAAGAGCGGGGCAAGCATGCAACCACTTTGCAATGCTTGCCAAGCACCTCACGGGCTACCCAAACCCGCAAAGTACTTCGTTTCAACCGTTTTGTGTTTCGATTCACCACCCAATGGGGTGCCGAATCCCATTGGGTAGTCGTTTCGTCCGTTTCGCGTTTCGCTTGGCTACCTTGTGGATTGCCCCATTCCACAAAGTAGTTGTATCAATTCATTTGTCTACAAGTCCTTCCCCTCGGCGCTTGTAAGGGATGACGGAGAGGAGGTGGATGATGCATCTGAGTCCGAAGAGGACGAATCCGAGTCCATGTGCCGCCATGTGGCCTTTGGTTGGCCGAAGATGGCGTCGGGAAAATGTTCCCAGAGTCCGTGCGGCTCGTAGCGGATGTTCCTGGTGTTCCGAAATTGTTGGGTGTGCACAACTGTACGCACCATCCAATGCAATTTCTGGATCCGGTCCGGAAGGCAATGTCCATATTTCCGGTATGTGTCACGGCAAACGCCCCATGCATGCAGCTGCGTCAAGAGATGCTCCGAACGTGCACGCGCGAAACTATGCCCATCATTTGCCTTCGTTTTCCACTTGGGCATCTCCTTCTTCGGGGGCTTCGGAAAAGAGGTGACGGACCCGAGGCGGCCACCAAAACCAACCATCCAACAAATGTGCTTCCCCTCGGTCAAGGCTGCGCGAAGGGGGCCCCTGCTCTTTCATAATCCGTGCGTCCGCTCGAACTCCGCAGCAGATACCTCCAAGCCACACGTAGTTCCCCAAGAAGTCGTTCATCAGCAGGATCTTGAACACCTCCTCCTCGTACTTCGGCTGGTACAAGACATCATTGAGTTCTCCACCGTAGGAACACAACGGGTAGGTGTCGCCGATGGCCGTAGCCAATTACGGATACAAGGGGCAATGGTTCCACTTGGGCGGCCACTTTTCCCATCGGATCTCGTCAGCAACTTTGTTGAAGAACTCAAGGCTCGACCAAACTTGGTCCCACCAAGTTTGCGGGCGAACATCAGCTGCCACGACGGCCCTGTATGATGAAGATTGTTTCAAAAAGTACAACATGTTTTACAACGCACCTCGCTCCTTCAAGGGCCCATACCCACCGTACTTCATGTACGACTCCTCAGCGCAGCTAGATTCCATGCCCATGTGGCTCACCTGATACTGACGTGTTTTGTATTCATGGCGTCCCACTCAGTGATGCCCTCAGCCTTCGGTCTCAGAGTGTGCATGCGCGTCCCCAAAATTGTGTCCAAGTACTCATCCAGATGGCCATTTAACTCGTCAATGGGCAGACATGCTCGCAGGGCACCAAGCATTTGCGCCTCCGTAGCCCCTTCAATCGGACGCAAGAAGGTTTTGCGGTCGACATCCCAGCCAATATCACGCAAAGCATCCAGCAGATCTGGTGGCACACAGGAAGTGGAGCTGAGGACCTCAGTGAGGTGGGCTGTGCGCAATGCGAGGCCGGTGTGCACGAGTATTTCAAGCAGATGTCCGGCAAGGCTTTGCGAAGGCTGGGCTGCACTCACGTTTGAGGAGCTGGATTTGGATGAACTGGAACTAGTGGTAAACGAGATGTGGGACTGCCGAAGCAGCGCCTTCTTGTTTGCCCGATGAATGGCTTCCTTCTTGTGGTGGCGGAGGACCTGGGTAGAGGCTTTGGACGTGCAGCCTCCTAGCTCCTGGCGGCCTCCTTCGCCTGACGTTCCCGACGCGCTTCGTGAATAGCGGTGACCTGCGTGGACAAAACGGTACATCAGTTGCATGTGCAGAGCATGGGGAAGATCACAATGCAACAAATTTCAGACCGCAGGTCTTAGTCTGATTTTTAATTTTTAGCCTGATGCGTGCCACAGGTCCCAACGTCCCAATTTTTGCACCCCTTGCGCCCTGCTGGCAGACGAGGAATTTTTAATTTTTAGTTTGATGTGTGCCACATGTCCGAGGGTCCCAATTTCTGCACCCCCTGCGTCCTGCTGGCGTACCAAGAGGTTTTAATTTTTAGTCTGATGCGTGCCACAGGTCCCAGGGTCCCGATATCTGCACGCCTTGCGCCCTTGCTGGCAAACGAGGAATCTTTAATTTTTAGTTTGATGCGTGCCATAGGTCCTAGGGTGCCAATTTCTGCATCCCCTGCGCCCTGCTGGCATACCTGAGCAATTGCTGGAGCCACTTTGCTGCCTCCTTCGCGCGTATCTGCGCCATGAAGGCCCTTGTGCCAGCGATAAAATTCGCGTACGCGTTCTGGTAACTTGTGATGTGCCGCATCTTCAGCAGGGCCCAACGACAAAGAATCGGCATCCAACCAATAATTGTAATGGCCAATCTTGAACTGTTCATTGAAGGTTTGATGGCCCTTGGTAATGTAAAAGGCGGGAATAGGGGGAGCCGGTGTCTGTGCAAACGTCTCGTTCAGGGCCTCAATTGCCCTATCCTCCACAACTTTGCAAGCAGCAATCTGCAAAGGAAAAGGGTAGCGGAAATCAACAGAAAAAAGGTAGAAACTCCCCCAACCAGAATTACACACCTGTTTCCGCACATCATAAATATGCTGAAAGCTGTTGTCCGATGCCTCGCTGCGACGGCGCACATATGCACGACGGTTTTCCTTGCGGAATGTGCCGCTTGCTGACCGCCATGGCCCTCTGAAAATCTCCGCCATTTTTGGAATCATGTCGTTGAAATCCTGGCTCCTCATGTCCGCAGTGGGCAGCACCTCCCATTTCAGCACCAAGTGGTGGGCAGACTAGTAAATGAGGGACTGAAAGCTTTGGCGGCGTCTTCCGCGGGGGAAATTTGTACAAGAAAGTAGTACGTGTGGTAACTTTAGGGAATAAAGACGGCCGAGAGTACGATAGCACATCACATCGCATCACAAAATAACAAAACGCGATAGATGACATCACATTAAATAGTCAAGAGCACCATAGAACAACCAAACACGGCACAACAAAGCATCCTACAAAACTACATAGCACAGCAAAACAAAAAACAATGCAACACACCTTTACCCTCCAAAATTTCATGCCACCGTTTGGCCATGTACTCCAGCGCCTCTGCACCATGGTCCGCGGACAGATTTAAAGCAACGGATCGCAGACGGTGGCGTTGCGTCTTCTGATTTGCAAGGTGTGGAGGTATCGAAGAAAATAGAACAAAAGAATGGGGAACACTTTCTGTGACAGAAAAGAGTGGCATGAAACAACAAGCAACAAATACTACTTGGCACACGCTGCAAATAATGCACACACCCCCGCCCCCTGGCCCTACGTGCGCTTCCGCGGACAACATTTGTGCCTCTAATTGTGGCTTGTGGTTTTCCCTACGTGGGAGGGGTTGAGGCACCCGCGGCTATTGTCCACCATCGCGACAGCCATCGCAACCTGGCTTGGCGCCCTGTCCCGGAGCCACGGCATACGGGCTCACCGGAGGGGGCTTCCTACACGGCTGGTGAGGTGACGAGAAAAAGCACAAGGGGGAATTATGGGAAAAGAGTCAGCCGCACTGTGCAAAAGACCGCGCACCGCGCATCGCACCGCGTGCCGTACCTCCCCCATCGTGCCCGAGGGACACAAATCGGGCCAAAATTTGTGCATGGGATACACCAACTTGGCCCAAATGTTGTGCATGGGGGACACAAACTTGGCCCAAGGATTGTTCGTGGGGGATATGAATTTGGCCGAAACATTGTCCGTGGGGAATAGGAAAGTGCACTACATATTGTGTGTAGGGGACTCGAATTTGGCCAAAAAATTGTGCCTGGGAAAGACAAATTGGGCCCAATTATTGTACCTGGGGCACACGAACTTCGCCCAAACATTGTGCGTGATGGACCTGAATTTGGCTCAAGTTCTGTGCACAGGGAACACAAATTTGGCCTAATTCTTGTGCATGGGGGACACGACATTAGGCCTAAACATTGTGTGTGGGGGACACAAGGTTGGCCCAAATATTGTGTGGGGGAGACACAAGCTGGGCGCAAATATTGTGTGTGCAAAACACGAATTCCACTGAAATATTGTGCGCGGGCAACACGAATATGGACAAATTTGTGTTCCCAAAGCACAATATCTATGCCACATTACTGTCCCCCACTTGTAGGACTTGGGCCAAATTGGTGTCCCCTGGGCACAATAGTCGGTTAAATTCACGTCCCCCATGCACAACATTTGAGCCAAGTTTGCGCCCCGCAAGCGCACTATTTGGGCTGAATCCGGTTCGTACGTGCTCAATCCTTGTGCCAAAGTCGTGGACCCCATGCACAATAATTGAACCAAACTGGTGACCCCGGCACAGAATGTTTGGGCCCCATTCTTGTCCCATGTGCACAATGTTTGGGCCAAATTCGTGTCCCCCATGGACAATGGTTGGCCCAAGTTCGTGTCCCCCACCCACAACATTTGGGCTAGGTTTGTGTCCCCTCTGCTCAATCTGTCGGCCAAATTCATGGCCCTGGTCACAATGTTTGGGACAAATTTGTGTCCCCCGTGCACAAGGTTTGCGCCAAGTTCATAGTCCGCACGCACAATATTTGGGCCAAGTTTGTGTTCCCCATGCCCGTTATTTGGGCCAGGTTGGTGGTCCAAATTCTGTTCCTGTCCCCCGCGCACAGTATTTGAGCCAAGCTTGTGTCCCCCAAGCACAAATGTTGCCTAAATGGGTGTCCCCCACACACAAAATTTGGGTGAAGATCTTGTCCCCCGCGCACAATATTTGGGCCAAAATCGCGTCCCCTATGAACATTATTTAGGCCAAATTCCTATTCCCCACGGACAACATGTCGGCCAAATTCATGTCCCCCACGAACAATCATTGGACCAAGTTCGTGTGCCCCATGCACAACATTTAGGCCAAGTCCCCGATGCAAAAATATCTGCCGAGTTTGTGTCCTCTAGGCACAATATTTTGGCGAAATTGGTGTCACCCGTGCACGGTGTTTTGGTGAGGATCGTGTCCCCCGCGCTTATTTTGTGTGCAAAATTCGTGTTCCGCACACACAATATTTCAGCGAAATTGGTGTCCCACATGCACAAGGTTGTGGCCGAAATGTTGTCACCACGCACAATATTTTGGCCATGGTGGCTTTCCCCCACTCACGAAATCTATGCCAAATTTGTGTCCCCCACACACAATATTTCAGCCAAGTTCATGTCCCCCGTGCACAATAATTTGACCAAATTCTTGTCCTCCACGCACAGTATTTGGGCCAAGTTTGTGTCCCCCAAGCACAAATTTTGCCCAAATGGGTTGCCCCCCGCGCACAAAATTCGGGTGAAGCTCCTGTCCCCCGCGTACAAAATTTGGGCCCAAATATGCAGCCCACGGGACACAAAGTGAACCCAAGTACTGTGCGTGCGGAACGCGTGCGGAACAGGGTCATGGCCCAAATATTGTACGTGGGGGAGAAGAGCTTCACCCAAATTTTATTGGTGGGGGCAACCTATTTGGGCAAAATTTGTGCTTGGGGGACACAACCTTGGCCCAAATGAGGTGCGTTGGGGACAAAAATTTGGTCCAAATATTGTGCGTGGGGGACATGAACTTGGCTGAAATATTGCGTGTGGGGGACATAAAATTGGCATAAATTTTGTGAGTGGGGGATAACACCTTGGCCAAAATAGTGTGTGTGGGGCACAACATTTTGGCCAAAACTTTGTGCATGGGGGACACGAGCTTGGCCCAAGCGCTGTGCATGTGGGACACGAATTACGCCCGAATATTGTGCGTGGGGAACACGAATTTTGCCCACAAATGAGCGTGGGGGACACGAACCTCGCCCAAACATTGTGCGCGGGGCACTCCAATTTGGTCCAAACATTGTGGATGGGGGAGACGAATTGGGCTGATATTTGTGCATGGGGGACACCAACTTGGCCCAAATGTCGCGCACTGGGGACACAAAGTTGGCCCAATGATTGTTCGTGGGGGACATGAATTTGGCCCAAATATTGTCCGTGAATTTGGTCCAAATACTGTGTGTGTGGGGTGGGGGGGCACAAATTTGGTCCAAATGTTGTGCCTAGCAATGACAAATAAGGCCCAATTATTGTGTTTGGGGGACACAAATTCGCCCAAACAGTGTGTGCGGTAGACACAAATTTGCCCCAATCCTTTGAGGAAAGGATAGCTTGATTGCGGGAATAAGTGTAACTAGCTTTCTTCGTTTTTTTTCCGGACAGAACTGTTTTTGGTGTAAGTGGCCTGAAACTTTTTTTATTGGTGTAAATCGTGTATGGAAAAAATTAACCCCCCCCCCAAAAAAACAAAGGCGGGGAAACACAAGAACCACCCCAAAACTGCCGTTACTGCTGGACCAGGTGAACCATATAGCTCCCACGGACATTTTGGGTACCTCCAGCAAGGGTAAAGCAATGGAGCTGTGGTTTGAAGGGTAGTTTTTATACTCATCGCCGGTCGACGGCGAAAAAAACGCGGAGCACACTCATCATGATCCCACACAAAAAAATGCAATTTGCACTTCGACATTTGGCAAGAGTTATCAAAATGACTATATTGTTGCCGGCACCACCGCCTACGAAGCTGAGGCGACAGACAGCACTTGAGTCCGGTCACCCCGGGCCAAGTATATTGTTTGCATGCAGCCACAATGGCCTATGGCCAACTACAAGAAGTCGCCGAACACACGCTTGTCGGTGAAAGCAGTCTTTGTGTCGCATGCCTTTGGCTTTCGACGCAAATTTGTCTTCCGTGCACAAGCCTCATGGATGTCCTTCGCAAAGAACTCTTCCAGCCCTCCAATCAATAGTTGGTCGTTCACCAACTGACCCTCTATGCATTTTGGTTACGCCTCAGGGACCTTGATGCAGTTCCCACACATGAAAGCGTACGGACGGGCATCATCACTTACGGGGGGCGTTAGAAGAGGAAGTGGACTGTGGGGTCTATCGAGGGGCCTTAATATTGCCCCTCACTGACATCCCATCTAGGGGCACGTCCTCGGAGTTGGAGGCTGGGAAGGCAGGAGATTCTTCAATGGCTGGCTCCGAGGAGGAGGCAACAATGTTGCCCTCGGGTTCCGAAAGAGGATATTCTTCATCCACAAGGAGGGGGACTACTGCCACGTGTTCCCATTGCGGGGCGGAGTCACCTTTGGGGGACCCTGCCACAACATCCTCATACGCCTTTGATGTTGCACCATCCGTATTGGATCGCGGACCTCGTTGCTTGAGGCCCTTCTTGCGGGCTTTCTTTGAGGAACACTGTTTTGGTGGTTTTGAATGTGCATGGACCCGTTGAGCAATCAATTCCCAAGAGTGTTGGCCGGGAACCTTGAAGCATGGAACCTTCACAATGTGCGACAAAGGGGCGCCTTCGCACATGGCATATATCCCGTATGTTTGGGAAGTGCAACGCTCTGCGTCGACCTGGTGGATTGACATGAAAACAACAAAATCGTTCCATTGCAACCATTTGCCTTTCTCTACCGTTCGCAATGTCTTATTCCACAACGCCACTGCTGCGGCAGCAACGAGGGGATATGTCCTCACCCGTTCAACTCGCCCCTGCATCCTCGGGGGTCCCCAAACAAGGGGACGAAATAAGAAGTGGATGCCTCACCCCTGCCTTCTTGGACGCTGAAGAGTGGGCGGAAGTGCTACGTAACCCCTGCACTCTTGAGGGTCCCTATACAAAAGGAAAAAATAAGAAATGGCCGCCTCACAACTGCCTTTTTGGGGGCCGACATGGGGCAGAATTGCTAAGTAGCCCCTATATTCTCGGGGGTCCCCAAACAAGGGGACAAAATCAGAAATGGCTGCCTCACCCCTACCGTCGCGGGGGCCCACAACAACGCGGAAGTGCTACGTAACCTCTGCATTCTTGGGGGTCCCGAAACAATGGGAAAAAATAGTAAGTGGCTACCTTACCTTTGCCTTCACGGGGCCCAAGAGTGGGCAAAAGTGCTATGCAACCCCTACAATCTCACCGGTCCCCAAATAAGGGGACAAAATAAGAAGTGGCCGCCTCAACCCTGCCTTCTTGGGGGCCCACACGCTTGTGGGCGGCAGTGCTACGTAACCCGTGCATTCTTAGGGGTAACCAAACAAGGGGGCAATATCAGAAACGGCTGCCTCATCCCTGCCTTCTCGGGGGTCCACCAGTCGGTTGAAGTGCTACGTAACCCCTGCATTGAGGGGGCCCCCAAACAACAGGACAACATCAGAACCGGCTGCCTCACACATTCCTTCTCGGGGGCCCACAAGTGGGAGGAAGTGCTACGCAACCCTTGCACTCTCGGGTGGTCCCAACACAAGGGGTCAAAATAAGAAGTTGCTGCCTTTCGCTTGCCTTCCCGGGGTCCCAAGAGTGGGCGGGAGTGCTATGGAACCCTTGCATTCTCGGGGGTCCCGGAACAAGGGGACAAAATTAGAAATGTGCTTGGGGGACACAAACTTGGCCCAAATGTGGAGCGCCGGGGGGGGGGGGGGGGTTTGCACCAGATTTTGCGCGTGGGGGATATGAACTCGACTGGAATATTTTGCGTGGGGGAGATGAATTTGATGCAAAATTTGTGCGTGGGGGATAACAGCTTTGCCGAAATATTCTGCGTAGTGGGCAACAATTGGGCCCAAACTTTGTCCATGGGGGACACGAGCTTGGCCCAATCGCTGTGCATGTGGGACACAAGTTTGGCCCAAATATTGGGCGTGGGAACAGAAAGTTTGCCCACAAAATGAGCGTGGGGGACACAAACTTTGCCCAAACATTGGGCGCGGGGAACACCAATTTGGCGCATTTATTGTGTGTGGACACCAATTTCGCCGAAACAAAGTGCTTGGCGGACACCACTTGGGCAAGAATTATGCATGGGGGACCCCCCCCCCCCCCACGAACAGTATTTGGGCCAAGTTCGCGTCGCCGACACACAAAATATGGGCCAATGTCATATCCCCCATGCACAAGAATTAGGCCAAATCCATTTTGCCCGTGCAGAAGAATTTGAGCAAATTCGTGTTCATCGCGCACAATGTTTGGGCGAAGGTCGTGTCCCCCAGGTACAATAATTGGGCCCAATTTGTCTTTCCAAGGCACAATATGTTGGCCAAAGTTGTGTCCTCCATGCACAATATTTGGACAAAATTTGTGTCGCCCAGACACAGTATTTCGGCCCGATTCATGTTCTCCACGGACAAGAAGTGGACTAAATTCATGTCCCCCATGACCAATCATTGCGCCAAGTTTGTGTCCCCAATGCTTGACATTTGGGAGAAGTTGGTGTCGGGCAAAATTTTGGGCCAAATAATGTGCGTCAGTAACAGGCACTTGGCCCAATTGTTGTGCATGGGCTACACAAAATTAGTGCATGCGGGGCACAAATTTGACAAGATTGTTGTGGGCGGGGAAAACGAAGTTGGCCCAAACAAGGTTTATGCGTGACACGAGTTTGGCCCAAATGATTTGCATGGGGGACACGGACTTGGCCCAAATATTGTGCACGGGGGACAGAAAAGTTGGCCAAATATCATGCGTAGGGGACACCAATTTGGCAAAAAACATTGTGTGTGGGAAACTCCAATTGGGCCCAATTAGTGTGCGTGGGGAACACAAACTTCTCCCAAATATTGTGTGTGCGGGACGGCGTTTTGGACCAAATATTGTGCGTGAGTGATAGGAACTTGGCCCAAATATTGTGTGTGGGGAAAGCAAAATGGCCGAATAGAAATTAACCTTAGTGCGCGCTGAACGAATTTGGCACAATTATTGTGCCGTGGGAAAACCAAATTGGTCCAAATGGTGCTTACGCGTGAAAACACTTTGGCCCAAAAATTGTGCGTGGGGGACACAATGTTGGTCCAAATACTACGCGTCGTGGACACAAAATTGGCCAACGATATGTGCTTGACAATCTGCAATTGGGCCCAATTTTGTGCGTGGGGAAGACAAACTTCTCGCAAATATTGTGCGTGGGGGACAGCATTTTGGGCCGCATACTGTGCGTCAGTGACAAGAACTTGGACCAAATATTGTGCATGGGGGACACGAACTGCGCCCAAACATTGTGCAAGATGAACACGAATTTGGTCGAATTCTTCTGCACAGGGAACATGCATTTGGCCTAATTCTTGTGCATGGGGGACACGACATTCGGCATTTGGTGAAACCTAGTATGCACGTAGCAAAACCTAGTAAAAATGATTTTTAAAATTTTTTATTTAAAAATTGTTTTTGTTACTAGGTAGAAAAAGCAAGAATCTTAAAAAACATTTTCCTTACTAGGTTACAAATTTGGACTTGAATTTGAATAAAAAACACCAAGTTTATGGGGGGGGGTCAACCGTAGGTGGTATTTATGTTTAAGGGCATGGTGTAAGTGGCGCCCCACCCGGGCCAAACCGTGTATTGCAAGGTCGGCAAAAATAAAATGAGGCTCAAGAAAAGAAGGAACCTTTATATCATAAATATATAAATACATATATGAGGTGCACACACGTGTGCTTTATATGAAGTCGCAAAACACGCGCTTGTAGATGAGGTCCGCCTTCTTATCTTTGTATGTGGGTTGTGCAGAGGGAGGGTTGTGCTTGCACATGTTGCGAAGCAGGCCCATGTTCTTTGTGTCCAATTCTTTGATTGGATTATTGTCATACTCCAATTTCCCAGAGGCATCTTTGGGGTAAGGCTCTGAAACAAAAAATTCTTGACCACGGATCACCACCTTAGGACGGACCTCATCTACAGAAGGCGGCTTGTCAACCACAAGCCGGTCAGCCGAGGCGAAGGCCAACACAATGCATGCCAGTGTGGCAGCAAATTGCACTCTCCAATTGCGCAATGCCACACATATCTCCGAGGGACAGAAACCGGAAGCATGCAGGGCACACGGATAAACTCCACATTCAGGGCACGTGATGTGGGTTGTGTCGTCGCAAAAAAAGCACGACGAACGGCTTGGTGAACAATAGCGCGTAGCATACATCCGTGCCAAGGCCCAACTCGGTGTGGTCTCAATAGGGGGGGCATGCGGATAATTGCGATAGTGCAAAGCTGCATGTGCAATCTCACGCAACAACCACAATCTGTCTTGTGGAAGTTGGATGCCACCGTTGACAAAACGCCTAGACAAAAGGCAATGTAGCATCAGAATGCACGCAGGATGGCAACTCACACCGTCTTCCTGATGTAGGAAGGTGGAGTAGAGGGGGGCTATAGCAAAGGCTACACTGCCACACTCACCCAAAAACTTGTCCCACCTCTTCTGCGCCCTTGCCTCAATGCCCTCTCGTTCAGCAATGAGGTTCACTATTGCCAACTCCTCGGTGTTTGCACCACTATGTACGGCTTGTTACACAGCGGATCGAACACGAGGCACAACAAAGTACGCGTTGGGGAAACCAAAAACAAGCGCAGCACCCAATGTTCATTGTGCTTATTATATATCCGCGCCACAGGCAAGGGAGGGGCATATATCATATCAATGGACGCGGCTTTCAAAGTACGCAACGCCCATGACTCAGTCAACACCGACCTACGACCCAACGGCAAAGATGACACATTCCACAATGAGTCACGCACAACCCACGCCACACCCATAACATCCCAGTCCGCACTCAAAGCTGTCCGAGCGAGCCAACAATCTCGGCAGTATCTGTGACCCAAGATTTTGAGTAAACCTCCCTCAAATGGCGTTCCTCCAGCTTATATTGTTGAGACCCAAAACTTGGAATGATCACGTCAAGTGGTCGTTCCCATTCGTCATGGAGCAATGACTCAACATGCTGCAATTGGGCCGCCTGGGCCATTATTCAGGGCACGGCACACTGCGGCCAAGATGTCATCTCCACAAACAGGCCTTGTAATAAAAATTCCGGTGTGTGACGGCGGGGTGGTATTAGAGCATAGGGGTGGGGGGACAGTCTCCGTCCCAGCATGGGGATGGTCGGCCAATTCCTCCATGGCTAGAGGCGGGCTGGTAGGAGACGCATTTGCGGGGGTAATCGCGAGGAGGCTGCTGTCACCATCCGGGTGTGGGGAGGAGGGGGTCAAAGCACAAGGGGAGGAGGGGGTAGTTTTAGCATGGGATTGCGTGGGATGCAAGATCTTCCCAAACTCAACCTCCTCCTCCCACTTTTGCAAGACCCATCGCGACTCATCTCTATGTTTAGGCTCACGAGCAACGCACTCATCACCTTCCAAAAACCACATGCACCCCTCGCCATAGACGCACCATAAGAAAACGTTCCGATGGCACTGCCCACAAGTGAAGGAAGGGCGGTATAGGTGCATGGAATGCCACCGCTTGCTTCCACGGTCCAATTCCCGCTTCACAAGTGGTGCAAGGGCCAGGGACTCCCCGTCACAGCTACCATCCGATGAGGAATTAGAACCTGAATCAGAATTTGGAGTCTGACACTTCTTGGCTTCTCTTGGCGGCTTTCTTTTTTTTGGGGCCTCCTTGTGACTTCAGGGCACGCACATGAGGCGCTTCAACGCGGGTTACAACGGTGCATCTCACACGACCAAACTTAAAGGGACGGGAACCAACAAACTTCCAGGAGTAGCGCAAAGGCACCTTGAAGCCGGGTTCCTTCACAAGAAGCCACAAAAAACGGCCCTCACAAACACCTAATGTGCAATACGTGGCACATGTGCAAGCCTCAGCTGTGACACGGTGAACCCTCAAGAAGTCGACAAATTGGGGCCATGTAACACGACCTCAGTCAGATATGGTGGCCAAGGTTTTCGTCCACTGGGCCACTTGCATGCCATCAATGGGGGGGTACTCACGGACAGGCTTGCCGTTGGCACCCCGCTTTCCTGATGCAACACCTTGATGGAAGAAGATTGCATCACCATCATTGAAATAGATTGCATCATGACGTTTGCATTGGGCCTCTTGCCACCTCGGAGATCCCCACCGCCTCAGAGCGGGGGGCAAAATGAAAAGTGGCCCACTTGTGGGCAAGGTGGCTACGGAACCCCTGCCGCCTCGGGGATCCCCTCCGCTTTAGAGCGGGCAGCAAAATCGGAAGTGGCCCACTTGTGGGCAAGGTGGCTACGTGACCCCTGCCGCCTCGGGGATCCTCACCACTTCAGAGCTGGGGGCAGAATTGGAAGTGGCCCACTTGTGGGCAAGGTGGCTACATAACCCCTGCCGCCTGGGGGGGTCCCCACCGCTTCAGAGCGGGGGGCAGACGTCAGAAGTGGCCCACAAGTGGGCAAGATGGCTACCCAGTAACCTAGTAAAAAAATTTTTTTTCACTAGGTTCTGACACCTACTAAAAACAAAAACTTTTGTTTACTAGGTTCCGAAACCTAGTAAAAAAAAACTATTTTTTAACTAGGTTCCCAATACCTAGTAAAAGAAAAATGCTAGCGAACCTAGTAAACTGTAAACTTTTTTTTACTAGGTTTCACTACGAACCCCACGACGGTGGCCCAAATTTTGTGTGTCGGCGACACGAACTTGGCCCAAATAGTGTGCGTGGGGGTACAGCATTTTGGGCCAAATAATGTGCGTCAGTGACAGGCACTTGGCCCAATTGTTGTGCATGGGCTACACAAAATTAGTGCACGCGGGGCACAAATTTGGCAAGATTGTCGTGGGCGTGGAAAACGAAGTTGGCCCAAACAAGGTTTATGCGTGACATGAGTTTGGCCCAAATGATTTGCATGGGGGACACGGACTTGGCCCAAATATTGTGCACGGGGGACAGAAAAGTTGGCCAAATATCATGCGTAGGGGACACCAATTTGGCCAAAACATTGTGTGTGGGAAACTCCAATTGGGCCCAATTAGTGTGCGTGGGGAACACAAACTTCTCCCAAATAACGTGCGTGCGGGACTGCGCTTTGGGCCAAACATTGTGCGTGACTGATAGGAACTTGGCCCAAATATTGTGTGTGGGGGACACAAAATGGCCCGAATAGAAATTAACCTTAGTGCGCGCTGGACGAATTTGACAGAATCATTGTGCCCGGGCAAAACAAAATTGGTCCAAATGGTGTTCAAGCCTGACACTATTTTGGCCCGAAAGTTGTGCGTGAGGGACACAATGTTGATCCAAATACTACGCGTCGGGGACACGAAATTGGCCAACGATCTTTGTTGGACAATCTCCAATTGGGCCCAATTTTGTGTGTGGGGAACACGAACGTCTCCAAAGTATTGTGTGTGGGGGATGGCATTTTGGACCGCATACTGTGCGTGAGTGATAAGAACTTGGACCAAATATTGTGCATGGGGGACACAAAAATGGCCCAATTATAAGGTAATTTTAGTACGTGATGAACACCAATTCGGGACAATTATGGTGCCCGAGGAAAATGAAATTAGTCCAACAGGTGTTCATGCGTGACACCATTTTGGCCCGAATATTGTGCATGGGGACACCAATTCGGCCCAAAACGTGTTCGTGCAGAACAACAGCTAGGCCCAAATTTTGTGCGTGGGGGACACAAGTGTGGCCGAAACATTGTGCCCGGCGGAGAAGATCTTGGCTCAAGTATTGTGTGTGGGAGACATGAAGTTGGCCAAAATATTTTGCGTGGGCGATAAGAGCTTGGCCCAAATATTGTGCGTGGGGTACACCAGCTTGGGTCTAAATTGTGCGTGGGGGACGAGCTTGGCCTACATGTGTTGCGTGGGTGGGAAGTATTGTGTGTGGGGGACACGAACTTGACCCAAATATTGTGTGTGGGAGACAAGAAATTGTCCCCGAAATTTTGCATGTGGGACACAAATTTGGCCCAAATATTGTGCGTGGGGGAACACGCACCTCGCCCAACTATTGTGCTTGCCGGACACCAATTTGGTCCAAATATCGCGAGCGGGGGACACCATTTTGGCCCAAATGCCGTGCATGGGGGGCACGGACCTGGCCTAAAGATTGTTCGTGGGGGGCACGAATTTGGCCCAATTACTGTCCATGGGGGACAACAGCTTGGCCCAAATATCTTGTGTGGGAAACACCTATTCGGCTCCAATATTGTGCGCGGGTAACACCAATTTGGCCCAAAAATTGTGTGAGGAAGGCAAAAACTTGGCCCAAATTTGTGCATAGGGGAGGAGAGCTTGGCCCAAACATAGTACTTGGCGGGCACGAACTTGGCTCAAATATTGTGTCCGGGGGACATGAAATGGGCTCAAATATTGTGTGTGGGAAATAACAGCTTGGCCGAAATATTGTGAGTGGGGGACACGAACTTGGCTCAAATATTGTGAGTGGGGGACACGAACTTGGCTCAAATATTGTGAGTGGGGGACTCCAACTTCGCTCAAGAATTGGGTATGGCGGACACGAAATTGTGCCACACATTGTGCACCTGGGACACTAATTGGGCGCAAATATTGTGCCCGGGGAACAAGAAATTCGCCCACAAAATGAGCGTGCGGGGGACACGAACTTTGCCCAAATATTGTGCGTGGGGGACACCAATTTGGCACAAACATTGTACTTGGAGGACACAAATTTGGCCTAAATATTGTGCCTGAGAAACTCCAATCGGGCCCAAATATTGTGCGTTGGGGACAGCATTTTGGGCGGGGGCCACATATTGTGCGTGAGTGACAGGAACTTGGCCCAAATATTGTGCGTGGAGTACTTGAAATTGGCCCAAATACTCTACATGTGGCGCAAAATTTCGTCCCCAAACATTGTGCGTGAGGGATGTAACTTCGTGCCAAATATTGTGGTTGGGGGACACCACTTTGGCCCAAATTTGCGCATGGGGATAATGAGCTTGGCCCAAATATTGTGTGGGGGATACAAACTTGTCCGAAACATTTTGCATGTGGAACACTAAATTGGCCAAAATATTGTGCCTGGGGAACACAAATTTTGCCCACAAAAAGAGCGTGCGGGGACACGAACTTCGCCCAAATAATGTGCCATGGAGACCCCAATTTGGTCCAAATATTGGGCGCGAGGGACACCAATTGGGGCAAAATATTGTGCGTGGGGGACACCACTTTGGCCGAAATACTGTGTGTGGGAGACACGAATAGGGCAGATATTTGTGCATGGGGGACACCAAGTTGGCCCAAATGTCGTGCACAGGGGACACAAACTTGTCCTATTGATTGTTCTAGGGGCAAAGGAATTTGGCCCAAATATTGTCCATGGGGGGGCAGGAGCTTGGCCCGAAAATTGTGCACGGGGGACACGAGCTTGGCCTAGACATTTTGTGTGGGAAACACCAGTTCGGCTCAAATATTATGCGTGGGGGACACGAATTTGGCCCAAAGACTGTATTTGCGGAAAAAGAGCTTGGCCCACAATTTTGTGCGAGGGGGACAGGTGCTTGGCCCGAATATTGTGCGTAGCGGACACAAGCTTGGCTCAAATATTGCGCGTGGGGAACAACAGCTTGGCCCAAAATTTGTGCGTGGGGGACACGCATTTGCCGGAAATATTGTGTGTGCAGAAAAAGAGGTTGGCCCAAGTTTTATTTGTGGGGGATAAGCGCTTGGCCCAAATATTGTGCGTGGGGGACACCCATTGGGGTCAAAATTGTGTGTGGGGGTTTTATTCGTGGGGGACACGAGCTTGGCCCAAATATTGTGTGTGGGGGACAGGAGCTTGGCACAAATTATGTGTGTGTGTATGAGGGGGGGGTACGAAATTGTCCGAACATTTTGCATGTGGGATACAAATTTGGCCCAAATATTGTGTGTGGGGAACACGAATTTCGCCAAACAAAATGAGCGTGGGGGGGCACGAACTTGGCCCAAATATTGTGCGCGCGGGACACAAATTTGGCCCGAAGATTGTGCATGGGGGACACCACTTTGGCCGAAATATTGTGCGTGGAAGACACCAATTGGGTAGATATTTGTGCATGGGGGATACCCACTTGGGGCAACTGTCGTGCATGGCGGACACGAACTTGGCCCAATGTTTGCACAAGCAGAGCACAAGAAAACTGCACAGGACTTGGGATGGCAGTACTGAAGTATCACCAAGGCCGGAATTACCGGCGGTTGTATGGACGGGTGCGCTGCGCACCACTCCGCTGGATGCGGGACCCCACTCTGAAACAGACCTTGACCCTATACTCTGGCCCACACGCTGCAGCACGGTTAGATCCCCCACTCCACCCGAGGGGATCGGTTTCAAAAGGTAAAGGAAAGGGCAGGCGCTCTCAGGGGGTCAGCCGGTCAGTGGGTGGGTGGGCGGGCAAAGACCGGAAAACTGCCTAAACATTGGAGACGCAAACAAAAGTTGAGACGAGGCACAACTAGTGTTTGCACAAGCAGAGCACAAGAAAACTGCACAGGACTTGGGTATTCATTCTCCGCCGTACCCAGCTCTCTCACCACAGAGCCCACATCCGAATCCATGCCCCAGAGGAATGTGAACTGAGGTAGTAACCGAGCAAAAAGACGAAACAAACAGAAGCACCCCCCCCCCCCACGGCAACCAGAGGACCCGCCACCGTGCACTGCTGACCCGCATCTTCCCGAGACACGGCGCCGCGCTCAATGGCAGAGGCCAGAGGCTGAAGTGGAGGGAGGGTAGGGGCCGCGTCGGGCCCCGGGCCCAATTAAGCAGAGCTACCCCGGCGGACTCCTTCAGCGGCCACGCCGCCAGGGACACCCATCGCAGTGGGTAGATACAGGTGATCACGACGGTCGCCGAGCCCCACGGACGTAGAATGCGGTCAAATAGCACCAACCGGCCGTCAGCCCCAGCGGAATGCGGACTGAGGCAGGCCCAAAAAGACAAATCGAATAAAGCACCCAGCGGTCATGCCGCCAACCAAGTAAAAAGACAAAACAAATAGACGCGCCCAGCGGCCACGCCGCCAGGTTCACCCACCGCAGTGGGCAGATATAGGCGATCACGACGGCCGCCGAGTCTCACTGAAGGTAAAAGGCGGGCAATCGCAGCACTCGGCCGTCAGCCCCAGCGGAACGCGGACTGAGGCAGGTCCAAAAAGCCAAAACAAAAACAGCACCCAGCGGCCGTGCCGTCGGGGACACCCACTGCAGTGGGCCGGCACAGACAACAACGACAGTCGTCAAGTCTCACGGGTTGAAGAGGCGGGCAAATTGCAACACCAGCCCATACCGGGCTTGGATCCTTATATAGGGCACAACAACCCTGTGTCCCTGGTTCCAGTCCGTTAGGGAGACCACAGCGACTCCCTCCGGCAGCCTGACCTCCCAGACCTGGCAGCATGCATGCCGCCCTGGGGGCTTAACGCTGCGGCCGTCGGGGGTCGTGCGGCGGTGCAGCGTGCCTCCCACGCGTGCGGCCACGGCCCGGACCGCTCGCTCCAAAAACCCGTCCCTGTCGTCAGGGAGGGGGCACTGGGGGCACAGGCGTACCCCGTTGCCGAGCAGCACCCGGCAGATGCGCAGGGGCGCCAACCTGCCGCGAAGGCGGGTGCGGAGCACACTGCTCCACTTCGCCGCCCGGCGCTGCTTGGCGTCCGCGGAACGCCGGTGCCGCTGTCCGCCATGGCGACCCTTCCGGTGGGTTCCACGGGAACCCCGTCACTTGCGGGCCCCACGCGAGCCCCGACGCTTGGTCATAGGTGCGGAAAGCAAAAAACGGTCGCTACATGGAGGGCGCATACACTGCCGCCGCTGTACTGCCTTGGGGGGGGGGGGGGCTAGCATCCCCGGAGACACACCACCCCCCTCACCCGAGCCTCGCCCAAATTTTCGAGCAATGCATCCCACGTGCACCAAGCCTCGACTTCCGCTCTGGCCTGTGAGCCCCCAAACACTGACGTCACCCTTGACATAGGGTCTCCCGGCTGCAGCGCCGAGGGCACCCACACCAGGCGGAGTACGATCCCTCATACCCACAGGACCCTAGCCAACGACCGAAGGACCGCTTGGTGGTGGGTCAGGTGGCTAGTCGCGCGCAGTCGGAGAACCTGAGCAATGGCCGCTTCACTGTTGCTACACACCGTAACAGATCGGTGTCCTGTCCTGACGGCAAACCTGACAGCCCACGCCACTCCCCTCAGCTCCGTGGTTTGTTGGCTAGCAAAGCGGGAAGGAGGTGTCACAGGTGTACGCACACCCACCCCCGGCACGAGCGCTCCCACCCTCCAGCACCCCGCATCGCGTGCTCCATCGACACAGATGACGACGCCCCCGCACCACAGAGAGGATCGCGAAAGCCTGTCCTCACTCCCAAACTGGAGGGTCCTCAACTGCCGCCAGGCCTCCCCACCCGGCGCCTGCCAGGGCTCGGCCGCCACCGCCACCAATGTTGCGAGGCTGCCCAGCATTTTCAGGGGGAAGCCCTGGGCAGGCTGTTTGACCCCCCCCACCGTTCTACCCCAGCGCAGCTAGCAGTAGGCGCCCGCCGCGAAAGGGCAACCCAATCCCCTCGGTCGCACATGCCAATTCAGCAAACCCATGAAGCTTTGGAGGTGCCGGTCGGTGCCTGCGCCAACCGCCAGTCTCAGCCAGCCCGCCCACAATTGGAGCAGCGCCTGTTCGTGGCTCCTGATCTGCCTAGTCTGCAAGTCAAGCTCCTTCCCCAGGAATGACGCTACAGGCACCGGGTCCAGGACACTCTTAGGACTTATGAGGAACCCTGCCTCGATCAGGGCACGCACAGCCGTTCGCCCCGCCTCCCTGAGCACCTCCCTATCAGTGAAGACGAGCAAAAAGTCATCGAGGTAGTGCACAAGGAGTATCTCGGGGGGCAGCACCACCCGGAGAATGCGAGCCAAACTCGTTTGGCACAGATAGGGGCTGTATTTCCAGCCAAAGGGCAGGCGCGACAGGGCCACAGGCGGAGCCCCGGGGGCGGGCCGGAAGCGAAAAACCTGGCGCGCACCCTGGGGCAAGCAAAAGCTCCAAAACGCATTTTTGAGGTCAATGTGGAGCCCGTAGAGGCCCACATCAGGCGGGAATGCCGATAAGGACCTGGCCAAATCCTCCCAGGAATCCAATCTAAAAGTGGGGGGTTTGCCCCCATCACTCTTGTTGATCTTGACGCCACTCAAGATCAAGGATACCTTCTCGGAGGACTTGGGGATGACGAAGGGGTAACACGTGGGGGGGGGGGTCAGCCGTCTCCTCATAGACCCCCCCCCCTCAACGCCTGCACTATCCTCTGGACCTGCTGCGACACCCATCGGGTTGCCCCTCTGACCACCCTGTCCCCGTCCTGCCACCCCCGCTCGACGTCAAAATCCTGGAGCCCCCCGCGGTAGAAGGGCGGAACTACAGCGTCCCACAGATCTTCAGGGAGCGGGTGGGTGCCTATCGGCCCCAATCCCCGGTCCAAAATGGCATCCTCGACCCCCCCCATGAACCGCGGAATGGGGGAGGTGTTGACATGGAGGCATGCCTCCCAGGCGTCCGCGTGGAGCGTGCGCAAGCCGCTCAGGAGAGCGGGTAAAGCCCCCTGCAAGCGGAAATCCTCGGCTGTATCGAAGACTCTATTCAACCACAAATCCACCCTCTTCGCAACCATCCACAAGCCACAACGTTCCCGCTCGGCTATCCAGTGAAAATGGGGGGTGAGTGTCTGCATGAACTCCAGGAAGAGGGGGGGCTGTTCCTGCACCCTCCCACCCCTGTCGGGACCCTTACAGAGGGGGGGGGGGGGCAACGCCACTGGGCCCGCCCACCCCCTAGCCTTGGCCTTGAGACGCTCAGCTGCAGCCACGAAAGCACCCTCCACCGGGCCTTGCGTCTCCGGCGTCCGGACATGCCCGCCCGGCCCGAGCTTGATGCGCTTAGGCTCCGGCGCGGCGATCTGCTGGGCCAAACCAGGTCTCCCAGCTTGACGGCGTGCGGGGGCTCGGGATCGCACGGCCTGCGTACCACCCACGACCACCTTAGCGCGACGCGGCCCCGTGTATGTGCGGTGGACACGGCCCACCACTCCAGCCTTCGAGCCCGCTGCGGGTCCCCCTCTGACAGGACCAACGGCTGCCCTGGAGGACCACGGTTTACGCTCCCGCCCCACGAACTTGGCTACTCCGGCCTGTCGACGCCCGGGGGAACCCCTGGCGCTGCCGACTGCGAAGTCGCCAGAGGGCTCGCTTCCGGAATCCTCGCTGTTGTCGTCGGTGTCCACGTCGGAATCAACATTGATGGACCCGGCTGCCGTCCCCGGCCCGCACGCCCCCCCCCCCCCCACGGCAACCAGAGGACCCGCCACCGTGCACAGCTGACCCGCATCTTCCCGAGACACGGCGCCGCGCTCAATGGCAGAGGCCAAGGGCTGAAATGGAGGGAGGGTAGGAGCCCTGTCAGGCCCCGCGCCCATCTCAGCAGAGCCATCCCCGGCGGACTCCTCCAGCTCGGTCGCAGCTTGGTCTCCGTCGCCTCCGCTCCCAACTGTGCCGCTCGCGGTGGACTCCAGCTCCTGACCTCGCGGACGCCTCGGCTTGCGCTTGATCGGGGTGTTGAGGGAGCTCGCGATACTGGGGAACATCGGAGAGCCCCACAGGGCCAGGACGCCCACACGCTCCGGAGTCGGCAAAGGCCCCTGGTCACGGGACCATGCGGGCAGTACTGTAGGGGCAACGACTCCCGGGTCGGACCATTTGGTGCCGTATTGCATCGCCACGGCCGTGCTCTGCCATCTGCCCCACCATTTGTAGTAGGCGAGGTCTGGTTTACGGGCCCAAGTCGCTGCTGCGCCCCCCCTACCCAGGGCGTGCCACCTGGCTCAGGCGTGGGCGGTGCTCGCCAGGGTTTCTGCCATGCCCGCCTCCAATCCCGCTTCCCCTGACTGCCAGACGAGCATGTCTGAGGATCGGCCCAGCGAGACCATGTGGCTATGAAGCCACGCACGGATGCCGTCCGCATACCTGTACAGGGGTCGGGTGGTGTACCCCTCCTCCCCTGTCTTGGAGTTCCAGAACTGGATAAAGCCTGGCATAGCCAGATCAGTAACCCGGATGCCAGCTGCTTCGCCCACCCGTAGGTAGCATACCTAGCTGATGATGGCCAACGCGCTGAACACCGCCCCGTTTCTGGAGTCTCTGGCCTTTTCGACCAGGTGGACCAAGCCTGCTGGGGACGGATAGGGCTGAGAGCCCGAGGAGGCGGCTCCCGCCGCGATCCTTTTGTGCAAGGTGGTGACTGTTTGGGGCAGCCACTGGAGGTCCTCCACGGCTCGGACCGCGGAAGTAATACCCCGCAGGGCTGACGCTGTAGCGCCGGCTTGCGCCCGCTCTGCCAGGAGGCCTGCAAGTGCCGCGGCTGTATCAGGCGGGCCTGCGCGGTCCGCGTAAGCCGCCAAGGCCCGGAGTCAGGACGCGTACTGCGAGCGGGCTCTCGGTCTCCAGGACTGCATGGCGCTTTCTTCCGGTGAGCAGGGGTCGTCCGTCCGGGCTGCTGTCTCCCACCGGCGGGCGAGCGCCCGCAGCTCCGCCGCCTTGTCCGCAGCGCCGGAGCCCGGGGCAGCCGGTCCGGGCTCCAGTCGGTCCTGTCAGGACCAGTGTGGGCATCTAAAGTGCCAGTGGCGTTCGTCGGGGGAGCCCCGCTGCGCGCACCTCTGGCACCCTCCGCTCGGCGGCGAGTCCACAGGGATCCACTCGCCCTGCCTCGACTGCCACTGCAGTACCCCTCCCACCTCCCTGAATTTCACGCTCCGCCACGTGAAAGCCGATCCTTGCTCCTTCCATGCCTCCTCCAACGTGGCGTACTGGCTGGACTCGGAGCTGGACTTCCCGTGCGTTCCTGCATACCTGCGAGCATACGCAGCCTGGGACTGGGCCACGCAGTCCCAGACCCTCCACGCCAGCTGCTCCCCTGGGTCGACCGCGGCCTCCGTTGCCTGGCCGCCGAACTCGCTCGGGCGGGGGATCTCCCCCACCTCACCTGCTCTAAGGCGCACGTACGCCTTGATGTTGGACAGCATGATTCTCATCCACTGTGCCAACTGGGGCTTCTCGAGGGCTCGGTTTATCTCTGGCACGCTCAGCGGGGGCAAGCGGGGCCCCTCCTTCACTGCCACTCGGGCGAGTTGCTCTCTGAGTTCTTGAATTTCTTTGGCTTGTGCTGCCAGCCGCTCCTCGGCTGACCCTTGTTGGTTCTGATTAGGCTGCTCAACCCCGTCCACGGGTTAACAAAAACAAAGACAGGAAAACTGCCTAAACATTGGAGACGCAAACAAAAGTTGAGACGAGGCACAACTAGTGATTGTTTATGGGGGACAGCAAATTGGCCCAAACGTTGTCCATGGGGAACAACAATTTGGCCCAAATAGTGTTTGTCCGGGACAAGAGCTTGGCCCAAGTTTGGGCGTGGGGGACACAGGCTTGAGCCAAATATTCCGCCTGGCGGACACGAACTTGGCTCAAATATTGTGTGTGGGATACATGAAATTGGCCCAATTATTGTCCGTGAGGGACAGGAGTTTGGCCCAAATATTGTGCATGGGGGACACACATGTGGTCCAAATATTGGGTGTGGGGGACACAAATTTGGCCAAAATATTGTGCGTGGGAAATACAAATTGGGCCCAATTATTGTGCGTGGGTAAAATGAACTTCGCCCAAATCTTGTGCCTGGGGGACACAAACTTCGCCCAAATATAATGCGTGGAAAAACACCAATTTGGCCCAAACATTGTGCGTGGGGAAAACGAATGTGGCCAAAATGTTGTGCATGGGGGATACGAGTTTGGCCCAAATGTTGTGCGTGGGGGACACTGATTTGGTAGAAATATGATGTGTATGGGACACGAGTTTGGCCAAAATATTGTGCATGGGAAGCACAAATTGGGCCCAATTATTGTGCGTGGGGAACACGAACTTTGCTCAAATCCAGTGCCTGAAGGACAAGAACTTGGCCCAAGCATTGTGTGTGGAGGACACGAATTCGGCCCAATTATTGTGTGTGGGGCCCAATTCTTGTGCCTGGGGAACACCAATTTGGCCCAAAATTTATGCGTGGGGGACACAAACTTGGCCCAAATAGCATTTTTGGCCAAATATTGTGTGTGAGTGACAGGAACTTGGCCGAAATATTGTGCCTGGGGGACATAAAATTGGCCCAAATGTACTGCATGGGGGACAGGAATTTGACCCCAATGTTGTGCGTGGCGGACATGAGCTTGGCCAAAATATCGTGCGTGGGAAACACAAACTGGGCCCAAAATTGTGCATGGGGGACACGAACTTGGTCCAAACATTGTGCGTGGGGAACATGAACTTGGCCCAAATATTGTGTGTGGGGAACACAAATTGGGTCTGGTTCTTGTGCCTGGGGGACTCGAATTCGGCCCAAAGATTGTGCTTGGGGGACACAAATTTGGGTGAAGATATTGTGCGTGGGGGACAGCATTTTGGGCCAAAAATTGTGCGTGAGTGACAGGAATTTAGCCCAAATATTGTGTGCGGGGGACACAAAATCGGCCCAACTATAGGGTGTCGCAGACACATATTTGAGCCGAGTATTGTGTGCGCGAGACACGAACTTGGCCCAATTATTATGCGTGGAGAAAACAAAATTCGCCCAAATAACGTGCGACGGGGGGGGGGGGGTGAGGGCATGCACTTCGCCCAAATAATGTGCATAGGGGACACGAACTTGGCCCAAATATTGTGCTCGGGGGACACGAGAATGGCTCAATCGGAGACACGTGGGGGACACGAATTTGGCCAAAATCTTCTGCGTGGGGAACACAAATTTAGGCCAAATAACGTGCGGGGGGGGGCCCGAACTTGGCCCAAATATTGTGCGTGGGGGACACAAAATTGGCCCGAATATTGTGCGTGGGGGACACAAATTTGGCCCAAATGTTGTGCTGCGGTATACGATTTGGAGGCAAATGCTGTGTTGGGGACACCAATTACAGCAAAATGTTGTGCACAGGTGACACGAACTGGGGTCAGATATTGTGCGTTGGGCACACAAATTTGGCCCAAATCTTGTGCATGGGGTACACGAACTTGGCCTAAATATTGTGCATGGGGGAAACGAATTTGGCCCGAATCTTCTGCGTGGGGGCCACATACTTGGCCCAAATATTGTGCGTGGGGGACAAGAATTTGACCCAAACATTGTGCGTGGAGGACAAAATTTTGGCCCAAATATTGTGCGTGGGAACACGAACTTCGCCCAAATATTGTGCGTGGGGGACAGAAATTTGGCCCAAATATTGTGTGTGGGGGACACCAATTTGGTCCAAATGTTGTGCCTGGGGGGCACAAATTTTGTCCAAATAATGTGCGTGAGGGACACTTTGGCCCAAATATTGTGCGTGGGAATTCGAGCTCGGCCCACATATTGTGTGTCGGGGACAAAAATTTGGCACAAATGTTGTGCATTGGGGACACAAAATGTGCCAAAATCTTGCGTGTGGGTGACACGAACTTGGCCGCAATTTTGTGCGTGTGGACACGAATTTGGCCCAAACAACGTGCGTGTGGTACACCAACGTGGCCTAAATATTGTGGGTGGGGGACAGGAAACATTGTGCGTTCGGGACGCGAACTTGGCCCAAATAGTGTGCGTGGGGGACACGAATTTGGCCCAAACCTTGTGCGTAGGGGCCACATACTTGGCCCAAATATTGTACGTGGGGGACACGAACTTGGCCAAATTCTTATGCGTGGGGAACACAAATTGGGCCACATACTGTGCATGGAGGACACGAGTTTCACCGAAATATTGTGCTTGGGTAACAGGAATCTGGCCCAATTATTATGCGTGGTGAACACGAATTGGGCCACATATTGTGCATAGGGGACACCAGCTTGGCCCAAATATTGTGCTTGGGGGACAGCAATTTGCTCCAAACATTGTGCCTGGTACACACAATCTTTGTCCAACTAATGTGCTTGGGGGACAGAAATTTGGCCCAAGGATTGTGCGACTGGGACACAAATTTGGCCCAAATATTGTGCCTGGGAAACAAGAAATCGGCCCAATTATTGTGTGTCGGGGACACAAATTTGGCCCAAATATTGTGCATGGGAAACAAGAATTGGGCCCAATTATTGTGCGCAGGGGACACGAATTTGGCCCAAACACTGTGCATGGGAAACAAGAATTCGGCCCAATTATTGTGCGTACGGGACAGGAATTTCGCCCAAAAAATATTGTGCGTGGGGGACACGAACTTGGCCCAATTATTGAGCGTGCGGGACACGAATTTAGCCCAAACATTCTGCATTGGGGACACGAACTTGGCCCAAATATTTTTTGGGGGGGGACACAAACTTGGCCCAAAATTGTACGTGGGGGACCTCACGAACGTCCGTTGACCCAAGCATACAAACACCCTTTGCTGTACTACATCTTCAATTCAGGGGCAGGTCTCACGGCGGCGCCCGCCTTTTCGGTTCAGCAGCAGCAGATCAGAACATCAGGTGCTCGCTGCTGGTCTTCACAGCACTACAGGGGCTCTGCTCAATCGCAGACGTCCGTGCTCCGTTCCACAAACACCGTGGAACGACCCGCATTGGTGCTGTGCCCAAACCCCTCCCTGCGATGTGACATGCAGTTTGGGCTGTAGAATACGGGGCCCTGGACGGTGACCCGTTGCTTCCTCCACCGCTTCAAGTTTTTCCTTCTCGAGTCCTGCTTATCTTCTACGTCTCCCTTGTCCCATTGGCACCCCTGCGGCCACATGAAGACACGGGGGAGGGGGTGGGAGGGACGGGGAGGTGTGCCTCGTCTCATCGAGCTGGTAGTGCTGACATAGTGGACCTGCAGCGCGACGGGGGGTAGCGGACGGTGTCAGAGAATGGAGTGAAGGACCTTCTGCATGAAATGACGTCTCAACGGTGTAGACAGTGGTCGTGTATCCGATGTCGTCGTCGTCACAGTCCTCAGGAGGGAGATGTGGCATGAAGGCAACCATAGCAACTGAGTGCCCCTCATGATTGCGCTTGTGCTTGTCTGCAGGACCAGGACGCAGCATATCATGTGTACCATGTTGATGCCTGACATGACAACATGCAAGCATCTGCCAACCGCCACCAACCTGCACAACTCACTGAACTAGGATTTTGAAAGCCGGAAAAAATTGGTGGAAATGGAACACATGCAGTGGAAGTGGACAGATCGTAAGCCGTCAACTTGTGAGGTCTGATCTTGGGGTTGATGCAGTCACACACGCAGAGGCTCCATACAAGCACCACGGAGGAGTAGCTCAAGTTTGCAATGGTTGAGCTCGCAAGGAGAATCAAAGGGTGTTTTCAGCAATTCAAATGCTCACCTCAATTAAGTAGGTCGTATTGGGAGAGGCTCCCTCCGTAGCATAGCTTGTCACGTTTGGCAGGGGTCACGTGGGGAGCATCCTTAACAGTGTTTCGTAGGGGGAATGTTTGCCCGGCGCGCCCCCGGCGCGCTACTTTTCTATTAACTCTCCCGACTTCAGCCCCAGATTTACCCTCTCATAAAGAAGCCCCCCAAGTAGACCACATTGCACTGCACACATTCCCTACAAAGCACGTTGCACAATAACGCAATAGCTGTGAATTCAACAACCCCAAATGACATTTGTATTGTACTTAACAAACAACATTGGTCCCACAAGTGTGGGTGTCAATACATTCAGTACAATGGTGCTCCTTACACTCATCACAAACTGCAACGGTGGAGCGCTTCTGGCAACACAACACACACACTTCTGCCTCATCCTCTGCCTCATCTTGCCTGGCCGCCGAGTTGCTTTGGTCAGTCCAAACATGAGGCGGGACATGCTCCCATGGTCCGTAGTGGGGTGACGGACTTGCCTCCGGATGCAAAATTGTGTAAAATGCAACAAAATACGGACTAACTGGTACAACTCATTGGGGCCGCCACGCCAGATGTTCCTAACCAAACCCCAATGCCACAACCAAGCAAACAGCTGCTCAATGCGTGCCCTATACCACCCGTGCACGTCATTGTAACAGTGTTGGCGGGCTGTCAAAGTGCCATTCTTTCTTCCAATGAATGGCACAATGACATGAATCCGGCCTTTATAGGCACCATCATGGCCCCAAACTTCGAAATCAAAGAAATCATCTCGGGTACGAGAAGGTCCATACCGATCCCAAATCAAAACATCTGCTAATGTCCCGGGGGCCAAGGGGGAAATCCATATAATGTTGCCCAACATATCAACGGCAACAGTCACCTTGTAAACATGTGACGCATACTTAGGATTCCTTCCATAGGTTGGCACTCCATATCCCGCCAATGGACCTGATGGAGTGTGTGAATTGCGTCATAAAGAATGGAAAATGGGGACAAAAGTTGAAAGGATTCAACCTGTCGGCCCATCGAATCTCATGAAAAACATGGTTAAGTAATTCGCGAACAGGGGCAACACTCTGCTGCCAGGCAACCTCCCAACACCCTTCGGTGCGAAAAATGAAAGCACTGCTCTATACCGAAACAGCGACTCACGGTCGAGGAACTCGGGGGTGCCCGTACTTCAGCCAAAAGTCCTCCAATGTTTGTGCATCCGCACCCATCCGTGCAACCTGCGTACGCACACAAGTGGACTCACACCGCTTCAGACACCACCACCCTTGCCATCGTCATAAAGGGGGTGCAAAGGGTGTGCCAAATTGTGAGGCACGGCGAGAAGATACTCCAAAGTGTCATCCTCTGTTTTTTGTTCTCCCTCTCATACTCCGTTGTTGTGTACTCTGTTTGACTGGAGCCAACTCAAGGGGCCACGCAACAAACCGTGGATTGTGAGTGCGTAAGCCCTACTCAAGGGGCCACACAACAAACCGTGGATTGAGAGTCCCTAATCCCAAGTCAAGGGGCCACGCAACAAAGCGTAGATTGTGAGTCCCTAACCCCAACTCAAGGGGCCATGCTACAAAGCACGGACTGTGAGTCCCCAACCCCAGCTGAAGAAGCGACCCAGAAGAGCGTGGATTGAGAGTGCCTAACCCCAACTCAAGGAGCTCCGCAACAAAGCGTGGATGGCGAGCGCCTAACCCCAGCTCAATGGGCCACGCAACAAAGCCTAGGTTGAGAGTTCCTAGCCCCGACTCAAGGAGCTCCGCAACAAAGCCTGGATTGAGAGTCCCTAACCCCAACTGAAGGAGATCCGAAACAAAGCGTGGATTGCGAGTCCCTGACCCCAACTCAAGGGGCCACACAACAAACCGTGGATTGTGAGTGCCTAGCCCCAACTGAAGGAGCTCCGCAACAAAGCGTGCATTGCGAGTCCCTAACCCCAACTCAAGGGGCCACGCAATAAAGCGTTGATTGCGAGTCCCTCACCCCAACTGAAGGGGCTACGCAACAAAGCGTGGATTGCGAGTCCCTAACCTCAAATCAAGGGGCCACGCAACCAAGCGTGGATTGTGAGTCCCTCACACCAACTCAAGAAGCCACGCAACAAAGCGTGGATTGTGAGTCCTTCACCCCAACTCAAGGGGCCACGCAACAAAGCGTGGATTGAGAGTCCCTCACCCCAACTCAAGGGGCCACGCAACAAAGCGTGGATTGCGACTCCCTAACCCCAACTCAAGGGGCCAGGAAACAAAGCATGGATTGTGGGTCCCTAACCCCAACTCAAGGAGCTCCGCGACAAAGCGTGGATTGAGAGGACCTAACCCCAACTCAAGGGGCAACGCAACAAAGCGTGGATTGAGAGTCTCTCAACCCAACTCAAGGGGCCACGCAACAAAACATGGATTGTGGGTCCCTAACATCAACTCAAGGGGCCACGCAACAGAGCATGGATTGCGAGTCCCTAACCCCAAGTCAACGGGCTACGCAACAAAGCGAGGATTGAAAGTCCCTAACCCCAACTCAAGGAGCTCCGCAACAAAGCGTGGATTGAGAGCCCCTAACCCTAACTCAAGGGGCCACGCAACAAAGCATGGATTGTGTGTCCCTAACCCCAACTCAAGGAACCACGCAACAAAGCGTGGGTTGAGAGGCCCTACCCCCAACTCAAGGGGCCACGCAACAAAGCGTGGTTTGAGAGTCCCTCACCCCAACTCAAGGGGCCACGCAACAAAGCGTGGATTGAGAGTCCCCAACATCAACTCAAGGGGCCACGGAACAAAGCATGGATTGCGAGTCCCTAACCCCAATTCAAGGAGATCTGCAATAAAGCGTGGATTGAGAGTCCCTAACTCCAACTCAAGGGGCCACGCAACAAAGCATGGATTGCGAGTCCCTAACCCCAACTCATTTAGCCACGCAACAAAGCGTAGATTGAGAGTCCCCAACCCCAACTCAAGATGCTACGCAACAAAGCATGGATTGCGAGTCCCTAACCCGAACTAAAGGGGCCACAGAACAAAGCGTGCATTGTGAGTTCCTAACCCCACCTCAAGGAGCTCAGCAACCAGGCGTGGATTGCGACTCGCTAACCCCGGTTCAAGGGGCCACGCAATAAAGCGTGGATTGCGAGTGCCTGACCCCAACTCAAGGGGCGAAACATGAAAGCATTCATTGCGACTCACTAACCCCAACGCAAGGGGCCACGCAACAAAGCGTGGATTGAGAGTCCCTAACCTCAGCTCAAGGAGCTCCGCAACAAAGCGTGGATTGCGAGTCCCTAACCCCAACTCAAGGGGCATGCAACAAACCATGGATTGAGAGTCCCTAACCCCAATTCAAGCAGCTCCGCAACAAAATGTGGTTTGAGAGTCCCTAACCCCAGCTCAAGGGGCCACACAACAAAGCGTGGGTTGAGAGTCCCTAACACCAGCTCAAGGGGCCACGCAACAAAGGGTGTATTGCGAGTCCCTAATCCCAACTCAAGGGGCCACGCAACAAAGCGTAGGATGAGAGTCCCTAACCCCGGCTGAAGGGGCTACGCAACAAAACGTGGATCGCGAGTCCCTAACCCCAAGTCAAGTAGCCACGCAACAAAGCGTAGATTGAGAGTCCCCAATCCCAGCTCAAGATGCTACGCAACAAAGCATGCATTGCGAGTCCCTAACCCCAACTCAAGGGGCCACACAATAAACCGTGGATTGAGAGTCCCTAATCCCAAGTCAAGGGGCCACGCAATAAAGCATGGATAGGCAATCCCTCAAACCAAATCAACGGGCCATGCTACAAAGCACGGACTGTGAGTCCCTAACCCCGGCTGAAGAAGCGACCCAAGAAAGCGTGGATTGAGAGTCTCTAACCCCAACTCAAGGAGCTCCGCAATAAAGCATGGATGGCGGGCCCCTAACCCCGGCTCAAGGGACCACGCAACAAAGCGTGGATTGCGAGTCCCTGACACCAAGTAAAGGGTCCACACAGGAAAGTGTGGATTGTGAGTCCCTAAGCCCAACTCAAGGGGCCAAGCAACAAATCATGGATTAAGAGTCCCTAACCGCAACTCAAGCAGCTCCGCAACAAAGCGTGGATTGGGAGTCCCTGACCCCAATTCAAACAGCTCCGCAACAAAACGTGGATTGTGAGTCCCTAACCCCAACTCAAGGGGCGAAACAACAAATCGTGGATTGTGAGTCCCTAACACCAACTCAAGGGGCCACACAAACAAACATGGTTTGCGAGTCGCTAACCCCAACTCAAGGGGCAACGCAATAAAATGTGGATTGAGAGTCCCTAACCGCAGCTCAAGGGGCCGCGGAACAAAGCGTGGATTGCGAGTCCCTAACGCCAACTGAAGGGAGCACGCAACAAACTGTGGATTGAGAGTCCCTAACCTGAACTCAAGGGGCCATGCAACAAAGCGTGAATTGAGAGTCCCTGACCGCAACTCGAGGGGCCACGCAAGAAAGCGTGGATTGAGAGTCCCTAACCCCAACTTAAGGGGCCACGCAACAAAGCGTGGATTGAGAGTCCCTAAGCCGAACTCAAGGGGCCACGCAACACAGCGTGGTTTGTGAGTCCCTAACCCCAAGTCAAGGAACCACGCAATAAAGCGTGGATTGGGAGTCCCCAACCGCAACTCAAGGGGCCACACAACAAAGCGTGTATTGCGAGTACCTAGCCCCAACCCAATTAGCCACGCAACAAAGCGTAGATTGAGAGTCCCTAACCCCAACTAAAGGTGCTACGCAACAAAGCGTGGATTGAGAGTCCCTGACTCAAGCTCAAGGGGCCACGCAACAAAGCGGGGCGTGAGAGTCCCTAACCCCAACTCAAGGGGCCGCGCAACACAGCCTGGATTTAGAGTCCCTAACCGCAACTCAAGGGGCCGCGCAACACAGCCTGGATTTAGAGTCCCTAACCGCAACTCAAGGGGCCACGGAACAAAGCGCGGATTGTGAGTCCCTAACCTCAACTCAAGGGGCCACACCACAACGCGTGGATTGAGAGTCCCTAACCCGAGCTCAAGGGGCCACACAATAAAGCGTGGATTGCGAGTCCCCAACCCCAACTCGAGGGGCGACACAACAAAGTGTCGATTGAGAGTCCCTAACCCCAACTCAAGGGGCCTAGCAACAAAGCGTGGATTGTGAGTCTCTAACCACAATGCAAGGGGCCACGCAACAAAGCGTAGATTGAGAGTCCCTAACCACAACTAAAGATGCTACACAACAAAGCGTGGATTGAGAGTCGCTAACCGCAACCCAAGGGGCCTCACAACAACGCGTGAATTGTGAGTTCCTAACCCCAGCTCAAAGAGCCACGTGGATTGAGAGTCACTAACCCTATCTCAAGGAGCGAGTCCCTAACCGAAAATCAAGCGGAAACGCAACAAGGCATGGATTCAGAGGCCCTGGCCTCAACTCAAGGAGCCACACAACAAAACGTGGATTGAGAGTCCCTAACCCCAACTCAAGGGGCCAGGCAGCAAACGGTGGATTGAGAGTCCCTAACCTGAACTCAAGGGGCCACACAATAAAGTGTGGATTGAGAGTCCCTAACCCCAACTCAAGAGCCGACACAACAAAGCGTGGATTGAGAGGCCCTAATCCCAACTCAATTAGCCACACAACAAAGCGTAGATTGAGAGTCCCCAACCCCAACTCAAGGTGCTACGCAACAAAGTGTGGATTGTGAGTCCCTAACCCCAACTCAAGGGGCCACGCAATAAAGCCTGGATTGAGAGTCCCTAACCCCAACTCCAGGGGCCACGCAACAAAGCTTGGTGTGAGAGTCCCTAACCTCAACTCAAGGGGCCACGCAACAAAGGTGCATTGCAAGTCCCTGACCCCACCCAAATAGGCCACGCAACAAAGCGTGGATTGCTAGTCCCTAACCCCAACTCAAGGGGCCACGCAACAAAGCGTGGATTGAGAGTCCCTAACCCCAACTCAAGGGGACCATGCAAAAAAGCGTGGATTGAAGATCCGTAACCTCAACCCAAGGGGCAACAGAACAAAGCGTGGATTGTGAGTGCCTAACCCCAACGCAAGAAGCCACGCAACAAAGCGTGGATTGAGAGTCCCCAACCGCAAAACAAGGGGCCACGCAACAAAGCGGGGATTGCGACTCCCTAACCCCAATTCAAGGGGCCATGCAACAAAGCGTGGATTGAGAGTCCCCAACCGCAACTCAAGGGGCCACGCAACAAAGCGTGGATTGCGAGTGCCTAACCCCAACTCAAGGGCCACGCAACAAAGGGTGGATTGAGAGTCCCTAACCCCAACTCAAGGCGCCACGCAACAAAGCGTGGATTGCGAGTCCCTAACCCTAACCGGAGGAGCCACACAAGAAAAGTGTGGATTGAGGGTCCCTAACTCCAACTCAAGGGGCTCCGCAACAAAGCGTCAATTGTGAGTGGTTTGCGAGTCGCTAACCCCAGTTCAAAGAGCCACGCAATAAAGCGTGGATTGAGAGTCACTAACCCCGGCTCAAGGAGCCACACAACAAAGCGTGGATTGCGAGTCCCTAACCCCAACTCAAGGGGCCACGCAACACAGGTGCATTGCGAGTACCGAACCCCAACTCAAGGGGCCACGCAACAAACCGTGGATTCAGAGTCCCTAACCCAAACTCAAGGGGCCACGCAACAAACCGTGGATTGAGGGTCCTTAACCCCAACTCAAGAGACGACGCAACGAAGCGTGGATTGAGAGTCCCTAACCCCAACTCAAGGAGCCACACAACAAAGCGTGGGTTGCGAGTCCCTAACCCCAACTCGAGGGGCCACACAACAAAGCGTGGATTGTGAGTCCCTGACCCCAGCGCAAGGGGCCACGCAACAAAGCGAGGATTGAGAGTCCCTAACCCCAAATCCAGGAGCCACGCAACAAAGCGTGGATTGAAAGTCCCTAACCTGAATCCAAGGGGCCACTGGACCAAAGCATGGATTGAGAGTCCCCAACCGCAACTCAAGGGGCCACGCAACAAAGCGTGGACTGAGAGTCCCTAACCCCAACTCAAGGGGCCACGCAACAAAGCGTGGACTGAGAGTCCCAACCCCAAATCAAGGGGCCACGGAACAAAGCGTGGATTGCAAGTCCCTAACCCCGGTTCAGGGGGGCAGCAACAAAGCGTGCATTGCGAGTCCCTAACCGCAACTCAAGGGGCCCAGGCAAGAAACCGTGGATTGGGAGTCCCTAACCCAAACCCAAGGGGCCACGCAACAAACCGTGGATTGAGAGTTCCTAACCCCAACTCAAGGGGCCGCCCAACAAAGCGTGGATTGCGACTCCCTAACCCCAACTCTAGGGGCCATGCAACAAAGCGGGGATTGAGAGTCCCTAACCCCAACTCAGGGGGCACGCAACAAAGCGTGGATTGAGAGTCCCAAACCCCAACTCAAGGGGCTACGCAAAAAAGCGTGCATTGCGAGTCCCTAACCCCAACTCAACTGGCCACGCAACAAAGCGTGCATTGACAGTTCCCAGACCCAACTCAAGGGTCCAAGCAACAAAGCGTGCATTGAGAGCTCCCAAACCCAACTTAAGGGGCCACGCAACAAGCGTGGATTGCGAGTCCCTAACCCCAACTCAAGGGGCAACGCAACAAGGCGTGGAGAGTACCTAACCCCAACTCAAGGGGCCACGCAATAAAGCGTGGATTGCGAGTCCCTAACCCCAATTGGAGGGGCCACACAACAAAGCGTGGATTGAGAGTCCCTAACCCCGACTCAATGGGCCACACAACAATGCGTGGGTTGAGAGTCCCTAACTTCGGTTCAAGGGGCCAGCAACAAAGCGTGGATTGTGGGTCCCTAACCGCAACTCAGTGGGCCACGCAACAAAGCGTGGTTTGCGAGTCCGTAACCGCGGCTCAAGAGGCCAGCAACAAAGCGTGGATTGAGAGTCCCTAACCCCATCTTAAGGGGCCACGCAACAAACCGTGGATCGCGAGTCCCTAACCCAAATTCCAGGGGCCACGCAACAAATCGTGGATTGAGACTTCCTCACCCCACTCAAGGGGCCACACAATAAAGCGTGGATTGAGACTCCCGAACCCCAACTCAAGGGGCCACGCAACAAAGCGTGGAGTGAGAGTACCTAACCCCAACTCAAGGGGCCATGCAACAAGGCGTGGAGAGTACCTAACCCCAACTCAGGGGGCACGCAACAAAGCGTGCATTGAGAGTCCCCAACCCTAGCTCAAGGTGCTACGCAACAAACCGTGGATTGCGAGGCCATAACCCAAACTCAAGGGGCCACGCAACAAAGTATGGATTGCAAGTCCCTAACCCCGGCTCAAGGGGCCACGCAACAAAGCGTGGATTAAGAGTACTAACCCCCACTCAAGGGGCCATGCAACAAAGCGTGGGTTGTGAGTCCCTAACCCCAACTCAGGGGGCACGCAACAAAGCGTGCATTGAGAGTCCCCAACCCTAACTCAAGGTGCTGCGCAACAAATCGTGGATTGCGAGGCCCTAACCCCAACTCAAGGGGCCACGCAACACAGCGTGGATTGCGAGTCCCTAACCCAAACTCAAGTTACCACACAACAAAGTGTCGATTCGGAGTCCCTAACCCAAACTCAAGTTACCACACAACAAAGCGTGGATTGAGAGTCCCTAACCCCAACTCAAGGGGCCACGCAACAAAGTGTGCATTGAGAGTGCCTAACGCCAACTCAAGGGGCCACGCAATAAATCGTGGATTGAAAGTCCCTAACCTCAACTTAAGGGGCCACACAACAAAGCGTGGGTTGTGAGTCCCTAACCCCAACTCAAGAAGCCACGCAACAAACCGTGGATTGAGAGTCCGTAACCCCAACTCAAGGGGCCGCGCAACAAACCGTGGATCGCGAGTCCCTGGCCCCAACTCAAGGGGCCACGCAAAAAAACCGTGGATTGAGAGTCCCTAACCCCAACCGAAGGGGCCAGACAATAAAGTGTGGATTGAGAGCCCCTAACCCCAAGTTCAAGGGGCCACCTAACAAAGCGTGGATTGAGAGTCCCTAAACCCAACTGAAGGGGCCACACAACAATGCGCGGGTTGCGAGTCCCTAGCCCCAACTCAAGGGGCAACGCAACAAAGCGTGGATTGAGAGTCCCTAACCACAACTCAAGGGGCCACACAACAAAGCGTGGATTGTGGGACCCTAATCCCAACTCAAGGGGCCGGCAACAAAGCGTGGATTGAGAGTCCCTAACCCCAAATCGAGGGGCCAATCAACAAACCGTGGATCGTCAGTCCCTAACCCAAACTCCAGGGGACACGCAACGAACCGAGGATTGAGAGTCCCTAACCCCAACTCAAGGGGCCACGCAACAAAGCGTGCATTGAGAGTTCCCAAACCCAACTCAAGGGGCCACGCAACAAAGCGTGGATTGCGAGTCCCTAACCCCAAGTAAAGGGGCAACGCCACAAAGCGTAGATCGAGAGTCCCTAACCCTAACTCAAGGGGCCACGCAACAAAGCGTGGATTGTGGGTGCCTAACCCCAACTCAAGGTGCCACGCAACAAAGCATGGATTGAGAGTTCCTAACTCCAACTGAAGGGGCGAAACAACAAAGCGTGGATTGAGAGTCCCTAACCCCAACTCAAGGGGCCACGCAACAAAGCGTGGATGGAGAGTCCCCAACCGCAACTCAAGGGGCCACGCAACAAAGCGTGGACTGAGAGTCCCTAACCCCAACTCAAGGGGCCACGCAACAAAGCGTGGACTGAGAGTCCCAACCCCAAATCAAGGGGCCACGGAACAAAGCGTGGATTGCAAGTCCCTAACCCCGGTTCAGGGGGGCAGCAACAAAGCGTGCATTGTGAGTCCCTAACCGCAAGGGGCCTAGGCAAGAAACCGTGGATTGGGAGTCCCTAACCCAAACCCAAGGGGCCACGCAACAAACCGTGGATTGAGAGTTCCTAACCCCAACTCAAGGGGCCGCCCAACAAAGCGTGGATTGCGACTCCCTAACTCCAACTCAAGGGGCCATGCAACAAAGCGGGGATTGAGAGTCCCTAACCCCAACTCAGGGGGCACGCAACAAAGCGTGGATTGAGAGTCCCAAACCCCAACTCAAGGGGCTACGCAAAAAAGCGTGCATTGCGAGTCCCTAACCCCAACTCAACTGGCCACGCAACAAAGCGTGCATTGACAGTTCCCAGACCCAACTCAAGGGTCCAAGCAACAAAGCGTGCATTGAGAGCTCCCAAACCCAACTTAAGGGGCCACGCAACAAGCGTGGATTGCGAGTCCCTAACCCCAACTCAAGGGGCAACGCAACAAGGCGTGGAGAGTACCTAACCCCAACTCAAGGGGCCACGCAATAAAGCGTGGATTGCGAGTCCCTAACCCCAATTGGAGGGGCCACACAACAAAGCGTGGATTGAGAGTCCCTAACCCCGACTCAATGGGCCACACAACAATGCGTGGGTTGAGAGTCCCTAACTTCGGTTCAAGGGGCCAGCAACAAAGCGTGGATTGTGGGTCCCTAACCGCAACTCAGTGGGCCACGCAACAAAGCGTGGTTTGCGAGTCCGTAACCGCGGCTCAAGAGGCCAGCAACAAAGCGTGGATTGAGAGTCCCTAACCCCATCTTAAGGGGCCACGCAACAAACCGTGGATCGCGAGTCCCTAACCCAAATTCCAGGGGCCACGCAACAAATCGTGGATTGAGACTCCCTCACCCCACTCAAGGGGCCACACAATAAAGCGTGGATTGAGACTCCCGAACCCCAACTCAAGGGGCCACGCAACAAAGCGTGGAGTGAGAGTACCTAACCCCAACTCAAGGGGCAACGCAACAAGGCGTGGAGAGTACCTAACCCCAACTCAGGGGGCACGCAACAAAGCGTGCATTGAGAGTCCCCAACCCTAGCTCAAGGTGCTACGCAACGAACCGTGGATTGCAAGGCCATAACCCCAACTCAAGGGGCCACGCAACAAAGTGTGGATTGCAAGTCCCTAACCCCGGCTCAAGGGGCCACGCAACAAAGCGTGGATTAAGAGTACTAACCCCAACTCAAGGGGCCATGCAACAAAGCGTGGGTTGTGAGTCCCTAACCCCAACTCAGGGGGCACGCAACAAAGCGTGCATTGAGAGTCCCCAACCCTAACTCAAGGTGCTACGCAACAAATCGTGGATTGCGAGGCCCTAACCCCAACTCAAGGGGCCACGCAACACAGCGTGGATTGCGAGTCCCTAACCCAAACTCAAGTTAGCACACAACAAAGTGTCGATTCGGAGTCCCTAACCCAAACTCAAGTTACCACACAACAAAGCGTGGATTGAGAGTCCCTAACCCCAACTCAAGGGGCCACGCAACAAAGTGTGCATTGAGAGTGCCTAACGCCAACTCAAGGGGCCACGCAATAAATCGTGGATTGAAAGTCCCTAACCTCAACTTAAGGGGCCACACAACAAAGCGTGGGTTGTGAGTCCCTAACCCCAACTCAAGAAGCCACGCAACAAACCGTGGATTGAGAGTCCGTAACCCCAACTCAAGGGGCCGCGCAACAAACCGTGGATCGCGAGTCCCTGGCCCCAACTCAAGGGGCCACGCAAAAAACCGTGGATTGAGAGTCCCTAACCCCAACTGAAGGGGCCACACAATAAAGTGTGGATTGAGAGTCCCTAACCCCAAGTTCAAGGGGCCACCTAACAAAGCGTGGATTGAGAGTCCCTAAACCCAACTGAAGGGGCCACACAACAATGCGCGGGTTGCGAGTCCCTAGCCCCAACTCAAGGGGCAACGCAACAAAGCGTGGATTGAGAGTCCCTAACCACAACTCAAGGGGCCACACAACAAAGCGTGGATTGTGGGACCCTAATCCCAACTCAAGGGGCCGGCAACAAAGCGTGGATTGAGAGTCCCTAACCCCAAATCGAGGGGCCAATCAACAAACCGTGGATCGTCAGTCCCTAACCCAAACTCCAGGGGACACGCAACGAACCGAGGATTGAGAGTCCCTAACCCCAACTCAAGGGGCCACGCAACAAAGCGTGCATTGAGAGTTCCCAAACCCAACTCAAGGGGCCACGCAACAAAGCGTGGGAATGGGAGGCCCGTTGTAGCGGTGTACGCGGCCCTTCGGCTGGTCATGAACTCCAACACATGCCGGAAGCCGCCCTTGGGGACATTCAAGTCCATAAGTAGCCCGATCAATTCGGGTGCGGGGAAGAGGACGGAGGCATATTGCTTCACGGCCTCTATTTGCTGGTTGCGGATGACGAGGAGTTGGGCAACCTAAGTGGCCTCGTACCACCGGGCCTTGGCCAAAGGGCACGAGGCCACCCACTCACCACGGCGTTGCGAGACCAAAGAGTCCCGCAAACTCTTGGCCCCACTCAAACGCGTGAGCGTCATACTAAGCTCGAGAAGGGTGTCACGAGAAAAAGGCATAACAAGAGCTACACAAGGGAAAAAGGAGGTTGAGAGTAGGGTGAGGGGGGAACCGGAGAGGGATGCGTGGGGCTACATAACCACCTATAGCACTATGCAACGCCCGTAGCAACCCGTTGGGCACCCTTTAACCACCCAAACACTTCAAGTTCGCATGGTACAAGCCCAAGCAAAGCGGGGCAAATGTGCCCAAATTGGGTTAACGTGTTAATATTTGACAGGTTAATTTTTTCCCTGTTTCATTTTCAAGTTAAAATTAACCATATTGGTTTTAACGTGGTCTCTAGCATCACTTACCCTTTATCCACACTTTGCTTTTTGTGTCGCTTTTGTGTTCCGGTGGGGTTCCGGTAATTTGTTCCGGCGGTGTTCCAGTGGTGTTTCGGCAAAAATTGTTTTTGAATGCAAATGTTTTTGGCACGACAACACGTAATACGACAAATTTGAAAGTACCCATGGGCCGCCCCTAGGCTAGCAAACAACATATTTTCATACCATGAATGGGTGTGCTTCGTTGGGGGGTAAATCAACTTTGAGCTTTTTTTGTTGCGGCCATTTTTGCTTGAACACTGGAACCATTTCGCCGGAACGACCTTTTGGTTCAAGTGTGTGCCCAGGGGGAGAGCAGCAGCAGCATCAACAACATCAGCAACAACAGCAGCAGTGGCACCAGTAGCGGGACTAACCCCAAGTAAAGGGGCAACGCCACAAAGCGTAGATCGAGAGTCCCTAAACCTAACTCAAGGGGCCACGCAACAAAGCGTGGATTGTGGGTGCCTAACCCTAACTCAAGGTGCCGCGCAACAAAGCATGGATTGAGAGTTCCTAACTCCAACTGAAGGGGCGAAACAACAAAGCGTGGATTGAGAGTCCCTAACCCCAACTCAAGGGGCCACGCAACAAAGCGTGGATGGAGAGTCCCCAACCCTAACTCAGGCTGCTACGCAACAAACCGTGCATTTCGAGGCCCTAACCCCAACTCAAGGGGCCACGCAACAAACCGTGGATTGAGAGTGTCTAACCCCGGCTCAAGGGGCCACGCAACACAGCGTGGATTGCGAGTCCCTAACCCAAACTCAAGTTACCACACAACAAAGCGTCGGGTCCGAGTCCCTAACCCAAACTCAAGTTACCACACAACAAAGCGTGGATTGTGGGTGCCTAACCCCAACTCAAGGGGCCAGGCAACAAATCGTGGATTGAGAGTCCCTAACCCCAACTTAAGGGGCCACGCAACAAAGCGTGGATTGAGAGTCCGTAACCCCAACTCAAGGGGCCACGCAACAAACCGTGGATCGCGAGTCCCTAACCCCAACTCAAGGGGCCACGCAACAAAGCGGGGAGTGAGAGTCCCTAACTCCAACTCAAGGGGCGAAACAACAAAGCGTGGATTGAGAGTTCCTAACCCCAACTCAAGGGGCCACACAACAAAGCGTGGATTGAGAGTCCCTAACCCCGGCTCAAGGGGCCACGCAACAAAGCGTGGATTAAGAGTACCCAACCCCACCTCAAGGGGCCATGCAACAAAGCGTGGGTTGTGAGTCCCTAACCCCAACTCAGGGGGCACGCAACAAAGCGTGCATTGAGAGTCCCCGACCCTAACTCAAGGTGCTACGCAACAAATCGTGGATTGCGAGGCCCTAACCCCAACTCAAGGGGCCACGCAACACAGCGTGGATTGCGAGTCCCTAACCCAAACTCAAGTTACCACACAACAAAGTGTCGATTCGGAGTCCCTAACCCAAACTCAAGTTACCACACAACAAAGCGTGGATTGAGAGTCCCTAACCCCAACTCAAGGGGCCACGCAACAAAGTGTGCATTGAGAGTGCCTAACGCCAACTCAAGGGGCCACGCAATAAATCGTGGATTGAAAGTCCCTAACCTCAACTTAAGGGGCCACACAACAAAGCGTGGGTTGTGAGTCCCTAACCCCAACTCAATGGGCCACGCAACGAACCGTGGATTGAGAGTCCGTAACCCCAACTCAAGGGGCCACGCAACAAACCGTGGATCGCGAGTCCCTGGCCCCAACTCGAGGGGCCACGCAAAAAACCGTGGATTGAGAGTCCCTAACCCCAACTGAAGGGGCCACATAATAAAGTGTGGATTGAGAGTCCCTAACCCCAAGTTCAAGGGGCCACCTAACAAAGCGTGGATTGAGAGTCCCTAAACCCAACTGAAGGGGCCACACAACAATGCGTGGGTTGCGAGTCCCTAGCCCCAACTCAAGGGGCAACGCAACAAAGCGTGGATCGCGAGTCCCTAACCACAACTCAAGGGGCCACACAACAAAGCGTGGATTGAGAGTCCCTAACCCAAACTCGAGGGGCCACGCAACAAACCGAGGATTGAGAGTCCCTAACCCCAACTCAAGGGGCCACGCCACAAAGCGTGCATTGAGAGTTCCCAAACCCAACTCAAGGGGCCACGCAACAAAGCGTGGATTGCGAGTCCCTAACCCCAAGTAAAGGGGCAACGCCACAAAGCGTAGATCGAGAGTCCCTAACCCTAACTCAAGGGACCACGCAACAAAGCGTGGATTGTGGGTGCCTAACCCTAACTCAAGGTGCCACGCAACAAAGCATGGATTGAGAGTGCCTAACTCCAACTGAAGGGGCGAAACAACAAAGTGTGGATTGAGAGTCCCTAACCCCAACTCAAGGGGCCACGCAACAAAGCGTGCATGGAGAGTCCCCAACCCTAACTCAAGGTGCTACGCAACAAACGATGCATTTTGAGGCCCTAACCCCAACTCAAGGGGCCACGCAACAAACCGTGGATTGAGAGTGTCTAACCCCGGCTCAAGGGGCCACGCAACACAACGTGGATTGCGAGTCCCTAACTCCAACTCAAGGGGCCACACACCAATGCGTGGGCTGCGAGTCCCTAACCGCAACTCAAGGGGCCACGCAAAAAAGCCTGGATTGTGGGTCCCTAACCCCTACTCAAGGCGCGAGCAACAAAGCGTGGATTGAGAGTCCCTACCCCCAACTCAAGGGCCCACACAACAAACTGTGTATCGAGAGTCCCTAACCCAAACTCAAAGGGGCCACGCAACAAGCCGTGGATTGAGAGTCCCTAACCCCAACTCAAGGGGCCACGCAATTAAGCGTGGATTGGGAGTCCCTAACTCCAACTCAAGGGGCCACACAACAAAGCGGGGGTTGCGAGTCCCTAACCCCAACTCAAGGAGCTCCGCAACAAAGCGTGGATTGAGAGTCCCTAAACCCAACTCAGGGGGCATGCAACAAAGCGTGGATTCAGAGGCCCCAACCCCAACTCAAGGTATTACGAAAGCGTGGGTTGCGAGTTCCTAACCCCAATTGAAGGGGTCACGCAACAAACCGTGGATTTAGAGTCCCTAACCCAACTCAAGGAGCTAACCAACAAAGCGTGGATTGAGAGTCCCTAACCCCAATTCAAGGGGCCACACAAGAAAGCGTGGATTGTGGGTCCCTAACCCCAACTCAAGGGGCCACGCGACAAAGCATGGATTGAGAGTCCCCAACCCCAACTCAAGGTGCTACACAATATGGGGTGGATTGCGAGTCCCTAACCCCAACTCAATGGGCAACGCAACAAAGCGTGGATTGTGAGTCACAAACCCGAACTCAGGGGTCACGCAAAAAAGCGTGGATTGAGAGGCCCTAACCCCAACTCAAGGGGCCACGCAACAAAGAGTAGCTGGAGAGTTCCCAACCCCGGCTCAAGGTGCTACGCAATATCGGGTGGATTGCGAGTCCCTAACCCCAACTGAAGGGGCCACGCAACAAAGCGTGGACTGTGAGTCCCTAACCCGAACTCAGGGGGCCACGTAACCAACCGTGGATTGCGAGTCCCTAACTCCAACTCAGGGGGCCACGCAACAAAGTGTGGATTGGGAGTCCCTGACGGCAACCCAAAGAGCCACGCAAGAAAGCGTGGATTGAGAGTCCCTAACCCCAACTCAAGGAGCGACGCAACAAGGCGTGGAATGAGAGTCCCTAGAAACCAATTAAGGGGCCACGCAACAAAGTGTGGATTGGGAGTCCCTGACGGCAACCCAAAGAGCCACGCAAGAAAGCGTGGATTGAGAGTCCCTAACCCCAACTCAGGGAGCCACAGAACAAAGCGCGGATTGCGAGTCCCTAACCCCAACTCAAGGGGACACGCAATAAAGCGTACATTGAGAGGCCCTAACCCCAACTCAAGGGGCCACGCAACAAAGCTTGCATTGACAGTTCCCGAATCCCAGTCAAGGGGCCACGCAACGAAGCGTGGCTTGCGAGTCCCTAACCCCTACTCAAAGGGCAGGCAAGGCGTGGATTAAGAGTACCTAACCCCAACTTTGTGGGCAGGCAACAAATCGTGCATGGAGAGTCCCTAACCCAAACTCAGGGGGCACGCAACACAGCGTGCATTGCGAGTCCCTAACCCTAACTCAAGTTACCACACAACCAAGCGTGGACTGAGAGTCCCTAACCCCAACTCAAGGGGCCACGCAAAAAAGCGTCGATTGAGAGTCCCTAACGCCAACTCAAGGGGGCACGCAACAAAGCGTGGATTGAAAGTCCCTAACCTCAACTTAAGGGGCCACACAACAAAGCGTGGGTTGAAAGTCCCTAACCCCAACCCAATGGGCCACGCAACAAAGCGTGGATTGAGAGTCTCTAACCCAAACTCAAGGGGCCACGCATCAAAGCGGGGATTGTGGGTCCCTAACCCCAACTCAAGGGGCGAGCAACAAAGCGTGGATTGAGAGTCCCTAACTCCAACTCAAGGGCCCACGCAACAAACCGTGGATCGCGAGTCCCTAACCCCAACTCAAGGGGCCACACAATAAAGTGTCGATTGAGAGTCCCTAACCCCAACTCAAGGGGCCACGCAACGAAGCGTGGATTGAGAGTCCCTAACCCCAACTCAAGGGGCCACACACCAATGCGTGGGTTGCGAGTCCCTAACCCCAACTCAAGGGGCCACGCAAAAAAGCGTCGATTGTGGGTCCCTAACCCCTACTCAAGGGGCGAGCAACAAAGCGTGGATTGAGAGTCCCTAACCCCAAATCGAGGGGCCCACTGTGGATCGCGAGTCACTAACCCAAACTCAAAGGGGCCACGCAACAAGGCGTGGATTGAGAGTCCCTAACCCAAACTCAAAGGGGCCACACAATAAAGTGTCGATTGAGAGTCCCTAACCCCAACTCAAGGGGCCACGCAATTAAGCGTGGATTGAGAGTCCCTAACCCCAACTCAAGGGGCCATGCAACAAAGCGTGGATTGAGAGTCCCTAACCCCAACTCAAGGGGCTCCGCAACGAAGCGTGGATTGAGAGTCCCTAAACCCAACTCAGGGGGCATGCAACAAAGCGTGGAATCAGAGGCCCCAACCCCAACTCAAGGTATTACGCAAGAAAGCGTGGGTTGCGAGTTCCTAACCCCAATTGAAGGGGTCACGCAACAAACCGTGGATTTTGAGTCCCTAACCCAACTCAAGGAGCTAACCAACAAAGCGTGGATTGAGAGTCCCTAACCCCAACTCAAGGGGCCACGCAAGAAAGCGTGGATTGTGGGTCCCGAACCCCAACTCAAGGGGCCACGCGACAAAGCATGGATTGAGAGTCTCCAACCCCAGCTGAAGGTGCTACGCAATCTGGGGTGGATTGCGAGTCCCTAACCCCAACTCAAGGGGCAACGCAAAAAAGCGTGGATTGTGAGTCACAAACCCGAACTCGGGGGTCACGCAAAAAAGCGTAGATTGAGAGGCCCTCACCCCGGCTCAAGGTGCTACGCAATATCGGGTGGATTGCGAGTCCCTAACCCCAACTCAAGGGGCCACGCAACAAAGCGTGGACTGTGAGTCCCTAACCCGAACTCAAGGGGCCACGTAACCAACCGTGGATTGCGAGTCCCTAACCCCAACTCAGGGGGCCACGCAACAAAGCGTGGATTGAGAGTCCCTGACAGCAACTCAAAGGGCCACGCAAGAAAGCGTCGATTGAGAGTCCCTAACCCCAACTCAAGGAGCGACGCAACAAAGCGTGGAATGAGAGTCCCTAAAACCAATGAAGGGGCCACACAATAAAGCGTGGATTGAGAGTCCCTAACCCCGACTCAAGGGACCACACAACAAAGCGCAGATTGAGCGTCCCTAACCCCAACTCAGGGGGCCACGCAATAAAGCGTGGATTGAGAGTCCCTAATCCCAACTCAAGGGGTCACACACCAATGCGTGGGTTGCGAGTCCCTAACCCCAACTCAAGGGGCCACGCAACAAAGCAACAAAGCGTGGATTGAGAGTCCCTAACCCCAACTCAAGGGCCCACACAACAAACCGTGGATCGCGAGTCCCTAACCCAAACTCAAAGGGGCCACGCAACAAGCCGTTGATTGAGAGTCCCTAACCCCAAGTCAAGGGGCCACACAATAAAGTGTCGATTGAGAGTCCCAAACCCCAACTCAAGGGGCCACGCAATTGAGCGTGGATTGAGAGTCCCTAACCCCAACTCAAGGGGCCACACAACGATGCGTGCGTTGCGAGTCCCTAACCCCAACTCAAGGGGGCACGCAACAAAGCGTGGATTGAGAGTCGCTGACCCAAAATCAAGGGGCCACGCAACAAAGCCTGGAATGAGAGTCCCTAACCCCAACTCAAGGAGCTCCGCAACAACGCGTGGATGGAGAGTCCCTAAACCCACCTCAGGGGTCACGCAACAAACCGTGGATTGAGCGTCCCTAACCCCAACTCAAAGAGCTAACCAACAAAGCGTGAATTGAGAGTTCCTAACCCCAATTCAAGGCGCCACGCATGAAAGCGTGGATTGTGGGTCCCTAACCCCAACTCAAGGGGCCACGCGAGAAATCATGCATTGAGAGTCCGCAACCCGAAATCTAGGTGCTACGCAATATGGGGTGGATTGCGAGTCCCTAACTCCAACTCAAGGGGCAACGCAACAAAGCGTGGATTGAGAGTCCCCAACCCCGGCTCAAGGTGCTACGCAATATCGGGTGGATTGCGAGTCCCTAACCCCAACTGAAGGGGCCACGCAACAAAGCGTGGATTGAGAGTCCCTAACCCCAGCTCAAGGGGCCACACAACAAAGCGTGGATTGCGAGGCCCTAACCCCAACTCAAGGGGCCACGCAGCAAAGCGCGGTTTGAGAGTCCCTAACCCCAACTCCAGGGCCCACGCGATAAAGCATAGAATGAGAGTCCCTAACCCCAACGCAAGGGGGCACGCAATAAAGCGTGGATTGAGAGTCCCTAACCCCAACTCAAGGGGCCACGCAGCAAAGCGCGGTTTGAGAGTCCCTAACCCCAACGCAAGGGGGCACGCAATAAAGCGTGGATTGAGAGTCCCTAACCCCAAGTCAAGGGGCCACGCAGCAAAGCTTGGAGTGAGAGTCCCTAACCCCAACCCAAGGAGCTCCACAACAAAGCGTGGGTTGCGAGTCCCTAACCGCACCTCAAGGGGCCACGCAACAAGGCATGGATTGAGAGTCCCTAACCCCAACTCAAGGAGCTGTAGAATAAAGCGCATATTGAGAGTCCCTAACCCCAACTCGAGGGGCCACGGAACAAAGCGTGCATTGTGAGTCCCTGACCCCAACTCAAGGGGCCAAACAAAAAAAACGTGGATTGAGAGTCCCTAAAACCAACTCAAGAGGCCACACAACAAAGCCTGGAATGAGAGTCCCGAACCCCAACTCAAGGGGCCACGCAATAAAGCCTGGATTGAGAGTCCCCAACCCCAGCTCAAGGGACCACGCAACAAAGCGCGGATTGAGAGACCCTAACCCCAACTCGAGGGGCCACACAACAAAGCGTGGATTGTGAGTCCCTCACGCCAACTCAAGGGGCCACGCAACAAAGCCTTGAATGAGAGTCCCTAACCCCAACTCAAGCAACTCCGCAATAAAGAGCGGATTTAGAGGCCCTAACACCAACTCAATGGGCCACGCAAAAAAGCCTGGAATGTGAGTCCCTACCCCCAACTCAAGGGGCCACGCAACAAAGCGTGGATTGCGAGTCCCTAACCCCAACTCAAGGGGCCACGCAACAAAGCGTGGATTGAGAGTCCGGAACCCCTACTCAAGGGGCCACGCAACAAAGCATGGATTGAGAGTCCCTAACGCCAACTCAAGGAGCTTTGCAATAAAGCGCGGATTGAGAGTCCCTAAACACAACTCAAGGGGCAAAGGAAAAGAAACGTGGATTGAGAGGCCCTAACGCCAACTCAAGGGGGCACGCGACAAAGCGTGGATTGTGAGTCCCTAAAGCCAACTCAAGGGGCCACGCAACAAAGCGTGGATTGTGAGTCCCTAACGCCAACTTAAGGGGCCACGCAACAAGCGTGGATTGAGACTCCCTAACCCCAACTCAAGGAGCTCTGCAATAAAGCGTGGATTCAGAGTCCTTAACCCCAACTCAAGGAGCTGTGCAATAAAGCGCGGATTGAGAGTCCCTAACCCCAACTCAAGGGGCCACGCAACAAAGCGTGGATTGAGAGTCCCTAACCCCAACTCAAGTGGCCACGCAATAAAGCGTGGATTGAGAGTCCCTAACCCCAACTCAAGGGGCCACACAACAAAGCGTGGATTGGTAGTCCCTGACCCCAACTTGAGGGGCGACACAACAAAGCGTGGATTGTGAGTCCCTCACCCCAACTCAAGGGGCCCCGCAAAAAAAAGGCGGATTGAGAGTCCCTAACGCCAACTCAAGGGGCCACGCAACAGACCGTGCATTGGGAGTCCCTAACCCCAACTCAAGGGGCCACGCAACAAAGCGTCGATTGTGTAATCCCTGACCCCAACTCAAGGAGCTCCGCAACAAAGCGTGGATTGTGTCCCTAACCCCAACTCAAGGGGCCACGCAACAAAGCGTGGATTGTGGGTCTCTAACCCCAACTGAAGGGGCCACGCAACAAAGCGTGGATTGAGAGTCCCTAACGCCAACTCAAGGAGCTTTGCAATAAAGCGCGGATTCAGAGTCCCTAAACACAAGTCAAGGGGCCACGCAACAAAGCGTGGAATGAGAGCCCCGGACCCCAACTCAAGGAGCTCGGCAATAAAGCGGGGATTGAGAGTCCCTAACCCCAACTCGAGGGGCCACACAACAAAGCGTGGAGTGAGAGTCCCTAACCCCAACTTAAGGGGCCACGCAACAAGCGTGGATTGTGAGTCCCTAACCCCAACTCAAGGGGCCACGCAACAAAGCGTGGATTGAGAACCCCTAACGCCAACTCAAGGAGCTCTGCAATAAAGCGCCGATTGAGAGACCCTAACCGCAACTCAAGGGGCCACACAACAAAGCGTGGATTGTGAGTCCCTAACCCCAGCTCAAGGGGCCACGCAAAAAAAACGTGGATTGAGAGTCCCTAACGCCAAATCAAGGGGCCACGCAACAAAGCGTGGATTGAGAGTCCCTAAGGGGCCACGCAACAAAGCGTGGATTGAGAGTCCCTAACCCCAACTCAAGGGGCCACGCAACAAAGAGTGGATTGAGAGTCCCTAACGCCAACTCAAGGAGCTTTGCAATAAAGCGCGGATTGAGAGTCCCTAAACAAAAGTCAAGGGGCCACGCAACAAAGCGTGGAATGAGAGCCCCGGACCCCAACTCAAGGAGCTCGGCAATAAAGCGGCCAACTTAAGGGGCCACGCAACAAAGCGTGGATTGTGAGTCCCTAACCCCAACTCAAGGGGCCACCCAACAAAGCGTGGATTGCGAGTCCGTAACGCCAACTCAAGGGGCCACGCAACAAAGCGTGGATTGAGAGTCCCTAACGCCAACTCAACGAGCTCTGCAATAAAGCGCCGATTGAGAGACCCTAACCCCAACTCAAGGGGCCACACAACTAAGGCGTGGATTGAGAGTCCGTAACGCCAACTCAAGGAGCCACGCAACAGAGCGTGGATTGAGAGTCCCTAACCCCAACTCAAGGGGCGACACAACAAAGCGCGGATTGAGAGTACCTAACCCCAACTCAAGGGGCCTCGCAACAAACCGTGGGTTGAGAGTACCTAACCCCAACGCAAGCGGCCGCGCAACAAAGCGCGGATTGAGAGTCCCTAACCCCAACTCAAGGGGCCACGCAACAAAGCGTGGATTGAGAGTCCCGAACCCCAACTCAAGGGGCCACGCAACAAAGCGTGGTTTGAGAGTCCCTGACCCCAACTCATGGGGCCACACAACAAAGCGGGGATTGAGAGTCCCTAACCCCAACTCAAGGGGCCACGCAACAAAGCGTGGATTATGAGTCCCTAACGCCAACTCAAGGGGCTCCAGAACAAAGCGTGGATTGCGAGTCCCTAACCCCAACTCAGGTGGCCACGCAACAAAGCGTAGATTAACAGGCCTAAGGCGAACTTAAGGGGCCATGCAAGAAAGCGACGATTGCCAGTCCCTAACCGCAAATCAAGGGGCCAAGCAACAAAGCGTGGATTGAGAGTCCGTAACGCCAACTCAGGGAGCTCTGCAATAAAGCGCGGATTGAGAGTCCCTAAACACAACTTAAGGGGCCACGCAACATTGGATTGAGAGGCCCTAACACCAACTCCAGGGGCCACGCAACAAAGCGTGGATTGTGACTCCCTAACCCCAACTCAAGCAGCTCTGCAATAAAGTGCGGATTGAGAGTCCCCAACGCCAAATCAAGGGGCCACGCAACAGAGCGTGGATTGAGAGTCCCTAACCCAAACGCAAAGGGCCACGCAACAAAGCGTGGATTGTGAGTGCCTAACCCCAACTCAACGGGCCACGCGACAAAGCGTGGATTGAGAGTCCCTAACCCCAACACAAGGGGCCAAGGAACAAAGCGTGGATTGAGAGTCCCTGACCCCTTCTCATGGGGCCACGCAACAAAGCGTGGATTGAGAGGCCCGAACTCCAACTCAAGGGGTCACGCAACAAAGCGTGGATTACTAGTCCCTAACCCCAACTCAAGGAGCTCCGCAACAAAGCGTGGATTGCGAGTCTCTAACCCCAACTCAAAGGGCCACTCAAACAAAAAGTGGATTGAGGGTCCCTAACCCCAACTCAAGGGGCCGCACAACAAAGCGTGCGTTGAGAGTCCGTGACCCCAACGCAAGGGGCCACGAGACAAAGCGTGGATTATGAGTCCCTAACCCCAACTCAAGTTACCACGCAAGAAAGCGTAGATTAACAGTCCCTAACTTGCGAGTCCCTAACCCCAACTCAAGGGGCCACGCAACAAAGCGTGGATTGTAAGTCCCTAACCCCAACTCAAGGAGCTCCGCAACAAAGAGTGGATTGCGAGTCCCCGACCCCAACTCAAGGGGTCACGCAACAAAGCGTGGATTGCGAGGCCCTAACCCCAACTCAAGGGGCCACGCAACAAACCGTGGAATGTGAGTCGCTAACCCCAACTCAAGGGCCAAGGATTAGAGCGCGGATTGCGAGTCCCTAACCCCAACTCACGGGGCCACGCACAAAGCGTGGATTGTGAGTCCCTAACCCCAACTCAAGGGGCCACGGAACAAAGCGTGGATTGCGAGTCCCTAACCCAAACTCAAGGGGCGACGCAACAAAGCGTGGATTGAGAGTCCCTGACCCCAACTCAAGGGGCCACGCAAAAAATACGTGGATTGAGAGTCCCTAACGCCAACTGAAGGGGCCATGCAACCAAGCGTGGATTGAGAGTCCCTAACCCCAAGTGAAGGGGCCACGCAAGAAAGTGTGGATTGTGAGTCCCAACTCAGGGGGCGAGCAACACAGCGTGGATTGTGAGTCCCTAACCCCAACTCAAGGGGCCACACAACAAACCGAGGATTGTGAGTCCCAACTCAGGGGGCCTCGCAAGAAAGCGTGGATTGAGAGTCCCCAAACCCAACTCGAGGGGCCACGCAACAAAGCGTGGATTGTAAGACCCTAACCCCATGTCAAGGAGCTCCGCAACACAGAGTGGATTGCGAGTCCCTAACCCAAACTCAAGGGGCCACGCAACAAAGCGTGGATTGTGATTCCCCAATCCCAACTCAAGGGGCCACGCAACAAAGCGTGGATTGCAAGGCCCTAACCCCAAATCAAGGGGCCACGCAACAAACCGGGGTTTGTGAGTCCCTAACCCCAACTCAAGGGGCTACGCAAAAAAAAATGTCGATTGAGAGTATCTAACCCCAACTCAATGGGCCGCGCAACAAACTGTAATGGAAATGAGTTGCAGCGCTTGCGGTTGCGATAGTTGCAAAATTTAGGTCGCGCGTGAGTGCAGATAAAGATTAAACCGAGATTACGAATGATGAGATTTCATGTGTATTTGTACATGTTTGTATGTGTTTTATTATTGATATCATTGTTGTGTAGATATGACATGACCCGGACAAAGGGTATAACAATCTGAGTTACAAGAGATGGGATTGTGCAGTTCTTTATGCGCGTTGCGGCTGTGGGATAATCCTGTCGCTTACAAGATTGTTACCTAAGTTCCGGGTTCTGACAGGCAGTTGGGGTTCCGTGGCCGACGCCGCCAAGGAGTCCCTGAAGACCTTTTGCGGTGGCGATTGCTCAACATGTTGGACGACAACAAGATCGTGGAGTGCTGCGATGAGCTGCTGGTGAGAGGGATCATGAGTCGCACAGAGGGATCGGTACGAGAAATTGCGCAAGAGAGAGCAGTGAGAGCTTGTGCCATGCACGCTGTAAACAGGAGACTGGGACTCATGGAAGCAACCGCCGACTTTACTGCGCAGCTGAGAAACGCTAGAGCACAGAGGTATCGCAAGGGTACAGAAGAGAGGAGAGGAGACCTTTGGGAGTGCGGAGCCGGCGGCATCGAACAAGCCTTATGGGTTCAAAAACAAGAGCAACACATGAGCGATTGCTTCCAAGAAATTTTTTGGCGAGCAAAGGAGGCGCTGAACGCGCAAACCAACGTGGCAATCGCGGCGCCAAACAGACCACGCGAAGAGAGGAGCGCGCTGCAACAAAGCATCCAGCCACAGGAAACCGCGGCGCCGAACAGACCACGCGCCCAGGACAGTGTGCCGCCGCCAAGCATCCAGCCAAGGGAGAGTGCGGCGCCAAACAGAAAACGCGAAAAGGACAGAGCGCCGCAAACAAGCGTCCAGCCAGATGAGAGCGCAGCGCCAAACAGGCGACGCGAAGAAATGGGCGCGCTGCAACAGAGCATCCAGACAGAGGAGAGTGCAGCGCCAAACAGACGACGCGAAGAGAGGACGACGCTGCATCCAAGTGTGCATGGTGCACCAGGATCCACGTCGCCAAGTATCGAAAGAACACAAGAGTTTTGGACAAATTTGGTGATCTCGCTGGAGGCGATGGAGGTCACGATGACCAGTGAGCAGACTAAGGCCAGAGGAAAAAGAACACGGTGCCGGAAAAAGAAGGTTTAAATGTTCTTGCACATGTGTGTTGATGTGCGTGCACGTCCATGCGTGATTGTGTAACAATACCTACCGGCGCAAGGACAGGGTACATGCTCACTGGGAGTATGTGTTGATGTGCGTGCGCGTCCACGAATGGGTGTAGGTGTGTGGTTGGTGTGCGTGCGCGTCCTGTGGGCCTGCACCCTCAGCTCCCAGGGGGGGCTCCCTTTTCTCCTGTGCATCTCATTACAAATGAGTTGATGAGAAAAACAGGTATGTCACTAAGGCGCCGGCAGCCTCAGCTGCCAAGTGTTTTGCACTGGTTGGTGTATACATATTGTCAGGTTTGTCTTATTTTTTTACAAGAAGCCCTCCTGTGCTCTGGGCACTTGGGCTGCAGATTGGGGACTGCATCTGTTTTTCAGTGGCCGTTTTTTCTTATATACTCGCGAAGGGACTGCCAGTGCAGTGCCCTGTTTGGAGTTTTGCACCTAGCATGTTCTATTCTTATGGACATGCCTTCAGTGGACTCTGGTGAGTCCTTGCGCTGGCGTTTTTGCCCAGCTTTGGAATTCTGCACCGGTTGTGTGGAATATATTTGCTCTTTTTTTTTTCTTTGTCCTTATAGGGAATGCAGGGTATTGGTTTTTGAAGTGGCGCTAGTTGGAGCCCGGGCCACTCTGCCCTTTTCGCGTGGGGCGTGAAAACTGTTTTTATGGGTCCTGGAAACAATTTTGGTCTCTGGTGTGCGCCCGGAGGACCATTGTTGTTGCATGAGTAGCCATACCACTGATGGCACTTTTTTGTGAAAACTGTTTGGAAAAAAGCAGCAGTGGGTTTTTGGAGCACAATATTTTGTGTAGGTGCAGCAGGAAAAATCAAGCCACTGGAAACAATATAGATGTTGTAATTTATTTCATTCTGCCATATGGGTTGCCAGTTTTTTGTACAATTTAACGCCAATTCTCAAGCTAACTTATCAAAATATTGTATGATACACACTCAGGCCTAGAAAGCTAGGGGTTGAGGCATTGCACGCTAGTCTATAGAAAGCTAAGGTGACTGAAGCAGATTGTAGAATAGTTTGAACAGCCAAGCCCTGAGGCACGGTAGGCCCACCTTAGACAGCTAGGGGCAGGGGTCCTGAAGCTTGGTAGGGGAGTGTGTAGAGTCATAGTGACTGACCCCATGGTGTCTTTAACCACAACCAGAATTTTATGGGCACCCAACAAATTATATATAGCACAGCAACTCATCCCAATAAGATTTGATGATTTTCAGACCCTTCCATAGGTGTATGTCAGGTCTTAGGAGGGGAGTGTAATGGAAAAGAGTTGCAGCGCTTGCGGTTGCGATAGTTGCAGAATGTAGGTTGCGCGTGAGTGCAGATAAAGATTGAACCGAGATTACGAATGATGAGATTTCATGTGTATCTGAGTATCTGAGTTACAAGAGATGGGATTGTGCAGTTCTTTATGCGCGTTGAGGCTGTGGGATAATCCTGTCGCTTACACACACATGGATTGAGAGTCCCTAACCCCAACTCAAGGAGCTCTGCAATAAAGCGCGGATTGAGGATCCCTAACCCCAACTCAAGGGGCCACGCAACAAAGCGTGGATTGAGAGGCCCTAACCCCAACACAAGGGGCCACGCAACGAAGTGTGGATTGAGAGTCCCTAACCCCAACTCAAGGGGCCATGCAACAAAGCGTGGACTGAGAGTCCCTGACCCCAACTCAAAAGGCCAAGGAACAAAGCGTGGATTAAGAGTCCCTAACCTCCACTCAAGAGGCCATGCAACAAAGCGTGGATCGTGAGTCCTTAATCCCAACTCAAGGAGCTCCGCAACAGAGCGTGGATTGCGAGTCCCAAAGCCCAACTAAAGGGGCCACGCAACAAAGCGTGGATTGTGAGTCCCTAACCCCAACTCAAGGGCCCGCACAACAAAGCGTGGATTGTGAGTCCCTAATCCCAACTCAAGGAGCTCCGCAAGAAAGCGTGGATTGCGAGTCCCAAACCCCAACTGAGGGGACCACGCGACAAACTGAGGATTGTGAGTCCCTAAGCCCAACTCAAGGGGCCACACAACAAACCGTGTATTGTGAGTCCCTAACCCCAACTCAAGGAGCTCTGCAATAAAGCGCGGATTGAGAGTCCCTAACACCAGCTCAAGGGGCCACGCAACAAAGCGCGGATTGAGAGTCCCTCACCCCATCTCAAGGGGCCACGCAACAAAGCGTGGATTGAGAGTCCCTAACCCCATCTCAAGGGGCCACGCAACAAAGCGTGGATTGAGAGTCCCTAACCCCAACTCAAGGGGCCACGCAAGAAAGTGTGGATTGTGAGTCCCTGACCCCAACTCAAGGTGCCAAACAACAAACCGAGAATTGTAAACCCCGACTCGAGGGGCCACGCACCAAGGCGTGGATTGCAAGACCCTAACCCCATCTCAAGGAGCTCCGCAACAAAGAGTGGATTGCGAGTCCCTAACCCCAACTCAAGGGGCCACACAACAAAGCGTGGATTCAGAGTCCCCAAACCCAACTCGAGGGGCCACGCACCAAAGCGTGGATTGTAAGACCCTAACCCCATCTCAAGGAGCTCCGCAACAAAGAGTGGATTGCGAGTCCCTAACCCCAACTCAAGGGGCCACGCAACAAAGCGTGGATTGAGAGTCCCCAACCCCAACTCAAGGAACCAAGCAACAAAGCGTGGATTGCAAGGCCCTAACCCCAACTCAAGGGGCCACACAACAAACCCGGGATGGTGAGTCCCTAACCCCAACTCAAGGGGCTACGCAAAAAAAACGTGGATTGAGAGTCTCTAACCCCAACTCAATGGGCCACGCAACAAAGCGTGGATTGAGAGTCCCTAACCCCAACTCAAGGGGCCACGCAACGAACCATGGATTGAGAGTCCCTGACCCCAACTCAAGGAGCTGTGCAATAAAGCGCGGATTGTGAGTCCCTAACCCCAACTGAAGGGGCCACGCAACAAAGTGTGGATTGAGAGTCCCTGACCCCAACTCAAGGGGCCAAGCAACAAAGCGTTTATTGCGAGTCCCTAACACCAACTCAAGGAGCTCCGCAACGGGGCGTGGATTGCGAGTCCCAAAGCCCAACTAAAGGGGCCACGCAACAAAGCGTGGATTGAGAGTCCCTAACCCCAACTTAAGGGGCCACGCAACAAAGCGTGGATTGAGAGTCCCTAAGCCCAACTTAAGGGGCCACGCAACAAAGCGTGGATTGACAGTCCCCGACCCCAAATCAAGAGACCAAGCAACGAAGCGTGGATTGAGATTCCCTACGCCAACTCAAGGGGCCACGCAACAAAGCATGGGTTGAGAGTCCTTAACCCGAACTCAAGGGGCGACGCAACAAAGCGCCGATTGAGAGTCCCCGGCCCCAACTCGAGGGGCCACACAACAAAGCATGGGTTGAGAGTCCTTAACCCGAATTCAAGGGGCGACGCAACAAAGCGCCGATTGAGAGTCCCTAACCCAACTCAAGGGGCCACGCAAAAAAAACGTGGATTGAGAGTCCCTAACGCCAACCGAAGGGGCCGCGCAACACAGCGTGGATTCCGAGTCCCTAACCCCAACTCAAGGGGCCATGCAACCAAGCGTGGATTCAGACTGCCTAACCCCAACTCAAGGGGCCACGCAAGAAAGTGTGGAGTGTGAGTCCCTAACCCCAACTCAAGGGGCAACACAACAAACCGAGGATTGTGAGTCCCAACTCAGGGGGCCACGTAACAAAGCGTGGATTGAGAGTCCCCAACCCCAACTCGAGGGGCCACGCAACAGAGCGTGGATTGTAAGTCCCTAACCCCATCTCAAGGAGCTCCGCAACAAAGAGTGGATTGTGTGTCCCTAACCCCAACTCAAGGGGCCACGCAACAAAGCGTGGATTGAGAGGCCCCAACCCCAACTGAAGGGGCAACGCAACAAAGCGTGGATTGCAAGTCCCTAACCCCAACTCAAGGGGCCACAGAACAAACCGGGGATGGTGAGTCCCTGACCCCAACTCAAGGAGCTGTGCAATAAAGCGCGGATTGTGAGTCCCTAACCCCAACTGAAGGGGCCACGCAACAAAGTGTGGATTGAGAGTCCCTGACCCCAACTCAAGGGGCCAAGCAACAAAGCGTGGATTGCGAGTCCCTAACACCAACTCAAGGAGCTCCGCAACGGGGCGTGGATTGCGAGTCCCAAAGCCCAACTAAAGGGGCCACGCAACAAAGCGTGGATTGAGAGTCCCTAACCCCAACTTAAGGGGCCACGCAACAAAGCGTGGATTGAGAGTCCCTAAGCCCAACTTAAGGGGCCACGCAACAAAGCGTGGATTGACAGTCCCCGACCCCAAATCAAGAGACCAAGCAACGAAGCGTGGATTGAGATTCCCTACGCCAACTCAAGGGGCCACGCAACAAAGCATGGGTTGAGAGTCCTTAACCCGAACTCAAGGGGCGACGCAACAAAGCGCCGATTGAGAGTCCCCGGCCCCAACTCGAGGGGCCACACAACAAAGCATGGGTTGAGAGTCCTTAACCCGAATTCAAGGGGCGACGCAACAAAGCGCCGATTGAGAGTCCCTAACCCAACTCAAGGGGCCACGCAAAAAAAACGTGGATTGAGAGTCCCTAACGCCAACCGAAGGGGCCGCGCAACACAGCGTGGATTCCGAGTCCCTAACCCCAACTCAAGGGGCCATGCAACCAAGCGTGGATTCAGACTGCCTAACCCCAACTCAAGGGGCCACGCAAGAAAGTGTGGAGTGTGAGTCCCTAACCCCAACTCAAGGGGCAACACAACAAACCGAGGATTGTGAGTCCCAACTCAGGGGGCCACGTAACAAAGCGTGGATTGAGAGTCCCCAACCCCAACTCGAGGGGCCACGCAACAGAGCGTGGATTGTAAGTCCCTAACCCCATCTCAAGGAGCTCCGCAACAAAGAGTGGATTGTGTGTCCCTAACCCCAACTCAAGGAGCTCCGCAACAAAGCGTGGATTGAGAGGCCCCAACCCCAACTGAAGGGGCAACGCAACAAAGCGTGGATTGCAAGTCCCTAACCCCAACTCAAGGGGCCACACAACAAACCGGGGATGGTGAGTCCCTAACCCCAACTCAAGGGGCTACGCAAAAAAAAACGTGGATTGAGAGTCTCTAACCCCAACTCAAGGGGCCACGCAACAAAGCGTGGATTGAGAGTCCCTAACCCCAACTCAAGGGGCCACGCAACAAACCATGGATTGAGAGTCCCTAACCCCAACTCAAGGAGCTCTGCAATAAAGCGCGGATTGTGAGTCCCTAACCCCAACTGAAGGGGCCACGCAACAAAGTCTTGATTGAGAGTCCCTAACCCCAACTCGAGGGGCCACGCAACAAAGTGTGGACTGAGAGTCCCTGACCGCAACTCAAGAGGCCAAGGAACAAAGCGCGGATTGTGAGTCCCTAACCCCAGCTCAAGGGGCCACGCAACAAAGCGTGGATCATGAGTCCCTAATCCCAACTCAAGCAGCTCTGCAAGAAAGCGTGGATTGCGAGTCCCAAACCCCAACTCAGGGAACCACGCGACAAGCTGAGGATTGTGAATCCCAAGCCGAACTCAAGGGGCCACGCAACAAAGCGCGGATTGAGAGTCCCTAACCCCAACTCAAGGGGCCACGCAACAAAGCGTGGATTGAGAGTCCCTAACCCCAACTTAAGGGGCCACACAACAAAGGGTGGATTGAGAGTCCCCGACCCCAAATCAAGAGGCCAAGCAACAAAGCGTGGATTGAGATTCCCTAACGCCAACTCAAGGGGCCACACAACAAACCGGGGATTGTGAGTCCCTAACCCCAGCTCAAGGGGCTACGCAGAAAAAAAGTGGATTGAGAGTCTCTAACCCCAACTCAAGGGGCCACGCAACAAAGAGTGGATTGAGAGTCCCTAACCCCAGCTCAAGGGGCCACGCAACAAACCGTGGATTGTGAGTCCCTAATCCCAACTCAAGGAGCTCTGCAAGAAAGCGTGGATTGCGAGTCCCAAACCCCAACTCAGGGAACCACGCGACAAGCTGAGGATTGTGAATCCCAAGCCGAACTCAAGGGGCCACGCAACAAAGCGCGGATTGAGAGTCCCTAACCCCAACTCAAGGGGCCACGCAACAAAGCGTGGATTGAGAGTCCCTAACCCCAACTTAAGGGGCCACACAACAAAGGGTGGATTGAGAGTCCCCGACCCCAAATCAAGAGGCCAAGCAACAAAGCGTGGATTGAGATTCCCTAACGCCAACTCAAGGGGCCACACAACAAACCGGGGATTGTGAGTCCCTAACCCCAGCTCAAGGGGCTACGCAGAAAAAAAGTGGATTGAGAGTCTCTAACCCCAACTCAAGGGGCCACGCAACAAAGAGTGGATTGAGAGTCCCTAACCCCAACTCAAGGGGCCACGCAACAAACCATGGATTGAGAGTCCCTAACCCCAACTCAAGGAGCTTTGCAATAAAGCGAGGATTGTGAGTCCCTAACCCCAACTGAAGGGGCCACGCAACAAAGTCTTGATTGAGAGTCCCTAACCCCAACTCGAGGGGCCACGCAACAAAGTGTGGACTGAGAGTCCCTGACCGCAACTCAAGAGGCCAAGGAACAAAGCGTGGATTGCGAGGCCCTAACCCCCACTCAAGGGGCCACGCAACAAAGCGTGGATCGTGAGTCCCTAATCCCAACTCAAGCAGCTCCGCAACAGAGCGTGGATTGCGAGTCCCAAAGCCCACCTAAAGGAGCCACGCAACAAAGCGTGGATTGAGAGTCCCTAACCCCAGCTCAAGGGGCCGTGCAACAGAGCGTGGATTGCGAGTCCCTAACGCCAACTCAAGGGGCCACGCAACAAACCGTGGATTGTGAGTCCCTAATCCCAACTCAAGGAGCTCTGCAAGAAAGCGTGGATTGCGAGTCCCAAACCCCAACTCAGGGGACCACGCGACAAACTGAGGATTGTGAATCCCAAGCCCAAATCAAGGGGGCACGCAACAAAGCGCGGATTGAGAGTCCCTAACCCCAACTCAAGGGGCCACGCAACAAAGCGTGGATTGAGAGTCCCTAACCCCAACTTAAGGGGCCACACAACAAAGGGTGGATTGAGAGTCCCCGACCCCAGATCAAGAGGCCAAGCAACAAAGCGTGGATTGAGATTCCCTAACGCCAACTCAAGGGGCCACGCAACAAAGCGTGGATTGAGAGTCCTTAACCCCAACTCAAGGGGCGACGCAACAAAGCGCCGATTGAAAGTCTCTAACCCCAACTCAAGGCGCCACGATAAAAATACGTGGATTGAGAGTTCCTAATGCCAACTGCAAGGACCACGCAACAAAGCGTGGATTGTGAGTCCCTAACCCCAACTCAAGAAGCCATGCAACCAAGCGTGGATTGAGAGTCCCTGACCCCAACTCAAGAGGCCACTCAACAAAGCGTGGATTGTGAGTCCGTAACCCCCACTCAAGAGGCCACTCAACAAATCAAGGATTGTCAATCCCTAACCCAAACTCAAGGGGCCACGCAACAAAGCGCGGATTGAGAGTCCCTAACCTGAACTCAGGGGGCCACGCAACAAAGCGTGGATTGAGAGTCCCTAACCCCAACTTAAGGGGCCACGCAACAAAGCGTGGATTGAGTGTCCCCGACCCCACATCAAGAGGCCAAGCAACAAAGCGTGGATTGTGAGTCCCTAACCCCAACTCAAGGGGCCATGCAACCAAGCGTGGATTGAGAGTCCCTGACCCCAACTCAAGAGGCCACTCAACAAAGCGTGGATTGTGAGTCCGTAACCCCCACTCAAGAGGCCACTCAACAAATCAAGGATTGTCAATCCCTAACCCAAACTCAAGGGGCCACGCAACAAAGCGCGGATTGAGATTCCCTAACCCCAACTCAAGAGGCGACGCAACAAAGCGCCGATTGAGAGTACCTAACCCCAACTCAAGGGGCCACACAACAAAGCGTGGATTGAGAGTCCCTGACCCCAACTCTAGGGGCCACGCAAAAAATACGTGGATTGAGAGTCCCTAACCCCAACTCGAGGGGCCACGCAAAAAAGCGTGGATTGAGAGTCCCTAACCCCAACTCGAGGGGCCACGCAAAAAAAGCATGGATTGAGAGTCCCTAACCCACACTCAAGTGGCCACACAAGAAAGCGTGGATTGCGAGGCCCTCACCCCAACTCAAGAGGCCACTCAACAAATCAAGGATTGTTAGTCCCTAACCCCAACTCAAGGGGCCATACAACAAAGCGTCGATTGAGAGTCCGAAACCCCAACTCAAGGGGCCACGCAACAAAACGTGGATTGAGAGTCCCTAACCCCAACTCAAGGGGCCACGCGACAAACCGTAGATTGTGTAATCCCTAACCCCAACTCAAGGAGCTCCGCAACAAAGCGTGGATTGTGAGTCCCTAACCCCAACTCAGGGAGCTCCGCAACAAAGCGTGGATTGTGAGTGCCTGACCCCAACTCAAGGGGCCAGGCAACAAAGCGTGGATTGAGAGTCCCTGACCCCAACTCAAGGAGCTCCGCAACGAAGAGTGGATTGTGAGTCCCTAACCCCAACTCAAGGGGCCACACAACAAAGCGTAGATTGAGAGTCCCTAACCCCAACTCAAGGGGCCACGCAACAAAGCGTGGATTGAGAGTCCCTCACCCCAACTTAAGGGGCCACGCAACAAAGCGTAGATTGTGTAATCCCTAACCCCAACTCAAGGAGCTCCGCAACAAAGCGTGGATTGTGAGTCCCTAACCCCAACTCAGGGAGCTCCGCAACAAAGCGTGGATTGTGAGTGCCTGACCCCAACTCAAGGGGCCACACAACAAAGCGTCGATTGACAGTCCCTAACCCCAACCCAAGGGGCCACGCAACAAAGCGTGGATTGAGAGTCCCTAACCCCAACTTCAGGGGCCACGCAAAAAAGCGTGGATTGAGAGTCCCTAACCCCCACTCAAGGGGCCACACAACAAAGCGTGGATTGCGAGGCCCTAACCCCAACTCAAGGGGCCACGCAACAAAGCGTGGATGGAGAGTCCCTGACCCCAACTCAAGAGGCCACTCAACAAATCAAAGATTGTGAGTCCCTAACCCCAACTCAAGGGGCCACGCAACAAAGCGTGGATTGCGAGTCGCTAACCCCAACTCAAGGGGCCACGCAACAAAGCGTGGATTGTGCAATCCCTAACCCCAACTCAATGGGCCACGCAACAAAGCGTGGATGGAGAGTCCCTGACCCCAACTCAAGAGGCCACTCAACAAATCAAAGATTGTGAGTCCCTAACCCCAACTCAAGGGGCCACGCAACAAAGCGTGGATTGCGAGTCCCTCACCCCAACTTAAGGGGCCACGCAACAAAGCGTAGATTGTGTAATCCCTAACCCCAACTCAAGGAGCTCCGCAACAAAGCGTGGATTGTGAATGCCTGACCCCAACTCAAGGGGCCACGCAATAAAGCATGGATTGAGAGTCCCTAACCCCAACTCAATGGGCCACGCAAAAAAGCGTGGATTGAGAGTCCCTAACCCCCACTCAAGGGGCCACACAACAAAGAGTGGATTGTGAGGCCCTAACCCCAACTCAAGGGGCCACGCAACAAAGCGTGGATTGAGAGTCCCTGACCCCAACTCAAGGAGCCACGCAACAAAGCATGGATTTGGAGTCCCTAACGCCAACTCAAGGAGCTCGTCAACAAAGCGTAAATTGCGAATCCCTAACCCCAACTCAAGAAGCCATGCAATAAAACCTAGATTGCCAGTCCCTAACCCCAACGCAAGGGGCCACGCAACAAAGCATGCATTGAGAGTCCCTAACCCCAACTCAAGGGGCCAGGCAACAAAGCCTGGATTGAGAGTTCGTAACCCCAACTCAAGGGGCCACGCAACAAAGTGTAGGATGAGATTCCCTAACCCCAGCACCAGGGGCTTACGCAACAAAGCGAATTGCGAGTCCCTAACCCCTAACCCAAACTCAAGGTGCTACGCAACACAGCATGGAACGAGAGTCCCTAACCCCAACTCAAGGGGCCACGCAACAAAGAGTAGAATGAGAGTCCCTAACCCAAGCTCATGGGGCTTACGCAAAAAACCGTCTATTGCAAGTCCCTAAGCCCAGCTCAAGGGGCCACGCAACAAAGCGTGGATTGTGAGTCCCTAACCCCAACTCAAGGGGCTACGCACCACAGCGTGGATTGTGAGTACCAAACCCCAACTCGAGGGGCCACGCAACAAACCATGGATTGACAGTCTCTAACCCCAACTCAAGGGGCCACGCAACAAAGCGTGGACTGAGAGTCCCCAACCCCAACTCAAAGTGCTAGGCAACAAAGCGTGGATTGTGATTCGCTAACCCCAACTCAAGGGGCTACGCAACCAAGCGTGGATTGTGAGTCCCTACCCCCAACTCAAGGAGTTCCGCAAAAAAGCGTGGATTGCGAGTCCCTAACCCCAACTGGAGGGGCCACGCAACAAAACATGGATTGAGATTCCCTAACCCCAGCTCAAGGGGCCACGCAACAAAGCGTGGATTGTGAGTCCCTAACTCAAACTCAAGGGGCCACGCAACAAAGAGTGGATTGACAGTCCCTAACCCCAACTCAAGGGGCCACGCAACAAAGAGTGGATTGACAGTCCCTAACCCCAACTCAAGGGGCCACGCAATAAAGCGCGGATCCAGAGATTGTCCCAGTTTTCTCAATAGCACCAGAGGGTTGGGGCCCAAAAGAGGGCAGAAATGCTATGTCACCCCTGCATTCTCGGGGGTCCCCAACAAAGGGGACAAAATCAGAAGTCAAAACCTACGCTAGGGGTCACCATGATGCCCCTAGTATCGCAAAGTATGGGTCTCTAGTACAGCCAGACGCCCAAATAGCTGCACTGCGCTAAGTGCGCCCCCTTAGTGCACCCCCTAAAAGGCCACCGGTGGGGCACAGGTGAAAAAAGATGCCCAGCGCGCTAACGTTCCCCCATAAGGGGCGATGGCAATGAGCACGCGATGCAGTTCTCGGTACACACCTGCACCCGCTGACAAGAGCACTTCAACGCACTCGGATTCACAGTGCAATGCTGCATGATGCAGTGCAGTGTTGCCCTCCTCATCAGCAGCATTGGGGTCTACATGAGCCGCCAGTAACAGCTTGATTGTCTGATGATCCCCCGAAGCAGCTGCTTCCCACATTTGCTTTTCGGAGGGGATGGGCACCAACTCGGATGCAATTTCAGGTCCAGGCCCGGCGCCTGAAGCAGCTTCCATTTCGTGTACCAGTGCTGGTCCGGGCGCAGCATCTGAAGCAGACCCGGCTCCATAATCTGAGGCAGACCCAAGGCTGGCGTCAGATGCGGGTCCCGATGGGAGCTCTCCATTGCAGCACAATGTGTGGCATGCCAAAGGGCGTGTATCCTCTTCTGAAGGGCACAATTTGGGCGCCAAACAAGTTGCGTCCCGGTCCATGGGTCATCAATAGCCACCTCCCGCCGGGCGTAGGGTGGACTATGTGGCGGCTGGTTGGAGGGTCGGGGCCACGTTCGGAGGTTGAGGCCACACTGGGGGCTGGGCCGCGTTGACACTCAATGCCCGAAACAGGAACAAAACAGACACAGTGCACTTGCAATTGCCTTCAGTCTCAATTCTATGGTCTTCCGTGGCACAACATCCTGTGGCACAACGGGTCGGCACAGGGCGGTTTTCGTTGCAGTGGTTGATGAGGCACCAAGGTTGGGCTGGAAATATGTGTACTCTTGTTTACCTGGAGGTTGGGCAGGACCTACAAATTGCTCCTGGCAAAGTAGGGAGAGACTGGGGGCATTCACTTTCAGCAGTCTCAAAGCCCACGTTCGCAAAGGCGTCACTCAAGGGTGTTTAATCCATTGATACCTTGGTCGCTGGTATTCACGGCGACTTGACCAGCAGCATGACTGCAACTAGGTTATGGTCAACAAGCCAGTGTAACCAGAAATTCACATCCTCTAGGATCCAGACTGACAACCAGCAGCAGGAAGCAAGCAAGCATGAAAATCATTCCTTGGCGCAGATGGTTTGGTTCCCGTTCAAATTCGGACAAATGACATCTTGAGAAATAAAGCTGCATTCCACAAATTCTGAGTCAGAAACTCAACATGGCGGCTAGGTGCCACCACAAAAAGTGGAGCGGGTGTTTCTAGAGATTCTCAAATGACCCAAAATGACCCAAAAACGGGTTGCGGTGGATGTCCGTAGTGGGTGCCATGTGCAGTCACAACTCCCTTGCACTGTTTATCAGGTTGTGTCACACTTTCCACCCATCGGGACGCTCAGTTGCCATTTTGTTGGCCAAAGACGGCCAGAAATCACAATTTTTCGAGGTGCGACCATGTGACTTGCTTAGAGCACTGCATGCAGGCATTTGGTGAAACCTAGTATGCGCCGTAGTAAAACCTAGTAAAATGTAGTAAAACCTAGTAAAAATTTTTTGTTTAAATCTTTTTTTGAAAAAGTTTTTTTTACTAGGTAAAAAAAGCAAAAATTCCAAAAAAATTTTAAAAAAAATTTAAACCCCCCCCCACCCTGGCTGCCGTTTTAAACAAGGTAGTCAACACTTCGATGGTAGCTGGTACTTTTGTCTGAGGGCACAAGGCCCCCAAGTCGATTCTCGGCCACTTGTGTTAGTGGCGCCCCACCCAGGCCAAACCAGCATGCACACCAATTTGTTGGCACTTGCCCAACATAACAAAATATAATTGGGGTTGGGCAGTAGAAACAAAATCTGTGGGAACTACTTACAAGTAGTCACAAAAGACACGCTTGAAAATCAAGTCGGCCTTGGTATCTGCATGGCGCGGTTTGCCTCGCACTATGGGATTATTGGTGCACATCCCAAACACAGCCGTTTTCAACTCCCCTTGCAGGTCGGTGCAAAATGCTTGGTCATTTCTCAGTTGACCATCGGCATGTTGGGGATATTGAGGAGGCACTGCATACCACTTGCGACAGATCCACACACCACGACGGGTGTTAATAGCAGAAGCAGCAACAACATTAGGCACACCGGGACACGTGTCAACAGCAGCAACAACAACAACAATAGAAGCAACAGCAACAGCAGCAAGGTTGGCCGTCCAGAATTGGCGCAACCCAACACAAATCTCCGATTGACACAAGATTGACGCATGCAAGGCACAATGAAGAACCTAACATTCGTGGCACGCCATGTGAGGTGCGCCATCACAAGAAAAGCATGTGTCAACGGGGTCCACAGATTTGGGTTGGGGGTACATCCGAGCCACCTCCCAATGTACCGCCGGGGTGCTTGGGGTGGAGACCAACTTTGGACGACTAAAGTACAGAGTAGCCTCAGCCATTTCGCGCAACAACCACAATCGATCTTGTGGTACTTGCAATATGCCCTTGACAATGCGCCGAGACAAGGCACAATGCAACGTCAAGAGAGATGCCGGATGGCAACTGACACCATCAAGCTGCTAGATGAAGGTGGAATTTGGGGGTGCAATTGCAAATGCAAGGGCACCGAAAGCATCCAAAATCTTTGACCACCTCTTCCGCCGCTGTGGTTCAACGCCTTCTCGCTCGGCAATCAAATCCACAACAACCAACTCCTCTTGGTTTGCCCCAACAATGTGTGGCCGGTCACACATTGGGTCAAACTTAAGGCAAAGGTATTCGCGAGTTGGGGCAATCAACAAAAAGCGGAGCACCCAATGCTGATTGCTCATACTATATACCTGCGCCACAATCAGGGGTGGGGCGAAAGACATATCTATGGACGACGCTTGCAAAGTGCGCTCTGCCCACGATTTAAACAGCTGTTTGCGGCGTTGTGCACTGGCACATGAGGCATTCCACAAAGAGTCGCGGACAACCCACGCCACGCCCATTGTGTCCCAATCTGCACTGAGAGCGGTTTGGGCAGCCCACCAGTGATACACCACAATCTGAGTACAATCTGTGACATAGCTCTCGGTGGTGAGGTCCCTGAAATGGCGTGCCTCAAACTCAAATTGTTGCGGCGACAAACCTGGAACTGTGACATGTAGTGGCTGCCTCCAATCGTTGCCAAGCAGCGCCTCTACCTCTGACATAGATGGGCGAAACGAGCCTTGGCTATCACACAGCCAGGATTTGTCGTGCACTAGGGCACCCAGAAGGAGATGTTGGGTGATCACCAGATGGTGCAGCAACAAAGATTCCGGATGGAATGGAACTGGGTGGGACGGGGTCCAGTGGGGTACTCGATGCCTCGGCCAAAGAGGTGTTGCTTCCATCCACATTTATAGGAGGGGTTGGGTGCAAGATGCTTTCCACGTGCAATTCCTCCATGGCTGGAGGCGGGCTGGTAGGAAATGCATTTGTGGACGGGTGTGGGGAGGGGGGGGATAAAGCACACCAGGAGGAGGAGGTAGTTTCAGCATGGGATTGCGTGGGATGCAACGTCTTCCCAACCTCAACCTCCTCCTCCCACTTTTGCAAGACCCATCGCGACTCATCTCTGTCTTTAAAATTGCGAGCAACGCACTCCTCACCTTCCAAACACCACATGCACCCCTCGCAATAGACGCACCATAAGAAAACTTTCCGATGCCACTGCCCACAAGTGAAAGGGGGGGGGGTACATGTGCATGGAATGCCACCGCTTGCTTCCACAGTCCAATTCCCGCTTCACAAGGGGTGCAAGGGCAAGGGGATCACCGTCACAGCTACCATCTGATGAGGAATTAGAATCTGAATCAGAATTAGAGTCTGACAATTCTTGGGTCCTCTTGGCGGCTTCCTTTTTTTTGGGGCCTCCTTGTGACTTCAAAGCACGCACATGAGGCGCTTCAACGCGGGTTACAACGGTGTGTCTCACACGACCAAACAGAAAGGGACGGGAACCAACAAACTTCCAGGAGTAGCACAAAGACACCTTGAAGCCTGGTTCCTTTACAAGAAGCCACAACAAACAGTCCTCGTAAACACCTAATGTGCAATACGTGGCACATGTGCAAGCCTCAAGACGGTGAACCCTCAAGAAGTCCACAAATTGGGGCCATGTGACACGACCTCCGTTAGATATGGTGGCCACGGTTTTCTTTCACTGGGCCACTTGCATGCCATCAATGGGGGGGTACTCACAGATAGGCTTGCCGTTGGCACCCCTTTCGTGATGCAACACCTTGATGGAAGAATATTGCATCTCCATCATCGAAAAAGGTTGCATCATGAAGTATGCATTGGGCCTCTTGCCACATCCAGGGAGCAGGCTGCATAGCTCTACCCCCTAGTTGTTCGCGGCCTGTGGTCCATTGTTCACCCATTCGAGGCACAACCTCTGGCAAAAACTCACGCAGCCCGTGCAACTTGTGCCCACTAAGAAGTTTCATACAAAAAGCTCTTCAGAGCGGGGGGGGGGCAGAATCGGAAGTGGCCCAGAAGTGGGCAAGGTGGCTGCCGCCTCGGGGGTCTCCACTGCTGCACAGCGGGGGGCAGAATCACAGGTGGCCCACAAGTGGGCAAGGTGGCTACATAACCCCTGCCGCCTGGGGGGTCCCCACCGCTTCAGAGCGGGGGGTAGAATCACAGGTGGCCCACAAGTGGGCAAGGTGGCTACATAACTCCTGCTGCCTAGGGGGTCCCCACCGCTTCAGAGCGGGGGGCAGAATCAGACTTGGCACACAAGTGGGCGAGGTGGCTACATAACCCCTGCCGCCTGGGGGTCCCCACCGCTTCAGAGCGGGGGACACAATCAGAAGTGGCCCACAAGTGGGCAAGGTGGCTACATAACCCCTGCCGCCTGGGGGGTCCCCACTGCTGCAGAGCGAGGGGCGGAATCGAAGGTGGCCCACAAATGCGGCAAGGTGGCTACATAAGCCGTGCCGCCTCGGGGGTCCCCACCGCTTCAGGTCGAGGGGCAGAATCACAGGTGGCCCACAAGTGGGCAAGGTGGCTACATAACCCATGCCGCCCGGGGGGTCCCCACCGCTTCAGAGCGGGGGGGCGGAATCGAAGGTGGCCCACAAGTGGGGCAAGGTGGCTACGTAACCCCTGCCGCCTGGGGGGTCCTCACTGCTTAGGAGCGGGGGGCAGAATCAGAAGTGGCCAACAAGTGGGCAAGGTGGCTACATAAACCCTGCCGCCTAGGGGGGTCCCCGCCGCTTCGCAGCGGGGGCAGAATCAGAAGTGGCCCACAAGTGGGCAAGGTAGCTAGATAACCCCTGCCGCCTAGGGGGTCCCCGCCGCTTCACGGCGGGGGGCAGAATCAGAAGTGGCCCACAAGTGGGCAAGGTGGCTACCTATTAACCTAGTAGAAAAAAAACCCTTTTTTCACTAGATTGTGAAACCTGGTAAAAACAAAAACTTTTTTGTACTAAGTTCCGAAACCTAGTAGAAAAAACGTTTTTTTAATAGGTTTCGAAACCTAGTAGAAAAAGACTTTTTTTACTAGGTTCTGAAACCTAGCAAAAAAAATTTTTTTTTACTAGGTTCCCAACACCTAGTAAAAACTTGGGAACCTAATAAATTGTTACCTAGTTAAAAAATTCAAAAAAAATTTCCGAAAAAATTTTTTACTAGGTCTAACTACAGACCCACTGCATGTGGCCTCCACGGCCCGCACGGGAATGATAATGAATTGGAGTGTTTTGAGGCCTCATTCACCCCATGCATCCGGCTTGCACATGGGGGTGGGTGGTGCAGTGTGTCCTGTGTGAGGGACTACACGGAGGTTCCTTGCGTCAAAAATGAGTTCATGACGGAATACCACTTTTAACACAGTTACGGGCCAATGGCCCCCAAGGGGGGACACCCCCAAAAGGTTGCCCACATCAAACAGAAGACATGCATACACATTCACATAGTCATGTCATGTCATGTCATCATGTCATGGAGCGCTAGAGCCATCGTCCGCTGCTCCGCCCAGTGGGCGTCCATCGGCAGAACGTCTAGCCGTCACACACACAAGCACTCCGATGGAATGGGCCCCAGATGAGGGGGGGCCGAGAGCACCATGCATGGCACGGAGAAGAGAGGCGCCTGGACCAAGCTAAGCCCACCACGGGCAGGCGAGCGGACGCTCAGAAAAACTAGTCCCGCCGACAGGCCCCGGCTTTTTGGGAATTGGTGGGTCTCACCTTAGACGGTCGACGCGCGCAGTTGAGGCACACTTGGTGAGGAAGTGGTGTGTCTGCCCCTCACATGCCGCACCGCTGACCCGGGGGGCGTCCGGGGTGTGGCGGCGTTGTTGGGCGGCCTCACATGGATACACATTCACATAGTAGACTACATAGCTACATAGCACGTGCCGTATCAGGGCACTGCATCACTGAAAACATGGGAATAGGTCCGGCCATAGAACAGAATATGAAGGGCTCTAACAAGCTCCAAATAAACACTATCCAAAGGCCATTTGACTAGTGACTAGTAACTTGTTTATTTTGGTGAAAATTTGTTGTTTTTTTACCTTTTTTTAAACAAATTGTTTGCAAAAATGGTCATTCTGCAGCTGCTTGCCTCCTTATACCTATTCCTTCCATTGCAAGTTCATAGGACACAACTTTGTTCTATGTGGCTGGTACCATGGAGGTTTGTATAATTCTCTACTACATGTTTAGATATGTCTGTATGTCTTCAATTTTGGTACAAAACAAATCCCACGCTGTTTATTTTTGGATGTTCCCAATCCTTGTTTATTTTTGGGACCTTCATTCAAATGTTTACTTTTGGGACCTTCATTCAAATATTTATTTTTGGGACCTTCATTCAACTGAAATGATTTTTCCTCTGTGCATTGTTTTTTTCCCCGCTGTTTGCGTTTGCATGTGAATAATAAGCTTGGCTTATCCCTTCCTGTCCATACCCTGCACATGAAACAAGAGCACAACATAAACATGCGGAACATCTTTGTAGTTGTTTATGTGCGCGGGCTCCACTGCCCCACTGCGGTTGCTTTAGAAGTCCGGTGGCCACTCACTCCCCTCCCGCTCCCTGACAGCCCTGCAGTCGTGCTCCTGCCCGAGGCAGAAGCACCTCTCCCCCTCACCCTCCTCTTTCTCCTGCTCCTCCTCCCCTTCACCACCCTCGTCCCTCTCGTCCTCCTCCTCGTCCTGTTCGTCATCGTCCAGATCGATAACGTTCCGAGGGGCTGGTCTTTGGTCCAAGGCGTCATTGTCCTCTGGCGCCACGCATTGCCTCGCCGGGGGGCCTGAGAAGCAAAGGCAGACCCACAATCCCGGGATGTGCAGCAGCATATTGCATACTAGAGATGCTGCACACTACTCACATCCATCACGCGTGCCATCCGACTTGGCGGCGCGCATGACTTGGGTGTGGGCCAACTTCGTCAATGACCCACCGTCAGGGGAGTGCAAGTACCGGAGGGCAGCCGCGGCATTGCTGAAATGCATCCAATCGGCACCCTCGGGAGCGTCCGGACCGAGGCGGCGCATCCATACATCACCACCCATCCCGAGATGCGAGATAGGAAAAGAGGGTCTGAAGGGTGAACAAACAATAAGAAGAGAGATGATAATTCTTCTGGCAGAATGGACAAACATAGGAAACACCGAAGTTCAGGCTTTGTCTATCTATTTATGGTAATGCGCACGGACATGCGGTGAATTAGAAGCGAGAACTTTGTTTATTTTGCGTTGAAGCTGGTTGTTCTAATGTGGACGTACAAATGCAATCCCTCACGAAGTGTCAAGAGGCACATTTCCCTAAACTCTTTGTTCTAAGCGAACGAGATGGCGTTTATGATTGTTTAAATTTCAATGACACCTACCGGAAATGACAACTTGCAAGCGAATGGCACAACAAGGCAACCCAAAACCTTCCCCAATGCATGCAACAATATGTGAAAACACCAATAAACATCAATAAACATCGATAAACAGCGATTCTCGCCCAAAAACGGGCGTTTTTTTGAAAAATAAACGCATAAACGCGTTTATTTTGAACTTGACTAGCGACTAGAATAGCAGTTAATTATAGTCTGGGCTCTAAATTGACAGGTAGCAAAAAAGTTGCCGTGGGCGTGCCTTGTGCATGCCATGTGCCCTGTCGCCCCCTCAACAATGGCAAACTCGAATCAGCCCAGCCACGACATGCTGAAAAGCTCCCCAATTTGTTGTTATCGACGGGTGTATTGCAGAGAACCCTGCGTCCTATTGCAATACAATACTGATAAATTGACAAGGTGCCATGAATCACATTCAAACACTGCCGTCTGAGGCTCTCCGACCAGCGGACCACCCCCACAGCGGCCATGAAGGACCCCTCACCCCCAGGCAAGCGGACGCCTGACCTTCAGGACATCTCCAAGTTTTTTTCCAACACCCTACTGCACCTCCGGGGCAACCCCAACTTTGAGCCTCCCGAGGATCTAGTCCAAGAGTTGCTAAAACACATACCTCGGTGCCCTCCCGACATTACCACACAACGCCCCTCCCATCGAGAGGACTCACTTTAAACAGGTGTGCCACGTGTGGGCTGCGGAAGGGGGCAGTGGATATGTGTTTGTCCGATGCTACCGATTGTCGATGATGGTAGATCCCATTGAAAATACCAAAGGCATTTGACGTTAAGGATCAACCTTGAAAGGTAGGACAAAGTAAAAGCATTTACAATACCATTGGATGCAGCAAACCTTATGTGCGTGTCCGAGCTGTGCTGCAGCTGAGCAATCTTTGCCCTTACAACAGCGCCGTTGTCTCCATTTTCCACTACCCTAATTCTTCAACCTTGTCCACCATTGTCTTGGGGGTGCCAGTGAGACACAAATCCCTCCTGAGGAATTCTATTGCAGGAAATGACATTATCCGGGGTGATACCGATAGTAGCTTCATGGCCCCTCCAACCGGCGATGTAAAATGTGTGTGTTGGGGGGGGGGGGGCTTTAAAGTGGCAGGGATTGCAACGAGTTACATTCCCCATTTCTAAAATTCTAAAGTTTCTAAACCTCCTGGCAGCCCACCCGAATGGGACAGTTGGCTCCATCGTTTAGTGGTCTCCTCGGCTGCCACCATATGTTGGGATGGGGTCAATGTGTTGGTTGTTAATGGCTCAATCTCTTTGTAAGAGGTGACAAACGCGGCTTCGGTGCTGCTGAAGGGCTGTCTTCCTCGTGAGCCTCGCCTCTAAGGCGCAAACAGCGCCGCTGATGGTTTCCACCAATTCAAAGTGTCGTACTCTGGTGATTGCACCACCGTCGCATGACACCGCCACAGCGTGGTATTGCTCATCTTCCCTGTGCCACATGGCAGCAGGTATGCTTAGACACGGATGTGATGGCACACAACATGGAAGGCGAAAACACACGTTGCAAGCATCACGCAGTCCAACCCCAAACCCCAGACACTCACCATCAAGAAGCAATGCTTGAATTGCATAACCATTACTGAATTTACAAAAGTGATGTCCATCACGCATAATTGTGCATCAGCAGGGATAGAGGGGGCGCCACAAATCGTGATCAAATGTCCAAGGCGCCCAGACCCTGCCCATACCCTTGCACTTGATCATTCCCTTTGTGACGAAGAAAGAAGAGACATTGGGCGACAGCAGTGTGTGGGGGTAATTGACCGGGATCCCTCGCCTCCCTATTTTCCAATACGGCTCTTTGACCTTGTTCAAAAAAAAGCACGAGCCCACGATTCCACTGTTCCAGAAAGTCACGAAACAGCACCCTAGGCTGTTGGAAAGCGCGCTGTTAGCGCAAGGAGAGGGGGGAGCATCCACATGAAACACACTCCACATGAAACTTTTGAGGTTACTGGAGGCCCTCCAAACGATTGCAATGGTCTGCATTGCGCACATTGCGTGCAACTCAAGGGGCCCCTGCCATCAGCCACGAAGCAAAAGCCCTCAAGGAGCAAATAAGCCACCCTTGCCGAAGTCCAAGTGCCACCAATGCTGAAGCAAGGTGCAGAGGCACCAGCCACTGCAAGTTGCATGTGTGAAGGAAAGTCACCCTGGCCTGGGTTAGTGACACGTGCACAAACAAATGATGGCGAGGGATGCTGGTGCGGGATGCTGCGGTCTTGGATCCCTCCATTATTATTTGAGCGTGGAGCTCCAACAAATTGCATCCTTGCCAAGCTCTTCATTGTTCTTGTGGCGATTCTACTTGCTGTGACAATCACATCCTTTCCCCAAAATCTACGTACAAAGCGTAAGAAAGGGTGAAAATGGATCAAAATATCCCATATCTTCCAATCAACGACGAAGCCCCAACTGGCAGAAAGCATTTGTGTGGTGTATGGTGCTACACCACAAGTGTGCACAGTGCACGCACAGCACATGCATGCTGCACCATTGCAACCGGGGGGGGGGGGCAAATCTCGAATTTCGTACATGGGGGTCTTAACGAAATTTTTCAGCCCACTCGAAAAAAGGGGTAGTTTGGGTATTTTTTGCACATTTCAAACCTGGCCACTGAAAAAAGGGACAGTTTTTACCATTGACCCAATTTTCACTTTTTCGTCTTATGCCACAGGTCCTAGTGTCCCAATTTCAGCACCCCCTGCCCCATGCTGGCATACCAGGAATTTTAAAATTTTAGTCTGATGCTTGCCAGAGGTCCTAGTGTCCCAATTTCAGCACCCCCTGCCCCCTGCTGGCATACTAGGAATTTTAAATTTCTGGTCTGATGCTTGCCGCAGGTCCCAGTGTCCCAATTTCAGCACCCCCTGCCCCGTGCCCCGTGTAAAAGTAGAGTGCCAACACAAGGTCCATTGTTGAAAATGGCAATACCGTGGCTACTGGAAGCAACAACAACGTACTCGAAGGCCATGAATTGTTTGCTACACAACCACTACATTAATGGGGAAACTGGAACTTGTGGCAAGCATCAGACTAAAAATTAAAAATTCATGGTATACCATGCAGGGTGCTGAAATTGGGACACTGGGACCTGTGGCAAGCATCAGACTAAAAATTAAAAATTCCTGGTACGCCAGCAAGGGGCAAGGGGTGCAGAATTTGGGACACTAGGACCAATAGTAAGCATCGGACTACAAATTAAAGATTTGTGGGGTATAGGGTGCACCAATTGGGGCACTGGGAGCTGTGGGAGGCGGTTGTACAACGAATGTGCGAAACGGGTGTTAACCAAAATTTTCAGCCCCCTCGCAAAAACGGGGTAGTTTGGCCAAACTACACCCCCTGTCGAAAATTTGAGATTCGCCCCCCCCCCCCCCCCCCTGATTGCAACCCCATAGTGGATGCTTGATGGTTGGGGCAGACAAGGTTTGCATGCCGAGATGGGACTCAAAGCTTTCATCAATATATCTTGAATGGATATCTTGGGGCTGAAAAGCGCTGTCCAACACTCCCCTTTGTTCGACAAGCAGGTCATTAGAGTAATCTCTTGTTGCTTATTCGGATCCTCAAACTCTCACAGGGCCCTTGCTCAATCCCTTGTGGCCAACTCTGGGGCTCTTTTATTGTGAAGGAGAGTCAGTTGGTGCTCTGACATCTGGCTGATTCCGAGATTCTCAACCCGCAGTCAATGCACCAACTCGACAAAAGTGTGACATTCTGTGGCCGGATATTTCCAAACGGAGGTCCCAGCAGCCCTTCGACACTGAGCCATTGATCTCCACGACTCCACTGAGGGCTGAATGATATATAACGGCCTGCCATGGCCGAGCTGCACCCCCACTGCATCACGGGGTTCTGCAGGAAACTCCACTGAGGCGCCATGGGGCAAAAGGGCTAAGGCCACAACCTGTGCGTGCGTGTGTGTGTGTGGCTTCCTTGGCCGGAGGAGGTGACCTGTTTGACCCATGCCGCGCGGGAGGCGGGGGAGGGGTTGTACAGTTCAGTCAACGGGCACTGCGAGCGATGCATATAGATCGATCAGTGAACATTGGAGTTGATGCTGATGCATCTCCATCCCAATACACAACCGCCATCAGCCGCTCATGATCGAATGGCATTATGACCGTGGCGTGTGTCCTCACCACTACTTCATGCCACCCAGACACGGCATGACACGAGACAACCATGCACGAAATCGTGTGAGCTGTCTTTTATAGGGCACAGGGTACAGGCTGCCGCATGGGACAACAACTTTTCAGTGCGGTGGCCCGCCGCAATGAAAAGTTGTTGACCCGTGTAACATGGAGCCCCGCATTAAACCCTGTGATTCAGTAATGATGGGGCCAACACCAATTTGCGTTATGTTATGGGGAGGGGGACCCATGCCCCCCTCCCCCAAGTTGAGTGAGCATGGCACAGTAAGGGATTTCCCCCTGTACATCTCAAACTACAATATGTGATGGTTTGCTGCAACATGTGGACTACAGGAATCCGAAATTTAAGCTTGAATTGGTGCATAAAAATTCTTTTGTCCTGGACCCACCCACCCCATGCAGGGGCCGGGGTGGGAGGGGGGGGGATGGCCAACCAACATAAAATCAACCTCGAACCCGACGTGGCTATGGGAGGGCCCTCCCTCGGTAAGCACAAATTGGTGATGCTCCCCGGTGGCAACTGCCGCGTCCAGGCTCCTCCCAGCCACCCCCCACCCCAAAAAAAAATCGCTACAGCAGGGTGCAGATTGGACTCCAGGCAGTGGCTAAGCTGCCACAAAGCGAATGCAATAATGCACATATCACATATCAGTACACTCAGGTACATGCACCAGACCTTTTTGCAACCCCCATGAAAACAATCTGCTCGTTTAGCGGACATTCTTGCAAACATCCGCATACACGCACAGCCCTTCTTCTGTTGAACGCAAACCTTCTTCTCCATCTTGACGAACCCCTGATGGATTTGGTATTACTGGCAAAACTAAGGTTCGAGCATCGGACAGCATTCTTTGCATCCGCCTGCTTCCAAGCTCCGCCTTGTCGAAGTGCCACTACCAACAAGGACTGTTTTTTTCAGCACCGAAATTCTTCAGCACCCATTCCAATGTCATGATCAGAAACCACTTTCTTTTGGAATCTTCTCAATTCAAATTCGATGATTCATTGTCTTTGTTTCCGGCTAATCCAAAGCCATATTACCGCAAAGATCAAGCAGTATGGCCATTTTCAATCCATGTGTGGGTTGTGCGCCAGCACCAGGCAACGACACATCTGCGCTTCAGCGGAGGCAGCACTGTTGCATTGGTGCGGCCACAAAGATGATGCCCCCCCCCCCCCCATTCACGAACCGGGCCCTTGACAATCAGGAACAAAATAGCGAAATGGGATGAGCTTTGTAATAGTCGGCCAAAGAATCGGACTTTGGGGACCCGATGCCACTGGGGGCCCAAGCGGGAACTGGAAGATGATGAAGAGAGCCAGGGCTGCGAGATAAGCCAACACAGACCATCGCAATGGCACGAGTTTCCCTGACGGAGGACTAAACTTTCCATATTGCACGCAAACTGCCGGCAGTTGATCAACAACTAACATCTGTCAATGCCTAGACGGCGACGGTTAGCCATCAACTGCCGTTAACCGCCAACCGCCAAAATCGCAGGTGATCTAGACTTCCCCTGAACGAAAAAAAAAAAAGAAAGGAACATCTTGTCTCTGATGGAAGCCTCCGCAACAACGAGGCAAGAGGCAGGGTAGACCCCAGGAATGACGGTCTGCGCCCGGACTCCACCATTCCTCTTCCACGACCAACAAAGGCAGGCACCAATGCCCAACATTTGAGGAATCTGAAGAGGGAGTTGCGCATGTACCCCAACCCCCTGAACCGCTGCTGGGGTTGACCAGTCGCCACTCGCTGATGCGATTCACGCTGCCTGGACTCGCGAAGCAATGCAGACCTGCCACATTGTACACATGTGCAAGTCTCTCACAAATCTACACCTTTTTCTAAGGGGGGAGATGATTTTTGACCCCCCGGAGGGTTTTCCTCAACCAAGGGATAACATTTGCGTCCCTGACAACCATTTTTCTATTTTTTAAACCCCTTGGAGTTTTTCCATTTTTGGGATCCCATGTGTTGAGCACCGCTTTCGTCCGGACTCTGCCACCTGCCAAATGCAACCCAGCAATATCTGGAACCCCGTCAGAACCCGCTGCATCCAGTGCGCAACTAAGTAGGACCCACCTCCATGTGATCACGTCTGATGTGGCGGACGCTAGTCGCAAGTCCGACGTACTTCGGCGCCACATGCTTCCTGAGACACCATTGTGCCCTATGTTGGAGGCAGGGTTTTGCTCAGCCAGGGGGGGGGGGGGGGCGGGGGTGCGCTGGCAAACCCACGCACCCAGAATGTTAGAGAAGCCAGGACTCACAGTTGTCCTACCCCGACGGGGGAGGGGGGGGCGGGGGGCTGTTTGACCCCGCCGATCCACCCACCCATCCCAGCGTGCCCGATGCGCATAAGTGCCTGGATCTTCCCAAACAAACGCCGCAGCCTTGCTTTATGCTCGTCACCCTTCGAATGCTCTTGCTGAGCACTGATATACATCCCACCACTACAAAAGACTTTCACACTGGTTGTGGAAATGGATGGCAGCACATTTTTTCTACCATGAAGGAACACTGTACCCTGGGCCCTGCACACAGCCTAAGGGAGGGGAGGGGTTGCTGGACCCCCACCCACCGAGAATTCCGAAAACCCCAGCCACCTCCATCCCCGTTGGGGGTAGGCCGCACACTCAGCAAACATGGGGGACAAACAAAGGGAAGAGGTTCAGCTTACTTGCCTGGAACCAACCCTTCATGTCTCAATGGCAGGGAACCAGCACTGTACACAGCCCTAGCTTTGTCTCGCAGGCTGCGGAATGTCCAAGACCCTGCGAACTTGCTCCACTGTCAGGGTCTCCTCTTTCAGCAGCTCACCTGCAAGGGTGTGCACCTGGCCCATGTGCATCGTGAGGGTCTTCCGAGCGCCGTTGTATGCGTTCGTGAGGAGCGCCTGCACTTCGTGGTCCACTTGCGCTTTCGTGGCCTCTGACAGCAGCTCCGTCCGCGTCAGATCCACTGTCCCCAACGCCCCCATTCCGAAGACCTGCAGGGCAGAACCAGGAACGGATGGAGCGAAGTTACAGCCTCGGACAGTTAAGGGCCTCCGAGTGCAACAATTCCCTTCAGCCTTTGGTAGAAGGCTCTGCTGTTGCTGCTGCCGCTGCTGCTGCTGCCGCTGCTGCCGCTGCCACTGCCGCTGTTCTTGTTGTGGTGCGGTGTGGTGCGCTTGCGAGCGTGCGTGCGTGTGTGTGGGGGGGGGGGGGGGGCTGGCTGATGAAAAAAGATAGGAAAAGACCTGCAACTGCTGCTGCAGTGGCTTGTCCACCTAACAAAGCTCCCACCAGCCTGCTAGACAGTGCCTTTTCTGACATACAAGGTTGCCTAATGCAGAGCTGCGATGGGTGTGTGTGCGTGTGTGTGTGTATGTGTGTCTGGGTGTGTCATTGGTAGTTGGGTGTGAGTTGCATTGAGAGGGGAAAGAACTGCAGGGTACCCAACGAGGTTGCCCAAAACGGAGCTGAGTTGATATTTTGCATGTATCTCAGGCTTGTGAGGCCGTGGCTGGCTCAAGCGACACGGTTACGCAACACTGAGCTTTAGTGTGCAGTTGGCCGCATGCACTGCCGTAACCTTGACCTTCCCTTCCCTGTTTGGGCCAATTAAAGGGGAGGAGCCCACATGGGGCATGACTATGAGCTCATGCTTCGTGTTATGTTGTTGCAGATGTTGCGTGCCGTAGATCACTGCAGTGCGAATAGTATGCAATGTGTTTTGATATAGCCACCCAGTCAACGGGGTGATCTGCGCACACCCAACACTTCCCCCAATTCAGGGGGAGGAGGTGGTGGGCCAGAGTGGCCGAAATCACGGGGTTCACATGGAATCGATTTTTCAACTTGCATTCTCCCTTTGGGGACTCCAAAGCCATGAAAGCGACACGACAAACCAAACATGCACATGAAGCACAAAGCAGCACAGGTGCCGGGGACAGTTAGAGGGAGGGCGCAAGGGAGAAAGGGAGGGAGGGCGGGTGGGGAAGGGGAGGGCGAGGATCAGAGGGATTGAGGAGGAGGGGGCGAGCAGGAAATACGGCGCGCACGGACTGGCGGACTTGCATCCTGTGCCTGAGGGCAAAAATTCTATTGCCTTCGGCAAGGCACCTGGAAGAGGGGAGAGGTACGAGAGGGGAGTTTAAGAAGGGAGGAGACACATGCTGGGGCAGGGAGATAGTTGCATAAGGGGATGGCATGCATGGTCACGAAATGAAAACCATTTTGCTTGTCACATAGTGTCAGGCACCTCCGAATTGTTGGGGGCATGACCTTTCCCGCTACGTTTGCGCCTTGTTGCCGTGTCTAGTGCTCCTGTAATGTTGTTCCCTGGTACAATTGCTACGCAGGTTCTAAGATACCTTCTACTGAGGTTATGCATTTTGAACTTTGGTCATTCATGTGCATTTTTGTGCATTCTTCTGGGATTACCATGCTTGCGAAACAGACCCGGGTGAAGGAAGTAACCACCCACCTTGTCCATTTGGCGGGATGGAAGAATATTGCTCTCTCTTGCAATGTTCTATGCTAGACACCAGTGGTACATGTGGGACAACTTGAGCTCCGACACTGGCCAAATCGCGTGGTTTTACACCCCCCCCCCCCCGCCCCGGCCCCATACACCGGGATCCCGGCGAATCAAGTGCGCTCATCTCAATGCGAGTGCACCGCAAGAGTATGATACATAGCACCTGTCGTGGCACCTTAGATTCAGTCAAACGCTATTCACTTATTTTGTACCTCACACAGGTCGCCGCATGCTACTCAACTCGGATTAACGGCTCCTTACCATGTCCACAGCAAGTGCTCCGCAATTGAGCCGGCTTGGTGGTGGCCAACCAAGAGCGGGTTTGATTAGAAGCAATAGGTAGGGTTGGAGGGGGGGGTGACACGTTCATTTCAGAAAAAAATGGAGGAATAACTGCCAAGTTCAGTATGTGTGTTGGTAGGTAAAGTGTCCGCGTTGCTGTGCGACCCTATGCAGTTGAAGTGGAGAGTATTATCAATGGCACCCGACGACCTTGGGAACTTCTTGCGATGGGAGTTGGCCTTGTGTTGCAAGAAGCGATCGAGAAATAGTCACCACACTGTGCATAAGTTCCGAAGTTTGCATGTGATGGTATTGGTCCTTTTTTTGCTTGTTGAGTGTGTCTAGGGCCTAAATTTGTGATTGGGGGCATGCTAGCATGTTGTGTGGCATTGGTCCCACTCTAGTCGCACACATTTGGAACTTTGGTCATCCGTCTTCAACACAAGTTTTTTGTTGTTCGGCACAATGATTCCATGTCTTTCCAATGCCGGTATGCGGCCCAGGTGTGATCCGACCATTCACACCGCCGTAGGGTTGCATCGGCTTTCCAGCAATGGGTACCGAAAACCTCAAGACTACGGGTGTCCGAGGCGGTCATGGGGTTTGAAATACAATCATGGGGTGAGAAATGCATCAAGGGTAAAGTGCAACTGGAGGGGCTGCTTGTAAAGGGGAATTGGACATGGTACCTTGAACGGCTTGCATTGCGCATTCACGGTTGGTGTGCCACAGAAGTAATGAGATGGAACGGAGGCGGGCTTGCATTGGGCAATCGGACATGGTACACCAAAGTGGCTGCATTGCGCATTCACCGTTGGTGTGCCAAAGAAGTAATGGGATGGATTGGAGATGGGCTTGCATTGGGCAAATGGACACCGTGCATAGAACAGCTTGCATTGTGTGCCATTGCCGTTGGTGTGCAAGCGGAGTAATGAGATGGATCGGACAAGGGCTGTATTGGGCAATTGGACACGGTGCACGGCACGGCTTGCATTGCGCATACACCGTTGGTGTGCAAAAGAAGTAATGAGATGCATTGGAGATGGGCTTGCATTGCTTAATTGGACACGGAACACAGCATGGCTTGCATTGCGCATTCACCGTTGGTGTGCAAGAGAAGTAATGAGATGAATAGGACAAGGGCTTGCATTGGGCAATAGGACAAATTATACAGAACGGCTTGCATTGCGCATTTACCGTTGGTGTGCCACGCAAGTAATGAGATGGAACGGAGGCGGGCTTGCATTGGGCAATTGGACACGGTGCAAACACAATTGGACACGGTACACAGAACGGCTTGCATTGCGCAATAACCGTTGGTGTGCAAGAGAAGTGATGAGATGGATCGGACAAGGGCTTGCATTGGGCAATTGGTCATGGTGCACAATTGGGCTTGCAGTGCGCATTTTTGTTGGTGTGGAAGAGAAGTCATGAGATGGATTGGATATGGGCTTGCATTGTTCAATTTGACACGGTGCAATTAACGGCTCGTATTGCACATTCACAGTTTATATGCAACAGAAATAATGAGATGGATATGAGATGGGCTTGCATTGTGCAACTGGACATGGTACACCGAACGGTTTGCATGCGCATTCACCGTGGTGTGCAAGAGAAGTAATTAGATGGATCGGAGATGGGCTTGCATTGCTTAATTGGACACAGTACACAAAACGGCTTGCATTGCGCATTCACAGTTGGTGTGCAAAAGAAGTAATGAGATGCATTGGAGATGGGCTTGCATTGCTTAATTGGACACGGAACACAGCATGGCTTGCATTGCGCATTCACCGTTGGTGTGCAAGAGAAGTAACGAGATGAATAGGACAAGGGCTTGCATTGGGCAATAGGACAAATTATACAGAACGGCTTGCATTGCGCATTTACCGTTGGTGTGCCAGACAAGTAATGAGATGGAACGGAGGCGGGCTTGCATTGGGCAATTGGACACGGTGCAAACACAATTGGACACGGTACACAGAACGGCTTGCATTGCGCAATAACCGTTGGTGTGCAAGAGAAGTGATGAGATGAATGGGACAAGGGCTTGCATTGGGCAATTGGTCATGGTGCACAATTCGGCATGCAGTGCGCATTTTTGTTGGTGTGGAAGTGAAGTCATGAGATGGATTGGAGATGGGCTTGCATTGTTCAATTTGACACGGTGCAATTAACGGCTCGTATTGCACATTCACGGTTTATATGCAACAGAAATAATGAGATGGATATGAGATGGGCTTGCATTGTGCAACTGGACATGGTACACCGAACGGTTTGCATGCGCATTCACCGTGGTGTGCAAGAGAGGTAATGAGATGCATCGGAGATGGGCTTGCATTGCTTAATTGGACACGGTACACAGAACGGCTTGCATTGCGCATTCACGGTTGGTGTGCCAGAGAAGTAATGAGATGGAACGGAGGCGGGCTTGCATTGGGCAATCGGACATGGTACACCAAAGTGGCTGCATTGGACATTCACCGTCGGTGTGCCAAAGAAGTAATGGGATGGATTGCAGATGGGCTTGCATTGCGCAAATGGACACCGTACATAGAACAGCTTGCATTGCGTGCCATTGCCGTTGGTGTGCAAGCGGAGTAATGAGATGGATCGGACCAGGGCTGTATTGGGCAATTGGACACGATGCACGGCACGGCTTGCATTGCGCATACACCGTTGGTGTGCAAAAGAAGTAATGAGATGCATTGGAGATGGGCTTGCATTGCTTAATTGGACACGGAACACATCATGGCTTGCATTGCGCATTCACCGTTGGTGTGCAAGAGAAGTAACGAGATGAATAGGACAAGGGCTTGCATTGGGCAATAGGACAAATTATACAGAACGGCTTGCATTGCGCATTTACTGTTGGTGTGCCACACAAGTAATGAGATGGAACGGAGGCGGGCTTGCATTGGGCAATTGGACACAGTGCAAACACAATTGGACACAGTACACAGAACGGCTTGCATTGCGCAATAACCGTTGGTGTGCAAGAGACGTGATGAGATGAATGGGACAAGGGCTTGCATTGGGCAATTGGTCATGGTGCACAGTTGGGTTTGCAGTGCGCATTTTTGTTGGTGTGGAAGAGAAGTCATGAGATGGATTGGAGATGGGCTTGCATTGTTCAATTTGACACGGTGCAATTAACGGCTCGTATTGCACATTCACGGTTTATATGCCACAGAAATAATGAGATGGATATGAGATGGGCTTGCATTGTGCAACTGGACATGGTACACCGAACGGTTTGCATGTGCGTTCACCGTGGTGTGCAAGAGAAGTAATGAGATGCATCGGAGATGCACTTGCATTGCTTAATTGGACACGGTACACACAACGGCTTGCATTGCGCATTCACGGTTGGTGTGCAAAAGAAGTAATGAGATGCATTGGAGATGGGCTTGCATTGCTTAATTGGACACGGAACACAACATGGCTTGCATTGCGCATTCACCGTTGGTGTGCAAGAGAAGTAATGAGATGAATAGGACAAGGGCTTGCATTGGGCAATAGGACAAATTATACAGAACGGCTTGCATTGCGCATTTACCGTTGGTGTGCAAGAGAAGTAACGAGATGAATAGGACAAGGGCTTGCATTGGGCAATAGGACAAATTATACAGAACGGCTTGCATTGCGCATTTACCGTTGGTGTGCCACGCAAGTAATGAGATGGAACGGAGGCGGGCTTGCATTGGGCAATTGGACACGGTGCAAACACAATTGGACACGGTACACAGAACGGCTTGCATTGCGCAATAACCGTTGGTGTGCAAGAGAAGTGATGAGATGAATGGGACAAGGGCTTGCATTGGGCAATTGGTCATGGTGCACAATTCGGCATGCAGTGCGCATTTTTGTTGGTGTGGAAGTGAAGTCATGAGATGGATTGGAGATGGGCTTGCATTGTTCAATTTGACACGGTGCAATTAACGGCTCGTATTGCACATTCACGGTTTATATGCAACAGAAATAATGAGATGGATATGAGATGGGCTTGCATTGTGCAACTGGACATGGTACACCGAACGGTTTGCATGCGCATTCACCGTGGTGTGCAAGAGAGGTAATGAGATGCATCGGAGATGGGCTTGCATTGCTTAATTGGACACGGTACACAGAACGGCTTGCATTGCGCATTCACGGTTGGTGTGCCAGAGAAGTAATGAGATGGAACGGAGGCGGGCTTGCATTGGGCAATCGGACATGGTACACCAAAGTGGCTGCATTGGACATTCACCGTCGGTGTGCCAAAGAAGTAATGGGATGGATTGCAGATGGGCTTGCATTGCGCAAATGGACACCGTACATAGAACAGCTTGCATTGCGTGCCATTGCCGTTGGTGTGCAAGCGGAGTAATGAGATGGATCGGACCAGGGCTGTATTGGGCAATTGGACACGATGCACGGCACGGCTTGCATTGCGCATACACCGTTGGTGTGCAAAAGAAGTAATGAGATGCATTGGAGATGGGCTTGCATTGCTTAATTGGACACGGAACACATCATGGCTTGCATTGCGCATTCACCGTTGGTGTGCAAGAGAAGTAACGAGATGAATAGGACAAGGGCTTGCATTGGGCAATAGGACAAATTATACAGAACGGCTTGCATTGCGCATTTACTGTTGGTGTGCCACACAAGTAATGAGATGGAACGGAGGCGGGCTTGCATTGGGCAATTGGACACAGTGCAAACACAATTGGACACAGTACACAGAACGGCTTGCATTGCGCAATAACCGTTGGTGTGCAAGAGACGTGATGAGATGAATGGGACAAGGGCTTGCATTGGGCAATTGGTCATGGTGCACAGTTGGGTTTGCAGTGCGCATTTTTGTTGGTGTGGAAGAGAAGTCATGAGATGGATTGGAGATGGGCTTGCATTGTTCAATTTGACACGGTGCAATTAACGGCTCGTATTGCACATTCACGGTTTATATGCCACAGAAATAATGAGATGGATATGAGATGGGCTTGCATTGTGCAACTGGACATGGTACACCGAACGGTTTGCATGTGCGTTCACCGTGGTGTGCAAGAGAAGTAATGAGATGCATCGGAGATGCACTTGCATTGCTTAATTGGACACGGTACACACAACGGCTTGCATTGCGCATTCACGGTTGGTGTGCAAAAGAAGTAATGAGATGCATTGGAGATGGGCTTGCATTGCTTAATTGGACACGGAACACAACATGGCTTGCATTGCGCATTCACCGTTGGTGTGCAAGAGAAGTAATGAGATGAATAGGACAAGGGCTTGCATTGGGCAATAGGACAAATTATACAGAACGGCTTGCATTGCGCATTTACCGTTGGTGTGCAAGAGAAGTAACGAGATGAATAGGACAAGGGCTTGCATTGGGCAATAGGACAAATTATACAGAACGGCTTGCATTGCGCATTTACCGTTGGTGTGCCACGCAAGTAATGAGATGGAACGGAGGCGGGCTTGCATTGGGCAATTGGACACGGTGCAAACACAATTGGACACGGTACACAGAACGGCTTGCATTGCGCAATAACCGTTGGTGTGCAAGAGAAGTGATGAGATGGATCGGACAAGGGCTTGCATTGGGCAATTGGACACGGTACACAATCCGGCTTGCAATGCGCATTTTTGTTGGTCTGGAAGAGAAGTCATGAGATGGATTGGAGATGGGCTTGCATTGTTCAATTCGACACGGTGCAATGAACGGCTCGTATTGCACATTCACGGTTTATATGCAACAGAAATAATGAGATGGATAGGAGATGGGCTTGCATTGTGCAACTGGACATGGTACACCGAACGGTTTGCATGCGCATTCACCGTGGTGTGCAAGAGAAGTAATGAGATGCATCGGAGATGGGCTTGCATTGCTTAATTGGACACGGTACACAGAACGGCTTGCATTGCGCATTCACGGTTGGTGTGCCAGAGAAGTAATGAGATGGAACGGAGGCGGGCTTGCATTGGGCAATCGGACATGGTACACCAAAGTGGCTGCATTGGGCATTCACCGTCGGTGTGCCAAAGAAGTAATGGGATGGATTGCAGATGGGCTTGCATTGCGCAAATGGACACCGTACATAGAACAGCTTGCATTGCGTGCCATTGCCGTTGGTGTGCAAGCGGAGTAATGAGATGGATCGGACCAGGGCTGTATTGGGCAATTGGACACGATGCACGGCACGGCTTGCATTGCGCATACACCGTTGGTGTGCAAAAGAAGTAATGAGATGCATTGGAGATGGGCTTGCATTGCTTAATTGGACACGGAACACAGCATGGCTTGCATTGCGCATTCACCGTTGGTGTGCAAGAGAAGTAACGAGATGAATAGGACAAGGGCTTGCATTGGGCAATAGGACAAATTATACAGAACGGCTTGCATTGCGCATTTACCGTTGGTGTGCCAGACAAGTAATGAGATGGAACCAAGGCGGGCTTGCATTGGGCAATTGGACACGGTGCAAACACAATTGGACACGGTACACAGAACGGCTTGCATTGCGCAATAACCGTTGGTGTGCAAGAGAAGTGATGAGATGGATCGGACAAGGGCTTGCATTAAGCAATTGGACACGGTACACAATTTGGCTTGCAATGCGCATTTTCGTTGGTGTGGAAGAGAAGTCATGAGATGGATTTGAGATGGGCTTGCATTGTTCAATTCGACACGGTGCAATGAACGGCTCGTATTGCACATTCACGGTTTATATGCAACAGAAATAATGAGATGGATATGAGATGGGCTTGCATTGTGCAACTGGACATGGTAGAGCGAACGGTTTGCATGCGCATTCACCGTGGTGTGCAAGAGAGGTAATGAGATGCATCGGAGATGGGCTTGCATTGCTTAATTGGACACGGTACACAGAACGGCTTGCATTGCGCATTCACGGTTGGTGTGCCAGAGAAGTAATGAGATGGAACGGAGGCGGGCTTGCATTGGGCAATCGGACATGGTACACCAAAGTGGCTGCATTGGACATTCACCGTCGGTGTGCCAAAGAAGTAATGGGATGGATTGGAGATGGGCTTGCATTGGGCAAATGGACACCGTACATAGAACCGCTTGCATTGCGTGCCATTGCCGTTGGTGTGCAAGCGGAGTAATGAGATGGATCGGACCAAGGTTGTATTGGGCAATTGGACACGATGCACAGAACGGCTTGCATTGCGCATACACCGTTGGTGTGCAAAAGAAGTAATGAGATGCATTGGAGATGGGCTTGCATTGCTTAATTGGACACGGAACACAGCATGGCTTGCATTGCGCATTCACCGTTGGTGTGCAAGAGAAGTAACGAGATGAATAGGACAAGGGCTTGCATTGGGCAATAGGACAAATTATACAGAACGGCTTGCATTGCGCATTTACCGTTGGTGTGCCAGAAAAGTAATGAGATGGAACGGAGGCGGGCTTGCATTGGGCAATTGGACACGGTGCAAACACAATTGGACACGGTACACAGAACGGCTTGCATTGCGCATTAACCGTTGGTGTGCAAGAGAAGTGATGAGATGGATCGGACAAGGGCTTGCATTGGGCAATTGGTCATGGTGCACAATTTGGCTTGCAGTGCGCATTTTTGTTGGTGTGGAGGAGAAGTCATGAGATGGATTGGAGATGGGCTTGCATTGTTCAATTTGACACGGTGCAATTAACGGCTCATATTGCACATTCACAATTTATATGCAACAGAAATAATGAGATGGATATGAGATGGGCTTGCATTGTGCAACTGGACATGGTACACCGAACGGTTTGCATGCGCATTCACCGTGGTGTGCAAGAGAGGTAATGAGATGCATCGGAGATGGGCTTGCATTGCTTAATTGGACACGGTACACAGAACGGCTTGCATTGCGCATTCACGGTTGGTGTGCCAGAGAAGTAATGAGATGGAACGGAGGCGGGCTTGCATTGGGCAATCGGACATGGTACACCAAAGTGGCTGCATTGGACATTCACCGTCGGTGTGCCAAAGAAGTAATGGGATGGATTGGAGATGGGCTTGCATTGGGCAAATGGACACCGTACATAGAACAGCTTGCATTGCGTGCCATTGCCGTTGGTGTGCAAGCGGAGTAATGAGATGGATCGGACCAGGGCTGTATTGGGCAATTGGACACGATGCACAGAACGGCTTGCATTGCGCATACACCGTTGGTGTGCAAAAGAAGTAATGAGATGCATTGGAGATGGGCTTGCATTGCTTAATTGGACACGGAACACAGCATGGCTTGCATTGCGCATTCACCGTTGGTGTGCAAGAGAAGTAACGAGATGAATAGGACAAGGGCTTGCATTGGGCAATAGGACAAATTATACAGAACGGCTTGCATTGCGCATTTACCGTTGGTGTGCCAGACAAGTAATGAGATGGAACGGAGGCGGGCTTGCATTGGGCAATTGGACACGGTGCAAACACAATTGGACACGGTACACAGAACGGCTTGCATTGCGCAATAACCGTTGGTGTGCAAGAGAAGTGATGAGATGGATCGGACAAGGGCTTGCATTGGGCAATTGGACACGGTACACAATTCGGCTTGCAATGCGCATTTTTGTTGGTGTGGAAGAGAAGTCATGAGATGGATTGGAGATGGGCTTGCATTGTTCAATTTGACACGGTGCAATTAACGGCTCGTATTGCACATTCACGGTTTATATGCAACAGAAATAATGAGATGGATATGAGATGGGCTTGCATTGTGCAACTGGACATGGTACACCGAACGGTTTGCATGCGCATTCACCGTGGTGTGCAAGAGAAGTAATGAGATGCATCGGAGATGGGCTTGCATTGCTTAATTGGACACGGTACACAGAACGGCTTGCATTGCGCATTCACGGTTGGTGTGCCAGAGAAGTAATGAGATGGAACGGAGGCGGGCTTGCATTGGGCAATCGGACATGGTACACCAAAGTGGCTGCATTGGGCATTCACCGTTGGTGTGCCACGCAAGTAATGAGATGGAACGGAGGCGGGCTTGCATTGGGCAATTGGACACGGTGCAAACACAATTGGACACGGTACACAGAACGGCTTGCATTGCGCAATAACCGTTGGTGTGCAAGAGAAGTGATGAGATGGATCGGACAAGGGCTTGCATTGGGCAATTGGACACGGTACACAATTCGGCTTGCAATGCGCATTTTTGTTGGTGTGGAAGTGAAGTCATGAGATGGATTGGAGATGGGCTTGGATTGTTCAATTGGACACGGTGCAATTAACAGCTCGTATTGCACATTCACGGTTTATATGCAACAGAAATAATGAGATGGATATGAGATGGGCTTGCATTGTGCAACTGGACATGGTACACCGAACGGTTTGCATGCGCATTCACCGTGGTGTGCAAGAGAAGTAATGAGATGCATCGGAGATGGGCTTGCATTGCTTAATTGGACACGGTACACAGAACGGCTTGCATTGCGCATTCACGGTTGGTGTGCCAGAGAAGTAATGAGATGGAACGGAGGCGGGCTTGCATTAGGCAATCGGACATGGTACACCAAATTGGCTGCATTGGACATTCACCGTCGGTGTGCCAAAGAAGTAATGGGATGGATTGGAGATGGGCTTGCATTGGGCAAATGGACACCGTACATAGAACAGCTTGCATTGCGTGCCATTGCCGTTGGTGTGCAAGCGGAGTAATGAGATGGATCGGACCAGGGCTGAATTGGGCAATTGGACACGATGCACGGCACGGCTTGCATTGCGCATACACCATTGGTGTGCAAAAGAAGTAATGAGATGCATTGGAGATGGGCTTGCATTGCTTAATTGGACACGGAACACAGCATGGCTTGCATTGCGCATTCACCGTTGGTGTGCAAGAGAAGTAACGAGATGAATAGGACAAGGGCTTGCATTGGGCAATAGGACAAATTATACAGAACGGCTTGCATTGCGCATTTACCGTTGGTGTGCAAGACAAGTAATGAGATGGAACGGAGGCGGGCTTGCATTGGGCAATTGGACACAGTGCAAACACAATTGGACACGTTACACAGAACGGCTTGCATTGCGCAATAACCGTTGGTGTGCAAGAGAAGTGATGAGATGGATCGGACAAGGGCTTGCATTGGGCAATTGGACACGGTGCACAATTTGGCTTGCAGTGCGCATTTTTGTTGGTGTGGAAGAGAAGTCATGAGATAGATTGGAGATGGGCTTGCATTGTTCAATTCGACACGGTGCAATGAACGGCTCGTATTGCACATTCACAGTTTATATGCAACAGAAATAATGAGATGGATATGAGATGGGCTTGCATTGTGCAACTGGACATGGTACACCGAACGGTTTGCATGCGAATACACCGTGGTGTGCAAGAGAAGTAATGAGATGCATCGGAGATGGGCTTGCATTGCTTAATTGGACACGGTACACAGAACGGCTTGCATTGCGCATTCACGGTTGGTGTGCCAGAGAAGTAATGAGATGGAACGGAGGCGGGCTTGCATTGGGCAATCGGACATGGTACACCAAAGTGGCTGCATTGGGCATTCACCGTCGGTGTGCCAAAGAAGTAATGGGATGGATTGCATATGGGCTTGCATTGGGCAAATGGACACCGTACATAGAACAGCTTGCATTGCGTGCCATTGCCGTTGGTGTGCAAGCGGAGTAATGAGATGGATCGGACCAGGGCTGTATTGGGCAATTGGACACGATGCACAGAACGGCTTGCATTGCGCATACACCGTTGGTGTGCAAAAGAAGTAATGAGATGCATTGGAGATGGGCTTGCATTGCTTAATTGGACACGGAACACAGCATGGCTTGCATTGCGCATTCACTGTTGGTGTGCAAGAGAAGTAACGAGATGAATAGGACAAGGGCTTGCATTGGGCAATAGGACAAATTATACAGAACGGCTTGCATTGCGCATTTACCGTTGGTGTGCCAGACAAGTAATGAGATGGAACGGAGGCGGGCTTGCATTGGGCAATTGGACACGGTGCAAACACAATTGGACACGATACACAGAACGGCTTGCATTGCGCAATAACCGTTGGTGTGCAAGAGAAGTGATGAGATGAATGGGACAAGGGCTTGCATTGGGCAATTGGTCATGGTGCACAATTTGGCTTGCAGTGCGCATTTTTGTTGGTGTGGAAGAGAAGTCATGAGATGGATTGGAGATGGGCTTGCATTGTTCAATTTGACACGGTGCAATTAACGGCTCGTATTGCACATTCACAGTTTATATGCAACAGAAATAATGAGATGGATATGAGATGGGCTTGCATTGTGCAACTGGACATGGTACACCGAACGGTTTGCATGCGCATTCACCGTGGTGTGCAAGAGAAGTAATGAGATGCATCGGAGATGGGCTTGCATTGCTTAATTGGACACGGTACACAGAACGGCTTGCATTGCGCATTCACGGTTGGTGTGCCAGAGAAGTAATGAGATGGAACGGAGGCGGGCTTGCATTGGGCAATCGGACATGGTACACCAAAGTGGCTGCATTGGGCATTCACCGTCGGTGTGCCAAAGAAGTAATGGGATGGATTGCAGATGGGCTTGCATTGGGAAAATGGACACCGTACATAGAACAGCTTGCATTGCGTGCCATTGCCGTTGGTGTGCAAGCGGAGTAATGAGATGGATCGGACCAGGGCTGAATTGGGCAATTGGACACGATGCACGGCACGGCTTGCATTGCGCATAAGGTGTGCATGGTGTGCAAAAGAAGTAATGAGATGCATTGGAGATGGGCTTGCATTGCTTAATTGGACACGGAACACAGCATGGCTTGCATTGCGCATTCACGGTTGGTGTGCCAGACAAGTAATGAGATGAATAGGACAAGGGCTTGCATTGGGCAATAGGACAAATTATACAGAACGTCTTGCATTGCGCATTTACCGTTGGTGTGCCACACAAGTAATGAGATGGAACCAAGGCGGGCTTGCATTGGGCAATTGGACACGGTGCAAACACAATTGGACACGGTACACAGAACGGCTTGCATTGCGCAATAACCGTTGGTGTGCAAGAGAAGTGATGAGATGGATCGGACAAGGGCTTGCATTGGGCAATTGGACACGGTACACAATTCGGCTTGCAATGCGCATTTTTGTTGGTGTGGAAGAGAAGTCATGAGATGGATTGGAGATGGGCTTGCGTTGTTCAATTCGACACGGTGCAATTAACAGCTCGTATTGCACATTCACGGTTTATATGCAACAGAAATAATGAGATGGATATGAGATGGGCTTGCATTGTGCAACTGGACATGGTACACCGAACGGTTTGCATGCGCATTCACCGTGGTGTGCAAGAGAAGTAATGAGATGCATCGGAGATGGGCTTGCATTGCTTAATTGGACACGGTACACAGAACGGCTTGCATTGCGCATTCACGGTTGGTGTGCCAGAGAAGTAATGAGATGGAACGGAGGCGGGCTTGCATTGGGCAATCGGACATGGTACACCAAAGTGGCTGCATTGGACATTCACCGTCGGTGTGCCAAAGAAGTAATGGGATGGATTGGAGATGGGCTTGCATTGGGCAAATGGACACCGTACATAGAACAGCTTGCATTGCGTGCCATTGCCGTTGGTGTGCAAGCGGAGTAATGAGATGGATCGGACCAGGGCTGTATTGGGCAATTGGACACGATGCACGGCACGGCTTGCATTGCGCATACACCGTTGGTGTGCAAAAGAAGTAATGAGATGCATTGGAGATGGCCTTGCATTGCTTAATTGGACACGGAACACAACATGGCTTGCATTGCGCATTCACTGTTGGTGTGCAAGAGAAGTAACGAGATGAATAGGACAAGGGCTTGCATTGGGCAATAGGACAAATTATACAGAACGGCTTGCATTGCGCATTTACCGTTGGTGTGCCAGACAAGTAATGAGATGGAACGGAGGCGGGCTTGCATTGGGCAATTGGACACGGTGCAAACACAATTGGACACGTTACACAGAACGGCTTGCATTGCGCAATAACCGTTGGTGTGCAAGAGAAGTGATGAGATGGATCGGACAAGGGCTTGCATTGGGCAATTGGACACGGTACACAATTCGGCTTGCAATGCGCATTTTTGTTGGTGTGGAAGAGAAGTCATGAGATGGATTGGAGATGGGCTTGCATTGTTCAATTCAACACGGTGCAATTAACGGCTCGTATTGCACATTCACGGTTTATATGCAAGAGAAATAATGAGATGGATATGAGATGGGCTTGCATTTTACAACTGGACATGGTACACCGAACGGTTTGCATGCGCATTCACCGTGGTGTGCAAGAGAAGTAATGAGATGCTTCGGAGATGGGCTTGCATTGCTTAATTGGACACGGTACACAGAACAGCTTGCATTGCGCATTCACGGTTGGTGTGCCAGTAAAGTAATGAGATGGAACGGAGGCAGGCTTGCATTGGGCAATTGGACATGGTACACCAAAGTGGCTGCATTGGGGATTCACCGTCGGTGTGCCAAAGAAGTAATGGGATGGATTGGAGATGGGCTTGCATTGGGCAAATGGACACCGTACATAGAACAGCTTGCATTGCGTGCCATTGCCGTTGGTGTGCAAGCGGAGTAATGAGATGGATCGGTCCAGGGCTGTATTGGGCAATTGGACACGATGCACAGAACGGCTTGCATTGCGCATACACCGTTGGTGTGCAAAAGAAGTAATGAGATGCATTGGAGATGGGCTTGCATTGCTTAATTGGACACGGAACACAGCATGGCTTGCATTGCGCATTCACCGTTGGTGTGCAAGAGAAGTAATGAGATGAATAGGACAAGGGCTTGCATTGGGCAATAGGACAAATTATACAGAACGGCTTGCATTGCGCATTTACCGTTGGTGTGCCAGACAAGTAATGAGATGGAACGGAGGCGGGCTTGCATTGGGCAATTGGACACGGTGCAAACACAATTGGACACGTTACACAGAACGGCTTGCATTGCGCAATAACCGTTGGTGTGCAAGAGAAGTGATGAGATGGATCGGACAAGGGCTTGCATTGGGCAATTGGACACGGTACACAATTTGGCTTGCAATGCGCATTTTTGTTGGTGTGGAAGAGAAGTCATGAGATGGAATAGGATGGGCTTGCATTGTTCAATTTCATACGGTGCAATTAACAGCTCGTATTGCACATTCACGTTTTAAATGCAAGAGAAATAATGAGATGGAAATGAGATGGGCTTGCATTGTGCAACTGGACATGGTACACCGAACGGTTTGCATGCGCATTCACCGTGGTGTGCAAGAGAAGTAATGAGATGCATCGGAGATGGGCTTGCATTGCTTAATTGGACACGGTACACAGAACGGCTTGCATTGCGCATTCACGGTTGGTGTGCCAGAGAAGTAATGAGATGGAACGGAGGCGGGCTTGCATTGGGCAATCTGACATGGTACACCAAAGTGGCTGCATGGGACATTCACCGTCGGTGTGCCAAAGAAGTAATGGGATGGATTGAAGATGGGCTTGCATTGCGCAAATGGACACCGTACATAGAAGAGCTTGCATTGCGTGCCATTGCCGTTGGTGTGCAAGCGGGGTAATGAGATGGATCGGACCAGGGCTGTATTGGGCAATTGGACACGATGCACGGCACGGCTTGCATTGCGCATACACCGTTGGTGTGCAAAAGAAGTAATGAGATGCATTGGAGATGGGCTTGCATTGCTTAATTGGACACGGAACACAGCATGGCTTGCATTGCGCATTCACCGTTGGTGTGCAAGAGAAGTAATGAGATGAATAGGACAAGGGCTTGCATTGGGCAATAGGACAAATTATACAGAACGGCTTGCATTGCGCATTTACCGTTGGTGTGCCAGACAAGTAATGAGATGGAACGGAGGCGGGCTTGCATTGGGCAATTGGACACGGTGCAAACACAATTGGACACGTTACACAGAACGGCTTGCATTGCGCAATAACCGTTGGTGTGCAAGAGAAGTGATGAGATGAATGGGACAAGGGCTTGCATTGGGCAATTGGACACGGTACACAATTTGGCTTGCAATGCGCATTTTTGTTGGTGTGGAAGAGAAGTCATGAGATGGATTGGAGATGGGCTTGCATTGTTCAATTGGACATGGTGCAATTAACGGCTCGTATTGCACATTCACGGTTTATATGCAACAGAAATAATGAGATGGATATGAGATGGGCTTGCATTGTGCAACTGGACATGGTACACCGAACGGTTTGCATGCGCATTCACCGTGTTGTGCAAGAGAAGTAATGAGATGCATCGGAGATGGGCTTGCATTGCTTAATTGGACCAGGTACACAGAACGGCTTGCATTGCGCATTCACGGTTGGTGTGCCAGTAAAGTAATGAGATGGAACGGAGGCGGGCTTGCATTGGGCAATCGGACATGGTACACCAAAGTGGCTACATTGGACATTCACCGTCGGTGTGCCAAAGAAGTAATGGGATGGATTGGAGATGCGCTTGCATTGGGCAAATGGACACCGTACATAGAACAGCTTGCATTGCGTGCCATTGCCGTTGGTGTACAAGCTGAGTAATGAGATGGATCGGACCACGGATGTATTGGGCAATTGGACACGATGCACGGCACGGCTTGCATTGCGCATACACCGTTGGTGTGCAAAAGAAGTAATGAGATGCATTGGAGATGGGCTTGCATTGCTTAATTGGACACGGAACACAGCATGGCTTGCATTGCGCATTCATCGTTGGTGTGCAAGAGAAGTGATGAGATGGATCGGACAAGGGCTTGCATTGGGCAATTGGACACGGTACACAATTCGGCTTGCAATGCGCATTTTTGTTGGTGTGGAAGAGAAGTCATGAGATGGATTGGAGATGGGCTTGCATTGTTCAATTCGACACGGTGCAATTAACAGCTCGTATTGCACATTCACGGTTTATATGCAAGAGAAATAATGAGATGGATATGAGATGGGCTTGCATTGTGCAACTGGACATGGTACACCGAACGGCTTGCATGCGCATTCACCGTGGTGTGCAAGAGAAGTAATGAGATGCATCGGAGATGGGCTTGCATTGCTTAATTGGACACGGTACACAGGACGGCTTGCATTTCGCAGTCACGGTTGGTGTGCCAGAGAAGTAATGAGATGGAACGGAGGCGGGCTTGCATTGGGCAATGGGACACAGTACACAAAAGAACTTGCATTGCGCAAAAACCGTTGGTGTGCAAAGAAGTAATGAGATGAATGGGACAAGAGCTTGCATTGGGCGATTGGACATGGTGGCTAATGCAAGCCCATCTCCAATGCATCTCATGACTTCTCTTCCACACCAACGGTACATCCACATTGCAAGCCAAATTGTGGACCTGTTCAATAGGACACGGTGCAATTAACGGCTCGTATTGCACATTCATGGTTTATGTGCAAGAGAAATAATGAGATGCATCGGATATGGGCTTGCATTGCTTAATTGGACACGGTGCACAGAACGGCTTGCATCGCGCATTCACCGTTGGAGTGCCAAACAAGAAATGAGATGGAATGGAGGCGGGCTTGCATTAGGCAATTGGACATGGTACACAGAACGGCTTGCATTCCGAATTCAACTTTGGTGTGCAAGAGAAGTGATGAGATAGATCGGACAAGGGCTTGCATTGGGCAATAGGACATAGTACACAATTTGGCTTGCAATGCACATTTACCCGTGGTGTGGAAGAGAAGTCATGAGATGAATTGGAGATGGGCTTGCATTGTTCAATTGGACACGGTGCAAGTAACGGCTCGCATTGCGCATTCACGATTTATATGCAAGAGAAATAACGAGATATGTGAGATGGGCTTGCATTGTGCAATCGGACATGGTACACCGAACGGTTTGCATTGCGCATTCACCGTGGTGTGCAACACAAGTAATGAGATGGATAGAAGAATGACTGGCATTGGGCAATTGGACATGGTGCATTGAACCGCATGCATTGTGCCACTATTGTTGGTGTGGATGAAGAGCAACAGTAGTGATTGAAGCATTGGATGTTGCAATCTTGGTGCCCCCGGATGTTTGTGGCCAAAAGTGAGAATTGGGGGAGCTTTCCCAAAACGTTTGAATCACCCTTCGGCCTTTGGCAAGCGACGGCAAAAGACTATATTGCTACCGGCGCCCCCGGCTGCAAAGCTCAAGCCCATGCCATTCGTGACTTGAGTCCGGTCATCTCAAGTGAAACAAATTCACTTCTTGAGACCTTACAATTTTTTGATAACTAGTTTTTGATGACTAGTTTGATGACTAGGGGTGTGTTGATGTTTGAGAAGTATCATTGCTTTTGCCTCTGCGCCTCGGTCCTTGGTGTTCATGTTCATCAAGGGGCGATTGTGCTCTTGTAAGGATCACGTCTTCCATCGCATGGCATCACCTCACATGTGTACTTGCTGGCTGCTTCTTGGAGGGATGATCGTTGGAGGGTGTGTTGCTGTTGTTGCTACACTAGAGCGCATGGTTAAGGGACCTCTTTGCACCACGTTTATTGGGAGTAGAGGGAGCACCTTCCTTGCCCAATGGTGTTGCTGTGGCACAAGGTGAGGTAGGCAAAGTTGCAGGAGTAGCGGGAGCCGCTTGGATGCAAGAGGACGATTGTTGTGCGGACGCCTTGAATGGTGTCGCGCAGAGCTTGCAACGCTTTGATCTTCCCTCGTCCCACTGCTTCTTTGAAAACCCAACCCGCGGGCCAACAACATCACATGATGAACACTTGACAGCCAAGTGTTGAGGACTCTTTGGACGATGACCAACCATGCACTTTTTACAACGTTGTGCCCCAGCCCCCTTGGGACCCCTGCCCCAACACCGAAATAGGGTGAAAAATAAATGAAGAGGGCATTCGTCTTTTAGCGTCCATTGGAATATGTACAGAGGTCGAGGGGCGGGGAGGTGGGCCGAGTCGAGTTTAGGCGCCCGTGTCCTCCCCTACAAGCCCCCCGCCTGAGCGTGCACGGCAGCCAGGAGGGACGCGCGAGAGGGGACTAGCTCGCTCCCGTGCTTGCCCTGCCGTGCCGCCGCCGCTACGGCCGTGTGGACTGCGGAGACGAAGGTGCTGAAGGCGCATTAGCCACGGGATTAGAGGAGCCTTGCCTCGCGTCTTCGGTTGGAGTGCGGGAAGGGGGCGCGCGGTGCATGTCCGCTATGGAACTTGTGGCCTTTGGCTGTGGCCGTCTGCGACCCCGGGGTGGGGATCGACACTGCGGTAAAGCGTGGCTACTCAAGGCCGCTGAGATGTGGCTAAAAAAATTGGGGAGCGCCGCCGGGGGCCTGGCCGCCCGCGGTAAGGGTTGCTCTGTGGGGCGGGGGGCAGGAGAAGCAAAGTCCCGCGGTGTCGGAAGTGCCCTTGGCGGACTATCGTCAGGGTGGGCGCTCTCAGGCGCCGGCCTCGAGGTGTTTCCGGCGGTGGGCGGGGGGCAGAACGGGTCAGCATCCCCCCCTCCCGGCTATGCTGATCCTACACTCGAAGCCCTCCCTTGGTCAGTCACGAGGTCAGGCTTGGGGCGCTTCGGGGATCCGGGGCTCCCAGGACCTAGGGCCAGTGGGTTAAAAAATGAATAAAGAGGGCATTCGTCTTTAAACGTCCACTGGAATATGTACGGAGGTCGAGGGGCGGGGAGGTGGGCCGAGTCGAGTTTAGCGCCCGTGTCCTCCCCTACAGGCCCCCCGCCTGAGCCTGCGCGGCAGCCAGGAGGGACGCGCCAGGGGGGACTAGCTCGCTCCCGTGCTTGCCCTGTCATGCTGCTGCCGCTGCGGCCGTGTGGGCTGCGGTGACAAAGGCGTTGAAGGCGTGTTCGCCACGGGGTCAGAGGGGCCCTCCCCCGCGTCCCCGGTTGCGGTGCGGGGGGGGGGGGGTGTCCGCTGTGGATCTGGTGGCCTTTGGCTGTGGCCGTCTGCGACCCCGGGGTGGGGACCGACGCCGCAGCACGGCGCGGCTACTGAGGGCTGCTGAGATGCGGCCAAAAACATCAGGGAGCGCCCCCGAGGGCTCAGGCGCCGGGAGCAAGGGTTGCTCTACACGGCGGGGGGCAAGAGAGGCAGAGGAGCCCTCAGAGGCAGAGGAGGTAGGCGCTCTCATGCGCCGCCCCGGAGTTGTCTCCGGCGGTGGGCGGGGGGGGGGGGCGGGTCAACATCCCCCCCTCCCGGCTGCGCTGATCCTACACTTGCAGCCCTCCCCTGGTCAAAGGGGAAGTTGGGCTTGGGGCACTTCGGGGATCCGGGGCCCCCGGGCCCTTGGGCCTGGGGAGGGCGGGTCCCTAACGTCTTGGGGGACGCCGTGCACCGGAGGGCTGCAAGGGGGACGAAGGCTCAGAGGGCCTGGGAGGCGGGGCGTGCCCGACCGAGCCAAGAGGACAGCGCTGCCGCACCCGCGCGCCGGTCCTGCGGGACGAGATCTTGGCGGCCTGGTGCGACCGGAGGCGGCGCCATCGTGCACCACGGGCCCGCCGCAGAGCCACCATGCCCCTCGTGGCCGGCGCGGCAGCAACGGCTGATGCCCCAGCCCATGCTTTTGCACCCGGGGCACGAGGGTGCTCCATGCTCCAAGCGGAGCGCGCCCTCAGTGCCCCTGCCCGCCCCCGGCGGGCGGCTGAGCTTCAGAGCCGTGAGCGGGACGCTCTTGGGCGGGGCCCGGGGGGGCCTCCGGGTGTACGGGAGGAGAGGCGGCCCCCCCTCAAGGGGGCGAGGGTAGTGATCCATGAGAAAACGGACGCCCGGTGGCGGCCCTATATGGGCCGGCGTCCGCAGGTGCCGGACCCACGTGTCCCGGCAGTGAGCCGCCAGGCACAAAAGCTGCAGCATCACTCCGTGGCGATCTGCGAAGAACCGGCGGGCCGATGGGCCGGCACATGGACGGCCCCCCAAGGGGAGGAGGGAGCGACACCGTCCGAGGGGGGCCCCGCACGGCAGTGTGCCTGCCACCAGGTGGCGCTCGACCAGCCCCGAGGCTTTGCACAGGACTTGGGCCGTTCCCCCCTGCGGGAGGCGCGCACCCCGCAGACGGCGATCAAGGGAGGCCGGCAGCGCCCTCCCCACAAAGGCCTTGTAGTCGAGGGCCAGCTCTACCTGCGACACTTCCGCCGGCCCCGGCATCTAGGCCAGTGCCCCTGCCCATCGGACCAAGTCCCGGACAAAATCTTGAGGCCACCACCAGCCCAGCGGGGCCCCTGGCCGAAAGTGTGGCTGGTTGCGGACCGCATCCCCCGGGAGGGGGCCGACAAAATCGTCCCAGGGAAAAAGGCTGCGGGGCCGTGGTCGCGGCTAGTATGGGAACAGGGATTGAAAACGCACATAAAGAGGGTCTAAAACATGCTTTACATAGCATATTTGATCATTTTGAATGGTCAAAATATCAAAAAAAAATAGGTTTCAGAAAATTCCATTTTTGGGTTGCCGACGCTGAAAAAATGCATGAGCAAGTTGTGCCCTAGCCCCGTTGGAAGCCCCCCCCCCCCAACACCCAAGTAAGGTGAAAAAACCACAAAAAGGGTCCAAAACATGCTTTACATAGCATATTTCATCATTGTGACTGGTCACAATATCAAAAAGACTTTTTGCAAAATTTTCCATTCTTGACCTGTAGAGGGTGGAAAACTGCTTGAGCAATTTGTGCACACACCAAATGCCATTGAACCACCTGCAATTTTGGAGTTTTTTGGGGGCCCATGGCTTGGGCTAGAAGGGCCAAGTGGCCACTATGTGGGTGCCCATGGGCGTTCAAGTACCCGTATTGTCACCAAATGATCACCTAAAGCCATCCTAGAGGCAACAGAGGGGTTTCGGAAAAAGACGTAATGTGAAAAAACTTTCCAGTGTCACTAAATAGCCTACGCAACAGCAATTTTGAGGCTTTGATGGGCCCATGGCAAAGGCTACATAGGCCTAGCGGCCACTACGTGGGTCCCCATGGGTGCTCAAGTGCCCGTATGGTAACCAAATGGTCACCCGAACCAATCCTAGGGGCAACGAAACCATTTCATGAAAAATCAAATTTCGAAAAAAATTTCACGTGCCACTAAACAGCCCTGGCAAGCCCTGGCAAGGGGCCATATGGGGGGGCCGACTGGGGGTACCTGGAGTTGGGACCCGGGACCCACGCCATGGGTTAGGGGGTCCATATACAAGAAAAAAAGGTCTTCGGGACCCAGGTCCAAATACACACACAGCGGCCACAATACGCAAAGAAGTTTTGACCGCCCCCACCCCCCAAAAAGGGTCAAAATCCAAAAATTATTGGGGGGTTCTTTTTGGTCCTAAAATGATGATTTTACAAGGGGTTAGACGTCAGAAACCATACATTGGGGTATACTATGCGAACGACCCCAATAAGGGGGGTATACGACGCTCGCGCCTGCGCTTGATCTAACAACCTCTCTTCCTGGTGATTTTCTTCACTGGAAAACTGACGACAACTCGCGTCTCATTAAATTGGTGGAAACAACCCCCTTGAAGCGGCCCAAAAAGCCCAAACAACCCTTCTACTCCGAGCAGCAGGCACACAGAAAATGCCGTTCCGGCGCCAAACGAATTGTGAATGGTCGTCAGCCACCGCTGGAGAATCAATGACCGCCATCGTTCGACCGCCCGCAGCCACCCATTCCCTGCCAACCAACGGTTGGCGGTTGGCTACAAACCGTCAACAACTCAACACCAACTGCCGACTGTCAACCCTTCGGTCAGAAGCTGCCATGCCCTGCTGGCCCTGTGCCATGCTCACTGTGCAGCATCTCCGATGATCCCTGCACCAGGTAAGCAAGCAGACAGCAAGGAAAAACCTGCACCATCTGATGGGCCAATTTTGTGGCCTGCTGAATATCCCCCATAGCCCCTGAGGTCACCTCCTCCTGACCGAAGATCAGCTCCTCTGCCGCCCGCCCGCCCATGGCCACCTGCAGTCCCGCTAGCAGCGACTTTTTGCTCTGCATCACCGTGTCATCATCTGGCAGCAACTGCGTCAAGCCGCCGGCCGCCCCTCGCGGGATGATGGTGACCTTGTATAGCGGGGTGGCCCCGGGGGTGTGCAGTGCAACGAGCGCATGGCCGCTCTCATGGTACGCCGTGAGCTTGCGCACGTGCTCCGGGACGACGCGCGAGCGATGCTCCATCCCCATCAGAATCTTGTCTTTGGCAAAATCCAGGTGCGAATTGTGCACCTGCATGGGCAAAAAGCTGTGGAGCATGGGCAAAAGGCTGTAGAACATGGGCCGAAGGCTGTGAAGCATGAGCAAAATGGTGTGGAGCATAGACAACAGGCAAGGCATGGACAAGATTCTGTGGGGGCATTTTCAAAACACTCGGTGGCATACACCTGCGTGTAACCGTCCTGTGCCGCTTTGATGGCTGCCTGATTTACCAAATTCGCAAGATCCGCGCCCGCAAGTCCCGACATCGCCCGGGAGAGGCTGCTCGGGTCCACATCGTCAGCCGTCGGAAGAGGCTTCAAGTATGAGCGCAGGATGGCCGCCCGGCCTTGTACGTCCGGAAGCTCGACGCGCACCTGCGACAGTGAAAAGGTTGAGGCAAGGGTATCCGGGGGCCAAAAAATGGACTGACAAGCGAAGGCTGATGGTGACAGAGCAAGGACTGATCGCCACCGGTTAAGCAGGCACTGCATGGGGCCTGGCGTGGCATTAGTGACTGCGGGAGTGGGAGTGCCCCACCGTCTCTGACAGCACGTGGATCATCCCCTCCCTCCCCTTTGATCGTACCTGGCAACAGGAGTTGGTATTTACGCGCCAGTGCTTTCACAGAACCCATACCCGATTCCCCTTTTGCACGAAACCGTTCTGGACCACACGGGTGGTGTGCAGGCCAAGGGGAGAGTAATGGAGGGCGTGCGAATCACGGTCTGGTAAGCTCAGGTGTGAAAGTTGACTCCTGGTGCGCGCTCAGGACTGCGCGGTTGTTGCAAGGGATGGCTATGTGCGAGACACGGGGTGTCAAAACAATGCAGCTTTATTTGGCGGTCAAGGAAAGTAGCCGACGCTGAGTGGAAGGTAACCAAAAGGGGATCCGGGGCTGCAGGTATGGAGGGTGTTTGAATGGGAGGCGGAGGAGGCGGACCATCTTGTATGGATTGCTCTACTGTGTCAACAGAGGGGGCTATAACGCCATTCAGTTTTGTACACACTTTTTCTGCAGTTGCTGCAGTGTGATTCTTTCGTTGTTGTCAATTGTACTTTCAGTTTGGCCTACAATTTTGTGTCTCCGAGTACGAAGTGAGCACGCTGGTAGGTACCGACGCGTGCATCATGTTGGCCTGCATAGACCATGAAATAGTCAAGACTCGTAAAACAAATTTTGAATCTCTGGTAACCCACCCTGCAAATTGAGCAATTCCAAGGCCACCCCCCCCCCCTTGCCTGGACGGGTCCCCAGGGAGCCTGCCCTCAGGGTACCCCCACCAGAGGTAGACAGCGCTACAGGCCTACGGTGTGGGTGTCCAAAAAAGAGGGCAGTGCTAAGCACGTCCCAAGGACATCTAGCAATATCGCATACCCGCGAGTTTGGAAGCGAAGCCCTGGGAGCTGTTGACCCCTCTGGGGTCAGTCAAGGAGTGTCCCTGGCCAGCTTGACCCTCCTGAAAGCCAGCCATGGCGTGCAGTAGGGGGCAGCACAACGTCCACTCAGCAGCTGGAGCCCGTAGACCACCGGACCCCTCGTCTCGTGGCGGTCTCAAGGTTGGGCCCCCGTGCCATACTACTGGGGCCTGGAGCACTGGGCACACACAACCCCAGCAACAACGTGGAGCGAGCAGGTGTGCCACCCGCCGCCCCCCCACCCTGCAAAGGCCCCGGCCACGGCTAAAGCCCCACCATGCTGCTGCGCTCATGCACAGGTGAGAACAAGGGGAGCAGAACCCGGCAGTGGCCTGCAACAGGATGGTTCTCCCTTCCTCGCACACACACAGGCACGGCAGTACCTTGCGCTGGCTTGCGCAAGCGAGTGGGAGACTGTTAGCAGCCTGGCAGGCCTTGCCACTTTGCAGTTGGGTGGACAGGGGCCAGTCGTGTTCAGCAGGTACGGGAGCCCAAACCATGGCCACCAAACCACCAAAGGAGGTCGCAGCCCTCCCACCCCTGCACTCCCCCAACCGCCTTTGCATGCCAGTATGAGGTCCCATCAAGGCACAGCCATCCATGGCGCTAAGAAATGCAGAGGCAAAACAGAAGACAACAGCTGTTGTTAGAAGCAACTAGCACAGTCCCCGATTGTCTCTTAGAAGTCCACCATTGACAAATCCATCGATACTACCTAGACTATCAAAGGCACCCATCCCTTTATTAATCCAAGTCGCATACTTTGGGTTGAAGGGAGCATTAGAAAGGATGCCCCATATGGAAGCAATGGGCATGGTGTCCACGTAATTTGTGACAAAATAAGGAAAATGAGGGACGTGGTTCCATTCAGACAATCTTTCAACCTGTCGAATCTGAGCAACAACACCATTCAGGTATGACAAAAGCGGAGAGGAATCAAAGTGGCTACACAACCCCTGCGGTCTTGGGTATCCAACATGGAGAGAAATAACCCATCACATGGGCACCCTAACCTCACTAGCGCCCCAAGGTTTAACAAACGCAATTAGCAGTGGCTACAGGCTACAGTACAGGTGCTTGGCCCAGCCAGACAGCCAAATAACTGCACTGTACGTGCACTGTGCGCACACTGTGCGCGGGTGCCCCCTCAGATGCAGTGCTGAGTACAGTGGTCTACAACAAGGTGCTTAGGAAAGAGTCAGATACATGCTGTAGAACATGCACCTGTTTGTCAAAGCGTCCAGGGCGTGTCAGTGCAGGGTCCAGCACATCTGGGCGGTTTGTTGCGGCGACCACCACAACACGCTCTGACTTGACCAGGCCATCCATTTCTGTGAGAAGCTGGTTCAGGGTCTGTTTGTATATACCCTGGTGTGATGGGTGTTCTCCTCGCTTGCCACCGACTGCGTCCTGCAGAATAGGTGCATGCTGATGTGGGACAAGGGTTTCAGGGCGGAGTAGAGCTAAATGCCACACAATGGGGGGTGTTTCACCTGGCATGTTTTGATGAGCCCGGGTGTGGGACAATGCAAGGGCTGGGCAACTTGGAGCAGTGAAGAGGGTGTTTGCCACAGGACTTTTTTTTGGAAACCTGCAGCCCTCAGCAAACCAAAGCCACCCCAACCAAATGGTAGCAGAAAGGACCACATTAGAAGATTGAAAGAAAATCGTTTCACCACAAAGATTTGCATCAACCTGAAACTGCCGCGGTTTGCAGCCGTCGATCGCAAATTGGTTCATGCCCATTGCTGGCAGGTGACCAGAAAACTGCTCCAGGGCCATGAAACAATTGAACCAACCCGCAAGTTTCAATAGACTTGCAGCGAATCATGTGTCCCTTGTTGCGGCGCTGCTGACAAGCGTTCTACCCATGCAACAACAGGCTCTTCACCGTCACTGTGAATATCACGGAACTGTCCACACCTTAGCCATGACCCTACGATGGTCAGCTTGCACATATTTCCACAGCCAGCCCGACACCTTTTTGTGAAAACGTGCCGCTCAACAGTTTTTCCACTACGCCCCCCGCACCGTCTCTCCGGGCCCCACCATTGTACTGCCATAATCGGCTGTCAGCTTTAGATGGCTGTGTCACAAAAGTCCCAAAGCCTCTTGCTGCATAGATTCTTCAACTTTTCTAATTGCCTGAAAAAAATCTGGTGTGCCGCAGTGTTTCTATTTCAAAACACACTGCTGGTGACATGATGCTATCTGAAATAGATTATCTTTCTAACATTTTTTGAATCTGAAGCCATACACTCGTTTACTTTTTTTGCACGCTGAGTTACCATTCTTGAATGCCGTTATATTCTACTTCTTCGTTTTGCAAACACGTGCATCTAAACGTCCGCGAATGACATGATAAGCTACTCCAGGTACATCTTTGACATACCCTCCACAAATAAAACCAACAGGATTCTCCAGGTCATGATCAAAAACCGGTATATAAGCAGTAACGTTGAAGTCAGAAGAAAAATGAACATATGCTGCTGTTCGAAGAGCTAAATTAGAGAGTGCTGCAGGCTAGCATAATGTTTCGACCAATAATTGACGGATCAAAAGGCCAGTGTTGGACGAGGCTGGCTCTGCCACAACTGCCAAAGTGACACCTTGTTTGCGCCACTGTAACGTGGAAAAGATGCAAATTAGGTCCCTTCTATGTCATGCACTTATGCTACCAGTAAGAATGCATCTTATTCAAGCCCTAGCTCCTCCTCTAGCTCTGGGTCCTGAAGCCCATTTGTCATCGTGACAGTGACCCGGGCTCACATTCTAGCAACTCCTCTGGGCCAGCTTCTGATTGAGACACCAATGTCAGCCAATGTCAACAAACAGCAATGGCCTGAATGGGGCGCCACATGGCCGCCGGAGTTGTGGTCATTATGTAATGAGACTGGATTGACCGAAGAAAGAGACTGCGCAGGAAATCACAAAAAAGACAGCCAAACAAGACTCACGGCGCAGAAGAACGTGCATGTATGAAGATCCAAGATGAAACGAATGGCTGCCAGCAGAACACCTATCACACACATCACCCCAGACAACAGTTGCGATGGAAAATTTTGCCTTGAAGTGAAGCTAAATTTCGATGACCAATTTTTCAGAGGATGAACTTTGCACAAGAAGTACCACCACAGGGGGGCCGTATCCTGGCTTTTGTACGCGACTTCCCCCCAGTAGAAGTATGCCGAAGGCCCCGAAGGGGGGGGGGGCAGTTCTGGGAGGGGCTATGGGGGGGGGGGGGGTCTGGGACGGGCGATGGGGGGGGGTCTGGGAGGGGCTTTCGGGGGGGGGGGGGGTCCGGGAGGGTCGGTTGAGGGGGGGGGCTCCAGATTAGGCATTTTGGGGGGTACATACCATCACCCTAGACCTAACCCTAACCTTTGTAGCAAGCTGGTTCGGCCATGCCAGTCATGTTGATTAGGTTGAACAAGATCATGGCTGCTTTTTGCCATATCGTTGCTCTCCATTTTCGACCCCAACACCAACTCTGACCGTAGCCTAGGTTTAGAGCTAGGGCTAGGGCTAGGGTCATTTATAGCCCTTTTTAGTGTCTAGGGTGGACCTACGAGGTTTAGCAGCCGCAGCAAGCAAGCAGCACGCAAGCAGCAGCACGCGCGAAATGGGGAAAAATCAGACCTCCGTCGTGGTGCTTTGGATTTGGTTGAAATTTTGGTGCATGATATCTATGGGTGTGAAGTACAATCACACAAAGTTTGAACGAGAAACTCGACGGTGGCGACCGGCAACGGGCTTCGCGGGTAGCGCACCCAGGTTTCAAAATCTGTCAAAAATGACCAGAAAATGCCATTTTTGGGTAGTTACAGGTGCCTGGCATGTCCTTGTAGGGGGGGATTGGCATGGAAACCAATGTAGATGTTGAACGAACACCTTTGGTCATTGTCTAGTGGGGTTCACACCCAAGTAGTGGGCCCGGTGACCTCTTTTTGGGCCCATTTTCGACGCATTTTAACCCCTATAAGTTCCCAACCACCCTCCAGTTATTTCTTCACCGCCTGAACTCCGACAACCCTCGCCTAACCCCCCACCCTCGCCGTACCCAAATGTGCATGGCTTGAGTCCTATAGGGGTATTTGGTAAAACTGAGTACCAGACGAGGTAAAATTGAGTAAAATGTGGTAAAACTGAGTAGATTTGAGGTAAAACTGAGTAAAAAAATTTTAAAAGTTTTTTTTTGTACTCAGTAAAAAGACAATTTTTTTGAAAAAAAAATTGCATAAAAAACTGCACACTTTGATGGTAGGTGGTACTTTTGTTTAAGGGCATAAAGCCCCCGAGTCGATTCCCGGCCACTTGTGTTAGTGGCGCCCCACCCGGGCCAAACCATCATGTATATATCACACAACCGCTTCACCAAGGAGGGTTGAGTACCGTATGCATGCATGCACAGAGGAGGGAGGGATCACACAACCACTTCACCAAAGAGGGTTGAGTATCGTATGCATGCATGCACAGAGGAGGGAGGGAGGCTTGGGCCGACTACTTACAAGTAGTTACAAAAGACACGCTTGAAGATCAAGTTGGCCTTAGTATCTCTATAGTGAGGCTTGCCTCTCGGGGTGGGATTCAGCTTGCATCTCTCAAAGAGATCTTCTTTCTTTTCCAAATGCAGCTTTCTGCAAAATGCTTGGTCATTTTCCAATTGACCATCAGCATTTTGGGGGTATTGAGGAGGCAACGCATACCACTTCCGGCAGATCCACACACCTAGACGGGTGTCATCAGTGGCATTGGCATTGGCAGGAGTGGCATGAGTGGCATTGGCAGCAGTAACTGCAGCAAAAGCATCAACAGCAGCAGCAGCAGCAACGTTGGCCGCCCAGAATTGGCGCAATCCTACACAAATCTCGGATTGAGGCAAGACAGTGGTATGGAAGGTACAATGAAGAACCTTACATTCCTGGCACGCTATGGCGGGTGCGCCATCGCAAAAAAAGCATGTGTCAGGGGGGTCTGCAGATTTGGGCGTGGGGTACAACCGAGACACCTCCCAATGCATTGCCTGGGTCCTGGGTGTGGGGGCCAACTTGGAACCACTGTAGTACAAAGTAGCTTGTGCCATCTCACGCAACAACCACAATCTATCCTGTGGCACTTGCCATTCGCCTTTGACAACACGTCTAGACAAGGCACAATGCAACATCAACAGACATGCCAGATGGCAACTGACACAATCATCCTGCTTGATGAAGGTGGAATACAGGGGTGCAATTGCAAATGCAAGGGAACCGAAAGCATACAAAAACGTTGCCCACTTACTCCGCTGTTGTGGTTGGATGCCTTCTCGCTCCGCAAGCTCATCCACAACAGCCAACTCCTCCTTGTTTGCCCCAACAATGTGTGGCTTGTCAAGTATGGGGTCAAACTTAAGGCAAAGGTATTCACGGGTTGGGGCAACCCACAACAAGCGGAGCACCCAATGGAAATTGCCCGAATTATATGCCTGCGCCACAATCAACGCTGGTGCAAAAGACATATCAATGGACGCGCGTTCCAAAGTGCTACGTGCCCATGATTCAACCAACGCCTGTCGGCGTTGTGGATTGGCACACGACGCATTCCACAACGAATCACGGACTGCCCATGCCACACCCATTGTGTCCCAATCTGCACCGAGAGCGGTCTGGGCAGCCCACCAGTAATACACCACAATTTGAGCACAGTCTGTGACATAGCTCTCGGAGGTGAGGTCCCTAAAATGGCGTGCCTCGAACTCATATTGTTGAGCCAATGGACCTGGAACCGTGGCATGTAGTGGCGGCCCCCAATTGTCACCAAGCAATGCCTCGACCTCTGCCAAGGATGGGCGAAACGAGCCATGGCTATCACTGAGTGCCTTGCACACATTAGCAAGGATTTGTTCTGCAGGGCGACACCCAGTATGAAATGTTGGAGGGCTATCAGTACAGGGTGCTGCGACAACAATTTCGGACGGAATGGAACTAGGTGGGATAGGGTCCAATGGGGTACTAGCTACCTTGTCACAAGCAGCTACACCCACATTCACAGAGGGAGTTGCGTGGGTCCCTACAGCAATTTCGGACGGAATGGAATTGGGTGGAACACGGTTCACAGAGGGAGTTGGGTGCAAAATGGTCTTAGCATCCACCTCCTTCTCCCACTTCTGTAGCACCCATTTTACCTCATCCCTATCCTTGAACCGTCTCGCTAGGCACTCCAGTCCAACCAAGCAGTGAATGCACCCGTCGCAGTAGATGCACCACAAATACACGGCCCTATTGCATTGACCACAAGTGAACGGTGGACGGTACAGACACATTGAGTGCCACGAGGCGTTCCCGCGGGCCAACTCACGCTTCAAGTCTTGGCCAACGGAGAGGGGTTCTCCATCACAACTACTGTCACTGGAGGAGTCCTCCTCAACAACCCTTTCAGCCCTTTTTCGGCCACCTTTCTTGGCGGGGCTTGCTTGCGACTTGAACTCACGCACATGCGGCGGCTCAACACGAGAGGCAACTGTCCGCCTCACACGGCCGTACCTAAAGGGCCGGACGCCAACGTACTTCCATGAGTATCGCTAAGGCACGGTAAAACCAGGCTCCTTGACAAGCTCAAGGGTAAAGATTCACAAACAACCAAGCAACGGTACACTGCATTTGTATTCCAAGGATATCATCCGTGCCGACGGGACTCGTTGTAGCCGATTTCTTCGTGCATGCCTGGGTGCCATCCGCAGAGCTTTGCTGGTGGAGGACAATGTTGCATGCACGAAGGGCAATAGAAAAAAATGGGCCCCCTGCCGTCTAGGGAGTCAGCAAGGAGGAACAAATAATTCTTGCTACTATGTTCTTTAGTAGGGGTGTCCTTAACGGAAAAAAAAATGTTCCAGAACCAGGTAAGCACGGAGGGTACAATCAGAGCGGGGGGCAAAATCAGAAGTGGCCCACTTGTGGGCAAAGTAGCTACGTCACCCTTGCCGTCTCGGGGGACCCTCCCGCTCCGGAGCGGGGGGGAGGGGGAATCATAAGTGGCCCACAAGTGGGCAAAGTGGCTACGTCACCCCTGCCGTCTCGGGGATCCCCACCGCTTCCGAGCGGGGGGCAAAATCAGAAGTGGCCCACTTGTGGGCAAAGTGGCTACGTCACCCCTGCCGTCATGGGGATCCCCACCGCTGCAGAGCGTGGGGGGAAATCAGAAGTGGCCCACAAGTGGGCAAAGCGGCTACGTCATCCCTGCCGTCTCGTGGATCCCCACCGCTTCAGAGCGGGGGGCAAAATCAGAAGTGGCCCACTTGTGGGCAAAGTGGCTACGTCACCCCTGCCGTCTCTGGGATCCCCACCACTTCAGAGCGGGGGGCAAAATCAGAAGTGGCCCACAAGTGGGCAAAGTGGCTATGTTACCCCTGCCGTCTCGGGGATCCCCACCGCTTCAGAGCGGGGGGCAAAATCAGAAGTGGCCCATTTGCGGGCAAAGTGGCTACGTCACCCCTGCCGTCATGGGGATCCCCACCGCTGCAGAGCGTGGGGGCAAAACAGAAGTGGCCCACTTGTGGGCAAAGTGGCTACGCCATCCCTGCCGTCTCGTGGATCCCCACCGCTTCAGAGCGGGGGGCAAAATCAGAAGTGGCCCACTTGTGGGCAAATTGGCTACGTCACCCCTGCCGTCTCGGGGATCCCCACCGCTTCAGAGCGGGGGGCAAAATCGATAAGTGGCCCACTTGTGGGCAAGGTGGCTACGTGACCCGTGCCGCCTCGGGGATCCCCTCCGCTTCAGAGCGGGGGGCAAAATCACAAGTGGCCCACTTGTGGGCAAGGTGGCTACGTAACCCCTGCCGTCTCGGGGATCCCCAGCGCTTCAGAGCGTGGGGGGAAATCAGAAGTGGCCCACAAGTGGGCAAGGTGGCTACGTCACCCCTGCCGTCTCGGGGATCCCCACCGCTTCAGAGCGGGGGGCAAAATCAGAAGTGGCCCACAAGTGGGCAAAGTGGCTACGTTACCCCTGCCGGCTCGGGGATCCCCACCGCTTCAGAGCATGGGAGGAAATCAGAAGTGGCCCACTTGTGGGCAAAGCGGCTACGCCATCCCTGCCGTCTCGTGGATCCCCACCGCTTCAGAGCGGGGGGCAAAATTAGAAGCGGCCCACTTGTGGGCAAAGTGGCTACGTGACCCCTGCCGCCTCGGGGATCCCCTCCGCTTCAGAGCGGGGGGCAAAATCACAAGTGGCCCACTTGTGGGCAAGGTGGCTACGTAACCCCTGCCGTCTCGGGGATCCCCACCGCTTCAGAGCGGGGGGCAAAATCAGAAGTGGCCCACAAGTGGGCAAGGTGGCTACGTTACCCCTGCCGTCTCGGGGATCCCCACCGCTTCAGAGCGGGGGGCAAAATCAGAAGTGGCCCACTTTTTGGCAAGGTGGCTACGTCACCCCTGCCGTCTCGGGGATCCCCACCGCTTCAGAGCGGGGGGCAAAATCAGAAGTGGCCCACAAGTGGGCAAAGAGGCTACGTTACCCCTGCCGTCTCGGGGATCCCCACCGCTTCAGAGCATGGGGGGGAAACCAGAAGTGGCCCACAGGTGGGCAAAGCGGCTACGTCATCCCTGCCGTCTCGTGGATCCCCACCGCTTCAGAGCGGGGGGCAAAATCAGAAGTGGCCCACTTGTGGGCAAAGTGGCTACGTAACCCCTGCCGTCTCGGGGATCCCGACCGCTTCAGAGCGGGGGGCAAAATCAAAAGTGGCCCACAAGTGGGCAAGGTGGCTACGTCACCCTTGCCGCCTCGGGGATCCCCACCGCTTCAGAGCGGGGGGCAAAATCAGAAGTGGCCCACAAGTGGGCAAAGTGGCTACGTAACCCCAGCCGCCTCGGGGATCCCCACCGCTTCAGAGCATGGGAGGAAATCACAAGTGGCCCACAAGTGGGCAAAGCGGCTACGTCATCCCTGCCGTCTCGTGGATCCCCACCGCTTCAGAGCGGGGGGCAAAATTAGAAGCGGCCCACTTGTGGGCAAAGTGGCTACGTGACCCCTGCCGCCTCGGGGATCCCCTCCGCTTCAGAGCGGGGGGCAAAATCACAAGTGGCCCACTTGTGGGCAAGGTGGCTACGTAACCCCTGCCGTCTCGGGGATCCCCACCGCTTCACAGCGGGGGGCAAAATCAGAAGTGGCCCACAAGTGGGCAAGGTGGCTAGGTTACCCCTGCCGCCTCGGGGATCCCCTCCGCGTCAGCACGGGGGGCAAAATCAGAAGTGGCCCACTTTTTGGCAAGGTCGCTACGTCACCCCTTCCGTCTCGGGGATCCCCACCGCTTCAGAGCGGGGGGCAAAATCAGAAGTGGCCCACAAGTGTGCAAAGTGGCTACGTAACCCCTGCCGTCTCGGGGATCCCCACCGCTTCAGAGCATGGGGGGGAAATCAGAAGTGGCCCACAGGTGGGCAAAGCGGCTACGTCATCCCTGCCGTCTCGTGGATCCCCACCGCTTCAGAGCGGGGGGCAAAATCAGAAGTGGCCCACTTGTGGGCAAAGTGGCTACGTCACCCCTCCCGTCACGGGGATCCCCACCGCTTCAGAGCGGGGGGCAAAATCAGACGTGGCCCACAAGTCGGCAAAGTGGCTACGTCACCCTTGCCGCCTCGGGGATCCCCAACGCTTCAGAGCGGGGGGCAAAATCAGAAGTGGCCCACTTGTGGGCAAAGTGGCTACGTTACCCCGGCCGTCTCGGGGATCCCCACCGCTTCAGAGCGGGGGGCAAAATCAGACGTGGCCCACTTGTGGGCAAAGTGGCTACGTCACCCCTGCCGTCTCGTGGATCCCCACCGCTTCAGAGCGGGGGGCAAAATCAGAAGTGGCCCACTTGTGGGCAAAGTGGCTTTTTTCTACTAGGTTTTTTACTGAGTAAAAAATTTTTTTTCTTCTACTCAGTTCTTTACTGAGTAAAAAAGTTTTTTTCTCTGCTAAGTTTTTTGCTGAGTAAAATTTTTTTTTCTTCTACTCAGTTCTTTATTGAAGAAAAAAAATTTTCTACTCAGTTCTTTACTGAGTAAAAAATAATGTTTTTTTACTCGGTTTCGCAACTGAGTAGAAACCCCACTTACTGAGTAACAAATTGTTATTTTACTCAGTTTTGAAAGTGGTAAAAAAGTGTTTTTAAAAAAAATTTTACTCGGTTTTACCACGGACCCGTCCTGTAGCATGTGCCCGCAAAGCCCCTCTTACTTGCTACCAGCTATTGTGGTGGCGGGGGCCATCGCACTCAAGCAAGGCATCAATGAATCATTACGTGCCTAATGCATATGAGACGGGATCGCGGTGAAGCGAAAGCCGATTGTACTTTGTTTTTTTCGTCTCCTTGGAATGGTTGTGTATTGGTATAATTATGTTGCTCATCCTTTTGCAATTGTGGATATCACCTTGTACTAGGTATTTTTTCCTGTTTGAAGTGTAGTGTTTTAGTACAAAAGTGGCTTGTACTACTTGCTGATACCACGAAACATTTGTGTGAGAATGCAATGGGGGGGGGGGGCGTGCAAATACGATGACCTCTTTTGGGGCCCATTTTTGACACATTTTAGCCCTTATAAGTTCCCAACGACCCCGTAATGCGTGAAACAAGGAACATGCAACACTTGACAGGCACACAATAGCCGGATAGAGACATCAATTTTTTGGTACAGGTATGTTGCAGGAAGTACAATGCATTGTACAAATGCATCGCATTGGGTGGATTTTTTTTGGGTTTGTTGTGGATAACAAAAAGTTTTGCTCATAACAAGAGAAAAGAGGAACGGGATCGCGGTGAAGCGAAAGCTGAGCGCAGACGTCAACACGAAGCTTGGGGAGTACATTCATTCCAAGTGGAGTATGGGGTTAGGTTGCTCGCTTGAAGGTTAGGATGAACGTGGTTGTCCAACACCCAATGCAACACAACATATGCCGTAAGCTAAGGGCGACGTGAAACATTCCACTCAAGATGCACGAAAGGAATGGGTCGACCTTCCATCCTTTTGCTGCAGCACCAACCTTTTGTAATGATATGGCGAAATGGCACAAAGCGAAATTCAAAGGTTCCGGCCGCACAGGACATTGCTTGATTGCGTTGAAATGGACAGACACATTGGAGGTAATTGATGGGATCGCGATGAAGCGAAAGCCGAATACCAAAACATTCAAAGTTAGGACGTTGGATAGAGGATGGACCTCTAGTTGCTCAGATTAGGGCGAATTTTTTTGGTGACATGATCGTCTCCACAAGGCATGGCACTACCAGTGTCCCAAGATCGCAAGGAGATACTAAAGCGAGGCCAAATTGGAAGGTTGTGCTTTTTAGATGCGTCAAAAGCATAAATACCACAGTGCTTGAGGTAGATTGTGGAGTTGCCCCATTGCAAGGGAATAGGGTCACCAAAGTGAATAAGGAAAGTGTGCTTCGTGACAAAGCAATCGTCGTCAACGTGCGGACACGCAGCTGCTGGTGGCGAAAGGAAGACATTGCCAAAAATGATGTTTGCGGGGCAAAGCTGCATGCGGTTCAGCAGTGTAGCCATACTCGGTTGGGGTGGTTGATTTGGTCCTTCTGTAGGGAACACATGGGGTCCTTCATTGCATTGCCACTTTGGTAAGGTGCTATTTGCCACCATGCAGGCAAACACCGGATATGGGTTGCACATACCCACCAAAACGGGATGTGCCGTGGTGTCAATGCAAAGGTGATCGCTAAATTGATGATTGGAATCAATCCATTCAGTGGTAGGTGTCACCGCAACCATCATTAACCTACTCTCAATCAATGACATACATGCAACCATCATTAACCTACCCGACGCACGGAAGCAAATATCTGGTGGAGAGGGGAATATTGAACACACAATGACACAAGGCAGACTTTTTAACTTTTTTATCTACCTATCACACACAAGAGCAAATGTTGGAACTCATGCAGTGGAAAATGAATGGGATCGCGGTGAAGCGAAAGCCATTTGCAAACACAAAAAGGGGGAGGGGAATACAGACCAGACAGTGGCATTCATGCCATTATGGGATCGCGGTGAAGCGAAAGCCATTTGCAAACACGTAAAGGGGGAGGGAAATTCGAACCAGACAGTGACAGTCGTCCGATAATGGGATCGCGGTGAAGCGAAAGCCATTTGCAAACACGTAAAGGGGGGGGGGGATACAAAACACACAGTGACATTCGTGCGATAATGGGATCGCGGTGAAGCAAAAGCCATTTGCAAACTCAAAAGGAGGGAGGGGAAGACAAAACATACAGTGACATTCATGCAATAATGGGATTGCGGTGAAGCGAAACCTGTTGCCAATGCAAAAAGAGGGGAGGGGAATACAGAACACACAACCACATGCATGCAACCCTCAATCGCCATCCCCCAACCCCCAATTGCAACCCCCAATTGACTTTCCTCCACCCTAGTACGTACAAAGGCATAGGCACTACCCCACTAGCTCGGTCCCAATATTCAGTCTTGATTAGTGTTAGGACTCGGGTCACCGAGCTGGTGCAACCAGTCTTGGTTTTATGTCCCTTTTTAGTGTCCGGGGTGGACCCAACAGGTTTGGCAAGCAGCAAGCAAGCAAGCACACGCGAAATGGGCAAAAATCACAGCTCCGTCATGGTGCTTCGGATTGAGCCAAAATTTTGATGGATGCTACCTATGGGTGTGAGGGACAACCACACAAAGTATGAGCCAGCAACTCAAAAGTGGCGGCCGGGAACGGGCGTCACAAGTGCCGAACCTCCATTTCAAAATCTGCAATTTAGGGCCAAAATCAGCCTTTTTTTTGCACAAAACCGCCCTAGGACTTGCTGAAAACGGCCAAATGAAGGGAAATGGTGGCTACTTTACACATGCTGCTAGACTTCCCCGTGCCAAAGGGCCCTTTAGGGCCCTCTAATTCCACAATTTGTCGGCGAACCGCCCCTAAAAGGCCCCCAAAAGCCCCAGAATTTGTGCACAATGGCCGCCGACATCCCTAAACTAAAAACGACCATATCTTGGGCTACGTGGCTCCAAACGCAATTTCAAGCGCACCTAATCCACCCGCAACCACCCACTTTTGGTGGTTGACACCCCTCCAAATTGCCCTAACGGACGCCTAGACCCCCGTACCTAGGCCCAGTGGGCCGCGGCAAGCTGCAAGAGGTAGCCCAAAGAGGTGGGTGCCAAAATGGGTCAACAAGGTCCACCGGGTATGAAAAAATGACTTTCTTCAAAAATGATACTAGACCACATGGAATGCCAAGACAAGTGTTTTTTGGTGCGTTTTGAGCTTGTGGTGGCCCGTTTTGGCCCTCCTAAAATCCCAAAATTGCCTTGAAAATGGGCTGCTTTGGACAAAAAAATGGGTCAAAAATGGGTCACATGTGTGTTTTTCCAAAAATGATCCTAGACCATTTGGAGTGCCTAAACAAGCGAAATGAGCCCTTTTTGAGCCCATTGCAAGCCACTTTGGCCACTCCAGAGCCACAAAATGCCTTGAAAATGGGCTGTTTTGGGACCAAAAATCAGTGAAAAATGGATCAAAAATGTGTTTTTCCAAAGATACTTTTGGACTATTTGGGGTGCACAAACAAGTGGAATGAGCCCATTTTCAGCCCATGTTGAGCATTTTGGCGCCTCTCAAGGCCGAAAGCGCCTTGAAAATGGGCCAATTTGGGACCACAAATGGCTCAAAACGGGGTCAAAACCATGGTTTTCCAAAAATGATCTTGATCCAGTTGTGGTGCCCAAATGGATGAATACAGCTTATTTGCAGCCCCTTTGGAGCCGCTCTCATCCACTTTCTAGTGCGCACCTCATTTGTGATTGAAGTCCCCTAGACGATGTTCCTTCCCCCACCAGCTCGGTCCCAATATTCAATCCTGGTTAGGGCTAGGGCAGGTTAGGGCAGGGAGGGGTGCCATGTGGGCAAAGGGGGTGCCTCCCATCCACGCTCCAGCGTCTGGGCACGAGGGGTGGCATGTGGGCAAGGAGAATGAAAACAAATTTTCCGGCGCCTTTGGCGCGACCATATATATGGCTGGTAGCTATTGACCTTTGGTAACTAAGTGGGCCCGGAGGGCACGGGGGGGGAGTCGCATACCAGAAGTGAGGAGACGCCCCCCCCCCCCCCCGTGAGTACCACTCTTTCCGAGGGAGGGATGTCCGTTCACATCAGCCCCCGACTTCTTTGGTGTGAATAGCTAATTCACAAAGGACAAGTCACAGCTCTGTACAGTCGCATTGTGTATTGCGTGTGAAGAGCTTGACAAGGCATCTCCCTTGGCGCTCGACTTGATCCAGCTTGACCTCGCTTCTTGAGCTGAATAATGGGGGCACGTGTGTTCGGTAGCGGTGAGGGCTGAGCTGTCTCTTTGTGCCAATCCAAGGGATATTGTGAGAGCCGTGCCAGATATTGCAGTAACGCTGAGGGCTGTGCCCAAGGATTGTGCTGGTAGTGGTGAGAGCGAAGCAATCAGCAACATACAATCTCATCGATGAAAATTACGGCGGGTGCCTTGGCGCGAGCTTCTTTAAAGATCTCACGCACCCGCTGAGCTCCAGAACCAACCCAAATCTTGTCCATTTCTGCACCAGACACACAGAAAAAGCTGCAACTGGCCGACCCAGCAATGGCTCTTGCTAACATGGTCTTACCTGCAGCACATGCACAAAGCAACCACCGAATGCAGTTGCCAACCCAAAGCCACCACCAACCGCCAACGCATTCAAGGAAAGGGATGACCCTACCTCCCCAGACATCAACTACAATCTACAAATCTCCAGAACCCTGCATCGTGCTCCACCCTGTCAATCTTCTGCAGCTCTTGACAAACCTTCACAACGGTTACCAAGCATCAGAAACCCCGTATGATCGTCACAAATCCCAGGGGACCAGTCTGCTGAACCAGGTGCGAAAACCGATGAGCAACCCAAACTGATTGAAGCAGAGGGACGAAAAAAAGTTCGCATTTCTCTGTTCGCCCACTGGTTTGGGGCGGCAAAGGCGCGCTTGCACAACTGTACCCACGACTCTGTTGATTCATGCCCAGGAAAAGGATGTTGTAAAAGCATGGATTGTACCCCCCAGGGTATCTGGCCCGTTCTACACCCATTATGGACATACCCTCATTATTTGACCAATGGCCAACACAGCTTGTATGACTCACATTACGCCATGCAATGGCTGCAACAGTATTTGCTGTCAGGGATGCACACGCTGTATCTCGCCTGAGTTTCTGTGCAGCATCCTGCACTGCGTGTTGGATTGCAGCCCGTGTTTTGTGGCCCAAAATACTCCTCCGCTTTTTAGCATTGCTCCAAATATCTACTGTCTTATTTCCCTGTTGTGCAGTCTTCTGCTCACCCTTTTGTGTTGATGTAGTGCTCCAGGCACATCATGCTGAAGTGCCCAGCCTGCGACATTGTCTGGGTGCTTCTCACACAAATGTTATGTGAAGAAAGTCTAGGTTGGGCCTTGTGAGCATCTACCATAATCTTTGGGACAGTAGTTGGTCCATGAAACACAGCACAGATAGCAATGCAAAAGGGGGCATGCAGTAAGAACTATGGAAAGTTGCCTTGTTTGTGCGATCTGGTGTGGCCGAACTTTCGGCGGGCCGATGGGCCTGCCGGATGTTGCCCTGGCCAATCCTGGCCCAAGGGTCCCCAGAGGTTGTCATGGGTCGGCAGAAAAAGTGCATTCTCCACCCAACAAGTAAACAAATGGTTGCAGGTTACCTTTCAGTGAAAACGGTTTTCCCGATTCTTTCAAACAGGCCATGACCGGCCGCAGGCAATGCTAGCGGCTGCAGAAAAAATCCTTTTGCATCCTAGACTTGGTATACTGTCACAACATCCCCACGCTCACCCCTCGAGGGAGGTACCATAGAGCCCCGAAAGCCACGAAAAACACTGACATAACAAAAATGTCTGAAAATGAACGGCATGAACAGTGCAAGCGCTTGTCCCACTCAGCCTGCCAAACCCCATGGAGTCCGGTCCCAAAAACACTTTTTCGGATCGAATTTTAAAAACAGCAGAGGATTCATGATTTTTGATGCAGAAAAGGGGGGGTCATTTTTTGACCTTTTTAGCCCCCCCCCCCCCCCAGCTCCCCCTCCTCCCCTATTATTTCAGGTGTGGAGGGCCTAATGGGGGTCCCGACCAAAACTCATTGGGGGATACTTTTATTGGACAAAATAAGGATTCTACAAGGTGCACAGGGGGCAACTACAATCGAGCCTGATGCGACCCACCCCCCAGCTATCTGTCAAAACTTGTGGGGGGGGGGGGAAGTTGGGGTGGGCGGGGGGGGGAGGGTCGGCGGGAGGGTGGGGGCGGGGGTATTGGCAGCTCGGCGGGGGGGGGATCCCAAGAGGGGGAGGCCGCGCACGACCCACTATTACCACATGCATACCTCAAGGGTGTGTGTGTGTTTGGGGCATGGGGGTATAGAGGTATGTATGCGATAATAGCGATTTCTCGTCTTTGCCAGGAAGAAAGTCTTAAGGGTCTTAAGGGCGAAAGGCATAGTACCCCCTTCAACTGAGCATGAGACAAAAAATTTGGCGCCATTGGCACCATGGCCCCCGCACCGCTATCTTTCAATACTCGGGGGCAGGGGGGTCCTTAACGGGAAAAAAAAGTTGTTCCAGAACCTGGTAGTTTCAAAAGAGCCCGCGGACAGTACATGTCTTCACCCCGGTGTTCCCAATGGTTCAACCATGAGTCCCTAGCCCCAAATTTGTATAAGCACACAACCATATGATCCTAGCCCCACATGTGTTGCATGATAGCATCAGAGCCCTACCTCACACCCTGCACAATTCAACATGAACAAGAGCAATACTTTTTTCGATCAAATCAAGTGATGCAGCGTTCGACCACCCGAATGTTCCATCGCCGGTGGCACAGCTGATAACAAACTCCCTACAGCTGGTACAACCTTTGGAAGTGGACCCTGACACGCTCCATAAGCTCACCCTTCCCCCCGCTCACACTCAAACCATGCTTCCTAGAAGTGGCTTTAAACTCAACTTTAGTCCACTCATGCAACCTCCCCCTCTCCATTGCCTTCAACACCGCCTCATCCACATCATACGCAAACACCAACTGCGCGGCAGGGTTAGAAGAGGTGAGGGGGACAACTGAGGGGTTACGAAGGTCAGAAGAGGAGCTACTGGCAACTTCACCTGCCTGCTCCAAATCCTCGTCCTCACTGTCTTCGTCCTCACCCTCCAACCCAACCCCATAGACATCGCCAATGTCGGCGTGACGTGTCGCCCTCTTGGGGACAACCCACAAATCTTGAATGTCCAACTAGCCTGTGCCTGACCATCCTCTTCCAAAGAAATTGCCAAATCCTTGAAAGCCGCAAACCCAAGCAAACCACCATCTTCCACCTCAACCGCATGCCCTTGCTTCCGTTTGCGCGGGCGGAAGGGGGTCTTGCGAAGATCATCAAAAACCTCAAAGGGCCCCCAATCCTCTGGTGTCTCCCCATTGCACCTTACCCGCAGCGTCTCACACATGCGCTTCATGCTTTGACCAAAGTCTGTAGCCGTCGCGTAGCTAAACACTCTCTCACACGAACGCGAATTGCCCCAACCCAATCCTCCACTTTAGCACTACCATCCCACTCAGTTCGCTTGAATCGTGTCTGCACGTCTTCAATCAAACTGCGAAGAAATTTCATCCGGCTAACCTTGATGAGGCTACTCCCTACGTCAACACCCAACGATTCCTCCCACCCCCCTGGAATGACGTGGCGCGTGGTGTGCATGGTGTGCACATCATGTTCATCAAACCCTGGACGGCGGCAACCCCTGACCCTTGGTCGCTTAGACTTTCTTGCGTGTGGCACAAACCAGAGCAAAAACATCGCCAAAAAAGCGCATCGAACAAGCCCTGGGCCTTCTCACTACGCCCCAAACCAGGTCAGGTCAGGGGTAAAATCAGAAGTGGCCCACTTGTGGGCAAGGTGGCTACATAACCCCTGCCGCCTCGGGGATCCCCTCCGCTACAGAGCGGGGGGCAAAACCCGAAGTGGCCCACTTGTGGGCAAGGTGGCTACGTAACCCCTGCCGCCTCGGGGATCCCCACCGCTTCAGAGCGGGGGGCAAAATCAGAAGTGGCCCACTTGTGGGCATGGTGGCTACGTAAGCCCTGCCGCCTCCGGGATCCCCTCCGCTTGAAAGCGGGGGACAAAATCAGAAGTGGCCCACTTGTGGGCGAGGTGGTTACATCACCACTGCCGCCTCGGGGAGCCCCTCCGCTACAAAGCGGGGGACAAAATCATAAGGGGCCCACTTGTGGGCAAGGTGGCTACGTAACCCCTGCCGCCTCGGGGATCCCCTCCGCTTCAGAGCGGGGGGCAAAATCAGAAGTGGCCCACTTGTGGGCAAGGTGGTTACATCACCACTGCCGCCTCAAGGATCCCCACCGCTTCAAAGCGGGGGGCAAAAACAGAAGTGGCCCACTTGTGGGCAAGGTGGCTACGTAACCCCTGCCGCCTCGGGGATCCCCTCCGCTTCAGAGCGGGGGGCAAAATCAGAGGTGGCCCACTTGTGGGCAAGGTGGTTACATCACCACTGCCGCCTCAAGGATCCCCACCGCTTCAAAGCGGGGGGCAAAATCAGAAGTGGCCCACTTGTGGGCAAGGTGGCTACGTAACCCCTACCGCCTCGGGGATCCCCTCCGCTACAGAGCAGGGGGCAAAATCAGAAGTGGCCCACTTGTGGGCAAGGGGGCTACAAAACCCCTCCCGCCTCGGGGATCCCCTCCGCTACAGAGCGGGGGGCAAAATCAGAAGTGGCCCACTTGTGGGCAAGGTGGCTACGTAACCCCTGCCGCCTCGAGGATCCCCACCGCTTCAAAGCGGGGGGCAAAATCAGAAGTGGCCCACTTGTGGGCAAGGTGGCTACGTAACCCCTGCCGCCTCGGGGATCCCCACCGCTTCAAAGCGGGGGGCAAAATCAGAAGTGGCCCACTTGTGGGCAAGATGGCTACGTAACCCCTGCCGCCTCGGGGATCCCCACCACTTCAGAGCGGGGGGCAAAATCAGAAGTGGCCCACTTGTGGGCAAGGTGGCTACGCAACCCCTGCCGCCTCGGGGATCCCCTCCGCTACAGAGCGGGGGGCAAAATCAGAAGTGGCCCACTTGTAGGCAAGGTGGCTACGTAACCCCTGCCGCCTCGGGGATCCCCACCACGTCACAGCGGGGGGCAAAATCAGAAGTGGCCCACTTGTGGGCAAGGAGGCTACGTAACGCCTACCGCCTCGGGCATCCCGTTTGCTTCGGAGTGGGGGGCAAAATCAGAAGTGGCCCACTTGTGGGCAAGGTGGCTACGTAACCCCTACCGCCTCGGGGCTCCCCTGCGCTTCAGAGCGAGGGGCAAGATCACAAGTGGCCAACTTGTGGGCAAGGTGGCTACGTACCCCCTGCCGTCTCGGGGATCCCCACCGCTTCAGAGCGGGGGGCAAAATCAGAAGTGGCCCACTTGTGAGCAAGGTGGCTACGTAACCCCTGCCGCCTCGGGGATCCCCTCCGCTTCAAAGCGGGGGGCAAAATCAGAAGTGGCCCACTTGTGGGCAAGGAGGCTACGTAACCCCTGCCGCCTCGGGGATCCCCAGCGCTTCAAAGCGGGGGGCAAAAACAGAAGTGGCCCACTTGTGAACAAGGTGGCTACGTAACCCCTGCCGCCTCGGGGATCCCCTCCGCTATAGAGCGGGGGGCAAAATGAGAAGTGGCCAACTTGTGGGCAAGGTGGCTACAAAACCCCTCCCGCCTCGGGGATCCCCTCCGCTACACAGCGCGGGGCAAAATCAGAAGTGGCCCACTTGTGGGCAAGGTGGCTACGTAACCCCTGCCGCCTCGGGAATCCCGTCCGCTTCAAAGCGGGGGGCAAAATCAGAAGTGGCCCACTTGTGGGCAAGGTGGCTACGTAACCCCCGCCGCCTCGGGGATCCCCTCCGCTTCAAAGCGGGGAGCGAAATCAGAAGTGGCCCACTTGTGGGCAAGGTGGCTACGTAACCCCTGCCGCCTCGGGGATCCCCACCGCTTCAGAGCGGGGGGCAAAATCAGAAGTGGCCCACTTGTGGGCAAGGTGGCTACGTAACCCCTGCCGCCTCGGGAATCCCCACCACTTCAGAGCGGGGGGGCAAAATCAGAAGTGGCCCACTTGTGGGAAAGGTGGCTACGTAAACCCTGCCGCCTAGGGGATCCCCACCACTTCAGAGCGGGGGGCAAAAGCACAAGTGGCCCACTTGTGTGCAAGGTGGCTACAAAACCCCTGCCGCCTCGGGGATCCCCTCCGCTACACAGCGCGGGGCAAAATCAGAAGTGGCCCACTTGTGGGCAAGGTGGCTACGTAACCCCTGCCAGCTCGAGGATCCCCACCGCTTCAGAGCGGGGGGGGAAATCAGAAGTGGCCCACTTGTGGGCAAGGTGGCTACGTAACCCCTACCGCCTCAGGGCTCCCCTGTGCTTCAGAGCCCGGGGCAAAATCAGAAGTGGCCCACTTGTGGGCAAGGTGGCTACGTAACCCCTGCCGCCTCGGGGATCCCCACCACGTCAGAGCGGGGGGCAAAATCAGAAGTGGCCCACTTGTGGGCAAGGAGGCTACGTAACGCCACCCGCTTGGGGGATCCCGTCTACTTCAGAGCAGGGGGCAAAAACAGAAGTGGCCCACTTGTGGGCAAGGTGGCTACGTAACCCCTACCGCCTCGGGGCTCCCCTGCGCTTCAGAGCCCGGGGCAAGATCAGAAGTGGCCCACTTGTGGGCAAGGTGGCTACGTAACCCCTACCGCCTCGGGGCTCCCCTGCGCTTCAGAGCGGGGGGCAAAATCAGAAGTGGCCCACTTGTGGGCAAGGTGGCTACGTAACCCCTGCCGCCTCGGGGATCCCCACCACTTCAGAGCGGGGGGCAAAATCAGAAGTGGCCCACTTGTAGGCAAGGTGGCTACAAAACCCCTCCCGCCTCGGGGATCCCCTCCGCTACAGAGCGGGGGGCAAAATCAGAAGTGGCCCACTTGTGGGCAAGGTGGCTACGTAACCCCTGCCGCCTGGGGAATCCCGTCCGCTTCAAAGCGGGGGGCAAAATCAGAAGTGGCCCACTTGTGGGCAAGGTGGCTACGTAACCCCAGCCGCCTCGGGGATCCCCTCCGCTTCATAGCGCGGGGCAAAATCAGAAGTGGCCCACTTGTGGGCAAGGTGGCTACGTAACCCCTGCCGCCTCGAGGATCCCCACGGCTTCAAAGCGGGGGGCAAAATCAGAAGTGGCCCACTTGTGGGCAAGGTGGCTACGTAACCCCTGCCGCCTCGGGGATCCCCACCGCTTCAAAGCGGGGGGCAAAATCAGAAGTGGCCCACTTGTGGGCAAGATGGCTACGTAACCCCTGCCGCCTCGGGGATCCCCACCACTTCAGAGCGGGGGGCAAAATCAGAAGTGGCCCACTTGTGGGCAAGGTGGCTACGCAACCCCTGCCGCCTCGGGGATCCCCTCCGCTACAGAGCGGGGGGCAAAATCAGAAGTGGCCCACTTGTAGGCAAGGTGGCTACGTAACCCCTGCCGCCTCGGGGATCCCCACCACGTCACAGCGGGGGGCAAAATCAGAAGTGGCCCACTTGTGGGCAAGGAGGCTACGTAACGCCTACCGCCTCGGGCATCCCGTTTGCTTCGGAGTGGGGGGCAAAATCAGAAGTGGCCCACTTGTGGGCAAGGTGGCTACGTAACCCCTACCGCCTCGGGGCTCCCCTGCGCTTCAGAGCGAGGGGCAAGATCACAAGTGGCCAACTTGTGGGCAAGGTGGCTACGTACCCCCTGCCGTCTCGGGGATCCCCACCGCTTCAGAGCGGGGGGCAAAATCAGAAGTGGCCCACTTGTGAGCAAGGTGGCTACGTAACCCCTGCCGCCTCGGGGATCCCCTCCGCTTCAAAGCGGGGGGCAAAATCAGAAGTGGCCCACTTGTGGGCAAGGAGGCTACGTAACCCCTGCCGCCTCAGGGATCCCCAGCGCTTCAAAGCGGGGGGCAAAAACAGAAGTGGCCCACTTGTGAACAAGGTGGCTACGTAACCCCTGCCGCCTCGGGGATCCCCTCCGCTATAGAGCGGGGGGCAAAATGAGAAATGGCCCACTTGTGGGCAAGGTGGCTACAAAACCCCTCCCGCCTCGGGGATCCCCTCCGCTACACAGCGCGGGGCAAAATCAGAAGTGGCCCACTTGTGGGCAAGGTGGCTACGTAACCCCTGCCGCCTCGGGAATCCCGTCCGCTTCAAAGCGGGGGGGAAAATCAGAAGTGGCCCACTTGTGGGCAAGGTGGCTACGTAACCCCCGCCGCCTCGGGGATCCCCTCCGCTTCAAAGCGGGGGGCAAAATCAGAAGTGGCCCACTTGTGGGCAAGGTGGCTACGTAACCCCTGCCGCCTCGGGGATCCCCACCGCTTCAGAGCGGGGGGCAAAATCAGAAGTGGCCCACTTGTGGGCAAGGTGGCTACGTAACCCCTGCCGCCTCGGGAATCCCCACCACTTCAGAGCGGGGGGGCAAAATCAGAAGTGGCCCACTTGTGGGAAAGGTGGCTACGTAAACCCTGCCGCCTAGGGGATCCCCACCACTTCAGAGCGGGGGGCAAAAGCACAAGTGGCCCACTTGTGTGCAAGGTGGCTACAAAACCCCTGCCGCCTCGGGGATCCCCTCCGCTACACAGCGCGGGGCAAAATCAGAAGTGGCCCACTTGTGGGCAAGGTGGCTACGTAACCCCTGCCAGCTCGAGGATCCCCACCGCTTCAGAGCGGGGGGGGAAATCAGAAGTGGCCCACTTGTGGGCAAGGTGGCTACGTAACCCCTACCGCCTCAGGGCTCCCCTGTGCTTCAGAGCCCGGGGCAAAATCAGAAGTGGCCCACTTGTGGGCAAGGTGGCTACGTAACCCCTGCCGCCTCGGGGATCCCCACCACGTCAGAGCGGGGGGCAAAATCAGAAGTGGCCCACTTGTGGGCAAGGAGGCTACGTAACGCCACCCGCTTGGGGGATCCCGTCTACTTCAGAGCAGGGGGCAAAAACAGAAGTGGCCCACTTGTGGGCAAGGTGGCTACGTAACCCCTACCGCCTCGGGGCTCCCCTGCGCTTCAGAGCCCGGGGCAAGATCAGAAGTGGCCCACTTGTGGGCAAGGTGGCTACGTAACCCCTACCGCCTCGGGGCTCCCCTGCGCTTCGGAGCGGGGGGCAAAATCAGAAGTGGCCCACTTGTGGGCAAGGTGGCTACATAACCCCTGCCGCCTCGAGGATCCCCTCCGCTACGAAGCAGGGGGCAAAATCAGAAGTGGCCCACTTGTGGGCAAGGTGGCTACGTAACCCCTGCCGCCTCGGGGATCCCCTCCGCTATAGAGCGGGGGGCAAAATCAGAAGTGGCCCACTTGTGGGCAAGGTGTCTATGTAACCCCTGCCGCCTCGGGGATCCCCTCCGCTTCAGAGCGGGGGGGCAGAATGAGAAGTAGCCGCTACATAATCCCTGCCGCCTCAGGGATCCCCACCGCTTCAGAGCGAGGGGCAAAATCAGAAGTGGCCCACTTGTGAACAAGGTGGCTACGTAACCCCTGCCGCCTCGGGGATCCCCTCCGCTATAGAGCGGGGGGCAAAATGAGAAGTGGCCAACTTGTGGGCAAGGTGGCTACAAAACCCCTCCCGCCTCGGGGATCCCCTCCGCTACACAGCGCGGGGCAAAATCAGAAGTGGCCCACTTGTGGGCAAGGTGGCTACGTAACCCCTGCCGCCTCGGGAATCCCGTCCGCTTCAAAGCGGGGGGCAAAATCAGAAGTGGCCCACTTGTGGGCAAGGTGGCTACGTAACCCCCGCCGCCTCGGGGATCCCCTCCGCTTCAAAGCGGGGGGCAAAATCAGAAGTGGCCCACTTGTGGGCAAGGTGGCTACGTAACCCCTGCCGCCTCGGGGATCCCCTCCGCTTGAAAGCGGGGGGCAAAAGCAGAAGTGGCCCACTTGTGGGCAAGGTGGCTACGCAACCCCTGCCGCCTCGGGGATCCCCTCCGCTACAGAGCGGGGGGGCAAAATCAGAAGTGGTCCACTTGTGGGCAAGGTGGCTACGTAACCCCTGCCGCCTCGGGGATCCCCTCCGCTTCAGAGCGGGGGGCAAAATGAGAAGTGGCCCGCTTGTGGGCAAGGTGGCTATATAACCCCTGCTGCCTCGGGGATCCCCTCCGCTTGAAAGCGGGGGGCAAAAGCAGAAGTGGCCCACTTGTGGGCAAGGTGGCTACTTAACCCCTACCGCCTCGGGGATTCCCTTCGTTTCAGAGCGGGGGGCAACATCAAAAGTGGCCCACTTGTGGGCAAGGTGGCTACAAAACCCCTGCCGCCTCGGGCATCCCCTCCGCTACAGAGCGCGGGGCAAAATCAGAAGTGGCCCACCTGTGGGCAAGGTGGCTACGTAACCCCTGCCGCCTCGGGGATCCCCTCCGCTTAAAGGGAGGGGCAAAATCAGAAGTGGCCCACTTGTGGGCAAGGTGGCTACGCAACCCCTGCCGCCTCGGGGATCCCCTCCGCTACAGAGCGGGGGGCAAAATCAGAAGTGGCCCACTTGTGGGCAAGGTGGCTATGTAACCCCTGCCGCCTCGGGGATCCCCTCCGTTTCAAAGCGGGGGGCAAAATCAGAAGTGGCCCACTTGTGGGCAAGGTGGCTACGCAACCCCTGCCGCCTCGGGGATCCCCTCCGCTTCAGAGCGGGGGGCAAAATCCGAAGTGGCCCGCTTGTGGGCAAGGTGGCTATATAACCCTTGCCGCCTCGGGGATCCCCTCCGCTTGAAAGCGGGGGTCAAAAGCAGAATTGGCCCACTTGTGGGCAAGGTGGCTACGTAACCCCTGCCGCCTCGGGGATCCCCTTCGTTTCAGAGCGGGGGGCAACATCAAAAGTGGGCCACTTGTGGGCAAGGTGGCTACAAAACCCCTGCCGCCTCGGGCATCCCCTCCGCTACAGAGCGCGGGGCAAAATCAGAAGAGGCCCACCTGTGGGCAAGGTGGCTACGTAACCCCTGCCGCCTCGGGGATCCCCTTCGTTTCAGAGCGGGGGGCAACATCAAAAGTGGCCCACTTGTGGGCAAGGTGGCTACAAAACCCCTGCCGCCTCGGGCATCCCCTCCGCTACAGAGCGCGGGGCAAAATCAGAAGTGGCCCACCTGTGGGCAAGGTGGCTACGTAACCCCTGCCGCCTCGGGGATCCCCTCCGCTTAAAGGGAGGGGCAAAATCAGAAGTGGCCCACTTGTGGGCAAGGTGGCTACGCAACCCCTGCCGCCTCGGGGATCCCCTCCGCTACAGAGCGGGGGGCAAAATCAGAAGTGGCCCACTTGTGGGCAAGGTGGCTATGTAACCCCTGCCGCCTCGGGGATCCCCTCCGTTTCAAAGCGGGGGGCAAAATCAGAAGTGGCCCACTTGTGGGCAAGGTGGCTACGCAACCCCTGCCGCCTCGGGGATCCCCTCCGCTTCAGAGCGGGGGGCAAAATCCGAAGTGGCCCGCTTGTGGGCAAGGTGGCTATATAACCCTTGCCGCCTCAGGGATCCCCTCCGCTACAGAGCGGGGGGCAAAATCAGAAGTGGCCCACTTGTGGGCAAGGTGGCTACGTAACCCCTGCCACCTCGGGGATCCCCTTCGTTTCAGAGCGGGGGGCAACATCAAAAGTGGGCCACTTGTGGGCAAGGTGGCTACAAAACCCCTGCCGCCTCGGGCATCCCCTCCGCTACAGAGCGCGGGGCAAAATCAGAAGAGGCCCACCTGTGGGCAAGGTGGCTACGTAACCCCTGCCGCCTCGGGGATCCCCTCCGCTTGAAAGCGGGGGGCAAAAGCAGAAGTGGCCCACTTGTGGGCAAGGTGGCTACGCAACCCCTGCCGCCTCGGGGATCCCCTCCGCTACAGAGCGGGGGGCAAAATCAGAAGTGGCCCACTTGTGGGCAAGGTGGCTATGTAACCCCTGCCGCCTCGGGGATCCCCTCCGTTTCAAAGCGGGGGGCAAAATCAGAAGTGGCCCACTTGTGGGCAAGGTGGCTACGCAACCCCTGCCGCCTCGGGGATCCCCTCCGCTTCGGAGCGGGGGGCAAAATCCGAAGTGGCCCGCTTGTGGGCAAGGTGGCTATATAACCCGTGCCGCCTCGGGGATCCCCTCCGCTTGAAAGCGGGGGTCAAAAGCAGAATTGGCCCACTTGTGGGCAAGGTGGCTACGTAACCCCTGCCGCCTCGGGGATCCCCTCCGCTACAGAGCGGGGGGCAAAATCAGAAGTGGCCCACTTGTGGGCAAGGTGGCTACGCAACCCCTGCCGCCTCGGGGATCCCCTCCGCTACAGAGCGGGGGGCAAAATCAGAAGTGGTTCACTTGTGGGCAAGGTGGCTACGTAACCCCTGCCGCCTCGGGGATCCCCTCCGCTACAGAGCGGGGGGCAAAATCAGAAGTGGCCCACTTGTGGGCAAGGGGGCTACGTAACCCCTGCCGCCTCGGGGATCCCCTCCGCTTCAGAGCGGGGGGCAAAATCCGAAGTGGCCCGCTTGTGGGCAAGGTGGCTATATAACCCTTGCCGCCTCGGGGATCCCCTCCGTTTCAAAGCGGGGGGCAAAATCAGAAGTGGCCCACTTGTGGGCAAGGTGGCTACGCAACCCCTGCCAGCCTCGGGGATCCCCTCCGCTTCAGAGCGGGGGGCAAAATCCGAAGTGGCCCGCTTGTGGGCAAGGTGGCTATATAACCCTTGCCGCCTCGGGGATCCCCTCCGCTTGAAAGCGGGGGTCAAAAGCAGAATTGGCCCACTTGTGGGCAAGGTGGCTACGTAACCCCTGCCGCCTCGGGGATCCCCTCCGCTACAGAGCGGGGGGCAAAATCAGAAGTGGCCCACTTGTGGGCAAGGTGGCTACGCAACCCCTGCCGCCTCGGGGATCCCCTCCGCTACAGAGCGGGGGGCAAAATCAGAAGTGGCCCACTTGTGGGCAAGGTGGCTACGTAACCCCTGCCGCCTCGGGGATCCCCTCCGCTACAGAGCGGGGGGCAAAATCAGAAGTGGCCCACTTGTGGGCAAGGGGGCTACGTAACCCCTGCCGCCTCGGGGATCCCCTCCGCTATAGAGCGGGGGGCAAAATCCGAAGTGGCCCGCTTGTGGGCAAGGTGGCTATATAACCCTTGCCGCCTCGGGGATCCCCTCCGCTTGAAAGCGGGGGGCAAAAGCAGAAGTGGCCCACTTGTGGGCAAGGTGGCTACGCAACCCCTGCCGCCTCGGGGATCCCCTCCGCTACAGAGCGGGGGGCAAAATCAGAAGTGGCCCACTTGTGGGCAAGGTGGCTACGTAACCCCTGCCGCCTCGGGGATCCCGTCCGCTTCAGAGCGGGGGGCAACATCAAAAGTGGCCCACTTGTGGGCAAGGTGGCTACATAACCCCTGCCGCCTCGGGGATCCCCACCGCTTCAAAGCGGGGGGCAAAATCAGAAGTGGCCCACTTGTGGGCAAGGTGGCTACGTAACCCCTGCCGCCTCGGGGATCCCCACCGCCACAGAGCGGGGGGCAAAATCAGAAGTGGCCCACTTGTGGGCAAGGTGGCTACGCAACCCCTGCCGCCTCGGGGATCCCCTCCGCTACAGAGCGCGGGGCAAAATCAGAAGTGGCTCACCTGTGGGCAACGTGGCCACGTAACCCCTGCCGCCTCGGGGGTCCCCTCCGCTTCAAAGCGGGGGGCAAAAGCAGAAGTGGCCCACTTGTGGGCAAGGTGGCTACGTAACCCCTGCCGCCTCGGGGATCCCCTCCGCTACAGAGCGGGGGGCAAAATCAGAAGTGCCCCACTTGTGGGCAAGGTGGCTACGTAACCCGTGCCGCCTCGGGGATCCCCTCCGCTACAGAGCGGGGGGCAAAATCAGAAGTGGCCCACTTGTGGGCAAGGTGGCTACGCAACCCCTGCCGCCTCGGGGATCCCATCCGCTACAGAGCGGGGGGCAAAATCAGAAGTGCCCCACTTGTGGGCAAGGTGGCTACGTAACCCCTGCCGCCTCGGGGATCCCCTCCGTTTCAGAGCGGGGGGCAACATCAAAAGTGGCCCACTTGTGGGCAAGGTGGCTACAAAACCCCTGCCGCCTCGGGGATCCCCTCCGCTATAGAGCGCGGGGCAAAATCAGAAGTAGCCCACCTGTGGGCAAGGTGGCTACGTAAACCCTGCCGCCTCGGGGATCCCCTCCGCTTGAAAGCGAGGGGCAAAAGCAGAAGTGGCCCACTTGTGGGCAAGGTGGCTACGCAACCCCTGCCGCCTCGGGGATCCCCTCCGCTACAGAGCGGGGGGCAAAATCAGAAGTGGCCCACTTGTGGGCAAGGTGGCTACGTAACCCCTGCCGCCTCGGGGATCCCTCCGCTACAGAGCGGGGGGCAAAATCAGAAGTGGCCCACTTGTGGGCAAGGTGGCTATGTAACCCCTGCCGCCTCGGGGATCCCCTCCGCTTCAGAGCGGGGGGCAAAATCCGAAGTGGCCCGCTTGTGGGCAAGGTGGCCCGCTTGTGGGCAAGGTGGCTATATAACCCCTGCCGCCTCAGGGATCCCCTCCGCTTCAAAGCGGGGGGCAAAAGCAGAAGTGGCCCACTTGTGGGCAAGGTGGCTACGCAACCCCTGCCGCCTCGGGGATCCCCTCCGCTACAGAGCGGGGGGCAAAATCAGAAGTGGCCCACTTGTGGGCAAGGTGGCAACGTAACCCCTGCCGCCGCGGGGATCCCCTCCGTTTCAAAGCGGGGGGCAACATCAAAAGTGCCCCACTTGTGGGCAAGGTGGCTACAAAACCCCTGCCGCCTCGGGGATCCCCTCCGCTACAGAGCGGGGGGCAAAATCACAAGTGGCCCACCTGTGGGCAAGGTGGCTACGTAACCCCTGCCGCCTCGGGGATCCCCTCCGGTTGAAAGCGGGGGGCAAAAGCAGAAGTGGCCCACTTGTGGGCAAGGTGGCTACGCAACCCGTGCCGCCTCGGGGATCCCCTCCGCTACAGAGCGGGGGGCAAAATCAGAAGTGGCCCACTTGTGGGCAAGGGGGCTACGTAACCCCTGCCGCCTCGGGGATCCCCTCCGCTACAGAGCGGGGGGCAAAATGAGAAGTGGCCCACTTGTGGGCAAGGTGGCTACGTAACCCCTGCCGCCTCGGGGATCCCCTCCGCTTCAGAGCGGGGGGCAAAATCCGAAGTGGCCCGCTTGTGGGCAAGGTGGCTATATAACCCCTGCCGCCTCGGGGATCCCCTCCGCTTGAAAGCGGGGGGGCAAAAGCAGAAGTGGCCCACTTGTGGGCAAGGTGGCTACGCAACCCCTGTCGCCTCGGGGATCCCCTCCGCTACAGAGCTGGGGGCAAAATCAGAAGTGGCCCACTTGTGGGCAAGGTGGCTACGTAACCCCTGCCGCCTCGGGGATCCCGTCCGCTTCAGAGCAGGGGCAAAATCCGAAGTGGCCCGCTTGTGGGCAAGGTGGCTATATAACCCCTGCCGCCTCGGGGATCCCCTCCGTTTCAGAGCGGGGGGCAAAATCAGAAGTGGCCCACTTGTGGGCAAGGTGGCTACGTAACCCCTGCCGCCTCGGGGATCCCCTCCGCTACAGAGCGCGGGCCAAAATCAGAAGTGGCCCACTTGTGGGCAAGGTGGCTACGCAACCCCTGCCGCCTCGGGGATCCCCTCCGCTACAGAGCGCGGGGCAAAATCAGAAGTGGCTCACCTGTGGGCGAGGTGGCTACGTAACCCCTGCCGCCTCGGGGATCCCGTCCGCTTCAGAGCGGGGGGCAAAATCCGAAGTGGCCCGCTTGTGGGCAAGGTGGCTATATAACCCCTGCCGCCTCGGGGATCCCCTCCGTTTCAGAGCGGGGGGCAAAATCAGAAGTGGCCCACTTGTGGGCAAGGTGGCTACGTAACCCCTGCCGCCTCGGGGATCCCCTCCGCTTCAAAGCGGGGGGCAAAAGTAGAAGTGGCCCACTTGTGGGCAAGGTGGCTACGTAACCCCTACCACCTCGGGGATCCCCTCCGCCACAGAGCGGGGGGCAAAATCACAAGTGGCCCACTTGTGGGCAAGGTGGCTACGTAACCCTTGCCGCCTCGGGGATCCCCTCCGCTTCAGAGCGGGGGGCGAAATCCGAAGTGGTCCGCTTGTGGGCAAGGTGGCTATATAACCCCTGCCGCCTCGGGGATCCCCTCCGTTTCAGAGCGGGGGGCAACATCAAAAGTGGCCCACTTGTGGGCAAGGTGGCTACATAACTCTTGCCGCCTCGGGGATCCCCACCGCTTCAAAGCGGGGGGCAAAATCAGAAGTGGCCCACTTGTGGGCAAGGTGGCTACGTAACCCCTGCCGCCTCGGGGATCCCCACAGCTACAGAGCTGGGGGCAAAATCAGAAGTGGCCCACTTGTGGGCAAGGTGGCTACGCAACCCCTGCCGCCTCGGGGATCCCCTCCGCTACAGAGCGCGGGGCAAAATCAGAAGTGGCTCACCTGTGGGCAAGGTGGCTACGCAACCCCTGCCGCCTCGGGGATCCCGTCCGCTTCAGAGCGGGGGGCAAAATCCGAAGTGGCCCGCTTGTGGGCAAGGTGGCTATATAACCCCTGCCGCCTCGGGGATACCCTCCGCCACAGAGCGGGGGGCAACATCAAAAGTGGCCCACTTGTGGGCAAGGTGGCTACATAACCCCTGCCGCCTCGGGGATCCCCACCGCTTCAGAGCGGGGGGCAAAATCAGAAGTGCCCCACTTGTGGGCAAGGTGGCTACGTAACCCCTGCCGCCTCCGGGATCCCCTCCGCTTCAAAGCGGGGGGCAAAAGCAGAAGTGGCCCACTTGTGGGCAAGGTGGTTACGTAACCCCTACCGCCTCGGGGATCCCCTCCGCTACAGAGCAAGGGGGAAAATCAGAAGTGGCCCACTTGTGGGCAAGGTGGCTACGTAACCCCTGCCGCCTCGGGGATCCCGTCCGCTTCAGAGCGGGGGGCAAAATCCGAAGTGGCCCGCTTGTGGGCAAGGTGGCTATATAACCCCGGCCGCCTCGGGGATCCCCTCCGTTTCGGAGCGGGAAGCCACATCAACAGTGGCCCACTTGTGGGCAAGGTGGCTACATAACCCCTGCCGCCTCGGGGATCCCATCCGCTACAAAGCGGGGGCAAAATCAGAAGTAGCCCACTTGTGGGCAAGGTGGCTACGTAACCCCTGCGGTCCCGGGGATCCCCTCCGCTACAGAGCGGGGGGCAAAATCAGAAGTGGCCCACTTGTGGGCAAGGTGGCTACGTAACCCCTGCTGCTTCGGGGATCCCCTCCGCTTCAGAGCGGGGGTCCAGATCAGAAGTGGCCGCTACATAACCCCTGCCACCTCGGGGATCCCCTCCGTTACAGAGCGCGGGGCAAGATCAGAAGTGGCCCACTTGTGGGCAAGGTGGCTACGTAACCCCTGCCGCCTCAGAGATCCCCACCGCTTCAAAGCGGGGGGCAAAATCAGAAGTGGCCCACTTGTGGGCAAGGTGGCTACGCAACCCCTGCCGCCTCGGGGATCCGCACCGCTACAGAGCGGGGGGCAAAATCAGAAGTGGCCCACTTGTGGGCAAGGTGGCTACGCAACCCCTGCGGTCTCGGGGATCCCCTCCGCTACAGAGCGGGGGGCAAAATCAGAAGTGGCCCACTTGTGGGCAAGGTGGCTACGTAACCCCTGCTCCTTCGGGGATGCCCTCCGCTTCAGAGCGGGGGTCATGATCAGAAGTGGCCGCTACATAACCCCTGCCGCTTCGGGGATCCCATCCGCTTCAGAGCAGGGGGCAACATCAAAAGTGGCCCACTTGTGGGCAAGGTGGCTACGTAACCCCTGCCGCCTCAGAGATCCCCACCGCTTCAAAGCGGGGGGCAAAATCAGAAGTGGCCCACTTGTGGGCAAGGTGGCTACGCAACCCCTGCCGCCTCGGGGATCCGCACCGCTACAGAGCGGGGGGCAAAATCAGAAGTGGCCCACTTATGGGCAAGGTGGCTACGCAACCCCTGCGGTCTCGGGGATCCCCTCCGCTACAGAGCGGGGGGCAAAATCAGAAGTGGCCCACTTGTGGGCAAGGTGGCTACGTAACCCCTGCTCCTTCGGGGATGCCCTCCGCTTCAGAGCGGGGGTCATGATCAGAAGTGGCCGCTACATAACCCCTGCCGCTTCGGGGATCCCATCCGCTTCAGAGCAGGGGGCAAAATCAGAAGTGGCCCACTTGTGGGCAAGGTGGCTACGTAACCCGTGCCGCCTCGGGAATCCCCTCTGCTACAGAGCAGGGGGCAAAATCAGAAGTGGCCCACTTGTGGGCAAGGTGGCTACATAACCCCTGCCGCCTCGGGGATCCCCTCCGTTTCAGAGCGGGGGGCAACATCAAAAGTGGCCCACTTGTGGGCAAGGTGGCTACGTAACCCGTGCCGCCTCGGGGATCCCCTCCGCTACAGAGCAGGGGGCAAAATCAGAAGTGGCCCACCTGTGGGCAAGGTGGCTACGTAACCGATGCCGTCTCGGGGATCCCCTCCGCCACAGAGCGGGGGGCAAAATCTGAAGTGGCCCACTTGTGGGCAAGGTGGCTACATAACCCCTGCCGCCTTGGGGATCCCCTCCGTTTCAGAGCGGGGGGCAAAATCAGAAGTGGCCCACTTGTGGGCAAGGTGGCTACATCACCCCTGCCGCCTCGGGGATCCCCAGCGCTTCAAAGCGGGGGGCAAAATCAGAAGTGGCCCACTTGTGGGCAAGGTGGCTACGTAACCCCTGCGGTCTCGGGGATCCCCTCCGCTACAGAGCGGGGGGCAAAATCAGAAGTGGCCCACTTGTGGGCAAGGTGGCTACGTAACCCCTGCTGCTTCGGGGATCCCCTCCGCTTCAGAGCGGGGGTCAAGATCAGAGGTGGCCGCTACATAACCCCTGCCGCCTCGGGGATCCCCTCCGCTACAGAGCGGGGGGCAACATCAAAAGTGGCCCACTTGTGGGCAAGGTGGCTACATAACCCCTGCCGCCTCGGGGATCCCCTCCGCTACAGAGCGGGGGGCAAAATCAGAAGTGGCCCACTTGTGGGCAAGGTGGCTACGTAACCCCTGCTGCTTCGGGGATCCCCTCCGCTTCAGAGCGGGGGTCAAGATCAGAAGTGGCCGCTACATAACCCCTGCCGCCTCGGGGATCCCCTCCGTTACAGAGCGGGGGGCAAGATCAGAAGTGGCCCACTTGTGGGCAAGGTGGCTACGTAACCCCTGCAGCCTCGGGGATCCCGTCCGCTTCAGAGCGGGGGGCAAAATCAGAAGTAGCCCACTTGTGGGCAAGGTGGCTACATAACCCGTGCCACCTCGGGGATCCCCTCCGCTACAGAGCGGGGGGCAAAATCAGAAGTGGCCCACTTGTGGGCAAGGTGGCTACGTAACCCCTGCTGCTTCGGGGATCCCCTCCGCTTCAGAGCGGGGGTCAAGATCAGAAAAGGCCGCTACATAACCCTTGCCGCCTATGGAATCCCCTCCGTTACAAAGCGGGGGGCAAAATCAGAAGTGGCCCACTTGTGGGCAAGGTGGCTACGTAACCCCTGCCGCCTCGGGGATCCCCTCCGCTTCAGAGCGGGGGGCAAAATCAGAAATGGCCCACTTGTGGGCAAGGTGGCTACATAACCCCTGCCGCCTCGGGGATCCCCTCCGCTACAGAGCGGGGGGCAAAATCAGAAGTGGCCCACTTGTGGGCAAGGTGGCTACGTAACCCCTGCCGTCTCGGGGATCCCCTCCGCCACAGAGCGGGGGGCAAAATCAGAAGTGGCCCACTTGTGGGCAAGGTGGCTACATCACCCCTGCCGCCTCGGGGATCCCCAGCGCTTCAAAGCGGGGGGCAAGATCAGAAGTGGCCCACTTGTGGGCAAGGTGGCTACGTAACCCCTGCCGCCTCGGGGATCCCCTCCGCTACAGAGCGGGGGGCAAGATCAGAAGTGGCCGACTTGTAGGCAAGGTGGCTACGTAACCCCTGCCACCTCGGGGATCCCCTCCGTTACAGAGCGCGGGGCAAAATCAGAAGTGGCCCACTTGTGGGCAAGGTGGCTACATAACCCCTGCCGTCTCGGGGATCCCCTCGGCTACAGAGCGGGGGGCAAAAACAGAAGTGGCCCACTTGTGGGCAAGGTGGCTACGTAACCCCTGCCGCCTGGGGGATCCCCTCCGCTACGGAGCGGGGGGCAAAATCAGAAGTGGCCCACTTGTGGGCAAGGTGGCTACATAACCCCTGCCGGCTCGGGGATCCCCTCCGCCTCAAAGCGGGGGGCAAAATCAGAAGTGGCCTACTTGTGGGCAAGGTGGCTACGTAGCCCCTGCCGTCTCAGGGATCCCGTCCGCTACAGAGCGGGGGGCAAGACCAGAAGTGGCCCACTTGTGGGCAAGGTGGCTATGTAACCCCTGCCGCCTCGGGGATCCCCTCCGCTTCAGAGCGGGGGGCAAATTTAGAAGTGGCCCACTTGTGGGCAAGGTGGCTACGTAACCCCTGCCGCCTTGGGGATCCCCACCGCTACAGGGCGGGGGGCAAAATCAGAAGTGGCCCACTTGTGGGCAAGGTGGCTACGTAACCCCTGCCGTCTCAGGGATCCCCTTCGCCTCAAAGCGGGGGACAAAATCAGAAGTGGCCCACTTGTGGGCAAGGTGGCTATGTAACCCCTGCCGCCTCGGGGATCCGCTCCGTTTCAGAGCGGGGGGCAAAATCAGAAGTGGCCCACTTGTGGGCAAGGTGGCTACATAACCCCTGCCGCCTCGGGGATCCCCTCCGCTACAGAGCGGGGGGCAAAATCAGAAGTGGCCCACTTGTGGGCAAGGTGGCGACGTAACCCCTGCCGTCTCGGGCATCCCCTCCGCTACAGAGCGGGGGGCAAAATCAGAAGTGGCCCACTTGTGGGCAAGGTGGCTACGTAACCCCTGCTGCTTCGGGGATCCCCTCCGCTTCAAAGCGGGGGGCAAGATCAGAAGTGGCCGCTACATAACCCCTGCCGTGAATTGTGAATTGTGCATTCCTCCCCCGTATGAACCCCAGATTTTGAAAGGTGATTCTCCACAAATACCGTCACCCTACATGAACTTGATTCTTTCGTTGGGTGGAAAGTATGTTCCACACATGTTACCGAGTCACACGCTGAAAAAACTCTCTAAAAGTGTCAGCCCGGAATTTGAAAATCTGCGACGTGTTTTGTTGTGGTCTTTGTATTACATGAAGCATCCACCGGAGGTAGACCTCTACAAGGAGTTTCCGCACAGAAAAATGCACACGACTAAAGGAACATTTCCTTCAAACAAAATTGTGGAAAGGCTGGGAGCTGATGGGACGTTTTTGGAACGTGTTACTGAAGACTTCAAGGATACATGTTTGTTGAACATGAGTGTTCTAAGTCCAGAAAAGCTTTTCCGACGCGGTGTCATGTGGATTGAAAAATTGACTAAACCTTTCTTTGACAACAATCTTGTTGTACCCGCTGACAAGGACGGGTCACATGTTGTAATGACCATCCCCTGTTATTTGAATGAGCAGACCCATCACGTGGGACTGATACATGCAAATGGGCTGCCAATCTATGAGCGACTCGCCTTGTATGATGCAGCCAACCTTGAGCTATGGTGCAAACAAGCTTCAGTGTGGAGAGATGATCTAACGTGTTTTCTTAAAAACACATTGGTGAATGCAAACCCACAGTGGCCTACCATTGTAGGAGATTTTCTTGACTCTTTCGGTAGTGTCAAATGTCCCCTGTTTTACCTAATGGTGAAGACACACAAGTCACTGGAGGTCAAGAATTTGCACTGGCCTAGCCGACCTATCACAGGTTTGACCAATTGGTGCACTACCCCCCCATCGACTTTACTGGCAATTATTGGTGAGATGTTCTTGCGTTTAGACGCTATCCGTGACCCTCTGCAGTGCTCCCTTAGGGATTCCAGACACTTAGTGGCTCGTCTAGAAGAACTGCCCAGAATCTGGAATTTCAATGATGGTCCCCCACGTATTTCAAGTTTTGACTTCAACAGTCTCTACACAAATTTCACTTGGGGGGATATTGCAAGTGCATACACCTTCTGGCGTGCACATTGGTTACAGCATCATCACAGTTCACGTTGCACCAGTTTGGAAAAGGAGTTTGCTGAATGGTTACTGAAACCCATTGCCCCTGGTGACTGGGCATACCTGCAGTACTCCTTTCCTTATCTAAAAATGGATTACCATGCCTCTTTAACTCTGGGTGAAGCACTGCTGCGGGTTGTATTTACCCATAATATTTTTCAGGCACCCGGAGCAGGTGTGTACCGGCAGGCCCAAGGCTGGAGTATGGGCACCAACTGTGCCCCAGCATGGCCTAATTTAATTGTGCGCTCGTTTATTCTGCAATCTCCTGCATTTTTGGCAGGGCCAGTTATCATGTGGCGCTTTTTGGATGATGGACTACTGGTCCACCCCCGGTCTGCAACCTCTGACCTTGTGCAAAAACTACAGCAGACCTTTCATGCACATCTACCTTTTGAGTGTCTGGTTTTAGGGGGGACCGGTGATGTACAATTTCTGGATCTGAGAATTGTGAGATTATCCCCGCCTACATATTGTACCTTTTTTAAGAGCACCAATACTGCCTCATATATCCCCTGGGGGAGTAACACCCCCAGGCACATAAAGCTAGGATGGGTGAAGACAGAGCTAGTGCGATACCTACGCACCAACTCACATCCACACTTTTTCTATGCCCGTGTGAGGAGACTGCACCTGGCTACTGCCAGGCTGCACTACCCCAAGAGGGTGCTGAACCCCTTACCTGTTGATTGGGGTGACAGAGACAAGTATTTGCACAGACAAGGGACACAGGGAGGGTTGGAGGGTCGTGTCCACGTATTCAGAGTGCCATTTGACAGCTACATCCCAGTTAAATGGAGTAGATTGATGAAAAAACTACAGAGGAATGTGAATTCCGTGCTGCCGGGAGTGCGCATGTTCTGCAGCTTCAAGTCGCAGGCGAATTTTCGACGTGTATTTCACAGAAAGCTAATGCAGACGCTGTCAAAAATTGAATCCCCTGAATTGCAGAATTTGAAACAGAATTTAAGTCAGGATGCAAATGATTTTTTGTCAGCTTTGAATTTTGAATAAGTTCCAGCGATCGATTTTCGGAATTTTGACTGTTTGCTATTTCTGTATATTGCACGCTGAGATTTGTATAATAAAGGCCTCTCTGTCTTCATTTGTACAGTTGGCAGGCTGACGAGGGCCTGAACTCTGGCCGAAACCATGGTACCATACCAATGATTGGAGAACCGATTTCAACAAAAACAGAGTCCGTGTTCATCCTGCTTGAGGTGCCTGTAGTGCTTCGCAGTTTTAAACACGAGGGCAAGTGCAGAAGGTCAAAAAATTTTGGAAAAGAAATCAGAAGTGGCCCACTTGTGGGCAAGGTGGCTACGTAACCCCTGCCGCCTCGGGGATCCCCTCCGCTTCAGAGCGGAGGGCAAGATGAGAAGTGGCCCACTTGTGGGCAAGGTGGCTACGTAACCCCTGCCGCCTTGGGGATCCCCAGCGCTACAGGGCGGGGGGCAAAATCAGAAGTGGCCCACTTGTGGGCAAGGTGGCTACGTAACCCCTGCCGTCTCGAGGATCCCCTCCGCTACAGAGCAAGGGGCAAAATCAGAAGTGGCCCACTTGTGGGCAAGGTGGCTACGTAACCCTTGCTGCTTCGGGGATCCCCTCCGCTTGAAAGCGGGGGGCAAGATCAGAAGTGACCGCTACATAACCCCTGCCGCCTCGGAGATCCCCTCCGCTACAGAGCGGGGGGCAAGATCAGAAGTGGCCCACTTGTGGGCAAGGTGGCTACGTAACCCCTGCCGCCTTGGGGATCCCCACCGCTACAGGGCGGGGGGCAAACTCAGAAGTGGCCCACTTGTGGGCAAGGTGGCTACGTAACCCCTGCCGGCTCAGGGATCCCCTCCGCCTCAAAGCGGGGGACAAAATCAGAAGTGGCCCACTGGTGGGCAAGGTGGCTACGTAACCCCTGCCGCCTCGGGAATCCGCACCGCTTCAAAGCGGGGGGCAAAATCGCAAGTGGCCCACTTGTGGGCAAGGTGGCTACATAACCCCTGCCGCCTCGGGGATCCCCTCCGCTACAGAGCGGGGCGCAAAATGAGAAGTGGCCCACTTGTGGGCAAGGTGGCTACGTAACCCCTGCCGTCTCGGGGATCCCCTCCGCTTCAGAGCGGGGGGCAAGATGAGAAGTGGCCCACTTGTGGGCAAGGTGGCTACGTAACCCCTGCCGCCTTGGGGATCCCCTCCGCTACAGGGCGGGGGGCAAAATCAGAAGTGGCCCACTTGTGGGCAAGGTGGCTACGTAAGCCCTGCCGGCTCGGGGATCCCCTCCGCCTCAAAGCGGGGGACAAAATCAGAAGTGGCCCACTTGTGGGCAAGGTGGCTATGTAACCCCTGCCGCCTCGGGAATCCGCACCGCTTCAAAGCGGGGGGCAAAATCACAAGTGGCCCACTTGTGGGCAAGGTGGCTACGTAACCCGTGCCGCCTCGGGGATCCCCTCCGCTACAGAGCGGGGCGCAAAATAAGAAGTGGCCCACTTGTGGGCAAGGTGGCTACGTAACCCCTGCCGTCTCGGGGATCCCCTCCGCTACAGAGCGGGGGGCAAAACCAGAAGTGGCCCACTTGTGGGCAAGGTGGCTACGTAAACCCTGCTGCTTCGGGGATCCCCTCCGCTTCAAAGCGGGGGGCAAAATCAGAAGTGGCCGCTACATAACCCCTGCCGCCTCGGGGATCCCCTCCGCTACAGAGCGGGGGGCAAGATCAGAAGTGGCCCACTTTTGGGCAAGGTGGCTACGGAACCCCTGCCGCCTCGGGCATCCCCTCCGCTACAGAGCGCGGGGCAAAATCAGAAGTGGCCGACTTGTGGGCCAGGTGGCTACGCAACCCCTGCCGCCTCGGGCATCCCCTCCGCTACAGAGCGCGGGGCAAAATCAGAAGTGGCCGACTTGTGGGCAAGGTGGCTACGTAACCCCTGCCGCCTCGGGGATTCCCTCCGCTTCATAGCGGGGGGCAAGATCAGAAGTGGCCCACTTATGGGCAAGGTGGCTACATAACCCCTGCCGGCTCGGGGATCCTCTCCGCTTCAGAGCGGGGGGCAAAATCAGAAGTGGCCCACTTGTGGGCAAGGTGGCTACGTAACCCCTGCCGGCTCGGGGATCCCCTCCGCCTCAAAGGAGGGGGCAAAATCAGAAGTGGCCCACTTGTGGCCAAGGTGGCTACGTAACCCCTGCCGCCTTGGGGATCCCCTCCGCTTCAGACCGGGGGGCAAGATCAGAAGTAGCCCACTTGTGCGCAAGGTGGCTACGTAACCCCTGCCGCCTCGGGGATCCCCTCCGCTTGAAAGTAGGGGACAAAATCAGAAGTGGCCCACTTGTGGGCAAGGTGGCTACGTAACACCTGCCGCCTCGGGGATCCGCACCGATTCAAAGCGGGTGGCAAAATCAGAAGTGGCCCACTTGTGGGCAAGGTGCCTACGTAACGCCTGCCGCCTCAGGGATCCCCTCCGCTACAAAGCGGGAGGCAAGAACAGAAGTGGCCCACTTGTGGGCATGGTGGCTACATAACCCCTGCCGCCTCGGGGATCCCCTCCGCTACGGAGCGGGGGGCAAGATCAGAAGTGGGCCACTTGTGGGCAAGGTGGCTACGTAACCCCTGCCGGCTCGGGGATCCCCTCCGCCTCAAAGGAGGGGGCAAAATCAGAAGTGGCCCACTGGTGGGCAAGGTGGCTACGTAACCCCTGCCGCCTCGGGGATCCCCTCCGCCTCAAAGGAGGGGGCAAAATCAGAAGTGGCCCACTTGTGGCCAAGGTGGCTACGTAACCCCTGCCGCCTCGGGGATCCCCTCCGCTTGAAAGCGGGGGACAAAATCAGAAGTGGCCCACTTGTGGGCAAGGTGGCTATGTAACCCCTGCCGCCTCGGGGATCCGCACCGATTCAAAGCGGGTGGCAAAATCAGAAGTGGCCCACTGGTGGGCAAGGTGGCTATGTAACCCCTGCCGCCTCGGGGATCCCCTCCGCTACAGAGCGCGGGGCAAAATCAGAAGTGGCCCACTTGTGGGCAAGGTGGCTACATAACCCCTGCCGCCTCGGGGATCCCCTCCGCTACAGAGCGGGGGGCAAAATCAGAAGTGGGCCACTTGTGGGCAAGGTGGCTACGTAACCCCTGCCGCCTCGGGGATCCCCTCCGCTACAGAGCGCGAGGCAAAATCAGAAGTGGCCCACTTGTGGGCAAGGTGCTTACGTATCCCCTGCCGTCTCGGGGATCCCCACCGCTTCAGAGCGGGGAGCAAAATCAGAAGTGGCCCACTTGTGGGCAAGGTGGCTACGTAACCCGTGCCGCCTCGGGGATCCCCACCGCTTAAGAGCGGGGGGCAAAATCAGAAGTGGCCCACTTGTGGGCAAGGTGGCTACGTAACCCCTACCGCCTCGGGGATCCCCTCCGCTTCAAAGCTGGGGGGCAAAATCAGAACTGGCCCGCTTGTGGGAGAGGTGGCTACGCAACCCCTGCCGCCTCGGGGATATCCAACGCTTCTGAGCGGGGGGCAAAATCAGAAGTGGCCCAGTTGTGCGCAAGGTGGCTACGTAATCCTTGCCGCCTCGGGGATCCCATCCGCCTCAGAGCGGGGGGCAAAATCAGAAGTGGCCCACTTGTGGGCAAGGTGGCTACGTAACCCGTGCCGCCTCGAGGATCCCGTCCGCCTCAGAGTGGGGGGCAAAATCCGAAGTGGCCCACTTGTGGGCAAAGTGGCTACGCAACCCCTGCCGGCTCGGGGATCCCTTCCGCCTCAAAGCGGGAGGCAAAATCAGAAGTGGCCCACTTGTGGGCAAGGTGGCTACGTAACCCCTGCCGCCTTGGGCATCCCCTCCGCTTCAGAGCGGGGGGCAAAATCAGAAGTGGCCCACTTGTGGGCAAGGTGGCTACGCAACCCCGGCCGCCTCGGGGATCCCCTCCGCTACAGAGCGCGGGGCAAAATCAGAAGTGGCCCACTTGTGGGCAAGGTGGCTACGTAACCCCTGCCGCCTCGGGGATCCCCTCCGCTTCAGACCGGGGGGCAAAATCAGAAGTGGCCCACTTGTGGGCAAGGTGGCTACGTAACCGCTGCCGCCTCGGGGATCCCCACCGCTACAGAGCGCGGGGCAAAATCAGAAGCGGCCCACCCGTGGGCAAGGTGGCTACGTAACCCCTACCGCCTCGGGGATCCCCTCCGCTTCAAAGCGGGGGGCAAAATCAGAAGTGGCCCACTTGTGAGCAAGGTGGCTACATAACCGCTGCCGCCTCGGGGATCCCCACCGCTTCACAGCAGGGGGCAAAATCAGTAGTGGCCCACTTGTGGGCAAGGTGGCCATGTAACCCCTGCCGCCTCGGGGATCCCCACCGCTTCAGAGTGGGAGGCGAAATCAGAAGTGGCCCACTTGTGGGCAAGGTGGCTATATAACCCCTGCCGCCTCAGGGATCCCCTCCGCTTCAAAGCGGGGGGCAAAATCAGAAGTGGCCCACTTGTGGGAGAGTTGGCTACGCAACCCCTGCCGCCTCGGGGATATCCAACACTTCAGAGCGGGGGGCAAAATCAGAAGTGGCCGACTTGTGGGCAAGGTGGCTACGTAACCCCTGCCGCCTCGGGGATCCCCACCGCTACAGAGCGGGGGGCAAAATCAGAAGTGGCCCACTTGTGGGCAAGGTGGCTACGCAACCCCTGCCGCCTCGGGGATCCCCTCCGCTACAGGGCGCGGGGCAAGATCAGAAGTGGCCCACTTGTGGGCAAGGTGGCTACGTAACCCCTGCCGCCTCGGGGATCCCCTCCGCCTCAAAGCGGGAGGCAAAATCAGAAGTGGCCCACTTGTGGGCAAGGTGGCTACGTAACCCCTGCCGCCTTGGGGATCCCCTACGCTTCAGAGCGGGGGGCAACATCAAAAGCGGCCCACTTGTGGGCAAGGTGGCTACGTAACCCCTGCCGCCTCGGGGATCCCCTCCGCTACAGAGCGGGGGGCAAAATCAGAAGTGGCCCACTTGTGGGCAAGGTGTCTACGTAACCCCTGCCGCCTCGGGGATCCCCTCCGCTTCAAAGCGGGGGGCAAAATCAGTAGTGGCCCACTTGTGGGCGAGGTGGCTACGTAACCCCTGCCGCCTCGGGGATCCCCTCCGCTACAGAGCGGGGGGCAAAATCAGAAGTGGCCCACTTGTGGGCAAGGTGGCTACGCAACCCCTGCCGCCTCGGGGATCCCCACCGCTACAGAGCGCGGGGCAAAATCAGAAGTGGCCCACCTGTGGGCAAGGTGGCTACGTAACCCCTGCCGCCTCGGGGATCCCCTCCGCTACAGAGCGGAGGGCAAAAGCAGAAGTGGCCCACTTGTGGGTAAGGTGGCTAGGGCAACCCCTGCCGCCTCGGGGATCCCCTCCGCTACAGAGCGGGGGGCAAAAGCAGAAGTGGCCCACTTGTGGGCAAGGTGGCTACGCAACCCCTGCCGCCTCCGGGGTCCCCTCCGCTTCAAAGCGGGGGGCAAAATCAGTAGTGGCCCACTTCTAGGCGAGGTGGCTACGTAACCCCTGCCGCCTCGGGGATCCCCTCCGCTACAGAGCGGGGGGCAAAATCAGAAGTGGCCCACTTGTGGGCGAGGTGGCTACGCAACCCCTGCGGCCTCGGGGATCCCCTCCGCTACAGAGCGCGGGGCAAAATCAGAAGTGGCCCACTTGTGGGCAAGGTGGCTACGCAACCACTGCCGCCTCGGGGATTCCCTTCGCTACTGAGCGCGGGGCAAAATCAGAAGTGGCCCACTTGTGGGCAAGGTGGCTACGTAACCCCTGCCGCCTCGGGGATCCCGTCCGCTTCAAAGCGGGGGGCAAAATCGGAAGTGGCCCGCTTGTGGGCAAGGTGGCTACGTAACCCTTGCCGCCTCGGGGATCCCCTCCGCTACAGAGCGCGGGGCAAAATCAGAAGTGGCCCACTTGTGGGCAAGGTGGCTACGTAACCCCTGACACCTCGGGGATCCCCTCCGCTTCAGAGCGGGGGGCAAAATCAGAAGCGGCCCAGTTGTGGGCAAGGTGGCTACGTAATCCTTGCCGCCTCGGGGATCCGGTCCGCTACAGAGCGAGGGGCAAAATCAAAAGTGGCCCACTTGTGGGCAAGGTGGCTACGTAACCCCTGCCGGCTCCGGAATACTGTCTGCTTCAAAGGGGGGGCAAAATCAGAAGTGGCCCACTTGTGAGCAAGGTGGCTACGTAACTCCTGCCGCCGCGGGAATCCCCTCTGCTTCAGAGCGGGGGGCAAAATCAGAAGTGGCCCACTTGTGGGCAAGGTGGCTGCGTAACCCCTGCCGCCTCGGGGATCCCCTCGGCTTCAGAGCGGGGGGCAAAATCAGAAGTGGCCCACTTGTGGGCAAGGTGGGTACATAACCCCTGCCGCCTCAAGGATCCTCTCCGCTACAGAGCGGGGGGCAAAATCAGAAGTGGCCAACTTGTGGGCAAGGTGGCTACGCAACCCCTGCCGCCTCGGGGATCCCCTCCGCTACAGGGCGCGGGGCAAAATCGGAAGTGGCCCACTTGTGGGCAAGGTGGTTACATCACCACTGCCGCCTCGGGGATCCCTTCCGCAACAAAGCGGGGGGCAAAATCGGAAGTGGCCCACTTGTGGGCAAGGTGGCTATGTAACCCCTGCCGCCTCGGGAATCCCCACTGCTACAAAGCGGGGGGCAAAATCAGAAGTGGCCCACTTGTGGGCAAGGTGGCTACACAACCCCTGCCGCCTCGGGGATCCCCTCCGCTACAGGGCGCGGGGCAAAATCAGAAGTGGCCCACTTGTGGGCAAGGTGGCTACGTAACCCCTGCCGCCTCGGGGATCCCCTCCGCCTCAAAGCGGGAGGCAAAATCAGAAGTGGCCCACTTGTGGGCAAGGTGGCTACGTAACCCCTGCCGCCTCGGGGATCCCCTACGCTTCAGAGCGGGGGGCAAGATCAGAAGTAGCCCACTTGTGGGCAAGGTGGCTACGTAACCCCTTGCGCCTCGGGGATCCCCTCCGCTACAGAGCGGGGGGCAAAATCAGAAGTGGCCCACTTGTGGGCAAGGTGTCTACGTAACCCCTGCCGCCTCGGGGATCCCCTCCGCTTCAAAGCGGGGGGCAAAATCGGAAGTGGCCCACTTGTGGGCGAGGTGGCTACGTAACCCCCGCCGCCTCGGGGATCCCCTCCGCTTGAAAGCGAGGGGCAAAATCAGAAGTGGCCCACTTGTGGGCAAGGTGGCTACGCAACCACTGCCGCCTCGGGGATCCCCTTCGCTACAGAGCGCGGGGCAAAATCAGAAGTGGCCCACTTGTGGGCAAGGTGGCTACGCAACCCCTGCCGCCTCGGGGATCCCCTTCGCTACAGAGCGCGGGGCAAAATCAGAAGTGGCCCACCTGTGGGCAAGGTGGCTACGTAACCCCTGCCGCCTCGGGGATCCCCTCCGCCACAGAGCGGGGGGCAAAAGCAAAAGTGGCCCACTTGTGGGCAAGGTGGCTACGCAACCCCTGCCGCCTCGGGGATCCCCTCCGCTACAGAGCGGGGGGGGAAATCAGAAGTGGCCCACTTGTGGGCAAGGTGGCTACGTAACCCCTGCCGCCTCGGAGATCCCGTCCGCTTCAGAGCGGGGGGCAAAATCAGAAGTGGCCCACTTGTGGGCAAGGTGGCTACGTAACCCTTGCCGCCTCGGGGATCCCCTCCGCTATAGAGCGGGGGGCAAAATCGGAAGTGGCCCACTTGTGGCCAAGGTGGCTACGTAACCCCTGCCGCCTTGGGGATCCCCTCCGCTTCAAAGCGGGGGGCAAAATCAGAAGTGGCCCACTTGTGGGCAAGGTGGTTACATCACTACTGCCGCCTCGGGAATCCCTTCCGCAACAGAGCGGGGGGCAAAATCAGAACTGGCCCACTTGTGGGCAAGATGGCTACGTAACCCCTGCCGCATCGGGGATGCCGTCCGCTTCAAAGCGGGGGGCAAAATCAGAAGTGGCCCACTTGTGGGAAAGGTGGTTGTGTAACCCCTGCCGGCTCGGGGATCCCCTCCGCTTGAAAGCGGGGGGCAAGATGAGAAGTGGCCCACTTGTGGGCAAGGTGGTTACATCTCCACTGCCGCCTCGGGGATCCCTTCCGCAACAGAGCAGGGGGCAAAATCAGAAGTGGCCCACTTGTGGGCAAGGTGGCTGCGTAACCCCTGCCGCCTCGGGGATCCCCTCCGCTTCAGAGCGGGGGGCAAAATCAGACGTGGCCCAATTGTGGGCAAGGTGGCTACATCACCCCTGCCGCCTCGGGGATCCCCTCCGCTACAGAGTGGGGGGCAGAACCAGAAGTGGCCCACTTGTGGGCAAGGTGGCTACGTAACCCCTGCCGCCTCGGGGATCCCCTCCGCCTCAGCGCGGGGGGCAGAATCACAAGTGGCGCCCAAAAGAGGGCGGAATTGCTACGTAACTCGTGCTTTCTCGGCGATCCCCAAAAAGGGGGGATAGACACGGCCCACGTTGGGCCGGGGCAAAAAGGCCTCTAGCCTGTCCTTAAGGGGGGTCCTTAACAAAAAAAAATCTCGTCCCTTAAGGACCCCCCTGCTCGGGGGGGGGGGGGGGGTCGCATACAAGGACTGGGCCCGGCCGCCCCCTGTGGCAGGGGGTTAAACCAACAACTCAAACCCTTGGGGTAGGGAACGCCAACGGACCCAAAAAGGGGGCTAAATGGCGTGTTCCCATCTCTGCAGACGTGCGTGGTTTTGATCTAACTAACAACCCCTGGGTGGTGATTCCAAAAAAATCATGATTTCCGGTTAGGGATTGCGGGCGTCAACAAATTTGATTTTTCACCCCCCCCCAACCCCCCAGAAAAGCACCCCCCACCTAGGGGGGGCATAAAGGCTAGGGGGCGGGGGGGGTTCAAAATCAGGAAATTCATTGGATGATCATTTGGTCTCCCAAGTGATGATTTTATAAGCGGTTAAACATCCAGTTTCATACATTGGGGTATGCTCCGCGAAAAGCCCCCAAAGGGGGAGGGTAGATGGCGCTCGTGCCTGCACTTGATCTGACAACCGGCTTCAAGGTGATTTGCTCACCAGATATTCTAGAGGAGCCTAACCAAAGTGTGAATTGATCATCACCACCACCCATAATAATAAGATGCACAGACACCCACACGGCCACATCCTTGGACATCAGGAGGCAGACTACCTGTGCCAGGTGCTCCGTAAAGCAGCACGCCTTTGGGCAGTCGCGCCTGAACCTTCTCATACTTGTCAGGGTGCTGCAGGAAATCGACGATCTCCATCACCTCAGCCTTGGCCTCTTCACAGCCACAAACATCATCAAAGGTTACATCTCCCACGCTTTCTGGGGTGATACCTGATCGCCCTCCCAGGTACGGCCAGGCAATGAAGAGCACCACCAGCATTGTAGCCCCCAAAAACAGCAGGTTGACAATCATCTCCCCACGCCGTCCCACCATCTTCACAGTCACAGGGTTGGCATCGCTGCCGAAGAGGCCTGTCGGTGCCTTTCCATCATTCGGTTCTGCTGCAGGAGCCTTGTTGTTCATAAGCTGCGCAAACTCTTGGAATGTTAAGGACACGATCAGTCTCTGGGAGGGTGGCGTGGTACCAGCCCGCCGGGCGATCCGCACGGCCAGTACCCGGCTGGCCCGCATTGAAGCTGGAGAACAAGCATGAACTGAATGACAGGCTGTTAAACTTCCGGTAGACCAGGAAGGAAGGAAGGAATTTACCACAAAGAGCCTACCCGACCACCGGGGGGTGAAGTGCTGGACCAAACTGGAATATGATCAGGAGAGTACGAATGCCGTTCGTGCTTGATCGGCCAGAGTTAGTCCATGAGGTTTGCAACTTTGGCCCTAAGCCTTATGCTCGTCCCAAATGCACAGGTGCACGGAATGGACATCGTTCGGCGATCGTCCCACCTGGGCAACACTATGATGAGTGTTAGTTGCGTAAATGAGGCCATGAGGCTGGGAAACTCCCCATGTGTGCAGGCGAAAGAAACCATCGAAAACACACCAATCGGCAGGAGGGCTGAAGCTTGGGGCGACGTCGGCGCGCCTGGATACGCCCAGCAACGGCCGGATAACACGCTGTAGGCGGTCGCTATTTATTGACAGCGAGCTGCAGCGGCTGCAGGTGGAGAGTCAAACAGTTTGACAGTTTCAACTATCATCACGGCCATTGAGAAGCAAACAGACAATGTGCAACATGCACAACCAGATTTACGGACTTAAGAGGGGGGCAGGCAGTCTATGAAAACAGAAGAACCTGCTCAATACACTGAAGGGTGAAAAAGTCTGTCACAGGGATTCAGTGCGACATCATCCAGGGTGCCATTGGTTTATGTTACACGGTGTACAGACACTTTGGGTTTGACAAGCTTTCTACACTCCTTGAACCTGGGTCTCTCAAATGACCCAGGCAATGGCAATAGACAAGAGGGGGCGATAATATGGGGCAATGAATGCCCTCCCCTTGCATTCTGTCGTTGAATTCTGCTCAGAATTTCATCAAACATTACCATAGATTGGAGCACTTGGAGACGCTCGATCCCTGCTTACACTGGTCTGGCTGCCTGTGAGCACACAGGCGTCCAGGAAGTCGGTATCTCACTCCATTGTGGATGGTTGCACCGTTGTTCATACCTCACAACTCCCCACTGTAACCAACATTTAACCCTCTGGGGTGCACTTCCTCAACATCTATCTCTCACTCTCAGTGGTTCTTGACCGCCCTCTGAGTTATACTGGCAACCGACCTCTAACAGAGGATGTTGGCAAAGTTGCCACCAAGCTCTCTGTCGCCCGCCCTGCTGCATGCGCCTTCCACATTACACTGAACGTACGCACCATATGGTGTGGCGGTCGGTCGCGATGATAGGCAACAGAAATTCATGAACAACTGCAAGAAGTGTCGCAGTTGGGCCCAGGCCTGAAGAATGTTGGGCGAATTTCAACGCCACTGACAAGTCTCCAATCCTGCACATTTGTCACCAACCTCTTCAGCTGTTCTATTGCGCAAAGCACCGGCAAACTAAACACTGTGATCATGCTTGACCACAGCCATCAACCAGGCAGAGCATACATCCAGCACTAGTGGAAGACTCATGCTCCTGTGGGGCATTTGGTAAAACCTAGTATGCGCCGTAGTAAAACCTAGTAAAATGTAGTAAAATCTAGTAAAATGTAGTAAAACCTAGTAAAATGTAGTAAAACGTAGTAAAATGTAGTCAGACCTAGTAAAATGTAGTAAAACCTCGTAAAAAGTTTTTTTGGAAAAAAAATTTTGCTAGGTAAAAAAAACAAAAATTTTCCTTACTAGGTAGTCACAAATTTGGACTTGAATTTGAACAAAAAACACAAAGTTTATTGGGGGGGGGGGTCAACAGTAGGTGGTATTTGTGTTTGAGGGCATGGTGCCCCCTGTTTGATCCCAGGCCACTTGTGTAAGTGGCGCCCCACCCGGGCCAAACCGTGTATTGCAAGGTCAGCAGAAACATAATAAGGCTCAAGAAAAGAAGGAGCTTTTACATCATAAATATACATATACATATATGAGGTGCACACACGTGTGAAAACACACGCTTGTAGATGAGGTCCGCCTTCTTATCTTTGTAGGTGAGTTGTGCTAAGGGAGGATTGTGCTTGCACATGCTGCGAATCACGTCCGTGGTCTTCGTATCCAACTCTTCAATCAATTTTTTGTCATACTGCAATTTACCAGAGGCATCTTTGGGGTAATACTTTGGAACAAAAAATTCCTTACCACGGATCACCACCTTTGGACGGACCTCATGTACAGAAGGCGGCTTGTCAACCACAAGCCGGCCACCCAACGCGAATGCCAACACAATGCATGCCAGTGTGGCAGTAAATTGCACTCGCCAGTTGCGCAATGACACACATATCCCTGAGGGACACAAAACCTTAGGCGTCACAAGTTGCCCACCCCCCACCTGGCGCTATGGCCCACGGAAGTCCATGTTGTAATGAGGGGGAAAGTATGTGAAAAGGGGTGTTATTTTTTGGGTACCCAAACCCCCCTGGTGGCAACATGCAAAAACAAGGTGTGTATTTCAAATATATGCCATTATTTGCATTTCTGGAAACACACAGATTTTCAAAATAAAGACATTCAATCACCAAAATATAGTGTTGTTTTACATTTAGACCACTGCATTCCAGTGTGTGTGGGGGGGGGGGGGCTGCCTATTTTTCTCTCCCCTTTGTTCGAGGTTGATCACAGAACCCCCCTATACACCACAGATGAGGGAACCCCAAACATACCTTTCATTGAAGCACACAAAAAACTATCCCAAAGCATGTACTTGTATTTCCTATTTTAACCAACCTGGCCGAAATTTCGGCCAGCTCTTCGAAAAAGTCCAAACACATGGTCCTATTTGACAGACAGGCCTAAGCTGGCCGAAATTTCGGCCAGGTCCATCGAAACTCCGAATATGATCACTGAAATGGGTACCTATGACAGTAGACATGAGCAAGGAACACAGGAGCAGTGACATTTGAACAGGGTGTGCAACATAATATACTCAATTACAAGCAAATACTTGCCACCTGACGAATCAAAGCAGACTTTTGCAGTGCCTATGGGGAAACACAATAATAAAAGGCTGAAGAGGCTGAGGACTGCATGCTGGCCGAAATTTCGGCCAGACTTCATGCTGACAGGCAATATAAGCAGCAGGACTGGCATTAGCGCTTGCGCAGACCAGATGCACGGGGCTTCTTAGCACCTGTGTTAGCAGGCTGCTTGGCAGGGGCTGCAGCACCAGACTTGGCAGTGGCAGAGTTCTGTGACTGTGTGTTTCCACCCTGGGATGGTGAAAAATGATTCACAAAAGTATTCATACCTTTGCCAGTAGGGGCAGCAGTGCCTGAGGAGGAAGCTGGGGTGGCCTGAGCGCACTGCGTGCCACTGGGTGAGGGGGCAGGGGCAGTTTTGGGTTTCTTCTTTGGAGTCTGTGTCTCTGGTTGCGACTCTGCCTCCCCATCTTGCTCCTCAGGATCCTCATCTACATACCTAACCCCAGAACAATCCACAGGAAAACTTGCCCCCAAGCCGTGATACACATCCTCCCATGACTTGGGGGGGCACGTGTCGGCGTTGGTGATACCTGCTCTGATGAGCTGAACAAAGTCATCGGGCACAACAGTCTCCTCACCCAAAAGGGCACATACAACATTACAGTCCTTGGAAAACCTGGTAGACATCATGCTTGCAAAATACACAGACAGAGTCCCCAGCAAAAACCAGTTGCCTGCCCGTTCTGGGACCGGAACCAGGCTCAAAAGAAATGAGAATATTTCAACAGGCATCACAGACGACATGGGTCCTTCAGTAAAAGCCACGTAACGGGGAAGCCTGTTATCAAAGGCAGTGGCAGAACAAATGGAAACCAGATGGGACGTAGAAGTGTACAGCGGGGTCTTGCTTGACAAATTGTAAAGTGCAACATCACACTGATACATATCCTCAGCCACAGTGGCCTTCAAAGCAGTAACATTGGCTTTCACATCAGCAGACTCACCCGCAATGAACACAGGCACACCGGACAAAAGCAGCTGCGCAACCAGGTTATGCAAACCAGCTGTATAGAGGCGGGGCACCTCAATGACACAAGCAGCAAACGGCAGTGAACTAATGATACTGGGAACAGGGTCTCCACAACGCATTGCCATCAGTTCCACACGGCCTGACTCTGCAATGAGTTTGCCTGTGCTTGACTCAACGAGGGACTCCCTAGCACACTGGATACTGACCAGACCAGTATCAGATTTTTCACAAACAGGCTTAGCAACAGGCTTCTGCAACAATCCCCGCAACCCCTCATATTTGGGTTCCTTCCAAAGAGGGGCCTTAATTACTGCTGACCACGGGGGCCAGGGGTTTTCTTCAGTCCAGGTCCAACTGCCATAGGCTACCTTCAGGTGTGATGCAATAGCGCACTGCCTTTTGGCCATCTCGATAGTACCAAGTGTAGCTGCAGACAGGTGGTAGCACAATGTGGGCTCCTATTGTGCATTAATTGAACGACACACAAGCTGGCCGAAATTTCGGCCAGGTCGGTCGATTTATTCGAATACAAACCCCTGTTTGACCAAAACATACCTCTGGTGTTGTTCACAAGCCCATTGGTAGCCGCCTCGGGATGAAGAATGTGCCAGGACCACATCTGGGCCTTTTTAGCATCTTTTATAATTTTTTTGAGACCAGGTAGGGTACTTTTTGTCCCATCCATGTAACCTACGATCTCGCGAAGTCGGTCAGGCGTGATGCCTTCCACTTCCTTGAACGTACCCAGTGCGGGATGTAGTCCACGCTTTTCCATGGCTGCCATGGCGTCTACTGAAGGAAGACCCACAAATTTCACCAAACGCCCAACGCCACCCCACCGTTTGGCAACAGCACTCTGCACAGGAGAACATGTGGAACACAGAAGCTGGCCGAAATTTCGGCCAGGTCGATCGACAAAACCGAATTAATAAATGAAACACACCACAGTGCCTTCCTCGGCAGTAACACCACACTCTTCAAGCATAACAGTAATGTGATGGTACAGGGTGTACTCATTGGCATCCTCATCCTCAAGCCTATCCAGGAGTAGGGACATTCGCTCCGATGTGGTGGATGCTGAGCCAGCAGTGGTATGGATTTGATGTAAGCCTGCAAGCCGGCGCCTAGTCCGCAGGGGGCAGTCCTGTTTGACTTCATAACCACCAAATACCAGGGTCCAATCCGGGGTCTCCATATTTTTCATCTCAAATTCGGTCTTGTGTTTTTGGGCAGCAGTGTAAACATGCTGACCCCCCAACAGAACCCAGCGAGTGGCTGTGCAACAGGAATATTCGTAACAGCAGGGTCGAAAAATCAGACGCGAAAACGGTACTATCGAGAAGAATACCACAACACACATACGAGTGACTTTATAAAAAAGAAGATCCTGGATGTAATCCACAAGCGGGGCTGCCTTCAGATCGTCATAGCGGCGTTGCACGCGATCATCCGAAATCCTACGGACCTGCCCAAATTTTCGGTCGTGGTCGATAATAATCTGATCCCACCGAACCTTTTTTTTCGTCGTTGACGTAACCCAGTCGGATAACTTGATGGAGGATGATGAATTTTTCTTTGGTGCGGCCTTAGGCTTCTTTTGAAGTCCCTCTGTGCTCGCCTGGTCCTCTTGAGACTGGGATTGCACTTGAGATTGCCCATTGTCTGCTGCAGGCTCACCATCTGGCGAAACAGCCATGTCCTGCGATACCCCTCCAGGCTCAGTCATAAAATAAAGGGCTACAAGGCAACATTTCATGAAGGGGAGAGTTCCCAGATAGCAAATAACAAGCACAGATCAACCAAAAAAGGACCAAAACGGACTGCCTGACAGGAAATTCGGATAACCTGGCCGAAATTTCGGCCAGCACTGCTTTGCATGTCAAACCACTGTGTACAAATACCATTCTGAGAGGCTGGCCAAAATTTCGGCCAGAACCTTAAGTCATTTGTGTTCTGGGGGTAGCCATATGACAAAACAACAAGTCTGGCCGAAATTTCGGCCAGAAAAACATGAAACGGCAAATAGACACACCAAAATCACTGGCAATGCGTGGCAGAACCCATACCACAGTGACAAACACAGCTGCAAACAGAAATCAGTCCCAATCCTGGGTATCCACACCGATGTGTTCCGCCTCATCTAGGGCTTCAAAGGAGGCAACGCTGTCTGCATCACAATCAATATCCTGGTCACTATCACAAGAGTCGACAGCAATGGAATCATCAAGGGCGGGGGGGGGTACTGGGCGGGGGGGGTCCGGGGGGGGTACTGGGGGGCATCTGGCTCGGGGCTTCAGGGGTGGCTTTGGGGGCAAGGCAATTCCACCAGGAGCAGCAGCAGCAGCAGCAGGCGGTGCACGGTTGGCAGCGCGAATAGAAGCATGTGCAGTACGCAACACCCCTTGCTGGGCAGCAGTGCGGGCAGGTGCATTTGTCTGTAAAAAATCCTCAACACCCTCAAGAACCCTGGTACGCGCAACCAGATTTTGCATTGCATGCAACAAAACCACTTTTAAACGGTCTGTGGTGATTCGTGTCCTAGACATGGTACCGGGGAACGTCAAATCCTCAACTGCATCCAGTCTTCTCACCTCAACTTTATAGTCCGGAACGGGAACACAAATGGGCAGGCTCTGTGTATGGGCTGTCAAGATGAATTGTTTAAGATTGGCAGAGAACATTGCCACGGATCTCTCAGTCAGCACACCACGCAAAACTTTCTCTCCGGGTTGGACAGGGGGAAGTGTCAGAAATAAATCAGACGACTGTTGGACACTAGTACAGGCAGTGTTGCGGCGACAGTGGGCTGAGAACCGACTCAGAAGTGCCTCACCCAGCTCCTCAGAGTGGATACACCCTAGGGAGGCGGAATGCCACTGACTCCAAAACAAAAGAGCAACAGCGGTGGTTTTCACATACTCCGTGGTTAACTGTTCCTCGGGCTTTAGGATGTTCAGCATGAGCAGTAGGGACATCTCAAGTGCCTGCTTAGCTACAATACCGGAACCTGCCCCCCGTCCCTCCCAGGTGCACTCACGAACCAAAGTCCCAATGCTGAAAGCAGCTGGACAGTATGTGTACAGCAAAGCCTTAAGGGCTAATAACATACGCAAACCCTTGCGCTGAATGGGTGTCAAGTCCCGCTGGCTATTGAGCAGGGAAGTGACGCGCTCATCTAGTCTGCCTCTATTGGACGATGTGGCTAGCATGAGTCCAAGCAACGTCTTCTCCATATGGATGACCTTGACCTTGCGAGGGAGGATAGACCCAACCTGAAGGCTGTTCCCCTGCTCAAAAAAGTTAATGAACGGCAGGAACACCCTGTAGATCAATTCAACGCAATACTTATAGCTATGCCATACTCCGTACACCAAAGGAAAACCCAACAGTAATTGTGGTACATTCCAGGGAACATAAGCAGCACCATAACACAGCTTAAGTAGGGCAAAGTGTATTTTCATGTCCACAAGCAGCGGAACACAGTGTCTGGTGCGGTGTTCCACACATGACAAATCAACCACGAGTTGCAAAAGCTCTTTGTGTGTGCCGGAGCGGAGCTCAGACAGGAAAAAGGGTCTCCAGTTGAGAGAACGAACATCCTTTCTGGCAATATCCAAAGGAGCACGAACCCAAACTCTCTGAATACCTTGGTTGGCAACATCAATACGATCAAACAATGCTCTATGTGAGCAAAAGATGTCATCAGCAACCTTTGGTACCCTGGCCTCAATTTCGGCCAGCTCCGGCAGAACCCGGTATGCAGGTAGGGCAGTAGTGTGCAAAACAGCAACAGCTGTACAGTTTAGGGTTAAGTCGGGTGAATGGAGATCAGCTCCCGACCTGTAACGCCTCAGGTTATCAAACCATATACAAACTTGCCTACGGTGCATGGTGTTCCACAAGTTGTGTGCTGCTAGTCCAGCACGATGGTGAATGGACTCCTGCTTAGTGTTACACTGACCAAGGACTCCTACCTTACGGCGTTGGCGGCAGGACATAATACCCTAGTTGTAACCAGACCCACAGTTAGAGTATGGGAGGGCCATACGGCGCAGCAGGCAGTATAGGGCATGGAACTGTGACAAAAATGTCATGTACCATCGTGGGGGCTTCTTCTCGGTGGCGGCGGCCTTCAACTGTGTAAGGGAGTGCCGGCTCCTGCGGTTCTTCCGCAACAAGAGGCAGAATTGCAAAAGCTTTTGCAGAGTCCCACCGCGTAATGCATTTCGCAACAGCCCTTTGGCTGTAGTAGCAAAAGCACCAGTAACTGCAGCATGTACAACATTGACAGTAATAGCAGAAGACATTAATGCTGAGACAAGAAAACAGTTATGTAGGAGTGTATGGTGTAATACTCATGAACAACGACAATTGCAAGCTGGCCGAAATTTCGGCCAGGTGTGTTCAAAGGGGAAATAATTGCTTACATGTTCAAAAATAGGAAAAGCTGGCCGAAACTTCGGCCAGCCCACCCAAAAACCAGAATATAAGTGCTTGAATAGTGAACAGACCAAAAAGCTGGCCGAAATTTCGGCCAGCCCTAAGAAAAATGAAAATAATCATGCCTATTCACCAAGAAACCAAAAAGCTGGCCGAAATTTCGGCCAGAAGGGTCAAAAACTGCATATACACATAGTTGTTTGCAATGTTACCCAAAACCTGGCCGAAATTTCGGCCAGCTTCAAAAAAACGTCAAATACAACACACTAGAAGACGGGGATACACAAGGCTAACACATCAACACGTATTTCAACGGGTGTCACACAGCTCTGCCAACAACTTTGGTCACATACGTCAAATAACATACTCCAAGTAGAAATGTAGAATATTGTCAAATCGCGCGTATACGGGGTCCTAGAGGGTGGGCAACTTGTGACGCCTAAGAAAACGGAAGCATGCAGGGCATACTGATAAACTCCACATTCAGGGCACGTGATGTGGACTGTGTCGTCGCAAAAAAAGCACAGCGAACGGCTAGGTGAACAACAGGGCCTAGCATACATCCGTGCCAAGGCCCAACTGGGGGTGGTCTCAAGAGGGGAGGCACGCGCAGAATCACGATAGTGCAAAGCTGCCTGTGCAATCTCACGCAACAACCACAATCTTTCTTGTGGAAGTTGGATGCTACCGTTGACAACTCGCCTAGACAAAACGCAATGTAGCATCAAAAGGCAAGCAGGATGACAGCTCACACCGTCTTCTTGTTATAGGAAGGTGGAGTAGAGGGGGGCTATAGCAAAGGCTACACTGCCAAACTCACCCAAAAACCTGTCCCACCTCTTCCGCGGCCTTGGCTCAATGCCTTCTTCTTCGGCAATGAGGTTGACTATGGCCAACTCCTCAGTGTTTGCACCCCCTATGTACGGCTTGTTACACAGCTGATCGAAAACGAGGCACAAGAAAGTGCGTGTTGGGGAAACCAACAACAAGCGCAGCACCCAATGTTCATTGCGCACATTACATATTTGCGCCGCAAGCAAGGGAGGCGCATACACCATATCAATGGACGCTGCTGCCAAAGTACGCAGCGCCCATGACTCAGCCAACACCTTCCTACGACCCCACGGCGCAGATGACGCATTCCACAATGAGTCACGCACAACCCACGCCACACCCATTACATCTCAATCCGCACTCGAAGCTGTCCGGATGAGCCACCAGTAATACACAACAATCTCGGCACTATCTGTGACGTAAGATTTTGAGTAAACATCCCTCAAATGGCGAATGGCGTGCCTGCAGCCTATATTGTTGAGACCCTAAACTTGGAACGATCACGTGAAGTGGTCGTTCCCATTTTTCACGGAGTAATTACTCAACATGTTGCAATTGGGCCGTAGGGCTGGCTTGGCCATTAGTCAGGGCATGTCACGATGCGGCCAAGACGTCATCTCCACAAACAGGCCTCATATTAACCATTCTAGTCTATGACGGATGGTATTAGAGCATGGGGGTGGGGGGATAGTCTCCGTCGGAGCATGGGGATGGTCGTCCAATTCCTCCATGGCAAGAGGGGGGCTAGTAGGAGAGTCCTTTGCGTACGTAATAACGGGGAGGTTGCTATCGCCATCCGAGTGTGGGGAGGGGGGAGACGGAGCATCCAGGGAGGAGGGGGTAGTTTCAGCATGGGATTGCGTGGGATGCAAGGTCTTCCCAACCTCAACCTCCTCCTCCCACTTTTGCAAGACGCATCGCGACTCATCTCTGTTTTTGCACTTGCGAGCAACGCACTCCTCACCTTCCAAACACCACATGCACCCCTCGCAATAGACGCACGATAAGAAAACTTTCCGATGGCACTGCCCACAAGTGGGGGGAACGCCACCGCTTGTTCCCACAGTCCAATTCCCGCTTCACAAGGGGTGCAAGAGCAAGGGGATCACCGTCACAGCTACCATCCGATGAGGAATGAGAATCACAATCAGAATTGGAGTTTGACAATTCTTGGCTCCTCTTGGCGGCTTTCTTTTTTTTGGGGGGGCCTCCTTGTGACTTCAGAGCACGCACATGAGGCGCTTCAACGCGGGTTACAACGGTGCGCCTCAAACGACCAAACTTAAAAGGATGGGAACCAACAAACTTCCAGGAGTAGCGCAAAGGCACCTTGAAGCCGTGTTCCTTCACAAGAAGCCACAACAAACAATCCTCACAAACAGCTAATGTGCAATATGTGGCACATGTGCAGCCCTGAACGGTAACACGGTGAACCCTCAAGAAATACACAAACAGGGGCCATGTGAAAGGACCTTCGTTAGATATGGTGGCCAAAGGGGGGGGGGCGTAGCATCGGGACATACGCCGACTCCTTCCCACTCTCGGACCACTTTCAGGGTGGGGGGGGACTGGGTCTTGGGGGGGGGGGGGCTACCAAGAAAGGGGGGGGGGGCTTCATACCCTGACAAACATGGCATAATTTGACTGCCTCATTGCACTAATCACTTCAAAGCATGTATGTTGGAGAAAGTTTTTTGAAACAGGGGGGGGGGGGCATGGTAGGTGGTACTTTTGTTTAAGGGCATAGCACCCCCGCGTCCATTCCCGGCCACTATTGCTAGTGGCGCCCAACCTAGGCCGAACCATGCTTCTTTTCAGGGCAGAGTTGATATATGTTCCGAAACGCATTGGAGGAGCAAGGGGGGGAGGGGGCTGTTTGCACTGCGCACACTACGCCTTTCCCAAAAAAAAACGCTCTCTCCGTGCACTACGTGTCCACAACGAGCGCACGTACACCAGTGGCACATCGTGTCCAGGAACGTGTCCCGTGCCCTTCCTGGGGTGCTCTGAAGACGTGCTCCCCAAAGACAAGGGGGACAAAATCACAATTGGATGCCTAAACCCTGCCTTTTGGGAGGCCCACAAGTGGGCGGAAATGCTACACCACCACTGCATTCTTAGGGATCCTACACAAAGAGGACAAACTCAAAGCAAAAAAAAAGCGGAAATTTTTTTTTTCCAATGGTGTCCCTGAGCCTGCCTACAGCCCTGCAGACTGACCCCGCTGGGGTTTGAACCTAGGACGTTCCAGTTGCACAGGCAGTGCCTTACCCACTAGGGTATGGCCCATCTGTGACATACCTCTGCACAGGGGTGGTATTCATATTTGGTCCAATTTGGTTTTCATCCACTATTGGGTTCTCCTAAAAAAACTGAGTATTTTGAGTGCAGACACATGGGGTGAAAACCCATTTTTTCACCCTCTAATAAGTCAAGCAAAATTTCCTTAGGGTGCCTTCGGCGCCCATGGTCGGGCACTTCCGGGCCAAAACCAAGCAGGGAGGGGTGGGGGTGGGGGGGTCGCCGTAAAGGGTCCGGTCCCGGCGGCCCCCCCGTGTGGTGGCCAAGGTTTTCTTCCTCTGGGCCACTTGCATGCCATCAATGGGGTGGGTACTCCCGGACAGGCTTGCCGTTGGCATCCGGCTTTTGTGATGCAACACCTTGATGGAAGAAGATTGCATCTCCATCATGGAAAAGAATTGCATCATGAAGTTTGCATTGGCCTCTTGCCACATCCAAGGAGCAGGCTGCATAGCTCTACCCCGTAGTGGTTCGCGGCCTTTGGTCCAATTGTTACCCATTCAAGGCACAACCTCTTGCAGAAACTCACGCAGCCCGTGCAACTTGTGCCGACTAAGAAGTTTCATACAAAAAGCTCTTGACTCTGCCGGTGTGCTACACGGGACACCGGGTCGGAGTCGCCCACATGCCAACCTTTGCCGTTGATCAATATATTCTCGTTGGGCATGCGCCAAATAATGGGAGTTGCCGCATAATGGTCACTTAACGCGACCCAACCGGCTTTGAAACCGAGTGTGCTCCAAGTGAGATGCACGTCCCGGATGGCTGCGTGGACTTCTTTCTGGGTGTAGCGGGCCAAGATAACTTCTTCAAAGCCTTCACCATTGCTGTTTGTGCAGGTCAGTAGCACAAAAGGCACACAAGTGAGGCCCACACTCGCTTTGCTGCATTATAGATGGCGGGGTCACCATCGCTCATGAATTTTCCCATGCTCCAAGTGAAGCCCGGATAGCAGGTGGAACTGGCACGGCTCGTGCAATCCCGAAAGAAGTGCAAACCATCAGTGTTCTCCTTTTTTGCAAGACTAAAGGAAAAAAGTGCAGTGGTGTGGTTCATGTTAAGGCCGCCAACAGCAGAATGCGGAGGCGTTGCCATATCACCTTGCCAGTACCGTCCAACCAACACCATGGCATCTGGCCTGATTGCTGGCAGTCTTGAAAGATTTGTCCGGCGGTTTCCAACAAATGATTCGTACAAAAAAGAATGGCCATGAAAGGGTCAAGCTTGTAATCAAGCAAGAGGACCTCATGTGGCAGTTGACTGCTAGTGGGCTATGCGTCCCAAATGGAAAAGAACTCGTGGTATGTCATGTTATTGCCGAGGCCGTACCTTTTGCGACGACATCGCCGTAGGAATGTGTGTATCTTCTCCTTTAGGCGGGTGTTGCTCATTTGGCGGCATACTTTTTTCTCATTTTGCAACTGATATGCAATCTCACTGAGGGACTGCAGATATTCAAAATATTGCTGCTTGATAAACTCGCGGCTGACCTCTTCTGACCAGGCGCCTCGACTTATGCTCATCGTGCGACGGGCGCAGTCATCGCGGTGATGTGTAGAAATTTCAACGAACCACATCCTAGCTGAGGCAAAATCTCTCCGCACTTTCGCGACAGCAGCACAGCCCTGCCAAGATCCCTTACCGGCAGGATGGCTGAGATAAAAGAACACATCACAATTGTTGCTCTATGTGTACCTGTACTTGAACCCATTCACACAAAATGCATGCAATGCAGCCCTGTTTTTTCATACGCCTTCATTTCATCTCATGAAGAACCCTGCTCCTTTGACCCATCCTCCGTGTGTGCCTCAACATGAGGGTCCTCAGCTTGTGGAGCAGACACCTTTGTAGATTGTTCTTTCGCGGTCTTTGGGCGTCCGCCAATGAAGACCCTCTTTTGGGCCATCTTCCCACAACTGGTTCCCAAAGGCTGTAGCCCCTTGCTTTGCAAAGACTTGATGACAGTCGCCTCACTAATGCCCGGCACCACTGCCATTGCGGCGTTTATAGCAAACATCCCTCCAACGTAGTCATCCAAATTGATGGTAACTTCCATGGTTTTGGCGGACCATTCAGCAAGATTTGGTGGCTAGGCACGTTCAGAAGTAGAATGATGTTGCGTTGCTTGAGAAGCGTCGGAGTTTAGCGGTACCGTGAGGTACCGCACTGCCCAAAAAGCAGTCTCACATTTCCTTGAGGCGGAAGAGTGCTTTGGCTTGACATAGGCAACTTGGGCCTTAATGAAATCATTGACCTTGTTGCAGGTGGCATGAGGCCCCTCGCTGACAATGAGTTGGAGCAATGATCGTGCCCAAACAATATCGCTTTTATGCAGTGTGAACTCAAAATTGGTGGCAACCCACTCTTGAATGGAAAGCGCATTTGGAGTGTGTGCCATAGAGCAATCTGGACAATCGGAGGGTTGAAAAAAGATGTGCTTATGGGACACCCACAAGCTCTATTGGGTTTTGCACCTGTCACATGCAAACGGGCACGTTACCCTGGCGGATTTTTAGACTTCCTGAATGGTATCTCGCTGAGCATGCTTTACAAGGGGGTTGGGCATCGCGACTCTACACTGATGAGGAGCCCCGGGCGTCCCCAGTCATCAGTTTTTTCTTTTCCCCCGTCTCCAAGCGGATAAATGAAGTTCACTTGAGGCGGATTAGCCACAGCTCGGCCAAAGAAAATCATTGTGTTGTGTCACCGGGTGGCGGGTAGTGCGGCCTCACACTCGGACCCAAAATTTGTATCGCGGGAAACATTGCCACCCATACCCCACACCAGGGGGTATGTTACGGGGGGTGGCTAAAACAAGGTTGGGGCCAGCCCCCACTAGCATTCGAGCACATGGGGTTGGTGAGATGTGCTTCTGGACATACATACATACAACACTTACATGCCCAGAACCAAAGTAGCGGTCTTGGGTGAAACCTCAACGTACAATATGTGCACCAAAGCTGCATGTAGTGCCCCCTTCCATTTCCATAATTGGATCCCCTCCGTATATGTGGACGTCCGTAGGCGCGCGTTTGTGGTTGGAATCTTGGGGGCAAACACGGTTGAAAAAACGAAAACGAATCGAAAGGTGCAAATACCTGGAAGGAGTCATGACAAAAATGCAGCCAAGAACCCCAGATGCATAACCAAAACGTAACATACAACATACAATGCAAGGAAGAGAGCCGAGCCGGAGGCCTAAAATAAACCCCAGAAAGTCCAATGAGTGTAGCAGACCACAATAGGAGGGCATGCATTTTGATTGTCGGTCCTCTGCATGTGTTGCACCTTACCCTGTGTCTGTGACTCTTTACCCATGAATGATGAGTACGCTCCCTCATCAGATCAAGGGTACGGTGTCACTAGCAACCAAGCAAGCTAGTACACCGCATGTGTATTCTAAGCATGTCAGCCGTGCCCAGGGGACTCATTGTTGCCCATGTCTTCGTGCATGCTTGGGTGCCTTGGGCAGAGCTTTGCTTGGAGGACACGGTTCCAAAGACGAAGGGCAAAAGGAAAAAAGGGGGCCCAAAAAAGGGCCGAATTGGTACGTCACCCCTGCATTCTCGAAGGTACACAACGCCAAGGGCGGGAAGCAACATCAAAAGGAGGTCCCCAACAAAGGGGAACAAAATCAGAAGGGCCGGACGCACTCGTGGCTTCTTGGGGGCTGAAAGAAGGGCAGAAATGTCCCTAACCCCAACTTAAGGGGCCACGCAATGAAGCTTGGATGGCGAGTCCCTAACCCCAACTCAAGGGGCCATGCAACAAAGCGTGGAATGCTTGTCCCCGACCCCAACTCAAGGGGCCACACAACAAAGTGTGGATTACAAGTACCTAACCCCAACTCAAGGGGCCACGCAACAAAGCGTGGATTGAGAGTCCCTAACCCCAGCTTAAGAGGCCACACAACGAAGCTTGGATTGAGAGTTCCTAAGCCCAATTCGAGGGTCCAAGCCACATAGTGTGGATTGAGACTCCCTAACACCCACTCAAGGGGCCACACAACAAAGCAAAGATTGCGAGTCCCTAACCCCAACTCAAGGGGCCATGCAACAAAGCGGGGATTGCAAGTTCCTAACCCGAATGCAAGGGACCACGCAACAAAGATTGGACTCTGGGTCCTTAACCACAAGTGTAGGGGCCAAAAAACAAAGCGTGGATTGAGAGTCCCTAACCCCAACTCAAGGGGCCACACAACGAAGTGTGGATTAAGAGTCCCAAACCGCAACTGAAGGGGCAAGGCAACAAAGCAAGGTTTGCGAGTGCCGAATCCGAACTCCAGGGGACACACAACAAAGCGTAGATTGAGAGTCCCTAACATCGACTCAGGGGGCCACGCAACAAAGCATGATTGAGAGTCCTAAAGCACAAATCAAGGGGCAAGGCAACAAAGCGTGGACTGCGAGTCCCTAACCCCAAATCAAGGAGCCACGCAACAAACCGTGTATTGCGAGTTCCTAAGCCCAACTCCAGGGACCTAACAACAAAGCGTAACCTCAACTCAATGGACCATGCAACAAAGCATGGATTGTGAGTCTCCAACCTCAACTCAAGGGGCCACACGACAAAGCGTGGATTGCGACTCCCTAACCCAACTCAAGAGGCCACGCAACAGATCGTGGATTGCAAGTCCCTAACCCCAACGCATTAACAAAGCGTGGATTGAGAGTGCCTAACCCCAACTCAAGGAGCCTGCCAACAAAGTGTGGATTGAGGGGGCCTAACCGCAAATCAAGGGGCCACGCACCAAAGCATGGACTGCGAGTGCCTAACCCCAACTCAAGGGGCCACACAACAAAGTGTGGATTGAGAGTGCCTAACTCCAAATCAAGGGGCCACGCAACAAAGCATGGATTGTGAGTGCCTAACCCGAGGGGCCACAGAAATAAACCATGAATTGAGAGTCCCTCACCGCAAATCAAGGGGGCACACAACAAAGCGTGGACTGCGAGTGCCTAACCCCAACTCGGGGGGCCACGCAACAAAGTGTGGATTGTGAGTCCCTAATCCCAATTCACGGTGCAATGCAAGTCCCGAACCCCAAGTCAAGGAAACAAACAACAAAGTGTAGATGGTGAGTCCCTAACCCTAACCCAAGGGGCCACGCAACGAAGCGTGGGCTGAGAGTCCGTAACCCCAACTTCGGGGGCCACACAACAAACCGTGGATTGCGAGTCCGTAAGCCCAACTAAAGAGGATACACAAGAAGACGTGGATTGAGAGTCCCTAACCCGAACTCAAGGGGCCACGCAACAAAGCATGGACTGTGAATCCCTAACCTCAACTCAATGGGCCATGCAACAAAGCGTGGACTGCGAGTCCCTAACCGCAACTCAAGGAACGACGCAACAAAGTATGGATTGAGAGTCCCAGACCCCATCTGAACGGGCCACACAACAAAGCATGGATTGCGAGTCCGTAACCGCAACTCAGGAAACCACGCAAGAAAGCGTGGATTGCGCATCCCTAACCCCAACTCAACGGGCCAAAAAACAAAGCGTGGATTGAGAGTCCCTAACCCCATCCCAAGGGGCCACGCAATAAAGCGTGGATTGAGAGTCCCTTACCCCAACTCAGGGGCCACGCAACAAGGGGTGGATTCAACATTCCTAACCCCAACTCAAGAGGCCACGCAACAAAGCATGGGTTGAGAGTCCCTACTCCCATCTCAAGAAACCACACAGCAAAGCATGGATTGGGAGTCCCTAACCCCACCTCAAGGGGCCACGCCACAAAGCGTGGCTTGCGAGTTCCTGATCACAACTCAAGGGGCCACGCAACAAAGCATGGATTGAGAGTCCCTAACCCAACCTCAAGGCGCATCACAACAACGCAAGGGATGCAAGTCCCCGACCCAAGAGGCCACGCAACAAAGCGTGGATTGTGAGTCCCGAACCCCAACTCACGGGGCCACGAAACAAACCATGCCTTGAGAGTCCCTAACCCAAAGTGAAGGGGCCGCGCCACAAAGCATGGACTGGGAGTCCCTGACGCCAACTCAAGGGGCAACACAACAAACCATGGATTGTGTGTCCATCACACAAACTCAAGGGGCCACACAACAAAGCGTGGATTGAGAGTCCATAACCCCAACTCAACGGGCCACACAACAAAGCGTGGATTGCGAGTCCCTCACCCCAACTCAAGGGGCCGGACAACAAAGCGTAGATTGCTAGTCCCTAACACCAACTCAAGGGGCCACAGAACAAATCGTGGATTGAAAGTCACTAACCCAAAATCAAGGGGCCACACAACAAAGCGTGAATTGTGTGTCCCTCACGCCAACTCAAGGAGTGCCGCAACAAAGCATGTATTCAAAGTCCCTAACACCACATCAAGGGGCCGCGCAACAAAGCGTGGATTGCGAGTCCCCGACCCCAACTCAGTGGGCCATGCAACAAAGCATGGATCGCGAGTTCCTAACCCCAACTCAAGGGGCTAGGCAACAAAGCGTGGATCGTGAGTCCGTAACCCCAACTCAAGGGGCCACACGACAAAGCGTAGGTTGCAAGTCCCTAACCCCAACTCAAGTGGGCACGCAAAAAAGCGTGGATTGAGGGTCCCTAACCCCAACTCAAGGGGCCACACAACAAAGCGTCCATTGCGAGTCCCTAACCCCAACTCACGGGGCCACGCAAGAAAGCGTGGACTGCGAGCCCCTGACCCCAACTCAATGGACCACGCAACAGAGCGTGGATAAACCATGGATTTAGAGTCCCTAACGCCAACTCAAGGCGCCACGCCACAAAGCAAGGATTGAGAGTCCCTGCCACCGACTCAAGGAGTCAGGCAACAAACCATGGATTGTGCGACCCTCACGCCAACTCAAGGGGCAACACAACAAACCATGGATTGTGTGTCCATCACACAAACTCAAGGGGCCACACAACAAAGCGTGGATTGAGAGTCCATAACCCCAACTCAACGGGCCACGCAACAAAGCGTGGATTGCGAGTCCCTCACCCCAACTCAAGGGGCCGGACAACAAAGCGTAGATTGCTAGTCCCTAACACCAACTCAAGGGGCCACAGAACAAATCGTGGATTGAAAGTCACTAACCCAAAATCAAGGGGCCACACAACAAAGCGTGAATTGTGTGTCCCTCACGCCAACTCAAGGAGTCCCGCAACAAAGCATATATTCAAAGTCCCTAACACCACATCAAGGGGCCGCGCAACAAAGCGTGGATTGCGAGTCCCCGACCCCAACTCAGTGGGCCATGCAACAAAGCATGGATCGCGAGTTCCTAACCCCAACTCAAGGGGGTAGGCAACAAAGCGTGGATTGTGAGTCCCTAACCCCAACTCAAGGGGCCACACGACAAAGCGTAGGTTGCAAGTCCCTAACCCCAACTCAAGTGGGCACGCAAAAAAGCGTGGATTGAGGGTCCCTAACCCCAACTCAAGGGGCCACACAACAAAGCGTCCATTGCGAGTCCCTAACCCCAACTCACGGGGCCACGCAAGAAAGCGTGGACTGCGAGCCCCTGACCCCAACACAATGGACCACGCAACAGAGCGTGGATGAACCATGGATTTGGAGTCCCTAACGCCAACTCAAGGCGCCACGCCACAAAGCAAGGATTGAGAGTCCCTGCCACCGACTCAAGGAGTCAGGCAACAAACCATGGATTGTGCGACCCTCACGCCAACTCAAGGGGCCACGCAACAAACCATGCATTGTGGGTCCCTAACCCCAACTCAAAGGGCAACGCAACAAAGCATAGATTGGGAGTCCCTAACACCAACTCAAGGGTCCGCGCAACAAATACTGGATTGCGAGTCCCCGAACCCAACTCAAGGGGCCACGCGACAAAGCATAGATCCCGAGTCCCTAACCCGAACTCAAGCGGCCATGCAACAAAGCGTGGATTGCGAGTCACTAACCCCAACTCAAGGGGCAAGACAACAAAGCGTTGATTGCGAGTCCCTAACCCCACCTCAAGTGCCCACTCAACAAAGCGTGGATTGAGAGTCCCCAATCCCAAGTCAGTGGGCCATGCAACAAAATATGGATTGCAAGCCCCAAAGCCCAACTCAAGCGGCAACGCAACAAAGCGTGGATTGAGAGTCCCTTAGGGACTCGCAATCCACGCTTTGTTCAGTGGCCCCTTGACTTGGGGTTAGGGACTCGCTATCGACGCTTTGTTGCGTGGCCCCTTGAGTTGGATTCGGGGACTCGCAATTCGACCCGCTCAGTTGGTGTTAGGGACTCGCACTCTACGCTTTGTTGTGTGGCCCCTTGATTTGGTGTTAGCCCCAACTCAAGGGGCCATGCAACAAACCATGGATTGCGAGTCCCTAACCCCAACTCAAGGATCCGCACAACAAAGCATGGAATGAGAGTCCCCAATCCCTACTCAGTGGGCAATGCAACAAAACATGGATTGCAAGTCCCTAACCCGGACTGAACAAGCCATGCACCAAAGCGTGGATTGAGGGTCCCCAATCGCAACTCAGTGGGCCATGCAACAAAGCATGGATTGCGAGTACCTAACCCCAAATCAAGGGGCCACGCAACAAAGCATGGATTGCGAGCCCCTAACCCAACTCAAGGGGCCATGCAACAAAGATACATTGCGAGTCCCTTGCCCCAACTGAACCAACTACGATCGAAAGTCCCCAACACCAACTCAAGGGGCCACACAACTAAGATTGGATTGAGAGTCCGTAACCCCAACGCAAGAGGCCAGGCAACAAACTGTGGATTGCTAGTCCGTAAGCCCAAGTGAAGGGGCCACGCAACAAACGGTGGATGCAAGTCCCTAACCCCAACTCACGGGGCCACACAACAAAGCCTGGAGTGTGAGTCCGGAACCCCAACTCGAGGGGCCACTTACCAAAGCCTGAATGGCGAGTTCTCAACGCCAACGCAACAAACGGTGGATTGAGAGTCCCTAACCCGAACTCAAGGGGCCACGCAAGAAAGCATGGATTGCGAGTCCCCAACCCCAACTCAAGGATCCACGCAACAAAGCGTGGATTGAGAGTCCCATATCCCTACTCAGTGGGCAATGCAACAAAACATGGATTGCAAGTTTGTAACCCGGACTGAAGGAGCCATGCACCAAAGCGTGGATTGAGAGGCCCCAATCGCAACTCAGTGGGCCATGCAACAGAGCATGGATTGCGAGTCCCTAACCCCAAATGAAGGGGCCACGAAACAAAGCATGGATTGCGAGTCCCTAACCCAACTCAAGGATCCGCGCAACAAAGCGTGGATTGAGGGTCCTCAATCGCTACTCAGTGGGCAATGCAACAAAACATGGATTGCAAGTCTCTAACCCGGACTGAAGGAGCCGTGCACCAAAGCGTGGATTGAGAGTCCCCAATCGCAACTCAGTGGGCCATGCAACAAAGCATGGATTGCGAGTCCCTAACACCAAATCAAGGGGCCATGCAACAAAGCATGGATTGTGAGTCCCTAACCCAACTCAAGGGGCCATGCAAAAAGATACATTGTAAGTCCCCTGCCCCAACTAAACCAACCACGATTGAAAGTCCCCAACACCAGCTCAAGGGGCCACACAACAAAGACTGGATTGAGAGTCCGTAACCCCAACTCAAGAGGCCAGACAACAAACTGTGGATTGCTAGTGCGTAAGCCCAAGTGAAGGGGCCACGCAACAAACTGTGGATGCAAGTCCCTAACCACCACTCGGCGGGCCACACAAAAAGGCCTGGAATGTGATTCCCGAACCCCAACTCGAGGGGCCACTTACCAAACCCTGAATGGCGAGTTCTCAACCCCAACTCAACAAACGGTGGATTGAGAGTCGCTGACCCCAACCCAAGGGGCCACACAACAAACCGTGGATTGAGAGTCCCTAACCCCAACCCAAGGGGCCACGTAACAAAGCGTGGATTGCGAGTTCCTAACCCCAACTCAAGGGGCCACGCAACAAAGCGTGGATTGCGAGTGCCTAACCCCAAATGAAGGAGCCACGCAACCACAAAGGGTCGATTGTGAGTCCCTAACCCCAACTCAAGGGGCAACGAAGTAAACTCTGGATCCCAAGTGCCTAACCACAACTCAAGGGGCAACACAACAAACCGTGGATTGAGAATCGCTGGCCCCAACCCAAGTGGCCACGCAACAAAGCGTGCCTTGCGAGTCCCTAACCGCAACTGAAGGGGCCACGCAACAAACCGTGGATTGAGAGTCCCTAACCTCAACTCGAGGAGCCACACAACAAAGCGTAGATTGCGAGTCCCTAACCCGAACTCAAGGTGCCGTGCAACGAAGCGTGGATTGCGAGTCCGTAACCAAAAGTCTAGGGGCCACGCAACGAAGCGTCCATTGCGGGTGGCCGCACAACAAAGCGTGCATTGCGAGTGGCCACAAAAACAAAGCGTGGATTGCGAGTCCTCAACCCCAACTCAAGGGGCCACGCAGCAAAGCGTGGATTGCGAGTCCCTGACTCCAACTCAAGGGGCGACACAACAAAGCGTGGATTCAGAGCCCCTAACCGCAACTCAAGGGGCCACGCAACAAAGCGTGGACTATGAGTCCCTAGCACCCACTCAAGGGGCCACGCCATAAAGCGTGGATTGCGAATCTCTAACCCCAACTCAAGGGGCCACGCAATACAGCGCAGATTGCGAGTGACTAACCACAATTCAAGGGGCCATGAAAACAAAGCGTGTATTGCGAGTCGCTAACGCCGACTCAAGGGGCCACGTAATAGAGCGTGGATTGAGAGTCCCTAACAACAACTGAAGGAGCCGCGCAACACAGCGTGGATTGCGAGTCCCTGACGCCAACTCAAGAGGCCATGCAACAAAGCGTAGATTGCGAGTCCCTAACCCGGACTCGCTGGGGCCACACAACAAAGCGTAGATTGTGAGTCCCCAATCGCAACTCAGTGGGCCATGCAACAAAGCATGGATTGCGAGTCCCTAAGTCCAAATCAAGGGGCCACGCAACAAAGCATGGATTGCGAGTCCCTAACCCAACTTAAGGGGCCATGCAACAAAGATACATTGTGAGTCCCTTGCCCCAACTAAACCAACCGCGATTGAAAGTCCCCAACACCAACTCAAGGGGCCACACAACAAAGACTAGATTCAGAGTACATAACCGCAACGCAAGGGGCCAAGCACCAAACTGTGGATTGCTAGTCCCTAAGCCCAAGTGGAGGGGCCACGCAACAAACTGTGGGTCCCTAACCAGCAGTCAAGGGGCCACACAACAAAGCCTGGATTGTGAGTCCCGAACCCCAACGTGACGGGCCACCAAAGACTGAATGGCGAGTTCTCAACCCTAAGTCAAGAAACGGTGGATTGAGAGTCACTGACCCCAAACCAAGGGGCCACACAACGAACCGTGGATTGAGAGTCCCAAACCCCAACTCAAGGGGCCACGCAACAAATCGTGGATTGCGAGTTCCTAACCCCAACTCAAGGTGCCGCGCAACAAACTATGGATTGCGAGTCCCTAAGCCCAGGTCAGTGAGCCACGCAACAAAGCGTGTGTTGCGAATTCCCCACCACAAATGAAGAGGCCAGGCAACAAACTTTGGATTGCTAGTCCCTAACGCCAACTCAAGGGGCCACGCAACGAAGCCTAGCAAGAGGCCACAGAGGAAAATCGTCGTTTGAGAGTTGCTAACCTGAACTCAATTGACCACACAACAAAGGGTCGATTGTGACTTCCTAACCCCAACTCAAGGGGTAACGCAGTAAACTATGGGTTTCAAGTGCCCAACCACAACTCAAGGGGCAACACAACAAACCGTGGAAGTGGAATTGCTGGCCCCAACCCAATTGGCCACGCAACAAAGCGTGCATTGCGAGTCCCTAACCCCAAATGAAGGGGCCACGCAACAAAGCGTGGATTGCGAGTCCCTGACTTCAACTCAAGGGGCGACACAAGAAAGCGTGGATTCAAAGCCCCTAGCTGCAACTCGAGGGGCCGCGCAACAAAGCGTGGATTGCGTGTCCCTAACCCCAACTCAAGGGGCCACACACCAAAGCGTGGATTGCAAGTCCCTAGCACCCACTCAAGGGGCCACGCCACAAATCGCAGATTGCGTGTGACTAACCACAACTCAAGGGGCCACGCAACAAAGTTGATTGTGAGTCCCTAACCCCAAGTCAAGGGGCCACACAGCAAAGCGTAGATTGAGAATCCCTAACATCAAATCAAGGGGCCGCGCAACAAAGCGTGGATTCGGAGTCGCTAACCCCCACTCAAGGGGCCACACCACAAAGGGTGTATTGCGAGTCGTTAACCCAAGCTCAAGGGGCCACGCAATAAAGCGTGGATTGCGAGTCCCTAACCTCAACTCATGGGGCCGCGCAACACAGCGTGGATTGCGAGTCCCTAACGCCAACTCAAGGAGCTAGGCGACAAAGCGTGGATTGCGAGTACCTAAACCAACTCAAGGGGCCATGCAACAAAGATGTATTGTGAGTCCCTTGCCCCAACTGAACCAACCACGATTGAAAGTCCCCAACAACAACTCAAGGGGCCACACAACAAAGATTGGATTGAGAGTCCATAACCGCAACTCAAGAGTCCACGCAACAAACTGTGGATCGTGAGTCCCTAACCCCACGTGAAGGGCCCACACAACAAATTGTGGATTGTGAGGCCCTAACCCCAACTCAAGGGGCTATGCAACAAAGCGTGGATTGCGAGTCCCTAACCCCAACACAAGGGGCCACGCAACAAAGCGTGGATTGCGAGTCCCTAACCCCCACTCAAGGGGCCACGCAACAAAGCGTGGATTGTGAGTCCCTAACCGCAAATCAAGCGGCCATGCAACAAAGCGTGGATTGCGAGTCCCTAGCCCCAAAACAAGAGGCCACGCAACAAAGCATGGATTGCGAGTCCCTAACCCAAATCAAGGGGCCATGCAACATAGATACATTGTGAGTCCCTTGCCCCAACTCAACCAACCACGATTGAAAGTCCCCAACACCAACTCAAGGGGCCACACAATAAAGACTGGATTGAGAGTCCATAACCCCAACTCAAGAAGCCACGCAACAAACTGTGGATTGTGAGTCCCTAACCCCAACTCAAGGAGCCACGCAACAAAGCGTGGATTGCGAGTCCCTAACCCCAACTCAAGGGGCCATGCAACAAAGCGTGGATTGCGAGTCCCTAACCGCAACTCAAGGGGCCACGCAACAAAGCGTGGATTGCGAGTCCCTAACCCCCACTCAAGGGGCCACGCAACAAAGCGTGGATTGTGAGTCCCTAACCGCAAATCAAGCGGCCATGCAACAAAGCGTGGATTGCGAGTCCCTAGCCCCAAAACAAGAGGCCACGCAACAAAGCATGGATTGCGAGTCCCTAACCCAAATCAAGGGGCCATGCAACATAGATACATTGTGAGTCCCTTGCCCCAACTCAACCAACCACGATTGAAAGTCCCCAACACCAACTCAAGGGGCCACACAATAAAGACTGGATTGAGAGTCCATAACCCCAACTCAAGAAGCCACGCAACAAACTGTGGATTGTGAGTCCCTAACCCCAACTCAAGGAGCCACGCAACAAAGCGTGGATTGCGAGTCCCTAACCCCAACTCAAGGGGCCATGCAACAAAGCGTGGATTGCGAGTCCCTAACCGCAACTCAAGGGGCCACGCAACAAAGCGTGGATTGCGAGTCCCTAACCCCCACTCAAGGGGCCACGCAACAAAGCGTGGATTGTGAGTCCCTAACCGCAAATCAAGCGGCCATGCAACAAAGCGTGGATTGCGAGTCCCTAGCCCCAAAACAAGAGGCCACGCAACAAAGCATGGATTGCGAGTCCCTAACCCAAATCAAGGGGCCATGCAACATAGATACATTGTGAGTCCCTTGCCCCAACTCAACCAACCACGATTGAAAGTCCCCAACACCAACTCAAGGGGCCACACAATAAAGACTGGATTGAGAGTCCATAACCCCAACTCAAGAAGCCACGCAACAAACTGTGGATTGTGAGTCCCTAACCCCAACTCAAGGAGCCACGCAACAAAGCGTGGATTGCGAGTCCCTAACCCCAACTCAAGGGGCCATGCAACAAAGCGTGGATTGCGAGTCCCTAACCGCAACTCAAGGGGCCACGCAACAGGGCGTGGATTGCAAGTCTCTAACCCCAAGTCAAGGGGCCACACAACAAAGCGTAGATTGGGAGTCCCTAACCGCAACTCAAGCGGCCACGCAACAAAGCGTGGATTAAGACTCCCTAACCGCATGAAACAAAGGGTAGATTGCGAGTCTACCAAAGTGTAACTCATTTCCAAGTGGTTTAGCTTGTGCCATTTTACATTTCACATGGTGCCACAATGTGCCATGCCATGGCACATTGTCAATGCTATCTGCCGGTAGATTGGAACCCCGTGGTGTATTTAAAATGGGACAAGTTTGAATGTGGACTGAGAGATGGATGCAGCTGACCCTAACCCTACCCTGGTTCAACATTTTGCAGTGGGTTGGGAGCCACGCAACAAAGCGTAAATTGTGAGTCCCTAACCGCAACTCAAAGAGCCTTGCAACAAATCGTGGACTGTGAGTCCATAACTCCAACTCAAGGGGCCACGCAACAAAGCGTAGATTGTGAGTCCCCAACCTCAACTCAAGCGGCCACGCAACAAAGCGTAGTTGCAATCCCAAACCCATAATCAAGGGGCCACACAACAAAGCATGGAATGCGAGGCCCTAACCCCAACTCAAGGGGCCACACAACAAAGCGTAGATTGCGAATCCCTAACCTCAACTCAACGAGCCACGCAACAAAGCGTGGATTGCGAGTCCCTAACCCCCACTCAAGGGGCCACGCAACAAAGCGTGCATTGTGAGTCCCTAACCGCATCTCAAGCGGCCACGCAACAAAGCGTGGATTGCGACTCCCTCACCCCAACTCAAGGGGCCACGCAACAAAGCGTGGATTACAAGTACCTAACCCCCACCGAAGGGGCCACGCAACAAAGCGTGGATTGCGAGTCCCTAACCCCAAATCAAGGGGCCATGCAAATAAGCGCGGGTTGCGAGTCCCTAAACCCACTTCCAGCAGCCACGCAACAAGGCGTGCATTGTGAGCCCATAACCCCAACTCAAGGGGCCACGCAACAAAGCATGGATTGCAAGTACCTAACCCCCACTCAAAGGGCCACGCAACAAAGCGTGGATTGCGAGTCCCTAACCGCAACTCAAGGAGCCATGGAACAAAGCGTGGATTGCGAGTCGCTAAACCCAACTCAGGGAGCCATGCAATAAAACCTAGATTGCGAGTCCCTAACCCCAACTCAAGGGGCCATGCAACAAAGCGTAGATTGCGAGTCACTAACCCCAACTCAAGGGGCCACACAACAAAGCGTGGATTGCGAGTCCCTAACCCCAACTCAAGGGGCCACGCAACAAAGCGTAGATTGCGAATCCCTAACCCCAACTCAAGGGGCCACGCAACAAAGTGTGGATTGCGAGTTCCTAGCCCCAACTCAAGGGGCCATGCAAGAAAGAGTAGATTGTGACTCCCCAACGGCAAGTCAAGGGGCCACGCACCGAAGTGTGGATTGCGAGTCCCTAACCCCAACTCAAGGGGCAACACAAGAAAGCGTAGATTGTGAGTCCCTAACCCCAACTCAACGAGCCATGCAACAAAGCATAGATTGCGAGTCCCTAACCGCAACTCAAGGGGCCACGCACCGAAGTGTGGATTGCGAGTTCCTAACCCCAACTCAAGGGGCCACGCAACAAAGTGTGGATTGCAAGTCCCTAACCCCAACTCAAGGGGCCACGCAACAAAGCGTGGATTGCGAGTCCCTAACCCCAAGTCAAGCGGCCACGCAACAAAGTGTGGATTGCGAGTCCCTAATCCCAACTCAAGGAGCCATGGAACAAAGTAGATTGTGAGTCCCTAACCGCAAGTGAGGGGGCCACGCCACAAAGCGTGGATTGTGAGTCCCTAACCCCAACTCAAGGGGCAACACAAGAAAGTGTAGATTGCGAGTGCCTAACCCCAACTCAAGCGGTCACACAACAAAGCGTAGATTGCGAGTCCCTAACCCAAACTCAAAGAACCACGCAATAAAGTGTAGATTACCAGCCCCTAACCCCAACTCAAGGGGCACCGCAACAAACCGTGCATTGTGCGGCCCTAACCCCAACTTAAGGGGCCACGCAACAAAGCATAGATTGCGAGTCCTTGAGCCCAACTCAAGGGGCCATGAAACAAAGCATCGATTTCGAGTCCCTAACCCTAACTCAAGGGGCCACGCAACAAAGCGTGGATTGCGACGCTCTAACCCCAACTCAAGGAGCCATACAATAACGTGTGGATTGTCAGTGCCTAACCCCAACCAAAGGGACCATGCAATTGCGAGTCCCTAACCCCAAGTCAAGGGGCAACGCAACAAGGCGTGGGTTGCGAGTCCCTAACCCCAACTCCAGGGGCCAAGCAACAAAGCGTAGATCGCGAGTCCCTGACCCCAACTCAAGGGGCCACGCAACAAAGCATAGATTGCGAGTCCCTGACCCCAACTAAAGGGGCCATGAAACAAAGCGTAGGTTGCGAGTCCCTCACCCCAACTCAAGGGGCCACACAACAAAGTGTGGATTGCGAGTCCCCAACCCCAACTCAAGGGGCCACACAGCACAGTGGAGATTGCAAGTCCCTAAAGCCAACTTAATGGGCCGCACAACAAAGTGTGGATTGCGAGTTCCTAACCCGATTGCAAGTCCCTAAAGCCAACTCAAGGGGCCACGCAACAAAGCGTGGATTGTGAGTCCCTAACCCCAACTCAAGGGGCCACACAACAAAGCGTGGATTGCGAGTCCCTAACGCAACTAAAGGGGCCACGCAACAAAGCGTGGATTGCGAGTCCCTAACCCCAACTCAAGGGGCCACACAACAAAGCATGGATTGCGACTCCCTAACCCCAACTCAAGGGGCCGCGCAACAAACCGTGGATTGAAAGTCCCTAACCCCAACTCAAGGTGCCACGCAACAAAGCGGGGATTGCGAATCCCTAACACCAACTTAAGGAGCCATGTAATAAAGCGTTGATTGCGAGTCACTAACCGCAACTCAAGGAACCACGAAATAAAGTGTAGATTGCGAGTCCCTAACCCCAACTTAAGGAGCCATGCAATAAGGCGTTGATTGCGAGTCACTACTCGCAACTCAAGGAACCACGCAATAAAGTGTAGATTGCCAGCCCCTAACCCCAACTCAAGGGGCAACGCAACAAACCGTGCATTGTGCGGCCCTAACCCCAACTTAAGGGGCCACGCAACAAAGAATAGATTGCGAGTCCCTGACCGCAACTCAAGCAGCCATGAAACAAAGCATTGATTTCGAGTCCCTAACCCCAACTCAAGGGGCCACGCAACAAAGCCTGGATTGCGAGGCTCTAACCCCAACTCAAGGAGCCATGCAATAAAGTGTAGATTGTCAGTGCCTAACCCCAACTCAAGGGGCCACACAACAAAGTGTGGATTGCCAGTCCCCAACCCCAACTCAAGGGGCAACACAACACAGTGGAGATTGCAAGTCCCTAACGCCAACTCAATGGGCCGCACAACAAAGTGTGGATTGCGAGTTCCTAACTCCAACTTAAGGAGCCATGCAACAAAGGGTGGAACGCTAACCCCAACTCAAGGGGCCATGCAAGAAAGCGTAGATTGTGAGTCCCTAACCGCAAGTCAAGGGGCCACACAACAAAGCATAGATTGCGAGTCCCTAACCCCAACTCAAGGGGCCATGAAACAAAGCATCGATTGCGAGTCCCTAACCGCAACTCAAGGGGCCACGCAACAAAGCAAGGATTGCGAGGCTCTAACCCCAACGCAAGGAGCCATGCAATAAAGTGAGGATTGCGAGTCCCTAACCCCAACTCAAGGAGCCGCGCAACAAAGTGTAGATTGCGACTCCCCAACCCCAACTTAAGGATCCATGCAATAAAGCGTGGATTGCAAGTCTCCAACCGCAACTCAAGGAACCACGCAATAATGCGTACATTGCCGGTCCCTAACCACAACTCAAGGGGCAACGCAACAATCCTGCATTGTGCGTTCCTAACCCCAACTTAAGGGGCCACGCAACAAAGCATAGATTGCGAGTCCCTGACCCCAACTCAAGGGGCCATGAAACAAAGCATCGATTTCGAGTCCCTAACCCCAATTCAAGGGGCCACACAACAAAGCGTGGTTTGCGAGGCTCTAACCCCAACTCAAGGAGCCATGCAACAAAGTGTAGATTATCAGTGCCTCACCCCAACTCAAGGGGCCACACAACAAAGTGTAGATTGCCAGTCCCCAACCCCAACTCAAGGGGCCACACAACACAGTGGAGATTGCAAGTCCCTAATGCCAACTCAATGGGCCGCACAACAAAGTGTGGATTGCGAGTTCCTAACCCCAACTTAAGGAGCCATGCAACAAAGGGTGGAACGCTAACCCCAACTCAAGGAGCCATGCAGGAAAGCGTAGATTGTGAGTCCCTAACCGCCAGTCAAGGGGCCACACAACAAAGCGTGGATTGCAAGTCCCTAACCCTAACTCAAGGGGCCACACAACAAAACGTAGATTGCCAGTCCCTAACCCCAACTAAAGGGGCCACACAACAAAGCGTAGATTGCGAGTCCCTAACACAACTGGAGAGCCACGCAACAAAGCGTGGATTGCGAGTCCCGAACCCCAACTCAAGGGGCCACGCAACAAAGCGTAGATTGCGAGTCCCTAACCCCAACTCAAGGGGCCACGCAACAAAGCGTGGATTGCAAGTCCCTAACCCCAACTCAAGGGGCCACGCAACAAAGCGTGGATTGCAAGTCCCTAACCCCAACTCAAGGGGCCACACAACAAAGCGTAGATTGCGAGTGCCGGACCCCAACTCAAGGGGCCACGCAACAAACTGTGGATTGCGAGTTTCTAACCGCAACTCAAGGAGCCATGCAAGAAAGCGTACATTGTGAGTCCCCAACCGCAAGTCAAGGGGTCACGCCACAAAGCGTGGATTGCAAGTCCCAAACCCCTAATCAAGGGGACGCGCAACAAAGTGTGGATTGCGAGGCCCTAACCTCAACTCAACGAGCCACGCAACAAAGCGTGGATTGTGAGTCCCTAACCCCAACTCAAGGAGCCATGCAACAAAGCATAGATTGCGAGACCCTAACCCCAACTCAAGGGGCCGTGCAACAAAGCGTGGATTGCGAGTTCCTGACCGCAACTCAAGGGGCCACGCAACAAAGTGTGAATTGCGAGTTCGTAACCCCAACTCAAGGGGCCACGCAACAAAGTGGGGATTGTGAGTCCCCAACCCCAACTCAACGAGCTACGCAACAAAGCGTAGATGGAAGGAGCCATGCAATAAAGTGTGGATTGCGAGTCCCTAACCCCAACTCAAGGGGCCACGCAATAATGCGCAGATTACGAGTCCCTAACGCCAACTCAAGGATCCATGCAATAAAGTGTGGATTGCGAGTCCCTAACCCGAAGTCAAGAAGCCATGGAATAAAGCGTAGATTGCGAGTCCCGAACCCCAACTCAACAAGCCACGCAACAAAGCGTAGATTGAAGGAGCCATTCAATAAAGTGTGCATTGCAAGTCCCTAACCCCAACTCAAGGGGCGACGCAATAAAGCGCAGATTACGAGTCCCTAACCCCAACTCAAGGATCCATGCAATAAAGTGTGGATTGCGAGTCCCTAACCCGAACTCAAGAAGCCATGCAATGAAGCGTAGATTGCGACTTCCTCACCCCAACTCAAGGAGCCATGCAATAAAGCGTTGATTACGAGTCCCTAAGCCCCACTCAAGGGGCCTCGCAAGAAAGAGTAGATTGTGAGTCCCTAACCACAACTGACATGCAACAAAGGATAGATTGCGAATCCCTAACCCCAACTCAAGGGGCCGTGCAACAAAGCGTGGATTGCGAGTCCCTGACCACAACTCAAGGGGCCACGCAACAAAGTGTGAATTGCGAGTTCGTAACCCCAACTCAAGGGGCCACACAACAAAGTGGGGATTGCGAGTCCCTAACCCCAACTCAACGAGCTACGCAACAATGTGTAGACGGAAGGAGCCATGCAATAAAGTGTGGATTGCGAGTCCCTAACCCCAACTCAAGCAACCACGCGACAAAGCGTAGATTGTGAGTCCCTAACACCAACTCAAGGGGCCACGCAACAAAGCGCAGATTGCGACTCCCTCACCCCAACTCAAGGAGCCATGCAATAAAGCGTTGATTGTGAGTCCCTAAGCCCCACTCAAGGGGCCTCGCAACAAAGCGTAGATTGTGAGTCCCTAACCACAACTAACATGCAACAAAGGATAGATTGCGAGTCCCTAACCCCAACTCAAGGGGCCGTGCAACAAAGCGTGGATTGCGAGTCCCTAACCGCAACTCAAGGGGCCACGCAACAAAGTGTGAATTGCGAGTTCGTAACCCCAACTCAAGGGGCCACGCAACAAAGTGGGGAGTGTGTGTCCCTAACCCCAACTCAACGAGCTACGCAACAAAGCGTAGATGGAAGGAGCCATGCAATAAAGTGTGGATTGCGAGTCCCTAACCCCAACTCAAGGGGCCACGCAATAATGCGCAGATTACGAGTCCCTAACGCCAACTCAAGGATCCATGCAATAAAGTGTGGATTGCGAGTCCCTAACCCGAAGTCACGAAGCCATGGAATAAAGCATAGATTGCGAGTCCCAAACCCCAACTCAACAAGCCACACAACAAAGCGTAGATTGAAGGAACCATGCAATAAAGTGTGGATTGCGAGTCCGTAACCCCAACTCAAGGGGACAACGCAACAAAGCGTAGATTGCAAGCCCCTAACCCCAATTCAAGGCGCGACGCAATAAAGCGCAGATTACGAGTCCCTAACCCCAACTCAAGGATCCATGCAATAAAGTGTGGATTGAGAGTCCCTAACGCGAACTCAAGAAGCCATGCAATGAAGCGTCCACTCCGAGTACCTAACCCCAACTCAAGCAGCCACGCAACAAAGCGTAGATTGTGAGTCCCTAACCCCACCTCAAGGGGCCACGCAACAAAGCGTAGATTGCGACTTCCTCACCCCAACTCAAGGAGCCATGCAATAAAGCGTTGATTACGAGTCCCTAAGCCCCACTCAAGGGGCCTCGCAAGAAAGCGTAGATTGTGAGTCCCTAACCACAACTGACATGCAACAAAGGATAGATTGCGAATCCCTAACCCCAACTCAAGGGGCCGTGCAACAAAGCGTGGATTGCGAGTCCCTGACCACAACTCAAGGGGCCACGCAACAAAGTGTGAATTGCGAGTTCGTAACCCCAACTCAAGGGGCCACACAACAAAGTGGGGATTGCGAGGCTCTAACCCCAACTCAACGAGCTACGCAACAAAGCGTAGATGGAAGGAGCCATGCAATAAAGTGTGGATTGCGAGTCCCTAACCCCAACTCAAGGGGCCACGCAATAATGCGCAGATTACGAGTCCCTAACGCCAAATCAAGGATCCATGCAATAAAGTGTGGACTGCGAGTCCCTAACCCGAAGTCAAGAAGCCATGGAATAAAGCGTAGATTGCGAGTCCCAAACCCCAACTCAACAAGCCACGCAACAAAGCGTAGATTGAAGGAGCCATGCAATAAAGTGTGGATTGCGAGTCCGTAATCCCAACTCAAGGGGGCAACGCGACAAAGCGTAGATTGCAAGTCCCTAACCCCAATTCAAGGGGCGACACAATAAAGCGCAGATTATGAGTCCCTAACCCCAACTCAAGGATCCATGCAATAAAGTGTGGATTGCGAGTCCCTAACCCGAACTCAAGAAGCCATGCAATGAAGCGTCCACTCCGAGTGCCTAACCCCAACTCAAGCAGCCACGCAACAAAGCGTAGATTGTGAGTCCCTAACCCCAACTCAAGGGGCCACGCAACAAAGCGTAGATTGCGACTCCCTCACCCCAACTCAAGGAGCCATGCAATAAAGCGTTGATTGCGAGTCCCTAAGCCCCACTCAAGGGGCCTCGCAACAAAGCGTAGATTGTGAGTCCCTAACCACAACTGACATGCAACAAAGGATAGATTGCGAATCCCTAACCCCAACTCAAGGGGCCGTGCAACAAAGCGTGGATTGCGAGTCCTTGACCGCAACTCAAGGGGCCACGCAACAAAGTGTGAATTGCGAGTTCGTAACCCCAACTCAAGGGGCCACGCAACAAACTGCGGATTGCGAGTCCCTAACCCCAACTCAACGAGCTACGCAACAAAGCGTAGATGGAAGGAGCCATGCAATAAAGTGTGGATTGCGAGTCCCTAACCCCAACTCAAGGGGCCCCGCAATAATGCGCAGATTACGAGTCCCTAACGCCAACTCAAGGATCCATGCAATAAAGTGTGGATTGCGAGTCCCTAACCCGAAGTCAAGAAGCCATGGAATAAAGCGTAGATTGCGAGTCCCAAACCCCAACTCAACGAGCCACGCAATAAAGTGTGGATTGCGAGTCCCTAACCCGAACTCAAGAAGCCATGCAATGAAGCGTCCACTCCGAGTACCTAACCCCAACTCAAGCAGCCACGCAACAAAGCGTAGATTGTGAGTCCCTAACCCCACCTCAAGGGGCCACGCAACAAAGCGTAGATTGCGACTCCCTCACCCCAACTCAAGGAGCCATGCAATAAAGCGTTGATTGCGAGTCCCTAAGCCCCACTCAAGGGGCCTCGCAACAAAGCGTAGATTGTGAGTCCCTAACCAGAACTGACATGCAACAAAGGATAGATTGCGAATCCCTAACCCCAACTCAAGGGGCCGTGCAACAAAGCGTGGATTGCGAGTCCCTGACCGCAACTCAAGGGGCCACACAACACAGTGTGAATTGCGAGTTCGTAACCCCAATTCAAGGGGCCACGCAACAAAGTGGGGATTGCGAGTCCCTAACCCCAACTTAACGAGCTACGCAACAAAGCGTAGATGGAAGGAGCCATGCAATAAAGTGTGGATTGCGAGTCCCTAACCCCAACTCAAGGGGCCACGCAATAATGCGCAGATTACGAGTCCCTAACGCCAACTCAAGGATCCATGCAATAAAGTGTGGATTGCGAGTCCCTAACCCGAAGTCAAGAAGCCATGGAATAAAGCGTAGATTGCGAGTCCCAAACCCCAATTCAACGAGCCACGCAACAAAGCGTAGATTGAAGGAGCCATGCAATAAAGTGTGGATTGCGAGTCCGTAATCCCAACTCAAGGGGGCAACGCGACAAAGCGTAGATTGCAAGTCCCTAACCCCAACTCAAGGGGCGACGCAATAAAGCGCAGATTACCAGTCCCTAACCCCAACTCAAGGATCCATGCAATAAAGTGTGGATTGCGAGTCCCTAACCCGAACTCAAGAAGCCATGCAATGAAGCGTCCACTCCGAGTACCTAACCCCAACTCAAGCAGCCACGCAACAAAGCGTAGATTGTGAGTCCCTAACCCCAACTCAAGGGGCCACGCAACAAAGCGTAGATTGCGACTCCCTCACCCCAACTCAAGGAGCCATGCAATAAAGCGTTGATTGGGAGTCCCTAAGCCCCACTCAAGGGGCCTCGCAACAAAGCGTAGATTGTGAGTCCCTAACCACAACTGACATGCAACAAAGGATAGATTAGGAATCCCTAATGCCAAATCAAGGGGCCACGCGAAAAAACGTAGATTGCGAGTCCCGAACCCCAACTCAAGGGGCCACGCAACAAACCGTAGATTGCGAGTCCCTAACCCCAACTCCAGGGGCCACGCAACAAACCGTAGATTGCGAGTCCCTAACCCCAACTCAAGGGGCCATGCAACAAGGCGTGCATTGTGAGTCCCCAACCTGAACTCAAGGGGCCACGCAACACAGCGCGGAGTGCGAGTCCCTAACCCCAACTCAAGCAGCCATGCAACAAAGCGTAGATTGTGAGTCCCGAACCCCCAATTAACGAGCCACGCAACAAAGCGTAGATTGAGAGTCCTAGACCGCAACTCAAGGGGCCACGCAACAAGGCTTGGATTGTGAGTCCCCAACCCCAACTCAAGGGGCCACTCAACAATGCGTGGATTGCGAGTCCCTTACCCCAACTCAAAGGGCCACACAACAAAGCGTGGATTGCGAGTCCCTAACCCCAACTCAACAAAGGATAGATTGCGAATCTCTAATGTCAAATCAAGGGGCCACGCAACAAAGGGTAGATTGCGAGTCCTAAACCGCAACTCAAGGGGCCACGCAACAAGGCTTGGATTGCGAGCCCCTAACCCCAACTCAAGGGGCCACGCAACAAAGCGTGGTTTGCGAGTCCCTAACCCCAACTCAAAGGCCCACGCAACAAAGCGTGGATTGTGAGTCCCTAACCCCAAGTCAAGCGGCCACGCAACAAAGCGTAGATTGCGGGTCCTAAACCGCAACTCAAGAGGCCACACAAAAAAGGTGTGGATTGCGAAACCATAACCCCACTAAAGGGGCCATGCAACAAAGCGTAGATTGCGAGTCCCTAACTGCAACTCAAGGGGCCACGGAAAAAAGGTGTAGATTGCGAGTCCCTAACCCCAACTCAAGGAGCCATGAAACAAAGCGTGGATTGCGAGCCCCTAACTCCAACTTAAGGAGCCACGCAACAAAGCGTAGATTGTGACTGCCTAACCTCAAGCGGGCACACAACAAAGCGTGGATTGCGAATCCCAAACCCCAACTCAAGGGGCCAGGCAACAAAGTGTCGATTGTGAGTCCCTAACCCCAACTCAAGGGGCCGCGCAACAAAGTGCGGATTGTGTGTCCCCAACCCAAACTCAAGGAGCCATGTAATAAAGTGTGGATTGCGAGTCCCTAACCCCAACTGAAGGGGCCATGCAACAAAGCATACATTGCGAGTCCCTAACCCCAACTCAAGGGGCCACCCAACAAAGCGTACATTGCGAGTCCTTAACCCCAACTCAAGGGGCCACGCAACAAAGCGTGCATTGTGAGTCCCTAACTCCAACTGAAGGGGCCACGCAGAAAAGCGTGAATTGCGAGTCCCTAAGCCCAACTCAAGGGGCCACGCAACAAAGCGCGGATTGCAAGTCCCTAAACCCAACTCAAGGAGCCATGCAATAAAGTGTGGATTGCGACTCCCTAACCCCAACTGAAGGGGCCACGCAACTGAGCGTAGATGGCGAGTCCCTAACCCCAACTCAACGAGCCACACAACAAAGTGTGGATTACGAGTCTCTAACCCCAACTCTAGGGGCCACGCAACCAAGCGTAGATTGCGAGTCCCTAACCCCAACTCAACGAGCCGCGCGACAAAGCGTAGATTGCGAGTCCCTAACCCCAACTCAAGAAGCCACGCAACAAGGCTTGGTTTGCGAGTCCCTAACCCCAACTCAAGGAGCCATTCAACAAAGGGTGGATTGCGAGTCCCTAACCCCAACGCAAGGGGCCACACAACAAAGCGTTGATTGAAGGAGCGATGCAACAAAGTGTGGATTGTGAGTCCCTAACCGCAACTCAAGGGGCCATGCAATAAAGCGTAGATTGCGAGTCCCTAACCCCAAGCCAAGGGGCCACGCAATAAAGCGCAGATTGCGAGTCCCTGACCCCAACTCAAGGAGCCATGCAATAAAGTGTGGATTGTGAGTCCCTAACCCCAACTCAAGAGGCCATGCAATAAAGTGTGGATTGTGAGTCCCTAACCCCAACTCAAGGACCCATGCAATAAAGCGTGCATTGCGAGTCCCTAAGACCAACTCAAGGGACCACGCAACAGGCGTAGATTGTGAGTCGCAAACCCCAACTCAAGGAGACATGCAACAAAGGATAGATTGCGAATCCCTAACGCCAAATCAAGGGGCCGCACAACAAAGCGTAGATTGCGAGTCCCTAACCCCAACTCAAGGGGCCACGCAATAAAGCGTAGATTGCGAGTCCCTAATCCCAACTTAAGGGGCCACACAACAAAGCGCGGATTGCGAGTCCCTGACCCCAGACTCAAGGAGCCATGCAATAAAGTGTGGATTGGGAGTCCCGGACCCCAACTCAACGAGCCACGCAACAAGGCTTGGATTCCCAATTCAAGGAGCCATGCAACAAAGCGTGGGTTGCGAGTCCCTAACACCAATGCAAGGGGCCATGCAGCAAAGCGCGGACTGCGAGTCCCGAACCCAAACTCAAGGAGCCCCGCAAAAAAGGGTTGATTGTGACCGCCTAACCGCACCTCAAGCGGTCACGCAACAAAGCGTGGATTGCGAATCCCTAACCCCAACTCAAGGGGCCACGCAACGAAGCGTCGATTGCGAGTCCCTAACCCCACCTAAAGGAGCCATGCAATAAAGTGTCGATTGCGAATCCCTAACCCCAACTCAAGGGGCCATGCAACAAAGCGCGGATTGCGAGTGCCTAACCCCAAATCAAGAAGCCATGCAATAAAGTGTGGATTGAGAATCGCTAACCCCAACTCAAGCAGCCATGCAAGAAAGCGTAGATTGTGAGTCCCAAACCCCAAATCTAGGGGCCATGCAATAAAGCGTGGATTGCGAGTCTCTAAGCCCAACTCAAGGGACCACGCAAGAAAGCGTAGATTGTGAGTCCCAAACCCCAACTCAAGGAGACATGCAACAAAGGATAGATTGCGAATCCCTAACGCCAAATCAAGGGGCCACACAACAAAGCGTAGATTGCCAGTCCCTAACCCCAACTCAAGGGGCCACGCAATAAAGCGTAGATTGCCAGTCCCTAATCCCAACTTAAGGGGCCACGCAACAAAGCGCGGATTGCGAGTCCCTAACCCCAACTCAAGGAGCCATGCAATAAAGTGTGGATTGGGAGTCCCGGACCCCAACTCAACGAGCCAAGCAACAAGGCTTGGATTCCCAACTCCAGGAGCCATGCAACAAAGCGTGGGTTGCGAGTCCCTAACCCCAACTCAAGGGGCCATGCAGCAAAGCGCGGACTGCGAGTCGCGAACCCAAACTCAAGGAGCCACGCAAAAAAGCGTTGATTGTGACCGCCTAACCGCACCTCAAGCGGTCACGCAACAAAGCTTGGATTGCGAACCCCTAACCCCAACTCAAGGGGCCACGCAACGAAGAGTCGATTGCGAGTCCCTAACCCCACCTAAAGGATCCATGCAATACAGTGTGGATTGCGAGTCCCTAAGCGCAATTCAAGAAGCCATGCAAAAAAGCGTAGATTGCGAGTCCCTAACCCCAACTCAAGGAGCCATGCAATAAAGTGTGGATTGAGAATCGCTAACCCCAACTCAAGCACCCATGCAAGAAAGCGTAGATTGTGAGTCGCAAACCCCAACTCAGCGAGCCACGCAACAAAGCGTAGATTGCGGGTCCCGAACCCCAACTCAAGGGGCCATGCAACAAAGCGCGGATTGTGAGTCCCTAACCCCAAATCAAGGAGCCATGCAATAAAGTGTGGATTGCGAGTCCCTAACCCCAACTCAAGGGGCCACACAACAAAGCGCGGATTGCGAGTCCCTAACCCCAAACCAATGACCCACGCAAAAAAGCGTGGACTACGAGGTCCTAACCCCAACTCAATGACCCACGCAAAAAGCGTGGATTACGAGTCCCTAACCCCAACTCAGCGAGCCACGCAACAAAGCGTACATTGCGGGTCCCTAACCCCAACTCAAAGGGCCACGCAAACAAGTTGTGGATTGCGAATCCGTAACCCCAGGAACAAAGCGTAGATTGCGAGTCCCTAATTGCAACTCAAGGGGCCACGGAGAAAAAGGGTGTGGATTGCGAATCCGTAACCCCAACGCAAGGGGCCATGCAACAAAGCGCCGATTGTGAGTCCCTAACCACAACTGAAGGGGCCACGCAACAAAGCGTGGATGGCGAGTCCCTAACCCCAACTCAAGAGGCCACGCAACAAAGCGCCGATTGTGAGTCCCTAACCACAACTGAAGGGACCACGCAACAAAGCGCGGATTGCGAGTCCCTAACCCCAACTCACCGGGGCGACGCAACAAAGCGTGGATTGCGAGTACCTATCCCCAACTCACAGGGCCACGCAACGAAGCATGGATTGCGAGTCCCTAACCCCAACTCAAGGGGCCATGCACCAAAGCGTGGATTGCGAGTCCCTAACCCCAACTCAAGGAGCCATGCAACAAAGCGAGGATTGCGAGCCCCGAACCCCAACTCAAGGAGCCACGCAAAAAAGCGTAGATTGTGACCGCCTAACGGCACCTCAAGCGGTCACGCAACAAAGCGTGGATTGCGAGTCCCTAACCCCAACTCAAGGGGCCACGCAGCAGAGCGCGGATTGCGAGTCCCTAACCCCAACTGAAGGAGCCATGCAATAAAGTGTGGATTGCGAGTCCCTAACCCCAACTCAACGACCAACGCAAAAAAGCGTGGATTACGAGTCCCTAACCCCAACTCAGCGAGCCACGCAACCAAGCGTAGATTGCGGGTCCCTAACCCCAACTCAAGGGGCCATGCAACAAAGCGAAGATTGCGAGTCCCTAACCCCAAATCAAGGAGCGATGCAATAAAGTGTGGATTGTGAGTCCCTAACCCCAACTCAACGACCCACGCAAAAAAGCGTGGACTACGAGTCCCTAACCCCGACTCAGCGAGCCACGCAACAAAGCGTAGATTGCGGGTCCCTAACCCCAACTCAAGGGGCCACGCAAAGAAGTTGTGGATTGCGAATCTGTAACCCCAGCTCCAGGGGCCACAGAACAAAGCGTAGATTGCGAGTCCCTAATTGCAACTCAAAGGGCCACGGAAAAAGGGTGTGGATTGCGAATCCGTAACCCCAACTCAAGGGGCCGCGCAACAAAGCGCGGATTGTGAGTCCCTAACCACAACTGAAGAGGCCACGCAACAAAGCGTGGATTGCGAGTCCCTAAACCCAACTCAAGGCGCCACGCAACAAAGCGTACATCGCCGGTCCCTAACCCCAACTCAAGGGGCCACGCAACAAAGCGCGGATTGTGAGTCCCTAACCACAACTGAAGAGGCCACACAACAAAGCCTGGATTGCGAGTCCCTAAACCCAACTCAAGGCGCCACGCAACAAAGCGTACATCGCCGGTCCCTAACCCCAAATCAAGGGGCCACGCAACAAAGCGTGAATTGCAAGTACCTAACCCCCACTCAAGGGGCCACGCAACAAAGCCTGAATTGCGAGTCCCTAACCCCAACTCACCGGGGCGACGCAACAAAGCGTGGATTGCGAGTCCCTAACCCCAACTCAAAGGGCCACGCAACAAAGCGTGGATTGCGAATCCCTAACACCCACTCAAGGGGCCATGCAACAAAGTTTGGATTGTGAGTCCCTAACCCTAACCCTGGCCCTAATGCAAACTAAAGGGGCCACGCAACAAAGCGTAGATTCTGATTCCCTAACCCCGACTCAAGGGGCCACGCAACAAAGCCTGCATTGTGAGTCCCTAACCCCAACTCCAGTAGCCAGGCAACAAGCGTGAATTGTGAGTCCATAACCCCAACTCAAGGGGCCACGCAACAAACTCTGGATTGCGAATCCCCAACCCCATATTAAAGGGCGACGCAACAAAGCGTGGATTGTGAGTCCCCAACCCCAACTCAAGGGGCCATGCAACAAAGCGTAGATCGCGAGTCCCTAACCCCAACTCAAGGGGCCACGCAACAAAGTGTAGATTGCGAGTCCCTAACCCCAACTCAAGGGGCCACACAACAAAGCGTGGATTGCGAGTCCCTAACCCAAACTCAACGAGCCACACAACATAGTGTAGATTGCGAGTCCCTAACCCCAACTCAATAGGCCACGCAACAAAGCGCGGACTGCGAGTCCCTAACCCCAACTCAAGGAGGCCTGCAATAAAGCGTAGATTGCGAGTCCCTAGCCCCAACTCAAGGGGCCACGCAACAAAGCGCGTTGTGAGTCCCTAACCACAACTGAAGAGGCCACGCAACAAAGCGTGGATTGCGAGTCCCTAACCCCAACTCAAGGGGCCACGCCACAAAGCGTGAATTGCAAGTACCTAACCCCCACTCAAGGAGCCACGCAACAAAGCCTGAATTGCGAGTCGCTAACCCCAACTCACTGGGGCGACGCAACAAAGCGTGGATTGCGAGTCCCTAACCCCAACTCAAAGGGCCACGCAACAAAGCGTGGATTGCGAATCCCTAACACCAACTCAAGGGGCCATGCAACAAAGCCTGGATTGTGAGTCCCCAACCCTAACCCTGGCCCTAATACAAACTAAAGGGGCCACGCAACAAAGCGTAGATTCTGTTTCCCTAACCCCAACTCAAGCGGCCATGCAACAAAGCGTGGAATGTGAGTCCCTAACCCCAACTCAAGTAGCGATGCAACAAGCGTGAATTGCGAGTCCGTAGCCCCACTCAAGGGGCCACACAACAAACCGATTGGGAGTCCCTAACCCCAACTCAAAGGGCCACGCCACAAACTCTGGATTGCGAATCCCTAACCCCAAATTAAAGGGCCACGCAACAAAGCGTAGATTGTGAGTCCCCAACCCCAACTCAAGGGGCCATGCAACAAAGCGAAGATTGCGAGTCCCTAACCCCAAATCAAGGAGCGATGCAATAAAGTGTGGATTGTGAGTCCCTAACCCCAACTCAACGACCCACGCAAAAAAGCGTGGACTACGAGTCCCTAACCCCGACTCAGCGAGCCACGCAACAAAGCGTAGATTGCGGGTCCCTAACCCCAACTCAAGGGGCCACGCAAAGAAGTTGTGGATTGCGAATCTGTAACCCCAGCTCCAGGGGCCACAGAACAAAGCGTAGATTGCGAGTCCCTAATTGCAACTCAAAGGGCCACGGAAAAAGGGTGTGGATTGCGAATCCGTAACCCCAACTCAAGGGGCCGCGCAACAAAGCGCGGATTGTGAGTCCCTAACCACAACTGAAGAGGCCACGCAACAAAGCGTGGATTGCGAGTCCCTAAACCCAACTCAAGGCGCCACGCAACAAAGCGTACATCGCCGGTCCCTAACCCCAACTCAAGGGGCCACGCAACAAAGCGCGGATTGTGAGTCCCTAACCACAACTGAAGAGGCCACACAACAAAGCCTGGATTGCGAGTCCCTAAACCCAACTCAAGGCGCCACGCAACAAAGCGTACATCGCCGGTCCCTAACCCCAAATCAAGGGGCCACGCAACAAAGCGTGAATTGCAAGTACCTAACCCCCACTCAAGGGGCCACGCAACAAAGCCTGAATTGCGAGTCCCTAACCCCAACTCACCGGGGCGACGCAACAAAGCGTGGATTGCGAGTCCCTAACCCCAACTCAAAGGGCCACGCAACAAAGCGTGGATTGCGAATCCCTAACACCCACTCAAGGGGCCATGCAACAAAGTTTGGATTGTGAGTCCCTAACCCTAACCCTGGCCCTAATGCAAACTAAAGGGGCCACGCAACAAAGCGTAGATTCTGATTCCCTAACCCCGACTCAAGGGGCCACGCAACAAAGCCTGCATTGTGAGTCCCTAACCCCAACTCCAGTAGCCAGGCAACAAGCGTGAATTGTGAGTCCATAACCCCAACTCAAGGGGCCACGCAACAAACTCTGGATTGCGAATCCCCAACCCCATATTAAAGGGCGACGCAACAAAGCGTGGATTGTGAGTCCCCAACCCCAACTCAAGGGGCCATGCAACAAAGCGTAGATCGCGAGTCCCTAACCCCAACTCAAGGGGCCACGCAACAAAGTGTAGATTGCGAGTCCCTAACCCCAACTCAAGGGGCCACACAACAAAGCGTGGATTGCGAGTCCCTAACCCAAACTCAACGAGCCACACAACATAGTGTAGATTGCGAGTCCCTAACCCCAACTCAATAGGCCACGCAACAAAGCGCGGACTGCGAGTCCCTAACCCCAACTCAAGGAGGCCTGCAATAAAGCGTAGATTGCGAGTCCCTAGCCCCAACTCAAGGGGCCACGCAACAAAGCGCGTTGTGAGTCCCTAACCACAACTGAAGAGGCCACGCAACAAAGCGTGGATTGCGAGTCCCTAACCCCAACTCAAGGGGCCACGCCACAAAGCGTGAATTGCAAGTACCTAACCCCCACTCAAGGAGCCACGCAACAAAGCCTGAATTGCGAGTCGCTAACCCCAACTCACTGGGGCGACGCAACAAAGCGTGGATTGCGAGTCCCTAACCCCAACTCAAAGGGCCACGCAACAAAGCGTGGATTGCGAATCCCTAACACCAACTCAAGGGGCCATGCAACAAAGCCTGGATTGTGAGTCCCCAACCCTAACCCTGGCCCTAATACAAACTAAAGGGGCCACGCAACAAAGCGTAGATTCTGTTTCCCTAACCCCAACTCAAGCGGCCATGCAACAAAGCGTGGAATGTGAGTCCCTAACCCCAACTCAAGTAGCGATGCAACAAGCGTGAATTGCGAGTCCGTAGCCCCACTCAAGGGGCCACACAACAAACCGATTGGGAGTCCCTAACCCCAACTCAAAGGGCCACGCCACAAACTCTGGATTGCGAATCCCTAACCCCAAATTAAAGGGCCACGCAACAAAGCGTAGATTGTGAGTCCCCAACCCCAACTCAAGGGGCCATGCAACAAAGCGTAGATCGCGAGTCCCTAACCCCAACTCAAGGGGCCACGCAACAAAGTGTAGATTGCGAGTCCCTAACCCCAACTCAAGGGGCCACACAACAAAGCGTGGATTGCGAGTCCCTCACCCCAACTCAACGAGCCACACAACATAGCGTAGATTGAGAGTCCCTAACCCCAACTCAAGGGGCCACGCAACAAAGCGCAGATTGCGAGTCCCTAACCCCAACTCAAGGAGGCCTGCAACAAAGGGTAGATTGCGAGTCCCTAGCCCCAACTCAAGGGGCCACGCAACAAAGCGTGCATGGTGAGTCTCTAACGGCAACTCAAGGGGCCACGCAACAAAGCGTGAATTGCAAGTACCTAACCCCCACTCAAGGGGCCACGCAACAAAGCCTGAATTGCGAGTCGCTAACCCCAACTCACTGGGGCGACGCAACAAAGCGTGGATTGCGAGTCCCTAACCCCAACTCAAAGGGCCACGCAACAAAGCGTGGATTGCGAATCCCTAACACCAACTCAAGGGGCCATGCAACAAAGCCTGGATTGTGAATCCCCAACCCTGACCCCGGCCCTAATCCAAACTAAAGGGGCCACGCAACAAAGCGTAGATTCTGATTCCCTAACCCCAACTCAAGCGGCCATGCAACAAAGCGTGGAATGTGAGTCCCTAACCCCAACTCAAGTAGCGATGCAACAAGCGTGAATTGCGAGTCCGTAGCCCCACTCAAGGGGCCACACAACAAACCGATTGGGAGTCCCTAACCCCAACTCAAGGGGCCACGCCACAAACTCTGGATTGCGAATCCCTAACCCCAATTTAAAGGGCTACGCAACAAAGCGTAGATTGTGAGTCCCCAACCCCAACTCAAGGGGCCACGCAACAAAGTGTAGATTGCGAGTCCCTAACCCCAACTCAAGGGGCCACACAACAAAGCGTGGATTGCGAGTCCCTAACCCCAACTCAACGAGCCACACAACATAGCGTAGATTGCGAGTCCCTAACGCCAACTCAAGGGGCCGAGCAACAAAGCGCAGATTGAGAGTCCCTAACCCCAACTCAAGGAGGCCTGCAACAAAGGGTAGATTGCGAGTCCCTAGCCCCAACTCAAGGGGCCACGCAACAAAGCGTGCATGGTGAGTCTCTAACCCCAACTCAAGGGGCCACGCAACAAAGCGTGGATTGTGAGTCCCTAACCCAAACTCAAGGGGCCACGCAACAAACTGTGGATTGCGAATCCCTAACCCCAAATCAAAGGGCCACGCAACAAAGCGTGGATTGTGAGTCCCCAACCCCAACTTAAGGGGCCATGCAACAAAGCGTAGATCGCGAGTCCCTAACCCCAACTCAGGGGGCCACGCCACAAGGCGTGGATTACCAGTCCCTAACCCCAACTCAAGGGGCCACACAACAAAGTGTGGATTACACGTCCTTAACCACCACTCAATGAGCCACACAATAAAGCGTAGATTGCGAGTCCCTAACCCCAACTCAAGGGGCCACGCAACAAAGCGCAGATTGCGAGTCCCTAACCCCAACTCAAGGAGGCCTGCAACAAAGGGTAGATTGCGAGTCCCTAGCCCCAACTCAAGGGGCCACGCAACAAAGCGTGCATGGTGAGTCTCTAACCCCAACTCAAGGGGCCACGCAACAAAGCGTGGATTGTGAGTCCCTAACCCAAACTCAAGGGGCCACGCAACAAACTCTGGATTGCGAGTCCCTAACCCCAACTCAAGGAGGCCTGCAACAAAGCGTGAATTATGAGTCCCCAACCCCACCTTAAGGGGCCATGCAACAAACCGTAGATCGCGAGTCCCTAACCCCAACTCAAGGGGCCACGCCACAAGGCATGGATTACCAGTCCCTAACCCCAACTCAAGGGGCCACACAACAAAGTGTGGATTACAGGTCCCTAACCCCAACTCGAGGGGCCGCACAACAAAGCGTAGATTGCGAGTCCCTAACCCCAAATCAAAGGTCCGCGCAACAAAGCGTGGATTGTGAGTCCCCAACCCCAACTCAAGAGGCCATGCAACAAAGCGTAGATCGCGAGTGCCTAACCCCAACTCAAGGGGCCACACAGCAAGGCGTGGATTGCGAGTTGCTAACCCCAACTCAAGGGGCCACGCAACAAAGTGTAGATTGCGAGTCCCTGACCCCAACTCAAGGGGCCACACAACAAAGCGTGGATTGCGAGTCCCTAACCCCAACTCAAGGGGCCACACGACAAAGCGTAGATTGCGAGTGCCTAACCCCAACTCAAGGGGCCACACAGCAAGGCGTGGATTGCGAGTTGCTAACCCCAACTCAAGGAGGCCTGCAATAAAGCGTAGATTGCGAGTCCCTAGCCCCAACTCAAGGGGCCACGCAACAAAGCGCGTTGTGAGTCCCTAACCACAACTGAAGAGGCCACGCAACAAAGCGTGGATTGCGAGTCCCTAACCCCAACTCAAGGGGCCACGCAACAAAGCGTGAATTGCAAGTACCTAACCCCCACTCAAGGGGCCACGCCACAAAGCCTGAATTGCGAGTCGCTAACCCCAACTCACTGGGGCGACGCAACAAAGCGTGGATTGCGAGTCCCTAACCCCAACTCAAAGGGCCACGCAACAAAGCGTGGATTGCGAATCCCTAACACCAACTCAAGGGGCCATGCAACAAAGCCTGGATTGTGAGTCCCCAACCCTAACCCTGGCCCTAATACAAACTAAAGGGGCCACTCAACAAAGCGTAGATTCTGATTCCCTAACCCCAACTCAAGCGGCCATGCAACAAAGCGTGGAATGTGAGTCCCTAACCCCAACTCAAGTAGCGATGCAACAAGCGTGAATTGCGAGTCCGTAGCCCCACTCAAGGGGCCACACAACAAACCGATTGGGAGTCCCTAACCCCAACTCAAAGGGCCACGCCACAAACTCTGGATTGCGAATCCCTAACCCCAAATTAAAGGGCCACGCAACAAAGCGTAGATTGTGAGTCCCCAACCCCAACTCAAGGGGCCATGCAACAAAGCGTAGATCGCGAGTCCCTAACCCCAACTCAAGGGGCCACGCAACAAAGTGTAGATTGCGAGTCCCTAACCCCAACTCAAGGGGCCACACAACAAAGCGTGGATTGCGAGTCCCTAACCCCAACTCAACGAGCCACACAACATAGCGTAGATTGAGAGTCCCTAACCCCAACTCAAGGGGCCACGCAACAAAGCGCAGATTGCGAGTCCCTAACCCCAACTCAAGGAGGCCTGCAACAAAGGGTAGATTGCGAGTCCCTAGCCCCAACTCAAGGGGCCACGCAACAAAGCGTGCATGGTGAGTCTCTAACCGCAACTCAAGGGGCCACGCAACAAAGCGTGAATTGCAAGTACCTAACCCCCACTCAAGGGGCCACGCAACAAAGCCTGAATTGCGAGTCGCTAACCCCAACTCACTGGGGCGACGCAACAAAGCGTGGATTGCGAGTCCCTAACCCCAACTCAAAGGGCCACGCAACAAAGCGTGGATTGCGAATCCCTAACACCAACTCAAGGGGCCATGCAACAAAGCCTGGATTGTGAATCCCCAACCCTAACCCCGGCCCTAATCCAAACTAAAGGGGCCACGCAACAAAGCGTAGATTCTGATTCCCTAACCCCAACTCAAGCGGCCATGCAACAAAGCGTGGAATGTGAGTCCCTAACCCCAACTCAAGTAGCGATGCAACAAGCGTGAATTGCGAGTCCGTAGCCCCACTCAAGGGGCCACACAACAAACCGATTGGGAGTCCCTAACCCCAACTCAAGGGGCCACGCCACAAACTCTGGATTGCGAATTCCTAACCCCAAATTAAAGGGCTACGCAACAAAGCGTAGATTGTGAGTCCCCAACCCCAACTCAAGGGGCCACGCAACAAAGTGTAGATTGCGAGTCCCTAACCCCAACTCAAGGGGCCACACAACAAAGCGTGGACTGCGAGTCCCTAACCCCAACTCAACGAGCCACACAACATAGCGTAGATTGCGAGTCCCTAACGCCAACTCAAGGGGCCGAGCAACAAAGTGCAGATTGCGAGTCCCTAACCGCAACTCAAGGAGGCCTGCAACAAAGGGTAGATTGCGAGTCCCTAGCCCCAACTCAAGGGGCCACGCAACAAAGCGTGCATGGTGAGTCTCTGACCCCAACTCAAGGGGCCACGCAACAAAGCGTGGATTGTGAGTCCCTAACCCAAACTCAAGGGGCCACGCAACAAACTGTGGATTGCGAATCCTAACCCCAAATCAAAGGGCCACGCAACAAAGCGTGGATTGTGAGTCCCCAACCCCAACTTAAGGGGCCATGCAACAAAGCGTAGATCGCGAGTCCCTAACCCCAACTCAGGGGGCCACGCCACAAGGCGTGGATTACCAGTCCCTAACCCCAACTCAAGGGGCCACACAACAAAGTGTGGATTACAGGTCCTTAACCACCACTCAATGAGCCACACAATAAAGCGTAGATTGCGAGTCCCTAACCCCAACTCAAGGGGCCACGCAACAAAGCGCAGATTGCGAGTCCCTAACCCCAACTCAAGGAGGCCTGCAACAAAGGGTAGATTGCGAGTCCCTAGCCCCAACTCAAGGGGCCACGCAACAAAGCGTGCATGGTGAGTCTCTAACCCCAACTCAAGGGGCCACGCAACAAAGCGTGGATTGTGAGTCCCTAACCCAAACTCAAGGGGCCACGCAACAAACTCTGGATTGCGAGTCCCTAACCCCAACTCAAGGAGGCCTGCAACAAAGCGTGAATTATGAGTCCCCAACCCCAACTTAAGGGGCCATGCAACAAACCGTAGATCGCGAGTCCCTAACCCCAACTCAAGGGGCCACGCCACAAGGCATGGATTACCAGTCCCTAACCCCAACTCAAGGGGCCACACAACAAAGTGTGGATTACAGGTCCCTAACCCCAACTCGAGGGGCCGCACAACAAAGCGTAGATTGCGAGTCCCTAACCCCAAATCAAAGGTCCGCGCAACAAAGCGTGGATTGTGAGTCCCCAACCCCAACTCAAGAGGCCATGCAACAAAGCGGAGATCGCGAGTGCCTAACCCCAACTCAAGGGGCCACACAGCAAGGCGTGGATTGCGAGTTGCTAACCCCAACTCAAGGGGCCACGCAACAAAGTGTAGATTGCGAGTCCCTAACCCCAACTCAAGGGGCCACGCAACAAAGCGTGGATTGCGAGTCCCTAACCCCAACTCAAGGGGCCACACGACAAAGCGTAGATTGCGAGTGCCTAACCCCAACTCAAGGGGCCACACAGCAAGGCGTGGATTGCGAGTTGCTAACCCCAACTCAAGGGGCCGGCCAAAATGTAGATTGCGAGTCCCTAATCCCAACTCAAGGGGCCACACAACAAAGCGTGGATTGCGAGTGCCTAACCCCAACTCAAGGGGCCACACACCAAAGCATAGATTGCGAATCCCCAACCCCAACTCAAGGGCCCGCGCAACAAAGCGTGGATTGCGAGTCCCTAACCCCAACTCAAGGGGCCACGCAACAAAGCGTGGATTGCAAGACCCTAACCCCAACTCAAGGAGGCATGCGCCAAAGCGTGGATTGCGAGTCCCTAGCCCCAACTCAAGGGGCCACACAACAAAGCGTAGATTGCGAATCCCTCACCGCAACTCAAGGGGCCAAGCAACAAAGCGTGCATTGTGGGTCCCTAACCCCAACTCAATGGGCCACGCAACAAAGCGTGGATTGCGAGTCCCTAGCCCCAACGCAACGGGCCACACAACAAAGTGTGGATTGCGAGTCCTTCACCGCAACTCAAGGGGCCACGCAACAAAGCGTGGATTGCGAGTCCCTAACCCCAACTCAACGAGCCACGCAACAAAGCGTAGATTGCGGGTCCCAAACCCCAACTCAAGGGGCCACGTAAAAAAGGTGTGGATTGCCAGTCCCTAACCCCAACTCAAGGGGCCACGCAACAAAGCGTACATCGCGAGTCCCTAACCCCCACTCAAGGGGCCACGTAACAAAGCGTGGATTGCGAGTCCCTAACCCCAACTCAAGGGGCCACGCAAAAAAGCGCGGATTGTGAGTCCCTAAACACAACTGAATGGGCCACGCAACAAAGCGTGGATTGCGAGTCCCTAACCCCAAGTCAAGGGGCCACGCAACAAAGCGTACATCGCGAGTCCCTAACCCCCACTCAAGGGGCCACACAACAAAGCGTGGATTGTGGGTACCTATCCCCAACTCAAGGGACCACGCAACAAAGCGTGGATTCCAAGTCGCTAACCCCAACTCAAGGGGCCACGTAACAAAGCGTGGATTGCGAGTCCCTAACCCCAACTCATGGGGCCACGCAACAAAGCATGGATTGAAAGTCCCTAACCCCAACTCAAGGAGGGATGCAATAAAGCGTGGATTGCGAGTCCCTAACCCCAACTCAAGGGGCCACGCAACGAAGCATAGATGCGAGTCCCTAACCCCAACTCAAGGGGCCACGCAACAAAGCGCGGATTGCGAGTCCCTAGCCCCAACTCAAGGGGCCACACGACAAAGCGTAGATTGCGAGTCCCTCACCGCAATTCAACCGGCCACACAACAAAGCGTGCATTGCGAGTCCCCAACCCCAACTCAAGGGACCACGCATCAAGGAGTGGATTGCGATTCGCTAACGAGCCACAAAACATAGAGTGGATTCCGAGTCCCTAAACCCAACTCAAGGGGCCACGCAACAAAGCGTAGATTGCGAGTCCCTAACCCCAACTCAAGGGGCCACGCAACGAAGCGTGGATTGCGAGTCCCTAACCCCGACTCAAGGGGCCACGCCACAAGGCGTGGATTACCAGTCCCTAACCCCAACTCAAGGGGCCACACAACAAAGTGTGGATTACAGGTCCCTAACCCCAACTCGAGGGGCCGCGCAACAAAGCGCGGATTGCGAGTCCCTAACCCCAAATCAAAGGGCCACGCAACAAAGCGTGGATTGTGAGTCCCCAACCCCAACTCAAGGGGCCATGCAACAAAGCGTAGATCGCGAGTCCCTAACCCCAACTCAAGGGGCTACGCAAGAAAGCGTACATCGCGAGTCCCTAACCCCCGCTCAAGGGGCCACGTAACAAAGCTTGGATTGCGAGTCCCTAACCCCAACTCAAGGCGCCACGCAACAAAGCGCGGATTGTGAGTCCCTAACCCCAACTCAAGGGGCCAGGCAACAAAGCGTGGATTGCGAGTCCCTAACCTCAACTCAAGCGGCCACGCAACAAAGCGTACATCGCGAGTCCCTAACCCCCACTCAAGGGGCCACACAACAAAGCGTGGATTGCGAGTACCTATCCCCAACTCAAGGGACCACGCAACAAAGCGTGGATTGCAAGTCCCTGACCCCAACGCAAGGGGCCACGCAACAAGGCTTGGATTGTGAGTCCCTAACCCCATGTCAAAGGGCCACGCAACAAAGCGTAGATTGCGATTCCCTAACCCCAACTCAAGGGGCCGCGCAACAAAGCGTGGATTGCAAGTCCCTAACCCCAACTCAAGGGGCTGCTTATCCAGGATTCCGTGATCGCGTTGCATTGCTTCTTGTGGGCTTGTATTGCTACCTGTGGGTGTGAATTGAGGTCTTGAGGCTTCTTCCTGAACCATAGAGGGTATTTCAGCCAAAGGCATTTATTTTCCATAAATGCAACAAAGCGTGGATTGCGAGTCCCTAACCCCAACTCATGGGGCCACGCAACAAAGCGTGGATTGCAAGTCCCTAACCCCAACTCAAGGAGGGATGCAATAAAGCATGGATTGCGAGTCCCTAACCCCAACTCAAGGGGCCACACGACAAAGCGTAGATTGTGAGTCCCTCACCGCAATTCAAGCGGCAACACAACAAATCGTGCATTGTGAGTCCCTAATCCCAACTCAAGGGGCCGCGCAACAGGGCGTGATTTGCGAGTCCCCAACCCCAACTCAAGGGGCCATGCATCAAGGCGTGGATTGCGAGTCGCTAAGCCCAACTCAACGAGCCACACAACATAGAGTGGATTCCGAGTCCCTAAACCCAACTCAAGGGGCAACGCAACAAAGCGTAGATTGCGAGTCCCTAACCCCGACTCCGGGGGCCACGCACCGAAGCGTGGATTGCGAGTCCCTAACCCCAACTCAAGGGGCCACACAACAAAGCGTAGATTGCGAGTCCCTAACCCCCACTCAAGGGGCCACGCAACAAAGCGTGGATTGCGAGTCCCTAACCCCAACTCCAACTGAAGGGGCCACGCAAAAAAGCGTAGATTGCAAGTCGCGAACCCCAACTCAAGGGGCCGAAGAACAAAGCATGGATTGTGAATCCCTAACCACAACTCATTGGGCAACACAAGAAAGCGTGGATTGCGAGTCCCTAACCCCAACTCAAGGGGCTGTGCAACAAAGAGTGGACTGCGAGTCCCTATGCCCAACTCAAGGGGCCACACAACAAAGCGTGCATTGGAGCTCACTAACCCGAACTCAATTGGCCACAGAACGAAGCATGGATTGCGAGTCCCTAATGCCAATCCAAGGCGTCACGTAACAAGGCGTGCATTGAGATTCACTAACCCGAAGTCCAGGGACATCGCAACAAAGCATAGATTGCGAGTGCCTAACCCCAACTCAAGGGGCGACGCGACAAAGCGTGCATTCGAGTCTATGACCCCAACCCCGACAAAGCGTAGATTGCGCGTAAGAAAGCGTCAAATGCGACTCCCTATCCAGAACTAAAGGGGCCACGCAACAAAGGGCGCAACTCAAGGGGCCACACAACAAAGGGTAGATTGCGAGTCCCTAACCCCAACTAAAGGGGCCACGCAAAAGAGCGTGGATTGCGAGTCCCTAACGCCAACTCAAGGGGCTAGATAACAAAGCATGGACCGCGAGTCCCTCACCCCAACTCAAGGGACCACGCAACAAAGCGTGGATTGCGAGTCCCTAACCCCAACTTAAGGGGCCATGCAACAAAGCGTGGAATGCGAGTCCCTAATCCCAACTCAAGGAGCCACGCAACAAAGCGTAGCTTGCAAGGCCCTAACCCCAACTCAAACGGCCATGCAACAAAGCGTGGATTGCGAGTCCCTAACCCCAACTCAAGGGGCCACACAACAAAGCGTAGATTGCGAGTCCCTAACCCCAACTAAAGGGGCCACGCAAAAAAGCGTGGATTGCGAGTCCCTAACGCCAACTCAAGGGGCTAGATAACAAAGCATGGATGGCGAGTCCCTAACCCCAACTCAAGGGGCCACACAACAAAGCGTAGATTGAGAGTCCCTAACCCAAACTCAAGGGGCCATGCAACAAAGCGTGGATTGCGAGTCCCTAACCCCAACTCAAGGGGCCACACAACAAAGCGTGGATTGAGAGTCCCTGACCACAACTCAAGGGGCCACGCAACAAAGCGTAGATTGCGACTTCCTAACCCCAACCGAAGGGGCCTCGCAACAAAGCGTGGATTGCCAGCCCCTAACCCTAACTCAAGGGGCCACTTCTTCTTTGTGCCTTTGAGCCTGCACGATGTCATCCTGCTTACGTTTCCCGAGCTTAATGCGGAACTTCTTTACACACTTCCCATGCATCCATGACTGTGGGGTGAAGGGAGAACGACCGAACACAAACACGCCGTCGTGGGGTGATGGTGGCAGCGTTTCGGGTGATTCACAAGCGAGGAGGCTTGGTTTTTGTTCAAAAAACATTGTGGAAAAGGGGTGCAAGTGGGAGGAGGGCAGTAAGTGGGGTTCTCAGTTTTTGCCTTGATTTGCCGCAGTTTACCGCGCTTTAGCGAAATTTCACTGTCTTCGTAGCTACACATCCCTCAACTTTTGGTGCCTTCAGTATGCAAAGTCGAACCACATGGTCACACCTTGAAACAACGGATCACAAGGCAACACTACTTCCTTGCAAACATGCACAAGCAGTTGTTGGAGGGGACCTACACACACATGTTCCACAATTGCAACATTGTGACAATTGTTAGCCTGAATTGTGAATCAAAGTCATAATGACTACAACGCAAGGAATCATACCTTGAAAGTTTTGGTGTGGACCTCTTAATCATAAATTTGTGCACACAAAGGAAAACTCTACGGATGGCAAGCAACGAACAAAAATCAATCCATTTGACGGAAGGAAAGAGTACAATAGATGATTGTGAGCATTCATTTGCTCTTTGCATGACATGCACCAAAGTATTTCTTCATGTATACACACACACGTTCCGTCCTCACGCGAAGTTGCTTTGTTAGCCTAGAGAGTCTAAGAGTCGGAGTTGAAACTTGTCCACATTGTCCTTGGAAGGTCTTGGTGTGGAACTTCTCTTGCTTGAATCTACACAACCATGCCTTACCACTAGTCTTACAATCATCAACATAGCACCATTGTGGCTTCACACCACACTTCAGATGAGGAGTTGGCGGTTTCAATGGTAGCTCGGCTGGCGGCGGGCGCAATTGCGTCTAGACCACCTTGACCCCATGCACCTAACAGCATTTCCTGGGCAATTACCAGTGCGCCATCAGGGGCCAAAGATTTGAACCATGGATCGTCAGAGATTTTTTGATTCTATCATGCCATCAAAACAAATTCTTGGATCCTGGTGGCGCACTCTGATTTTCGACTGGACTTGTCCGTCCCCATTAGTTGCGAGTCCACCCCTAATAACCATTCCTAAAAAGAAAAACCTCGGCATGTGTAGGGGGGGGGGGCTTTTGGGTGTTGGGCGAATGGCGAAATTCAAAACCCTAATGTAGCGCCGTGACCCCTGCCCCGAGCGCATATTCCTTTATCTCAGGTTAGTACTGGGGAATCCATGGGGTCTGGGAAACCTATTTTACCCCCTAAATACCCATGGAGAAATTGAGGATTTTTTGTTTTTTGCCTAACTGGTGCCTTGGGGAACACATTGGAGTGTAGCGTTCTGTGGGGTGTCCCACAGTAAGGGGGTGCATAGTAAGGTATCCTTATGTGAGCCCCCCTTACTATGGAGCACTTTTTGTGGGAGATGGTGTCTCACTCCCTATACCCCCTCAATTTGGGTGTGACGAATGCATTTTGACCCACATCACATTGTATCTAAACCAAAAAGGGGGCAAAAGTAGGGCAAAACTAGTAGGATCAAGCTGGTATCTGACCCCCTTACTGTGGGACACTCCAATTTACCCAGGGGTATTATTTGTTCCCCCAGTGCGATTTTGTGTTACCGCAGGTGTGTCCGGTAACAAGTTGGTGTTCCCCAGTGTTGTTCCCCACGATGCTGATTTTTGGTTCCCTAGGATCCCTAGGGTGTTACCCCTGTTCTTCTCCTTTTGTAGACACCCTTCAGAGCCCTTGTTTGTTCCCTACTGTGGGATGCAGCGTTCTAGGGCGTGGTGCGGAACCCCTAGTTAGAACGCAATTTCTGGAACACCCACCTAGCCTCAATTTCGGGGCAAACCACCTGAAAAAATAGATTCAGCACCCTCAAAAACCCCCCATCCCCTTTCTTTCCCCACATAACCCTCATTGGGGGGGTTCCGCACCACGCCCTAGAACGCTGCATCCAATGTGTTACCTTGGCTATTTTGAGGTCCCTCTGTCATGCCCAATGCCTGCCCAGGCCCTTGTGCACAACAGTGGACCAGAGGAAACACATTACTTCTTCAGCTGACTGTGCAAAGTTGCGAAGCACGCATGATAACTATGGACAGACACGCCACAGGCGGCGCACTTGAACCAAGTGCAACCGCCGCAGGTGACGCAGGTTCCCCTACTGTTTACCTGCACAGGTGCGTGCACTTCGTCGCGTTTTTGCACGTACGACTCGAGGATGTCCCATTGGAAATCCCAAAGGGCTTCTTCTGGGAAATCAGGCCTTGGCACCTAGCAATGGTGAAGGTATTTACAATGGCATACCTATACAGGAATGCCTTTAGCGCTTTGGACCAGCACTTGAAGCGGCCGGTTTCCCGGTGCTCCAGTGCCAGCTGGTTGGCGCTGTCAACCCCATTGGCAAGCTGCTGGTAGGCAGCAACAATAGGGGGCAGCGAGTAACCCCCCCGGTGTGGTACCCTCATCCCATCGTATTGACAGTTGAACACAAAGGGCACCACCCGAGGCAGGTTGCTGCCCACCTTGGGGTTTTTGAAAACATGCAAACTATAACCCCCTTTGCGGACATGGGCCTCGGCCACTTGCCCCGGCAAAAGGGAATCACCGGCAGCCGCAACCCCTACCTGGTCCCGCCTGGTTAGGAAAAGAAAAGGGTGTTGCCTCCGGGCCAACTGGTGTGCGACAGCATGGCTGCCAAAGTAACTGTCACACACTAGTGCCGTTCGGGATGGAAGTATGGCTGAACAATGAAGGTCTCTTGCAACATGTCGTGGAAGGGGGTCACACTTGGGCGCAAAATTTTGATTCGTGGTGGGACTGTTTCCACAAAAGTGCAACCATTGCCAAAAAGGAGGGGCTGTTAGGAGCCCAAGAGATTGAAGCCCTAAAAAATGTGCTACCCCAAATGGCAGTGCATCACAAAAGGTGCCAACTGGGGCAAACCCTGTGGGTGCACCTTTGGGTTGACCACATGCTTGGGTTTGCTAAGCAGTGGCATGCCCTTGGCGCCTTTGCTGCCTTCAAGGCAGAAGAAAGGCACAAGACTCTGAAAACAGAGATTCGGTTTAGGAGCTTCAAGGGGGGGGCAAGGAAAGTAAAAGGGGGGGTACGGGGACGGAGAGGTAGACTGGTGAGGCAAGTTTTCGTGAAAGGGTGGAGGGAAGTTGTAAAAAATGATAATCTGGATTGGGGTTTGTTAAAGAGGGGGTGGGATGTATGGGTGCGTGCATGGACACAGCAAGCACACGTGAAGGAACACAAAACGTATTGGAAGGCCAACGCGCCTTAGGAGTCTGTATGGTGTTTCAGCTCTTGTGTAACATATTTGATTTGGGATTCCATTGAATTGCTTTGGGCAAGTATACTACGTCTTCAATGCACATTGCATTCAACATGGTGTTCTGGTGCAGTGATGTGCTTTGCAAGGGAGGGAGCTAAAAAAACCAAGGGCAGCTGGTGGTCTCATTTCAATGCCTGTCTTCAGCGCCTGTGTTTGTTGGTTGCCCCAATAGGTAGGTCTTTGGCAAGCATCTCCTCGTCGCGTCTTCAGCCGGAATCCACCTCCTTTGTGGGCCCCTGGTCATGCGGTTGGGGTCGCCTCACGCCCTCTCCTGCTCTTGTGTGTCCTCATCCTAAGGTGCAGACACAGTGCGTGTGCAGGGGTTCGAACCCAGGGTTCCGAAACGTAGGGAACATGCTCATACCTCTAGACCAACCAGCTGCCATGGCACATAACACGTAGGCGGTGCGTACGAACTGCGTACGCACCAGCAGATCAACGCGTACGCGTCCGTAATCTAACACGTACGCGTTGCTGTTTCGACGCGTACGTGTTAAGTTACCAACGCGTACGCGTCGAAACACCAGCACGTACGCGCCACGCACCCAACGCGTACGCGTTGCACTTCCAACACGCACGCGTCAGAGGACAATCTGAAAGCAAGGTTTTGGGAAATTCAGTATGGTTTTCGGGACACTCTGCAGAGGGAGAAGGCGACCTACGGTCGGCAATGTTTGCAGTGGCACCCAGTGGTGTAGGGGAAGTGCAAAGAGGGGTTGGGTTGGGTAAGGTGATACCCCACACATGAATTTTGCATGAAAAATGACAAATTTCCAACAAAGAAAAAACCAACGCGTACGTGTTGAGATTTCAACACGTACGCGTCTATGTGAACAGATCTTAGCAGTTACATAGGTCCACCCACCTGTGGACCATTTCCCGTGCCGTTCGAGGGCCGGCCACATTTTCGCGACCCTGAAAAATGCGGACTCTCTTCCCTGCGTAAAGGAAAATGTCCGTTACAATCGGATGGACTGAGTCCGCCACGACAAAAAGTTTGATCCCGGTGCTGTGGGGTTTCCGGGGAATGAACATCCGCATGGAACCGGCCCGTTTCCCCTTATGGGGTACTATGGACTCATTCCCTGCAGCTGCCCATCCCCACACCCACAGCTGGGACCAATGCATGGGCATTAATAGCCTCCAAAAGGTCTTCACTACTACAGTTGTAGTGCCTGTGGATACTATAGTACTCTTGGCGGCTAAGAAGGGAGGCAAGTCCCTTGTGGTGACAAAAATGACGTGGGGTGCCACACGTCATCCACCCTGCGTGGTCGCCACATCCCTAGCATTACCCTAAAGAGGATGTACTTAGGCAACAGGGGAATTAACTCACTGCAACCGTTCTTTGTTAGGTGATCCGATAGGGTCACCAAGATGGGTTGAAGACGTCGTCTAGTGCCTCATGTACACTACCATACGTTTTCCGCGGACGTCCTCCTATGGTGTCGGTGCTCAGGGGTCCTTTGACGAACTTGGGGGCTATACGGCGACGGGCGAACACCATAGGACGTAAGGCTGGACGGACCCGCGGGCGGATGGGCATTTCTGCAAAAACAAAACAAAAAAATTGTTTCCCCCCCCCAAGCGGGGCGAGCACCACGATGCAACAAAGTAAAGCAACAGGGTTGCCCGGTGCGTAACCTCGGGCGTGTTCCCCAGGATCCTATTACCTAGACTGCCTGTCGTGTTACCCGGTGTGTAACCGCGGGCGTGTTCCCAAGGAACCTGTTACCCAGAATCAAACAGGTGTTTTGTGGTGTGTTTCCCTGACAAACGGGTGGCATTTATACTAATAATAAATAATAATCCGAACACAAAAAAAGACATGGCCCAACAGCGCCGTCGCCGCCATCGCCACTCATTCGGGGTCGTCGGTGTCCACGCCAGAAGGTGCAGCAGGGGCCCCAGAATCCGCACTGAAAGGCGGAGGCTGCCGCTGGGCAGCGGCGTCGTCCTTGGCGCTGCTGCTTGCCTCATCCGCTTGCCCTTTCGGCGGGGTGATCATTGGATGCAGCGTTCTAGGGCGTGGTGCGGAACCCCTGGAACAGCTGGGGCCTCTTAATGGACTGGGTCACGTGCAGGTTGGGGAATCGAAGATTCCCCCCCACGGTAAGCTCAATGGCAAAAAATGCCATGAGGCGGGGGTGGGACACCCCCGTGGGGGAGGCCTTGGGAATCCCCGACCCCCTGTGGACATCAAGGGCATTAAAAAAAAAGGCAGTGCCCCTCTTGAATGGCACAGCCCTCTCCACCCAAGGGTCAGGGAACCCCGAACTGCTGGAGGGCACAAAAAGAAAATGTGACCCATCCTCCTCCTCATGATTATGGGTTAGCATAATAAGGCAATTGACAATCAATGTGCCTTCAGGAATGGTGTAGGGGGGGGCGTCGCGATGGAGGTGCTGGGGGGTGTGGTCATAGCTCGAAATTTCGGCCATGTCAAGGATGGTGCAGCTCCATCCAACCCCCCCCACCACAGTCTTCTTCGCCGTCTCAAGCACACGATCTGCCACCCTTTTGAGGACTGGCAGATCGTGGAGCTTGTGGGGGTTGTGCCTGTGGTGGTTGGCACCCCCATAGTTGCCGTACATTGTACGGCGGGTCCCAGAATCTTGGGGCCTGCCGACAATGGGGGGGTTCTCATTGAAAATGGGTGCCTTCTCTGAGAGAGGCACCCTATCCAAATCATCCAAAAGACTTTGGAGCTGCACAGCACTCAAAAAATCGTGCTCCAGGAGGTGGTTGACCACCAGCTTCCCCCCCACCGTTTGCACAAGGTCATTGGGGTCCCTATTAAAGGCCCCCAAGGGCTCGGCGGCAACCACCTCCTCCGCCTCCCCAATAAGGGGGGGTGTTGCCCCAAATGGAAAAAGAATCACCCCCTGCCCCGCAACAATGTTGGGAGTGGTGACCCCATACCACTCACGCTCCCACTCCCTTGTGGGGCAAAGGGAGTGCATGGGGAGCTTGTTTTCGGGGTCGTCAGTGCAGACCCGGCGGGTGTTGTGGGTGAGGGGTTGGGGGAACCAACCATCCGACTGCCCCTTCCCCTTACCCGGTCGGATCCTTACCTTCTGGACACTAATCATGAGGGGGTTGTGGGGCTTCTCCTTCCTCCCCCCAGCCCCCACCCCCCCCGCATCCTCCTCCTCCTCCTCCACTTCCTCCACTTCCTCCTCCTCCTGACCCACATAGAGGGTCGTCTTCGTCCCCGCACCCTTCTCGGCATGGGCGGTGACGGACTCCACCACCGCGTCCACATCGTCCGGATGAAGCTGGATCAAAAATCCAGCAACCCCTGGATTTACCTCTAGCAACTCGAAGATGTAGTTGCTGAGAACCAGGGGGTCTCGGTCGTCCGCCATGAAGGGGGACTTATGGACAAGGAGTCCAAAGTCCACACCATGTTCAAAGCGGGTCGCCACAGGGCGCCTCACATTGGCATCACCCATCGTAAACCCCTCAGGACCGCCAAGGCGACGGACCCCAAGGAGCTTTTGATGGTGCTCGCACCAAGCGTGGGCAGCAGCAAGGGCCATTATCAAAGAATATGAAAGTTTTGAGAGCTAAAGCGAAAAGGGGAAACATAAAATGAAGCGCGATAACCCACGCGATAACCCACGCGATAACTAGTTATCGCGCGATAACCCCCGCGATAACCCCCGCGATAACTAGGTTATCGCGCGATAACCCACGCGATAACTAGTGCTCTAACCCCGTTCTAACCCCGCGATAACTAGTTAGAGCACACAAAGATCAAATCGCAAAAAGTGCAAAACGGGCAATATCGAGCAAACGAAACATGGAAGGCACATTGTTGCATCATAGTGCACCCATGTAACATGTGAAATTCCGGGTTCCAACCATATTAACAACACCCAAAATTGGGGGGGTTCCGCACCACGCCCTAGAACGCTGCATCCCACAATAGGTGCTGCGCCGGCAGCATATGGGGTTCATCAACAGGGGGTTCGAATTCTGCAGAACACAACAGTAAAGTGTTACCCGGTGTGTAACCGCGGCCGTGTTTCCCAGATTTCTGTTACCCACAGTAAGTGCACCATTGACAGGACTATTTTTCGTGTTACACGGTGTGTAACCGCGGGCGCGTTCCCCATGAATCTGTTACCCAGAGTGCAGGAGGACTGTTTTTCGTGTTACCCAGTGTGTAACCGCGGGCGTGTTCCCCAGGAACCTGTTACCCAGAGTGCACGAGGACTGTTTTTCCTGTTACCTTGCGTGTCACCGGCGCAGAAACACACCTTGGGGTCTTTCCAGAGCTGGCCTGACGCCTGGCTCTCCTCCGTTGGCGGCTGCATTGCCCGTCCTTGCTCTTGTGCCTGTGCTCCTGACTGGTCGGCTTGTGTGTAACTACGAAGACGGTGAAGTTTCGCTAAAACGAGGTCAAAATGCGGTAAATGTTGTTTAAGGTTCAGAAAATTGACTCTAGCTACGTCTAAGCCAAACACAAGTAAAATTAAGGCAAAATGGGGATGAAAAAATTTTTTTTGCAATTTGGGGTTGTTCTGGCGGTGCCAAATGCGTGAAAGCCAAAAATCGTTAGCGCCACACGGCAAAGCCGGCTTTAACGCGCGTCAAAGCTGGTTTTAGCGCCAATTTCTGCAGTTTTCCTTAATTTACCACATTTTGACGCGCGCCAAAGCCAGTTTTATAGCGCGCTAAAATGAGGTTTACAGAAATTTACCGGGTTTTAGCGAAACTTCACTTTTCCCATTTCCCTGCGTGCGCGCTACAGGGTAGTGCGCGATCGCAAGTGTTATCCGGAGAAACGCGTTTTCTCCGGATAAGGGCTTATCCGGAGAAAATCGGCGCCGCAGCCAGATTTTGGTCAATTTCAGCCCATTATAGGACAGTACAGTATATTTTATATTTTTCAACATTTGTATTATTATTACTGTTATTATTCTATGGTACACCTGTTAAATTCCAGATGTTAAATTTGTCAAAATTTGTCTCCTTAGCCTTTAAATTTCAGATTTTCGATTTGTCAAAATTTGTCTCCTTAGCCGTTAAATTTCAGATTTTCGATTTGTCAAAATTTGTCTCCTTAGCCTATTGTTGCAAAATGCAAGCCCATAGCACCATGATGATAATGAACATGGCAAATCTTTGCTCACCGCACAGGCACTGGTCCTCAGGGAGAGGGATTGTGATTATGATTGGCAGCTCCGCCAATGGTTGAACAATATCCCCGCCTCCCCCAAAGTGTTAATGACTGACGCAGATGTAGCATGTGCCAATGCAGTTCGCACATTGCCACAAGGAATGCTGTCGCAGTCATATAAGCAACCACTGTGGCAACCGACTGCTATGCCCTTGGCACCCACTACTATGCCCTTGGCGTTGCAGATGCAAATGCAGCCACACCTTTTGGGGTGATACCTTCCATCTCAAGTGCAATCCAGTTTGCTTGTGTACATCTACACACAGACTGTTTCTTGGTCTACTAATTCCCTTCGCACAACCCTACCCCCTAAAGACTTACTATGGTGCAACCCCCCCCAACCTCCGACCAATGACGGTCCGACCGCTCCAAGCCGGTATGAGACGGCCTAGCACAGCCATGCATATTTGAAAAGTAGACACTTTAGGCTTTATAATGGTCCAAACGGATTGGAAAAACTCCACGGTGGCGCCAAGTTACCCCCCCGGGACTTCTGGCAACCCTGTTCTCAAAAAAAAAAAATTGTCATTTTTTTGACCAACCTCCAACCAATGACATTCCGACCGCTCCAAGCCGGTGTGAGACCGCCTAGCACGGCCATGCATATTTGAAAAGTAGACACCTTAGGCTTTCCAATGGGCCAAACGGATTGGAAACACACCACGGTGGCGCCAAGTTACCCCCCTAACACCTTCTTTGCACCATGGTTTGTCAAAAACACTCTTGGGTCCAATAAAAGGGCACTTCCACCTTGTCCCACACCCCCAAACCTGATTGTAAGGCATTGCAGGTGTGGACATGTGTCGTGCAATGTTGTGTGCAAGCCCCATTGTGAGTTTCCAGTCAGTGTGGCCCCGGGCTTGGCCCGGGGCCTTTGGTTTTTTTAAAAATTTCACTTTTGTATAGACAAATCTATATAAAATAACTTTCAGGGAGGTATCAGCGCTGCAGTAGCTGAGTGGTAATGCAGCAGTCCCTCAAATGGCCAGCGGCGGGTCGATACCCGACGGTCTTTTCGCGCCAGCCGCTAGCGCCAGCGCACTTAGGAAAATCCCACGTTTTTGACTCTGGCGGCTGTTCTGCGGCTGTTGTGGCGCCTCCGCGCCGATTTTCTCCGGATAAGCCCTTATCCGGAGAAAACGCGTTTCTCCGGATAACACTTGCGGTGCGCGATGGCTCAGTGCGCACTACAAAACTATAGCGCGCAGCATAGCGCGCGCTATGGCTCGGGGTCTTGGGCTTGTAACCCCATGTCCTAATAAGCAGGGCAAAAACGCCCATTTTTCTAAAGTTTCAGATGCTTCCGGCACCGCATGTGATGCTGTCAATGTCAGGAAAGATTGCCAGCATTTTCGGCCCCCACTATGGGTGGTCCCTGTGGAAGAACGAGGACCTTTTGGCGGACCTAGTTGAGTTTTTTTGCTCAGGGTCTGCCGTCCAACGGTCTTTGTGGGCCAAGTTGGAAAAAAGGGTCCCCGTGTGTGAAGCAGAGAAGAAGTGTCGCACTACCGAGGCTGCCAACGCCGTCACACCCCTGTCGGTGGTGGACTTGGTCCTGCTCCTGAAGATTCCAAGAAGAAGGTATTATTGCGCGCGCTTTGCATGTGACATTGCGCGCACTTCCGCTCATAGCACGCGCTTCGTTGACTTCTGCGCGCGCTATTTTCCTCAGGCACAAAGATTTGTTTACTTGGACGAGAAGTAAGGTCCCCACACACCTTTTTTCTCTCCCGTCCTATGCTAGTTTCGCCACAGAATGGAACCAGCTTGCAAGTAGGCAGCATTTACAGGTTGCCGTGCACACAAATGGGGTCACAGTCTTTTCGCAGTGGCCCCTGTAGCACTTTTTTGACTATATATTTTCCTTTGATTCCATTGTTTCTAACCTCTAATGCCCCAGGGAGTGCCAAGGAGAGCTGTGGATCATTGTGAGGGGGGGATGGGTTGCCTTGTGGGGGGGAATCGTGGTGCCAGATGTCCATTTCCTTTGCCAACCATGGTCCCTTGGCAAGGACTTTGTCCTACCACTGGACTGTTAACGTCGCCCTTTGTGGTGAGAAGTCCACCTCTGTGTTGTCCCAGGTCTGGGCTAACAATCTTGCTTTTCTGCAGAGTGCCCTTGACAGTGGTGTGGTTCCCATCCGGGGTGCATCCAGACGTTGCAGGATTTTCTTCGGTGGGGATAGCCCTTGGCTGCGTCGGTTGTCGGGTGTCACTACACATTGGATGGCAGGTAGTTTGTTCAGTTACATGACGTGGTGCAAGTCCAGTGCAACGTGGTTGCAACAGGATGTGGATAGAACCACCGAGCGAGATGAGCAGTTGCTAGGGCTTATTGCACCTGGGGCCAAGTGCAGGCCCATGGATATATTTGGTGTTGTCCAGAGCAGGTTGTTGAAGGTGCCTCTGAGGCGGTGTCACCTTATACCATGTGTTCTGCACCTTCTGATTTTTGTAGGGAGGCAGGTCACTCACTGCCTTGGTACGCAGATTGGCCAAGTCTGTGCGTCCCAGTACTAGGGTCTCTGTTCAGGCTATTCTTCACAGGTCTGGTTGTCACATAGCACTACAGGGGACGGCAGAGCCAGATGGGGAAGAGACTTGGTGCCTTCTAAAGGTTCGGGAGGACCTGGCCCCCCTCCTTGGGGGTGACATGAGGATGCACACAGCAGTGGTTGCCATGTACATACTACTGGGGGACATGTATGGCACAATGTTTGAAGAGGGTGCATTGCAGGCTCCAGAGGTTGCCCAGGCTTTCCAGAGGTGGGTTTGTCCAGCAATAAGATCACCTTATATTAACTGGATGTTGCACGATGCTACAGTCACTATTCAGGCCATAAGGCCCTATGGCCTAGGAATGTTTTCGGGGGATCTTTTGGAAGGGAGCAACAGGGTGTTGAAGGACATTTGGTCCTCCTTTTGTGATAGAGGTGGGGGGGCATGAACCCTGGTGTCGCGCCGCATTAAGATGCTCAGGCAGGTTAATGAGCGTCTGTTCCTGTACTTTATGGTGAGCATAACCTGGCATACCAAGAATATTCCCCGAAAACAGCCATTTTGGCACATGTACCTAGTCATTCCGTGTGCCCATGGGATATAAAAAAATGAGTTTAGCACCCTGATAATAGGGGGGGGGGGTGTCAAAAAACCAGAAAGCCAATTCCATACACCCACACCTGTGTGTGGCAATCTACACTTTTTGAGGTATTTGTCAGTATACTCGAAGTATTGAAGAAGTATTCTTGCCGTATACTTCGGAGTATACGGCCGTATACTCAGAAGTATACGGCCGTATACTTGGAGTATACGGGGACTTTCTGCCTCCCACCAATGCCACCATTCTCATCACCTACCCCCCCCCCTTGCATTTACTCATGACCCTGCAACCCCCAAACACATTGTACACACAAAAGAGCACCATATGAGCAAAGCAGAAGACCACAAGAAGCAACCTTAGAGCTCCTGGTGAACCCCATGTGCGGGCGCTGTCCTTGAGACATTTCCCAATGCCTGTCCCCACACTTGCACAACAATGTGCCACATCTCCAACATTGCGGACAGGAGGGATGCAAGACATAAGGGACCCAATGCGAGGAAGGACTGGAAAATCTGCAATTGCAAACAAATGCGCTTGAAATTGGTCATACTTGAGATTGCAATTCCAACATTTCCCACACGAACCCGACATCATGACTTTCCCATCCCCACTTTTAAAACACAAAAATTTTTTGGGAGTACCCCCAATTTCTATGCTGCCCTCGGCTTCAATTTTTTTGGCTTGGTCATTCAATTTCCCCACGGCATCCATCCTTTCAGATGGGCCATATCGTCCCCCCCATCAAAAACCCACCATGAGGCCCATGCCTGACCATCATGGTGTGCCCCCCTATCCTCCCATAGGTCCACAAACACGTCACAACCTGTGGCACTGGCATTATGAAAAACAGTGGCATCAAAACAGATTACAACAGCCAAATATGTATTCTCCTCATACTTCCGAATGCTGTCTTCGGCATGGGCACATGCAACCATAGTGGTGACAATATCATGCAATTCCACCACCCCACATGTCCGGGTGCCCCCTTTAGTGGCCACCTCCAAAACCCTCCCCTTGGACAGGTAAGGTGTGAGGGTCTTACGAATTGCCATCACATGGTCCCAAGTGCATGTGGTCCTCATGCAACCCTTCAATGCCCGGATGGAAAGGTGGTGCCGCCGCATCCATCGGAGTAGGTTAATTGCCTCCTTGTCGGCCACATCCACCTCACCATCTTTTAAAATAATGATGAGGCCTTGGGCATGGGGTCGCAAAAGTACATCGTCACCAAGCAATGCTGATGCTACCGATTGCATCCACAAACGTCTTTGCCGTTGCCCTCTTTCCCCCCAATCCTATTGTAAAAAAAACAGGGTGTGCCACAACATGTGAAACAAAATAGGGTGCCGGCGTTGACGTTTGTGGATGCAAAGCACATACTGCATAGGGGGTCAAATGCCGGCGTTTGATTCCCTCACAAAAATCTTGAATGCTCTCCAAACAAAGCCCCTTCTCCTTCGGATGGGCATTTGCAAACATATTGCTTACAATAATTGCTGTGGACAGATGTGCCGGGCATATGTGGGCCAGTTGCCCAGCGAACCCGTGCGCACAGGCGCATGCAACAGGCGCACAACATGTACGATTCAGCACAAATCTTTCGCCGTATACTTCGAGTATACGGCCGTATACTTCCAGGTATACGGCCGTATACTCGGAGGTATACGGCCGTATACTGGTAGTATACGGTGCTCACTAGTGGCCCCAAGGACGAAAGCCATAGGCCAATAACTCATCAACAGACTCATTGGGGAGGTAATCTGTGTTGCACCCATTGTGGAAAACAATGGCATAGCGCTCCCCACTCCATCGGGCAGGCCCGTGGTGGGCTTTGGAGTTGAAAACCACACCCGGCCAGCCCTTATAGGCCTTTGCATCCACGACACCACCTCCATGTACATCCAACCGCATCGGGGTCCCTTGCATGGGACTATGGAGCACTCCACCTGTTTCAAAACAGACCTCCCCACCACCATGCGCCCCGACAACGCAGATGGCGGAAAGCGGAGAAGGATCCCTCATATGGCGATGGCCCGGCATTCTTTGTGAAGTATCGCATTGTACCACTTGAATGGTGGTCCAATGGAACCACCTTGGAAAATTCGCATGCGCATGTGCATTTGAAAGGCAAATTAGCTCCCTTTGCCTTTCATTGCCGCTGCACAAGCGCGCACGGCGCCAATCCTTCCCCTGTCTGCGTGTCCCTGTAGCCCCAAACTGCACATTGTGCACTTGTACACCTAAGATGTGCACCTTGCGGTACACCAACTCTCGGCATAAAGCTGCAAGGGCGGGGTTGGATGGGGGTAGTCATTGCGGCTTTGGGGGCAGGCCACGTGCTGGGGAGGCGGACTGACTGCCCTGACTCCCACTGCCCTGACTCCCAGACCCTTGGGGTGGGGGTGCACTCCGTGTGACACTATGGGCCACAATGGACCTCGCCCACTCCTCGTTGGCCTTGGCCGCTTGGAGTTGCGTCTCCAACTCCTTGGCCTTGAGGTGCCAGTCATGGGCACTTGTGGTGGCATCGGCCAACGTGGTCTCCAGGTCCGCAATCCTCTTGTCCTTGGCGTCACCCTCGTCATGGGCAACCTTCAGCTCCTCCTTCAGGCAGGCATTGGCCTCCCTCAAGGAGGTCAGGGAAGTCCGGCTGAACTCCCCGATGTCTCGGGAGATGCTCAGCCGGGACTTCCCCAAGCCCGCCACAACACCGCTGACAATGTCAGCGGTGCTGGGCACATCGAGGTCCCCCAGGGCCTCGCATGTGCCACGGCGGGCAGCTGCTTCAATGCCCCCCACCCCCCCGAACCCCTCAAGCCCCCCCGAGCCAACAGCAACAGCAGCAGCACCAGACCCGGAAGGCTTGGGGGCCTTCCGGGTGGGGGTGGGTGCAGGGGTGGCCCTTGGCTCAGCGGGCTCATCATGAGCCCGCTTCAGCCCCCTCCCCCCAAGCTGTTTCCCCGCCCTCGAGGCCAACTCGGCCTGGAGGGCGAGGGAGTACTCCACGGGGACAGGCTCCCCCCCAAAACTTTGGAGCACCATAATGGAGTCCGAAATGCTCCATTTTTCCCCCGTGGTGCTAAAAAAAACGCGCACCTTCCCGGAGCTCTTGCTCCACACCGCAGCCCCCCAAATGGCCTCCACAACCCCCCCCCCCTTTCCGACATTCGCCAATACCCTAATGGGCAGGCGAATGTCGTAAAGTGCACCACTGGCACGGACATTCAATCGGGAATAGTATCCCGTGTCCTTGCCAGTGGTGCACGCCAGGTCGGAGGGCGCACTGGCAACATCCCGCCGACCCACAAGAATGGGGTCCACGTACTCCCAACCGGAGATCACTTGCCCTGCGGCAGCCTTTGGCGCCACCAACTCCACCTTGGGCTCGGCCACCACGTAATCGGTGATGCTCCGCAGTGGCGAGGGATCATACTGGACCTGAATGGGAAGAAAGGGTGGAATTATAACAAAGAACTAGGCAAAATAGATTGAAATTGGCAACAAATACTATGAGTATACGGCCGTATACCTCCGAGTATACGGCCATATACCTCGGAGTATACGGCCGTATACTCAAAATGGGTGGGCAGGTATACGGCCGTATACTCGCGGTATACGGCCGTATACTGGGAGTATACGGCCGTATACCGTGGGTATACGGCCGTATACACAAGGTATACGGTCGTATTCCAAGACCATGGCACTGGGTGGGTGAGAGGTATGCATGCTACACTTGCGAACGAAACGTTCCTGGTTCAAACCCCACTGCCCTCAAACATGCAAAAACGTGTGTAGGCCATTGAAGAATCCTGGGAAGAAGTTGAAGAGGTTGATGATCAATTCAATTCAACTCAACCTGAAGAACTGCAACCATATAGGGAGGCGCTGAAGACAGGCCAAACAAAAAAACCCACCAGTGACCCTACCTTTTGAGATAAACGGGACTTAATGAATAACAACAACGTAGTTCAACCCATGCCCGGATCCCACAAATACCTGATTGCAGATGCACCACAGCTCTTGCTTCTCCTCTTCCTCCTCCTCCACGTCCTCATCTTCTTCTCCGGCCTTCTCCTTGCCCTTCCTTGACTTTGCCTTGGGCTTCGGCTTCGACTTCTTCTTCCTCGAAACCGTCTTGAATGGCCACCACTTCACCCAACCATAGCTCTCCGCCAGTGCAACATCCATGAGGTGGTGCTTGTGCCCAAGTGCAAACCAATGCAAAACCCCGCCAATTGTGGTATCGGTGGAAGCCAAAGCAACACCACCATTCAAACCCCGCGAAACCACCAATGAACCGGGGGGACAAGCAAGGAAAGTGCCATCCGAGCCCACAGCAGGCAAGGGGTTAGCATGCATTTGCCGCAATGGGCACTCCTCATATGAAGGGTGACCCTCAACCCCAACTCGAAGGGGGCTAGGGGACAAATGTTCATGAACTGCAAAAAAAGTAGCCCCATCAACGGGCATGTAGAACTGCAGTGGGGCCAGACAACGACCCCATGCAACACCACTGTGTCGCGTCATTGTCTCACCCTGATTCCAAGCGCCCTCCGCACAGGCACCACACTGCCCCTCCACGGCGTGGGTGGCACACAATGGCACGTTACCACATGTAACACAAAAAACTGTGGTAGCATCACTCACATCCAACAACACCTCACAACCAACTGCACCACAAGTGGCATGAGGGCCTTGAGACTCTTCGGGGGATGCAGCCGCTTTGCCGGCCCAAGGGGGAACAACAACAGGGCAAGTGTTGTTGTAGTCGAACCTGGTTATGTATGTATGTTATGTATGTATCCATTTTCATGTTTGCACAGAACTGCAGTTGTAACATGTAATGATCGTGAACGACTTGATGCAGTTCTGTGCGTACCTTGGGTATCGCGGGAAGTCAGCACCGTGTTCACTGTCGCGGAGAAAAAAGACCTCTAGGAGTTCAAGATCATTACACAACTGCAGTCGATTACCGTGTTTTCAGTGAACATCAAGAGCGCTGGTTGATTCTGTCCTTGAGACCGTCTTTGTAAACTCCACTTCTCAGGACAAGGGCTGTAGCGGCGTGCTATGCCTTGCACAGATTGTGAGGAATGCAAGTGTGGTGGCGCGGGACGTCTTCGCGGTGAGCCTGAGGAGCTGCGCCACGAAAACAAGAAATTACAAGTGGAGATTGAGGAGTTGGAAAAGACTTTGCGGCGCGTGGGACGAGAACGCGACGACCCGGTGACCGAAGAGAAGAGTTTGCGTGCCGCCATTGCAGCTGGGAAACCACCGTCTCAGCGTACGGGGCCAAAGAAGACTCACAGAGGTACAAGGTCGGCGAAGAAAGCAGATTAGTTGTGCGAAGCGTGAGGCTTTCGTGCTGACCATTCCCGATGGAGCAGGCCTTGCAAGCGCCGCCCTGAGGAGTAGGTAATTTTCAGCGTTGGACGCTTTTAGCTTTTGCTTCGTGTCGTATTGTCTTTTTCGTGTCGTATTGTCTTTTTCGTCGCCTGCTTCATTCGCTTGAGCGTTCGTTGTCAACTTATTAGTATTATTATTATTGATACTGCTTTTTTTTGTTGTGTTGGCCTGTGTGTGTACAGGTGGAGTCGTCAATTTTCATTCATTCAAGGCAAACTGGCGCGGCGCGGCGCAACACGACGCAAGGTGAGCACGCGCAGACACCTCTTCTTCACAGGTGTGCTGTGTGTTGCATGCCGGCTTTGTGTTTGCCTGCTGCCTTTTTTGGAGTTGTCTGCTGCCTGGCTTCGTGTTCGTCTTCCCGTGTTTCATTTTTTTCTTTCCCTCTTCTTACTGTGTGTGCATAGGACAGAGCCACACAAGGCAACGCGAACGGCGAGCACACGCGGACACGTCCTGTTTACAGGTGTGTTGTGTGTTGCATGCCTGCTGTGTTCGCTTCGTTTTGCTTTTTTGTCTTGTCTTTTTTCCGTGGTTCTGGCGTTCCTGCTCCTGCTTTTGCAGGTGGAGCAGCCAGGAATCCAGGATGCCAATGAGTGAATGTCAAAATTGGGTATGTGCTGCGTGCTCAGTTGGTGTGTTTTTGAGTGTGCAGTGTGTTTGTATGTGTGTATGTATATACAGGTTTGTCTTCTTTTTCCTCCTTTTGTATTTTTTTCAGCTTTTCTCATTTTGGTGTTTTTCTGTCTTTTTGGGCATCTTCGAGTTGTTTGTTGGGTTGCAGTTGCGTCCCTTCGCCCTTGGCTAACACGCACGACCCAGTTTGGGTGCTTCTGCTTCCTCTTTGTTTCTTTCATTTTCTGTTTGTGTTGTTGGTGGTCGCTACTTCTACTTTTTCTCTTTTTAGCCGGTGAGTGGCAGTTTGTTGTTTGGTTGGTCCTGTGCTTAGCGAGCACTCGTTTAGGTAAGACAGTAACCCCCACTGCAGGCAGGGATTGTCCTCCCGTCAAGGCGCCTTTAAAGCCTTTAGGTCTTGGGTGCCTTCTAAAGCCCTTCATTTTTCCTGACAGTCCTGGCCTTGGGTTGGTAAGGCAGGACACCCCACCCTGAGTTGAAGGGCGATTCTTTTTCTGGGGGTGGCACCTACTCGGGTCGGGCGGGTGATTCGCCACGGCCTCTGTTTGCCTGCGGGTGGACAGGAGTGTTACCGCTGCCTCGGGCAGCTTGACAGTTTTATTTTTCTGTGTAGGCTCTCTGAATATTTTTCCACATGGCCCGTGATTGAGGTGTATGTCTTTTAATTCCTCTTGTTCAGTTTTTGTGTGTTGCCCAGTCTTTTTTCTTCCAGTCTGTTTCTTAGTTTGGATTTTTTTTCTGTGATGTATTTTTGTGTTGTGTTTGAAGTGTTTTTTTCATTCTTTTCAAGTATGGTTGGTGTGAGCATTTGTGCGTGCGTACGGGGTGTCCATGCGCTCACGCGATTTGCTTGAATTCAGCCTGTTTAGTTTTTATTATCGATTACAGAAGTACAGTTACGCGTTACAGGACAGGATATAATGATACAAATTTTTCAGGTTGAGAGTCAGTGGTTTCGTTTGCGTTTTTATACATTGTGTGCATTAGCATAGTTGTTGTTTGGGTGTGTGTATTTTCTAACCTCTGTGCGTTCATGCAGGTCGGGTCAACAGAAGTGGGTATCAGCAGTGTTGGATAAAGATTGTTTCCAGGTATGACTGACGATTGACACGTCGTTTTTTTTTTACATGATTTGCATGTTCAGTTCCTCTTTGTCTTTGCAGCACCAGCAAGTGGATATCAATGAAGGGTCCTGAATTCGGGGCAGGACCGAAGCCTAATCAGGTGCAGGTTACTGGGTTTTGTAGAGTATTTCAGGTTTTTCTTTTTGCACTGCACGACTGAGATCAACAATGGAACCACCAGTCCACTTGCTGTGTATGCTGCAGGGCAGGCGGGGATTTTGTACATTAGCTAACCTTTTTACAGGCAGGCAGAAAATTGTTAAAGATTTTCTGACAGCCCCCTCTTTTGTTTCTTTTCCAAGGGGCTTTTGATGCTGCATTGCCTGCTTAGCCATTGCTGCAGGCAGTTTCTGTTTGTAGGCGGGTTAGTATTGTAGGTTGCAGTGTAGTCCAGGCCCACAGTTCCACCCCCAGCCCCACTCTAACTAGTATGTAGAGCTTTTCAAAATCCTCCAATTTTGAACTCGTGTGCTTTCCTTTTCAAAATCTCGTCACTGAAAACCCAAGCGGACACGGCAACGAACGGATACAATACAAACCCAAGACTGATTGAAATCTTGAACTCTTTCACTGTATTCACAGATCCGTCAGTGTGTCCATACTGAGATCAAACGATCCCACTGCACACTATACAAACAATAGACATTCAGCAATGCATTACATACATTAACACACGCTAAATCCTACAAAATCAGATCTTTTTATAATAAAAATCAGTGCTTCTCAGAAAGAAAACAATGCACAAATCAGTGCGCACGCGTGCCCTGCAGTGCCCAAAAAGCGGCATCTGCGACGCACCACAGCACATAACTTATATGGGGCTATGTCATGCACAACACACAAAATTTAAACATAATTCCTGTAATCCTGACCCTGCCAACTGCAGAGGTCCACAGAAGACATCAACCTTGTCCTGTCCTGTCCTGAGCTGCCCTTTACACTCCCCCCCCAAGCCCACACATACCCTGATGTGTGGCTGAGACCCCAAAACAAAAGGGTGCGAAGGGTTTTACCATAGGGGTGGGAAAAGCTCAGACAGAGCTGGGTGGGTGTAAAACGCAAGCACCCAAAAGGCTGCCTTGCATGTTTACACTCCCCCCCCAGGCTCAGCACTCCCCAAATGAGTTGCTGACCCGAGAAAAAAAAATAGCAAAACATGCAGGCTTTAACCTACAATAATATACAGAAATTATTGTCTGTGATCTGGCTATTTCTACCCATTCCAGGTAAAACCAGCTACTATCTATGTGCAGATCATGCTAGTGGAATACCACTGGTACCATAGATAGTTTTACCCTCCTGAAAGGGATTTCTGTCACAAAACAGTGCCCTAAGGGAGTGGTGAGGTGGTGCTTCAACCTATACCCAGTCAAACTCCTCAAAGGGTGTAAAACCTGATAAGTGCTCATGGCACACAGCCTGAAGTGCTCATGGCACAGGACAAACATAGTATAAAAATACCGAAACAAAACCCCTGCTTTTTCCCAACAAAAGCAGAAAAACCAAAAGGAAAACCACTCTGCTTTTTCTCCAAGACAGAAGCAGTTGAAAAACAAAAAAAGACACACTGCTCACAAGCAGGCAGGTGCAAAGCAAAACAGAATTGAAAAACTGAGTAAACCAGAGTTCACTCAAAGTGTCAAGCAGGGTGTACCCCACCACTGCTCATTGCAGATTCAAAATAGCATCTACAACGAAAAAGAAAGCAAAGGCACATGTCAGTGCCAGCAAACAAGGCGCTCGGCGCCCACGAAGAGGTCAAAAAAGACCTCGTTGACATACTGAAAATGTACATGCCAGCGAATCTAAATCAGATCCCTGCATATATGCAGCCGAAAAAGCCTGTACACTGTGCAAAGCACAGTTGTTCACACAAAACATAACAAGGCGCTCGCAGCGCCAAAAGCTGTCAAAGTTGAGCGCTGTCAGCGCCAACTCCTTACGAGAAAGGATTATTCGTGTCCTCGCATCTTCGTGGTTGTACAGCCTGGCCCCACGTCTCGCGTGGTGGGCACGCTGCCACTTGTGAACTGGATCTCTTGCCCTGATACAGCCAAGTCCACTTTTTAGGTCCCACCATTGTCTCAAAAAGCTCGAGCAGCTTGACGGCTGCATGGCGCCGCTGCACAGCACGTCCTGCTCTTTGGCCGCGCCACCTTTTACTCGCACCTTCCGTGTTCGGGTACCTGCTTGTTTGATTCGCGGTTCCTTGTAGGTTACGTTCATTTGCTTGGTCTCGTTCTTGATGACTTCGACTCCACGCGTTTTTGGAACTCCCACGTTGCAACTCCTCCCTTTGGCCTCGCAAAGCTTGTTTCTCTGAGACTTCGGTTCTCGTTGCATTCTCCACCTTGACTTCGTTCTGCCTTGGCGCCCACTTCACTTTTTCGGGAGCTACAAAACAATGGGAGAGACTTGCGTTCTCAAACTTGCGCTGTCTTCTATGCCCCATTTGTTCCATGCCGCTGGCTTGTGACTGATGACGGCTCAGTTTTTGCTCGAAGGCACATACCCTTTTTCCGAAGTCACTCAGCATTCTTTGTATCTCGATCGTGGACCTGCGCACTTCCTCAGTGGACTGCGCGTCGTCATCCTTGAATTCCTTCACTTCGCAAGGGGGCTGGTTGGAAAACAGTTGACGGAAGAGTTTTTGAAATTTATGTCCCCAGTTTGCAAAGAGTCGTGCGCGGAAGAAGTCGGCAGTGTACCTGAGCTCATTTCTCAACCGAAGTTCCTCTTTTTCGAACTCTTGCAACGAAAGAGACGGCAGTGGCTGCGATGGTCTTGGCGGCGGTGAAGGGGCTGGTCTTGACTGCGCCTTTATCGCCATGGGGTGTGATCTGCAGTAACCTTGGGTTTGGCGGTCGTGACGAACTTTTAGGGCGTTTGATCTACTTTTCAAAATCCTCCAATTTTGAACTCGTGTGCTTTCCTTTTCAAAATCTCGTCACTGAAAACCCAAGCGGACACGGCAACGAACGGATACAATACAAACCCAAGACTGATTGAAATCTTGAACTCTTTCACTGTATTCACAGATCCGTCAGTGTGTCCATACTGAGATCAAACGATCCCACTGCACACTATACAAACAATAGACATTCAGCAATGCATTACATACATTAACACACGCTAAATCCTACAAAATCAGATCTTTTTATAATAAAAATCAGTGCTTCTCAGAAAGAAAACAATGCACAAATCAGTGCGCACGCGTGCCCTGCAGTGCCCAAAAAGCGGCATCTGCGACGCACCACAGCACATAACTTATATGGGGCTATGTCATGCACAACACACAAAATTTAAACATAATTCCTGTAATCCTGACCCTGCCAACTGCAGAGGTCCACAGAAGAAATCAACCTTGTCCTGTCCTGTCCTGAGCTGCCCTTTACATGCAGTGCTTTTCTGTACTGCAGCACGCCACAGTAGATTGTTTTTGGGGTGTGTGTTTGACTTTTTTGTTTGACGGCCTGCTCTGGGCTGTCTACAGCAGCTCAGCCCCCCCCCCCCCCCCCACATCAGTGTAAAGATCTGAGTGTCCATTTTCCTTAGTCAGCCATTTGCTGAGGTAAACTCCAGCAAAAAGCTTGGGAAGGGAGTGTAATAGGACACAGAGTAAAGATCGCTAGTGCGATCGCGTGTGTCGCGCATGCGTAGGAAAAGTGCCAGATCATGTCGCAATGGGCACTGCAGGCAATATTGAAATGCGATGTTGCACATGACAATTAAGTATTAAAATTTCATTGTTTTTAATTGTTATGTATCCATTTTCATGTTTGCACAGAACTGCAGTTGTAACATGTAGTGATCGTGAACGACTTGATGCAGTTCTGTGCGTACCTTGGGTATCTGGGGAAGTCAGCACCGTGTTCACTGTCGCGGAGAAAATAGACCCCTAGGAGTTCGAGATCATTACAATATAAGAAGGGGGACTACCCCCATCACTGCAGTCCCTGTTTGCTGGTTGCTAAACCAGGATCGACTGCTCTACGACTGGTTGTTGACTATGGTGAGGTCAACAAGAAAACCCAGAACCACTCTGGGAGTATTCCTAACATGGAAAATACCCTGGAGCGTATTGCCAAATGCAGGTACAAGACCAAAATGGACAAACGCAGTGGTTCCTGGCAGGTAGACCTAACCGCCGCAGCTCAGGAGCTGCCAGCTTTTATGACCCCAAAGGGTCGTGTGTTTAAGTGGAAGGTCATGCCTTTCGGGGTGGCTAATGCCCCAGCGCTCTTCCAGGAGCTAATGAACAAAATTTTGTACATACTGAGGCGCAGACCTCTAGTACAGGAGTTGATTTCTCGGGGTGCAGAAATGGAGGCCCACATCGACAACCCGAGTTTGGGTACTAATACCCAGGAGGACCATGTCCTTCTCCTCCGTGAATTTTTCATTGTATGTCAAGAAAACAATCTCCGAATCAAACTCGAAAAATGTGAGTTTATGAAAGAGGAGATGGAGTATTTGAGTTTCGACGTGGGGTATGGCTGGTGGAAACCAGCCGCTCCTAAGATGCAGCCCCTACAGGACATGTGGATTCGCGATGACCCTAAGAAGGGTCTACACATCGTGAGGAGTTTTGTGGGCGCCTGTAACTTCTATAGGCGTCACATCCACAATTTTACCTACTCCTCTGCCCCCCTCACTGACCTAATCAAGAAACCTACTCCCTGGAGGTGGACCGCCAGAGAGGAAGAGTGTTTCCAGGAGTTGAAGAAGAAAATTGCCTCCTCCAACTGCCTGGGAGTACCTCGCCCTACGGGCGAGATAGTCCTGATCACTGATGCCAGTGATGTAGGGGGGGGTGGAACGATCTACCAATGGCAGGAGCTTAACCCAGCTGAACTAACCCACTGCCATTATCCCACTAGTGGACTGAACCGTGATGGCTCCTTGAAACATGACTATCCTACCAGTGAGTGGCGGCTGGTGCCACTGGGACACTGGAATTGGAAATGGAACCAGGCGCGTTCCAATTACAGCACCTATGACCAGGAAACTCCTGGCCGGTATGTTGGTTCTTTCCTCACCATCCGGACTCCTGGGATCTAACCCTATTGTCTGGCTCTGTGACCAGGAACTTGTGAAGTCTTTTCAGAAGGGCCCACCAGCAGAGAAAGCAAAACTAAAGCGGTGGTGGACTTACCTGAGCCAGTTCAGGCTGACAGTTCATCATATCCCTGGTGTAAAAAATGAACTGTCTGACTATATATCGCGCAATAACTTCGATGTGCTTATAGTTGAGAGCTCTGAGGCGCTCGCCAACGAGGTTTCCAGCGTATGGATGTCCAGGTTGACCTGTCCATGCGCACTGCTGGAATCCTGGAGGGTTGGGGCCTAACAAACTATCAGTCAGAGTATACAGAAATGCTACAGACCCTCAGCACTGGTCTCGAACCCTGTGTCATTGACGGCCACCAGTGGTATAAAAACAACCAGTACCTCTTCTACGAGGACCGTATTGTTGTACCTGAGGCCCAACTTGATGGGTGCCTAGAGTGGTCCCATCTCAGCTCTGGTCACACGGGCGCTAATCGCTCAGTGGACTTCTTCGGTCATTGTTTCTACTCCAGTCTAACCCTGACTGAACTGAGGTCTCGTATGCCAACCTCTGTGAATGCTTGTGGCTTTCATGCCAGCAAGCAGAGCGACGGTAGGGATAGGGGACTGATTTCCAGCTTACCCATACCCTATTGTGCTAACTCTCTTCTCTATGTGGATTTCATCCACGGTCTACCTCGCTTCGGCGGCTATGATAGTTGCCTAGTGGTCACCTTTTGCCTATCCCGCTTCACCCGTGTGTTCCCTTGCAATAAGAAACTCACGGGTGAGCAGACTGTGAAAATGTTGGTCGAACAATGGCTCCAAGCCTATGAGGCACCTAAGCAGGTGCACTCTGATGAAGATGTACGCATCCGCAGTGACACTGGGTGGTACAAACGAGTGCTAAACATGGAAGTAACCACAGGTGTGCCTCATAGCCACATGTCTAACCCTCTTTGTGAGAGACAGAACCGTGTGGTGGAGCACAACCTAGGAATCCTGATGAAACAGGAGAGTACCAAAGACTGGGTACGCCTAGTGCCCTGGGCAGTGCTGACCATGAACTCACAGCGGAGCTCTTCTACGGGTTTCACCCCCCAACAAACTGTTCCATGGAGGACGACCTGCTTGGTTCTGCAAAACCCCCTTTTCTGCGGACTTCAAGAGCCCTGTGGGAGATTGGCAGGGACACAAACAGTCTATGGGTAACCAGGCTGGGACTAACCTGAGACACATTCGTGACCGTGAACTGAGCCGGCGGAACCGCCTACGGGAACCTGCCAGCTTCAAGGTTGGTGACCTTGTTTTGGTTCACCAGTCACGCCTACCCCCCCCGCCTCGTAACTGCCTACAGGACCCTTATTTTGGACCCTATCGTATCATCAGGATAGATGGATCCAGGATCCATGTCAGGTGCAGTCCACGTCCAGGTGGTGAACTGCTGTGTGCACCTAAACAGTTGAGGCACTATCACTCCCCTGGCGATTTGTCCTAGGATGAGTGGCGCCTCAGCGACAGTGAGGTCGAGCGTATTGACCTAGAGAACGCTGCCAGCCCGGAGGAGGCAGACAAACTCGAAGAGATGACTGCCGATGAGATGGCAGTCGATGGTTACTACGTGGTTGCAGGTATTGCTCGCCACGAGTATAAGCAGCACTGGAAATTCTGAACCCTGTGCGATGACTATGGGTGATCTGAGGCGACCTAGGAACCTATGTCAGCCTTCATACAACCAGATGGAAGTATCAACCCCATCTTCCGCTCCTACCTCGTTGAGAACAACGAGGGGCAGCTACTAACCCATGCTGAGACTCTGTCCCTGCGGAAAAAGAAAGACTAATTCCCCTGTGTCAGTCTACTGACTGTGTTCTAACCGTACAGGTGCAGTGAGCACTCTTGTGCAGATGTGCCTGTGTATGTGTGTAAGAGCAGTTGTCACAGTTGCCCCGCATTGCATCACAGGACAGGACCATTAGCCCCCCGCGACAACCACTCCCTGTCTGTGCCCTGCAGTCCCATGCCTATGGCTTCCAGTGTGGACCATGTGGCCGCTTATCAGGTTTGCAGCCACCCAGCGAGTGTATGCCTTGTTGACCATGTGTTGCATCGGGACTGCCCTGATGTAATGACCTTGGGGAGCCAACGAAGAACGGTGGCTTACTACTCCAGGGAGGAATGACAAGCAAGGTGTTATGAAGCAAGGTGTGTCTTCCGTCCTTGGGGACAAGCGAGCCCACAGCTAGGACCCCTGACTGGTCCAGACCCATGGGGTCCTACCCTTCCTTACAGGGTTTACCATACCCCTAAGTGTGCTACGTATGTCTGTGTGTGTCTCACTCCTCTCCCCGGCGTGGCTCCCGGAGACCGGGCCTTGCTGACGTCGCACCGAAGGTCCTAATCAGGTACTATTACTACTCCTGTGGCACCCGATTTCTGTGCTGGCGCCTATCCTTGGGGGAAGACGGCAAATACCCTACCTACTAGAGGGGAGGGGTGGCCAAGTGTGCTAAGGGCATACTGAAGCGGTACCCAGAACCCCATGGCTAGGTTACGGCATACAACCGGTCTCCGGTCCACTAACCCCAAGTACGGAAGGGAAGACCGGTCTCCGGTCCACTAACCCCATGTACGGAAGGCGCCCATTGACGCCCGGTGCGAGCCCGGCGGGAGCGTGTTCCGTGCCGTAAAGCCCCGCATCGGCAACCGATGCACCGCCAGCGGAGATTTATATATCAGAACATCAGGAATCAACAGGGTTTTTTTTTCATATTGTTTCCGTCAATTTTTACGCTTCCGTTCTAATATTCACTGTTTTGGCAGCTGGCGGTTGGATCGCGACTTTACCGTAACCGCCAGTTTAACTGTTTATAATGGAAATTTTAACGCTATCCGTGACGAAGGCTCCAAAGTCTTCAGGAACTGCATGGATGCTTCCGCAATTTTCACATCTAACACTCGCAACCTTAATCCGAATTTTTCAGGATGTCGAAATCGGATTTTCGACTTCGACATCCCCGCACTTGATTTGACCTCTTTGGAGTGGACCTACGTGCTTCCCTATGCAGGAATCAACTTTCCTCTTATCCTGCCCTCCATTTGTCTTAAAGATATGGGCAAAACAAAGTTGATTCGTGAGGCCACTTGTGAAGGTCATATCTCGTGTTGCTTGCGAGGAATGACAATAAGGAAACGTGGGGTGTATTCACAATACTCCCGACGTAATTTAGGAAGCATCATATGCCTTGCGTCTCCACACGTGCGCGCTAGTGTAATGGATCATGGTCAAGAGGGTAGAGTTTGCGTTGTAACTCTATGGCCATGATATTGCGTGCGTTAAGATAACTTTCGAGTGTAGCGCGCGAGTGTTGGTGTTGCATAGGAACTCTCCTTGAGTTCCTATGAGCGATTGACACAAAGTTATGCCCTTGGAGGGGCAGGACATATCGTGGGGGGAGCTACCTTTTTGGGCAATATGTGGTATGTGCCATGTGTTGTATTGCGTGCCCATTTGGCGGGTGTGGCTAAGAGCGATGGACCCACCAATGGACCTCGTATTGTGCAAGCCCCTTCTCCATACTCCCTACGATCAATTGCAAGCCTAACCTTCGCGAAGGGAAGCTTGTGTGGCGATCCCGAAGCGATGCGTTGGGATCAAGGTGTGTGTTTTGCAATTTTCCATAATTTCATGTGCCCACTTGGGAAGTAGCGCTCGTGACCTTTCAAGGCGCCCCAAGTGGAGCACATATGTGGAATCAAAGGTCATTGGTGTCAAGTCATTATGTTTAGAAGGATTAGTTGATTGCACGATCCAAGCCGAAGATATTATAATATAATTGTGCACCTTTCAAGGCACTTTTGTGTGTCTTTGTGCCAATTTTGCCGTTTTTGGCCCGTCATGATGTCAAGTGGCGACCTTGTATCTCAACGTTGCGCTCAATTGACATCATGAACCAAGTATGTTCCGAGGGTACATACTTCGGTGCCCAACATATCTTGGACCCGGCGAATAAATCCTCTTTGGCTTGGCATACCGTGGCCGCCATGTTGGCGATTTGGGACTATCCCAAATCATGGGCTCACTTGGCGACCCTGCCATTCCCAAAACCGGAGGAGGTGGGCGACGCCCAAAAGATATGTTTGACACATATGACTTGATACCAATCCTATGGCACACTCCGGTCCGAGTCGGGCATATGCCTCATTTGCCCCAACCATGAGTGTGCGCATTTTTGGCCATTTTGAGCAATTTTCCACTTTTGCTGCCCGCCGTGCACTATGTTGAGCCCACCCGTGCACGCCGGACGCATGGACCAATGGACCATATATGACATGGGTGTTATGCATATTGGTCCCCATGGTTCACACACCACGTGGGCGAAGCGGAGCAACCTTCGTTAAGGCGCTAGCCCAAAGTGAGTGTGGGCAATTTTACAATTTTGGCATTTGTGGACCCAATTGGGATCGTCACCACGCCGACCGGGATGGAGATCTTTGAGAGCCAAGGGCATGGGAGTCTCAGTTGGACTCCCGGTGGAAGGCGTATGGATCGGCGGATCCTATCTCCAAGACGGCGTGGAGATATACTATTGGGAGCACACCGAATTTTGGCTCATTTCGAGCAGCCAAAATGACCCCATTTTGGGACCCCAATTTCCCCCTTCCGTGTGGTCAATTGGCGGCCCCATTTCTCTATGCCCACAGGGAGTCCGGACCTAAATTCAAGTTGTACACTCAGATATAAGTCCTAGGTCCCGCCTCCTAACCTGTGAGCCATTGACCTCGCCCTGGCCGGGCGAGCCACGCGTGGGAATGACGCCAATTTTGGTGATTTTGGCATCATGACCCCACTTGACAAATCCGTGTTGCCCTGATGCCGGGACCTCAGAGGGAACCAGGTTGGGTGAGGGCTCCATGGAGTTCCTACTCGAAGGGCATATGGTCAGTTGCCTCGTCCCTACCTCTGGCGGGTCCCGACAAGTGGTCAATTTTGGAGATTTTGGAGCTAATATCAGTTTGGGCTGAAACAGCCCATTTTCAGCTACCAACTCCTGAGGGATAATAGCGGGCCCATATCTCTTGTTCAGAGAGGAGTTGGGACCTGCCGTTAAGGGAGCATAGGGAGCCACTGTAGGTTGGCCTTGGAGCTGCTTGGTTCCCAGGAACTCGCCTGTGGCTGGGCGGGACACCTCTCCCATTGGCAGGGTTTCGGGGTCCGGACTGAGCAGGGCATGGGTTGTGTTTGAGCCCCCGCCCCCACCAGCCACTGAGAGGGTCGGACCTGGGATTGGGATATGAGTTGGGACTAAGTGTCTATTGTCCTGTGATGCCCTTACCCCAGTCAAGTCTTAACCCCATGTGTACATATCCTGATGTGTTGCTGTACATACTTTCGTTCCCTTGTTGCAGAGTGGCAAGGATCCTGAAACGGAACCGCCCCCATGACGCAGATTCGGTATGCCTCCCTGCTGGCCACCAAATGGCTGTTCGAGAGGCTCGGCAACAGACAGGCAAGCCGCGCGCAAGCGCCGCAAAAGGGGACGCGCAATCCCCGTGCCAGCGTCAGAGCAGAAGAAAAATGGGACGCGCCAATACCGCCTGTTGACAGTGCAGTGTAAATACCTTGTGTGTTTTTATGCATTTTATTATTACATTCTGTCCTCCCTGCATTTTGCAGCTCAGAATGTGTCAGGGTGGACAAGGCCCGTACAAGAATTTGTGCAACACTGAGCCAGGGCTGCGTAACAAGGTGTTTCTGCTCCGTATCTTGTGCTAAGGGAGGACAGCATTGGAGGATTTTCGAGAAACCGGACTGAGTTGGCGGAATTTTCGAGAAACCGGACTGAGTCGGCAGTTTTGGAGAAAGTCAAAAGGAGTTTCGAAACACGAAAATCAACGACGCAAAACAGTGAGTTTGCCAGTGGTATGATTCAACGCAGCTAATTTCGGGCAAAAGGCCACGAGGACGGCGGTATCAGAGCGTGAGTCTAGCGGAGCTCCCAGAACCCGCTTCAAAATTCTTGTACTCCGACGTCCATTCACTCCAGCCCATACGTGGAGATATGCCGAGACGAACAGTGTCAGCGTACGTACCAGGGTTGACGGCAGATCGCGGCAGCGCCAGCGAAGGCAAACCTCGGCGAGGCGCCATCACTGACGACGGCGGTGCCGACCCAGTAAGTTCGAAAAGCTACGAGCGTCGAATTCGACGCGGCACGTTCGTTCCCAGCTCGGCTGTACCAATTCGTTGGAGCCGCGTCAAGGCACAGGGGAAGACTGGACGCGTGGGGATCCAGTTGAAGGCCACGGAGCGTGCGGGCGATGTCAAGACCTGGGGATGCTGCTCTCTACGGAGAGATGCAGGCCCAAGACACAGAGGAAGGACCAGCGTATCAGGGCGCTGGATGAGACCTGCACGAAGACTGGGTTGGGAGATAAGATCTGTTAAGGTTTTTTTTTGCATCCGTGCGGGTATGGCCCTGATGGCCATATATATAGCAGGGATAGTTTCAACAACGTCCCAGCGACCAGGTGATGGCTTGAGTGACACCCTGGTTCTGCACTGTGCCGCTGGATTTCTGTACCCGTGCCTGGTGTACACTGGGCATGGTGGTTAACCGTGTACCTTTGGTTCACAGGGTATCCAGTCGAATTTTTTTTTTCCAGATAGATCCGCGACGAGCCTCGCCTCTCCCTGGAGCAGTGTGTGTCGTGTCGGCAAGTGGCCACACACCGCTTCTAAGGAGGGGGGTGACGCAGATTCGGTATGCCTCCCTGTTGGCCAGCAAATGGCTGTTCGAGAGGTTCGGCAACAGACAGGCAAGCCGCGCGCAAGCGCCGCAAAAGGGGACGCGCAATCCCCGTGCCAGCGTCAGAGCAGAAGAAAAAAGGGACGCGCCAATACCGCCTGTTGACAGTGCAGTGTAAATACCTTGTGTGTTTTTATGCATTTTATTATTACATTCTGTCCTCCCTGCATTTTGCAGCTCAGAATGTGTCAGGGTGGACAAGGCCCGTACAAGAGTTTGTGCAACACTGAGCCAAGGCTGCGTAACAAGGTGTTTCTGCTCCGTATCTTGTGCTAAGGGAGGACAGCATTGGAGGATTTTCGAGAAACCGGACTGAGTTGGCGGGATTTTCGAGAAACCGGACTGAGTCGGCAGTTTTGGAGAAAGTCAAAAGGAGTTTCGAAACACGAAAATCAACGACGCAAAACAGTGAGTTTGCCACTGGTATGATTCAACGCAGCTAAGTTCGGGCAAAAGGCCACGAGGCCGGCGGTATCAGAGCGGGAGTCTAGCGGAGCTCCCAGAACCCGCTTCAAAATTCTTGTACTCCGACGTCCATTCACTCCAGCCCATACGTGGAGATATGCCGAGACGAACAGTGTCAGCGTACGTACCAGGGTTGACGGCAGATCGCGGCAGCGCCAGCGAAGGCAAACCTCGGCGAGGCGCCATCACTGACGACGGCGGTGCCGACCCAGTAAGTTCGAAAAGCTACGAGGAGCTCCTGGAGGCACACGAGAGGGACGTCACTCGAGTGCTGGACCTTCTGGTTCGGCACAAACTCACGGGCAGCAGTGACAAGGCCACAATTGCGGTAAGCGAGGTGGTCTTCGCTGGCCACGTAGTCGGGAACGGGCAGCGGAAGCCCATACCTGGCAAGGTGGCTGCGATTGAGCACTGGGAAAAGCCCAAGACGGTCTCTGAGCTACGGGCGTATCTGGGGTTCTGCAACTACTACTCGGGGTATATCAAAATGTATGCCGAGTATGCAGCCCCCATGACGACCATGCTCAAGGGCAACCGAGAGGAGACCAAGAAGGGGTCCAAGAAGGCTCTGGTCAGGACAGCTGAGTCCGACCGTGCCTTTGAGGGGATGAAGCAGGCGCTGCCATCTGCAGTGGGTCTGCACCTCGTGGATCCCGACTGAGGGTTCGTCCTGCGCACCGACACTTCCGACTACGCCATTGGCGCTGTGTTGGAGCAAGTGCTTGACGACGGGAGGCACGTGCCCGTGGCCTTCTGGAGCCGAGTCCTGGCGGAAGGCCAGAGACGGACGTGGACGCCCCGTGAAAAGGAGGCGTATGCCATCGTCATGGCTCTCAGGAAATGGGCTGGGTACATAGCCCTCCATCCCGTCACCGTCTGCACCGACCATCAGAGTCTGCAGTCGTGGCACAAGGAGCACGTGGACACCCCCTCAGGTCCCGCCTCCCGACGGGCAAGATGGCATGAGACCTTGGCCAAGTTCGACCTCACGGTTGTGTATATTCCTGGAAAGGATAACACCGTGGCGTCCTGTCTCAGTAGGTGGGCCTATCCCGCCAGCAAGGGCATGACGGATATCTCTGCCCATGGCGATGAGGCTGAGACCGCTGAAGCCAAGAGGATCATCGAAATGGAGCGCCTGATGGAGGAGGAGGGTGTTAAATGCTTCGTTGTCATGGCTGCGGATGCCCCCCTCGCGTCGAGGGTGAGCAGAGCGGTCAGAGTACTCGCCCCTGAGGGAGCTGAGTCCGACAAGCACCTCTTCCCGGAGTCTTGCCTCCAGGACGACTGGACCGACGACTACGCCAAGTCTGAGGCCTTTGCGGCCGAGTATAGGGCTGTGACCGACCCTGATGACGGGCAGAAGTGGCCAAAGGGGCTGACCGAGGAAGATGGCAAGCTCTACCGGAATGGTAAGCTGCTAGTACCAGAGTCCCGGGTGCTCGAGCTGTGTGAAGCTTGGCACCACCACATGCTGCACCCAGGGGTCAAGAAGCAAGCTCTTGACATGCAGCGTCGGTTCGAGATCGACCATATCGTTCTCTACACCGCCATCAAGAAGGTCAGGAAGGGTTGCTCGGTCTGTCAGGCCTGCAATCCCGACAACCGGAACGTCAAGGGGGAACCCCAATGGACCCCGGTTCCTGACCAGCCCATGGAGAGCGTGGCCATGGACGTCTTCTCCATGCCTGAAGTGCACATTGGCAAGGAGACCTTTGACTGTGTGGTTCTTTGTGTGGATCGCCACAGCGGCTACGTAGTAGCCGTTCCGGCACGCAAAAAGGGGTTGCTTGCCAAGGAAGTGGCAGTCATGATGATTCGTCATTGGCTGACCGTCTTTGACATCCCCCGCACCATTTGCAGTGACCGAGGGCCCCAGTTTACTGGAGGCTGGTTCAAGGCTATGTGTTCCCTTATGGGAATACGTCATGCCAAGAGCGTCGCCTATCTCAGCCGGTCTAACGGCCGTGCTGAAGTGGCTGGACGGCAGCTGTTCGAGAAGCTGCGCAAGATCCACATCACCAATCCACGGCGGAACTGGTTTGAGGAGATGTGGCCTGCTCTGAAGGCCCATCATGACACCCCCACTCCGGGCGGTTTGTCCCCTCACCAGATTCTGTTCGGCAGGGACCCCCTGGGTAGGGGACTTCCCTTGTCTGGTGATGGTATGGCGATGGATGCCAAGGAATTCTTCGCGCGGCAAGAGCAAACGGCGCGGGACATCCGCCAGCGGCTCGAGAAGGAGCATGCTGAGCGTCAGAAGTACGCCCCGAGCTCGACGGCGCAGAAGTTCAGGGTGGGAGACCCGGTGTGGGTGATCAGACCCCGCCCTATGGGCACCCACCGCACCAAAACCTGGTTCACACCCGGCGAGGTGGTCCGCAGGATTGGTCAGGACACCTACCGCATCAAGGTGGGTCACGGACAGTTCCAGGAGCGCCACCAGAGTCAACTCCGTGTGCGGGAACCCGACCTCCGTGGCCAACATGTGTCCCTGAGCTATGCCGCACATGAGGCTGATTCGGATGATGACTATGCTGAGCAGGACGACTATACAGTCCAGAAGATCCTGGCTCAGCGTCCGAAAGCCTCGGCACCCGGAGGTCTGGAGTTCAAGGTTGTTGGCGAGGCTATGGGCCGTCCCACGATACCTGGGAACCCGTCTCCTCGTTCGTGCCGCGGGTCAATACTCCCTTCATGGAGTACATCCGCAAGCACAAGACCAAGATCCACGTTTCGGACTTGGCAGCACTCACCCGGGCGATTGCAGCCAGGGGTGCCTGATCAGCGCCCTGAGCTCTCCCCTGATGTGTTATGAGCGCTTGTGAGGCCGACGGATCGTCCCTTACTTGCTTGCTCCCTTCCATCTTCCGGTGACCTGCCATCAGAGTGGCCATATACCCCCCCCTGCTGAATCCAGAGGAGGATGCCCCCTCTCTTCAACCAGGTAGGGCAACTGACCTTCATTTTTCTGAGCTCTTGGGGCCTTGAAGCCCATACGACGTTGCGCAACGGATGCCGCTGTCATCGGCATTGCGATTTTTGGTGTGTGGTCTGGTCCCATGGCATTTGCGGGATCCAGACCAGTCGACGTGTGTCTGCAGACTATATATGGCCTGAACTCAGGTGTTTTCCTGTCCACCCTCCTGCATTTGCTTTATCCTGACCGTGGCGTGGTTTGGCACTCTGTCCGGAGTGTGTTTACACGCCTATTTGCCCCGCTTGTTTTGCTTTTCTGCTCCCCAGGATATGTGCATTTGTATGTACGATTGTCAGCCCATCACCGACAGATGGACTGTTTTCTCCCCCCCGAGGGGATTCGAATCGCAATACAGAGGCGCCCCGAGTCGCCGTTTACATGTTCATACGCAGGGTCCAGCCTGGACCAGTACCGCATGACATATTCTTCTGTTTGAGTGCCTGTGATACCGTGTGCCCTATTCGCTGTGATGTGTGGAGATCCTGATGGCGCCAGGCGGGAAGCCCAGTTGCCTGACTACACTCCCAGCGCTCCGCCACTGTCAGTCCCAGTGTGAGCCTACCGATTCGCAGACGCACTTGCAGTCGGATGGCAGCCTCCGGTGCTCCTGACCTCGGTCAGTCTGCCTGGGAAACTGGTGGTTTGAGGAGTCGACGCCTCCGCCCACACTGCATGAGGACTCCCTCATGTATGGCCTTCGTGGTAATAGGGCGAGGGAAAAGACGGCCTTGATGCCCGATCCCTTAAGGAGGAGCTCCCTTAAGATCCCTTAAGGAGTTCGACTGTATCACTCTGGACTCGCGTCGTATGGATATGGACATGGTGCGCCCGAGGAAGGACCCGTGGGGACTCTCCCCAGTCGGCGGGCCTTGGGAAGCTTGGGGTAGCCTGATTTATCTTTGTGGTCGCTCTCGACCTGTGGGACCACCTCGGTCGTCGCGTGACGCCTATGTTGGCTGTGTATGCCACTGCCACTGTGGTGGTGACCGTAGCAGCCGGCACCCGGTGCGCCTGGTATGGGTTAACGGGTACTTTGGATGCCGAACAATCGCCGCCAGGACCCGGGACTTGATACTGGATACTATACATGTGCTACGAGCTTATACAGCATCATACCTATCTTACTGTGGGATTTGGGCAGCCTAACCTGCGAATCAGCCTGAAGTGAGGATGTGACACCCCCCCCCCCCTTCAGGGGTTGGTCCTGGGTACCCGCTGCCATGCTTGGATGTTATCGAGCCCCCCCCAGGGTTTGCTCTAAGGAGGGGGGTGAAGCGGTACCCAGAACCCCATGGCTAGGTTACGGCATACAACCGGTCTCCGGTCCACTCACCCCAAGTACGGAAGGGAAGACCGGTCTCCGGTCCACTAACCCCATGTACGGAAGGCGCCCATTGACGCCCGGTGCGAGCCCGGCGGGAGCGTGTTCCGTGCCGTAAAGCCCCGCATCGGCAACCGATGCACCGCCAGCGGAGATTTATATATCAGAACATCAGGAATCAACAGGGTTTTATTTTCATATTGTTTCCGTCAATTTTTACGCTTCCGTTCTAATATTCACTGTTTTGGCAGCTGGCGGTTGGATCGCGACTTTACCGTAACCGCCAGTTTAACTGTTTATAATGGAAATTTTAACGCTATCCGTGACGAAGGCTCCAAAGTCTTCAGGAACTGCATGGATGCTTCCGCAATTTTCACATCTTACACTCGCAACCTTAATCCGAATTTTTCAGGATGTCGAAATCGGATTTTCGACTTCGACATCCCCGCACTTGATTTGACCTCTTTCGAGTGGACCTACGTGCTTCCCTATGCAGGAATCAACTTTCCTCTTATCCTGCCCTCCATTTGTCTTAAAGATATGGGCAAAACAAAGTTGATTCGTGAGGCCACTTGTGAAGGTCAATCTCGTGTTGCTTGCGAGGAATGACAATAAGGAAACGTGGGGTGTATTCACAATACTCCCGACGTAATTTAGGAAGCATCATATGCCTTGCGTCTCCACACGTGCGCGCTAGTGTAATGGATCATGGTCAAGAGGGTAGAGTTTGCGTTGTAACTCTATGGCCATGATATTGCGTGCGTTAAGATAACTTTTGAGTGTAGCGCGCGAGTGTTGGTGTTGCATAGGAACTCTCCTTGAGTTCCTATGAGCGATTGACACAAAGTTATGCCCTTGGAGGGGCATGACATATCGTGGGGGGAGCTACCTTTTTGGGCAATATGTGGTATGTGCCATGTGTTGTATTGCGTGCCCATTTGGCGGGTGTGGCTAAGAGCGATGGACCCACCAATGGACCTCGTATTGTGCAAGCCCCTTCTCCATACTCCCTACGATCAATTGCAAGCCTAACCTTCGTGAAGGGAAGCTTGTGTGGCGATCCCGAAGGGATGCGTTGGGATCAAGGTGTGTGTTTTGCAATTTTCCATAATTTCATGTGCCCACTTGGGAAGTAGCGCTCGTGACCTTTCAAGGCGCCCCAAGTGGAGCACATATGTGGAATCGAAGGTCATTGGTGTCAAGTCATTATGTTTAGAAGGATTAGTTGATTGCACGATCCAAGCCGAAGATATTCTAATGTAATTGTGCGCCTTTCAAGGCACTTTTGTGTGTCTTTGTGCCAATTTTGCCGTTTTTGGCCCGTCATGATGTCAAGTGGCGACCTTGTATCTCAACGTTGCGCTCAATTGACATCATGAACCAAGTATGTTTTGCAGGTACATACTTCGGTGCCCAACATATCTTGGACCCGGCGAATAACTCCTCTTTGGCTTGGCATACCGAGGCCGCCATGTTGGCGATTTGGGACTATCCCAAATCATGGGCTCACTTGGCGACCCTGCCATTCCCAAAACCGGAGGAGGTGGGCGACGCCCAAAAGATATGTTTGACACATATGACTTGATACCAATCCTATGGCACACTCCGGTCCGAGTCGGGCATATGCCTCATTTGCCCCAACCATGAGTGTGCGCATTTTTGGCCATTTTGAGCAATTTTCCACTTTTGCTGCCCGCCGTGCACTATGTTGAGCCCACCCGTGCACGCCGGACGCATGGACCAATGGACCGTATATGACATGGGTGTTATGCATATTGGTCCCCATGGTTCACACACCACGTGGGTGAAGCGGAGCAACCTTCGTTAAGGCGCTAGCCCAAAGTGAGTGTGGGCAATTTTACAATTTTGGCATTTGTGGACCCAATGTGGATCATCACCACGCCGAGTGGCATGGAGATCTTTGAGAGCCAAAGGCATGGGAGTCTCAGTTGGACTCCCGGTGGAAGGCGTATGGAATGGCGGATCTGATCTCCAAGCCGGGGTGGAGATATACTATTGGGGACACCCCGAATTTTGGCTCATTTCGAGCAGCCAAAATGACCGAATTTTGGGACCCCAATTTCCCCCTTCCGTGTGGTCAATTGGCGGCCCCATTTCTCTATGCCCACAGAGAGTCCGGACCTAAATTCAAGTTGTACACTCAGATATAAGTCCTAGGTCCTGCATCCTAATCTGTGAGCCATTGACCTTGCCCTGGCCGGGCGAGCCACGCGTGGGAATGACGCCAATTTTGGTGATTTTGGCATCATGACCCCACTTGACGAATCCGTGTTGCCCTGATGCCGGGACCTCAGAGGGAACCAGGTTGGGTGAGGGCTCCAGGGAGTTTCTACTCGAAGGGCATATGGTCAGTTGCCTCGTCCCTACCTCTGGCAGGTCCCGACGAGTGGTCAATTTTGGAGATTTTGGAGCTAATATCAGTTTGGGCTGAAACAGCCCATTTTCAGCTACCAACTCCTGAGGGATAATGGCGGGGCCATATCTCTCGTTCAGAGAGGAGTTGGGACCTGCCATTAAGGGAGCATAGGAAGCCACTGTAGGTTGGCCTTGGAGCTGCTTGGTTCCCAGGAACTCGCCTGTGGCTGGGCGGGACACCTCTCCCATTGGCAGGGTTTCAGGGTCCGGACTGAGCAGGGCATGGGTTGTGTTTGAGCCCCCGCCCCCACCAGCCACTGAGAGGGTCGGACCTGGGATTGGGATATGAGTTGGGACTAAGTGTCTATTGTCCTGTGATGCCCTTACCCCAGTCCAGTCTTGACCCCATGTGTACATATCCTGATGTGTTGCTGTACATACTTTCGTTCCCTTGTTGCAGAGTGGCAAGGATCCTGAAACGCTTTGTCACATGACACGAGCGTATTGATGCCCTTGTGAGCGTAGTGCTTTGCCTGCCTGCTCATCTGTGCGTGTCACCGCAGCGTCCCGTGGCCGGCCCCCCACGGGAACGCGTCAATACGAAACGCCCATTTTTGCTAAAGGGAAAAAGATAACGCACTCCCCTGCCCACGTGGAAAAGCACGCGGGACAGGAGACTCCACTACACTACACTCACTAACGCCGGCACCGGCCTTCGAAGGCAGGTTGAGCTCTCATTACTTGCACCCAACTCCTCCCAGGCCTGCTGACCCTAACATTTACACACGCCACTTGGAGATGCTGTCAAAGAGGTCACGGGTCATACTGACCCTCCTGTGAGAAAGCAAGAGAACACAGCGCTACTAAGCGACTGTGATCCAACAGGGACGCCACTGCGCGTTTCCCGGTCAGGGCTTGGAGGGAAGGAGTGCTCAGTGTGCGTGCACAGCGTGGATGGCGGTGAAGTCGAACTGCACTCACCACTCCTGGCTGAGTTGCAGGTAGGTAGGTAGGTAGGTGCACTCGGTCGTGGAGAGGCGCCCCATGGTTCCCCCTGGCATCACCCCTGTGACGAACAGGAAGAGGTTCCGCGCGTGAAGAGGGGAGGCGGCTTACATCCTGCTAGACCTGACTGGTGGCCCCCAACAAAGCGGCCCCGGGCAACACCGGGAGGGCTGATCGCCGCCAGCGTGACGTGCGTGTCTCGCCAGGAGGGTGTGCCCCCGTGCTTGCGCACGTCGCCTCCTTTGGGCGGAACCCTAAATGTTCACCCCACTTCCTGCCGTATCCCGTTCCAAAGGCGTGCATGCATGTTCTTGGTACTGGGGTTCCGAGGCGCTTGGGTGTCGCACGCACCGCCTCAAGTCCCAAAGCAGCGCAAACCTTAGGATGCACCCTTACCCCCGGTCTCCGGATCTCGTTTGGCCGGGTCACCTGCATGGCACGGGCTGCCTCAGTGTCCGGGCTATGGACACTGGGTTTCCTACTGTTGTGTGGCGCTTGTGTTTGGGTCTGGGTTGTGTTTGGGCTCGGGTTTTGGCTGCGCCCTGCCACAACTGGTTGGGGTGATGGGGTGTGTGTGTGTTTGCGTGCGCGGTCCGCTCGTACCCCGCCATTCCTGGCTGGGCTGTGCGGTGTGGGTGTATGTGCTTGGGCTCGGGTTTCGGCTGCGCCCCGCCACTCCTGGCTGGGGTGTTGGGTTCTGTGTGTGCTTGTGTGCCCGCTCCGCTTGTACCCCGCCACTCCTGACTGGGGTGTGCGGTGTGCATGTGTGTGCTCGGGCTCTGTTTTCGGCTCCGCCCCGCCACTCCTGGCTGTGGCGTTGGGGTTCGCGTGTTTGTGCCCGCCCTCCACTTGTACCCCACCACTCCTGGCTGCGGTGTGCGGTGTGGGTGTGTGTGCTTGGGCTAGGGTTTCGGCTGCGCCCCGCCACTCCTGGTTGGGCTGTGCGGTGTTGGTATGTGTGCTTGGGCTCGGGTTTCGGCTGCGCCCCGCCACTCCTAGCTGGGGTATTGGGGTGTGTGTGTGCTTGTGTGTGCGCTCCGCCTGTACCCCGCCACTCCTGGCTGGGCTGTGCGGTGTGGGTGTGTGTGCCTTGGCTCAGGTCTCGGCTGCGCCCCGCCACTCCTGGCCGGGGTGTTCGGGTGTGCGTGTTTGTGTGCGCGTTCCGCTTGTACGCCGCCACTCCTGGCTGGGGTGTGCGGTGTGGGTGTGTGTCCTTGGGCTCGGGTTTCGGCTGCGCCCCGCCATTCCTGGCTGGGGTGTGCGGCGTGGGTCTGTATACTTGGGCTCGGGTTTCGGCTCCGCCCCGCCACTCCTGGCTGGGGTGTTGGGGTTCTGTGTGTGGTTGTGTGTGCGCTCCGCTTGTACCCCGCCTCTCCTGTCTGGGGTGTGCGGCGTGGGCGTGTGTGCTTGGGCTCGGGTTTTGGTTGCGCCCTAGCCACTCCTGGCTGGGGTGTTGGGGTTGCGTGTTTGTGTGTGCGCTCGGCTTGTACCCCGTCAGTCCTGGCTGCGGTGTGCGGTATGGGCGTGTGTGCTTGGGCTCGGGTTTCGGCTGCGCCCCGCCACTCCTGGCTGGGGTGTGCGGTGTGGGTGTGTGTCCTTGGGGCCGGGTTTCGGCTGCGCCCCGCCACTCCTGGCTGGGGTTTTGGGCTGTGTGTGTGCCTGTGTGTGCGCTCTGCCTGTACCCCGCCACTCCTGGCTGCGTTGTGCGTTGTGGGTGTGTGTGCTTGGGCTCGGGTTTCGGCTGCGGCCCGCCACTCCTGGCTGCAGTGTTGGGGTTCTGTGTGTGCTTGTGTGCGCGCTCCGCTTGTACCTCGCCACTCCTGGCTGGGGTGTGCGGTGTGGGTGTGTGTGCTTGGGCTCGTGGTCTGGCTGCGCCCCGCCACTCCTGGCTTGGGTGTCGGGGTGTGTGTGTGCCTGTGTGCGTGGCCCGCTTGTACCCCGCCACTCCTGGCTGGGGTTTGTGGTGCGCTGGTTTGGTGTTGCCTGGCACCTGTTCTCGTGCCGTGGATGATTGCGTGTTGTATTCGCTGCCCGGGTTTGCGGCACCCGGTGGCCGTTGTTGTTTGGCACCTGTCCGTGTGCCTTGGTTGTGGCTGGCGGCGTGCTTCTTTGGCGTGCCTGGTGGCCCCGCGCTGGTGCGCCGCGCCTCGTCCGGTTCGGTCGCTCTCAGTGCTCCAGTTGGCCTTCCCGATGCCGTGGTGTTTTTCCCCAGCCCGGGGGCTTGCGCCCCCGGCTTTACTGGGTGGCTGCGCGGGGCACGCCGAGGCCGGCCGAGAACCGGGCTCATTGTGTCTGCCACCAGCCCCCGCCGAGGCAGGGGCACTGGGCTCGCTCCGCGTCGTACCCGTTCGGGGCCCCGCGATGGGGTTGTCCCTGCCGGGTTCCTCCAGCGTCGGTCTTGGGCTGCCTGGGCTGCGGTGGTTTGGTGTGTGTGGACCCGGTCACTGACGCGTCCGGTTTCCAGTACCGTCCGTCGTTCGACGGGGGACTCGGCCGGTGCACCGGGGCTATTTCGTGTGGACGTCGTCACCTCGTTGCGCGCCTCTGTTGTCTCTGGTTTTCTCTGGTTTCTGGCCCCAAGTGCCCTGGGCCTTGGCGCTGTGTGCTGTTTGTTTTGTTGGCCTTCCGCTCCTCGGCTCTCCGTGCGCTCTTGCTTCTTTTGTGGTTTCTGCCCGGCCGTTGGCTGCTCGTTGGTGGTTGCTGCCCCCCCCCCCCTTTGTGCCTTGCTTTTTTTTCGCTCACTGTCGTTTTTTGCTCCGTTTTTTTTTCTTCGTTGCGCGCCCCCGTTGTCTCTGGTTTTCTTTGGTTTCCGGCCCCGGGTGCCCTGGGCCTTGGCGCTGTGTGCTGTTTGTTTTGTTGGCCCCCCGCTCCCCGGCTCTCCGTGCGCTCTCGCCTCTTTTGTGGTGCCTGCCTGGCCGTTGGCTGCTCCTTGCTGGTTGCTGCCCCCCCCCCCCCTTTTGTGTCTCGCTGTTTTTCTCGCCCCTGCTCTGTGCGCCGTTTTTTTTTTCTGTTGCGCGCCCCTGTTGTCTCTGGTTTTCTCTGGGGTCCGGCCCTGGGTGCCCTCGGCCTTGGCGCTGTGTGCTGTTTGTTTTGTTGGCCTCCCGCTCCTCGGCTCTCCGTGCGCTCTCGCCTCTTTTGTTGTTCCTGCCTGGCCGTTGGCTGCTCCTTGGTGGTTCCGCCCCCCCCCTCCCCCTTTGTGTCTCGCTGTTCCTCTCGCTACCTCTTTGTGCTCCGTTTTTTTGTTTTTTTTCCTTGCGCCCTCGTGTTGTCTTTGGTTTTCTTTGGTTTGCGGCCCCGGGTGCCCTGGGCCTTGGCGCTGTGTGCTGTTTGTTTTGTTGGCCTCCCCTGCCTCGGTTATCCATGCGCTCTCGCCTCTTTTGTGGTTTCTGCCCGGCTGTTGGCTGCTCCTTGCTGGTTGCTGCCCCCGCCCCCCCCCTTTTGTGTCTCGCTGTTTTTCTCGCCCCCGCTTTGTGCTCCGTTCTTTTTTTTTCGTTTCGCCCCCCCGTTGTCTCTGGCTTTCTCTGTTGTCCGGCCCCGGGTGCCCTGGGCCTTGGCGCTGTGGGTTTGTTTTGTCGGCCTCCCGCTTCTCGGCTCTCCGTGCGCTCTTGCCTTTTTTGTGTTTCCCGCCCGGCCGTTGGCTGCTTCGTGGTGTTTGCTGCCCCCCCCCCCCCTTTGTGTCTCGCGGTTTTCGTTGCTGCCGCTCGGTGCTCTGTTTTTTTTTTCTCTGCTCTTCGGCGGTTTTCGCCGCCTGCCCCCCCCCCCCTGGTGCGTGCGTGGTGCCTTGTGCTGTCCGGTGTTGCGTGCTCCGGTGCCCTTTCCTTTTCCGTGCTGTGCTGTGGTGCCTCGCCTTGCTGTGTTGTGGGCTGCTGCGTGCTGTGCGGTGTTTGTTGGGGTGTTTGTTTTCGTGTTGTGCTGCGCTGTTGGTTGCTGCTGCGTGTTGTGCCGTGTCTTTGGCCGTGCCGTCCGGTTTGGTTGTTCGCGGTGTGGCTTGCTGCCTGGTTTCGGTCTGCGTTGCCGTGTGCCAGGCTGTGCTGTGTGTCCCTGGGTGCGGTGCTGCGCCGCGCTGCTGCGCGTCGTGCCTCCCAGTGTTGTGTTGTTGTGTGCTGTGTTGTTTTGTTGCGCTTGTTTGGTGTCGCTGTTTGTTGTGCCGCGTCCTCTTGCGCTGCCTGTCGCCCTGGGGCCCTGTGCTTTGCTGCGCTGTGTTTTGCTGTGTTCCCCCGCGCTTTGTGCTGTGTGCTGTGTGTGTTTTGTCGTGGCGTGCTGGTGCGCGCTGTTGTTCGCCGCTGTGCTGCGTGCTGTGTGTGTCCTGGGGTGTCGCGCTGTGTGTTCCCCGTCCTCTTCGCTCTGTGCGGTGCTGTGTTCCGTTGTGCTCGTGTGCTTGCGTCGTGCTGTTCGTGTGGTGCGTGCTGTTGCTGGCGCCTGGTGTAGTCCATATCCTCCTTGATGTCTTGTCCTAGAATTACTCCAATGCTTACCCAAAGCCAAACAGCTCAGTGGACGAGCACCAAAGCCATATTCCGAACATAACAGGAACCTATGCAGTGACAGAAAATCGTTTGTATTTTGGAATGAAACTTCCACAATCGAAACTGCACTGCACAGCGCTAAATCTCATGATCATCGCTAAATAACACGAAATGCTCAGGCGACTTCTGTCGCTGCATGCTGGCGCCTACACTCCCCTCCCAAGCCGAAAAAATCCCTTTTTCGGGCTGGAAAACTGGATACCAGCCCCAGCAGGCCTATGGCTCTATGATTTGGGAGCTGCCTGAGGGAGTTGTCACAGCCGTCTGCTGAGCCTATCTGTACCCAGAGGGGGGGCACCGAGCTCCAAGAACTACAAACCTGTCATCTCATTGCCCTGGCATTGAATCACAGCACTGTCCTGTAACTCTGACTGCCTGCCTGTGCACAGAAGGGGGGGGGGGGGTGACGTCAGTACAGTATACCACCGGTTCCACTGGTTTTTTTTTGTTGTTGACATTGGGGATCCATTGTTTCTCAGAAGTTTACTGTACAACATTCAGTGGGCTCCAGGCAAGGGCTCGAACATACAAATGCAAATCTCTGTGCATCACAACGCAATGTCTTCAAACAAACAGACATGAATGCTAATATACATTCACTGAAGTCATATATGAGTTAGATTACTTCTGAGATTCGTTCTCTGGATCCTTCATTTGTCTTTTTTGATGCTGATTGGACTCCTGAGAAGCAGTCCAGAGTGATGTTTCATTCGTGGAACCCGTAAAATGGTGGCATACCATAAAACTGACATCAATCACTGAGCTGTCTGCATTGAATCCAATTCATTGCACCTGAAAGATAGGAGTACACATGAACAGGGTGAGGGGGATGCATCACACATTCAAGACATACTAACTACATCATCAACTGTGAGATGGAGCCCCTTCTTTTGATTGAAGGCATGCCAGTCTTTGTTGAGTTCATTCATGAAGCTACTGGCAGGCTCCCAGGTGGGACGTGTATGACCTCGCCACTTCACTTTACACCTACGGACACCATTGGGGTAAACCCTGGTAGCCAAAAATTTCTCTGGCACCCAGTGCTGTACCACAGGGGGGGCGACGTCCTCATTGGAAAAGTAATTGAAAGGATGTGCAGAATCTGGTGCACCATACGGATGCATGTAATGCTTCAATCTACTGGTAGACAATGTCTGATCCCCTTGAGGGGTACTCACCACCACTCTCGAAGCAAAAATGACCCTCTCCACCTCCCAGGGACTCTGCCACAGCCTATCTAACTTGGATTGGCCTGGGAGGTTCTTCACCCACACCTTGTCCCCTGGAAGCAAGTTCAGGGCCGGGAATTTCTGAAGAAACTTATTCAGCTGTGCGGCATGAATCTTTTTCAATTTTTTCTGCACCTCCCTTCGTTCCTTCTCCAAACGGGAGAAAAACGTCAGGGCGTCTTGCGCACAGTCATCCTGGACCGGTGGACAGTCCCGAAAACCAATGGGGTCACGCCCAAACACCAGTCTGTGAGGGCTGTAGGGACTGTGAATGCCAGGCAGGTCATTCACTGCCCACACTGCCAGCGGTAGCGCATTCACCCACAGCGCCTGTCGCTGCTCCAAATACAGGCGGAGCAAATTTACTACCGCCTTGACTGCATTTTCGGCCCTCCCATTACTCGAAGGCCTATATATAACACCCCTGTGGGTCTCGATCCCCATTTTCTCACACAAACTGTGAAAGAAATCACTGGTAATGACATTGTCATTGCCACTCATGATTTCTTTCGGCACGCTAGTGAAGAACAAGCAGCGTTGCAAAAACAAATCTGCCGCTGCCTTGGCATCCAGGCCCTGGGCCCTGCAGGGCACCGCAGTCAAATAACCCGTCAGCCTGTCTACAATTACCATACACTGGTCATACACCTGTCCGGCGGAAGTAACCTCCGGCAGTGATACAAAATCGATGGCAAGCGATGCAAAGGGATACTGGGGGACAGGGAAAAAACGACATTAATCAAAGCGTGCTGGGCCTGTTTTACACGTTTGACAAACAGGACATCGTTTAACCAATTCAGTGACCTTTTTCTTCAAAACACTCGGCCGGAAGGTGAAAGAAAATTTTCTGCGGACCAACTCTATCAGTTTGTCCCTACCTGGAGGGACATACTGATGCATGGCAGTCAGAACATTATCCGTTAATGAAAACGGAACCACAATTTTGCCATAGTGTCGCAGCTTCCCCTGAAAAAGCAAAAAACCTTCAACGGCCTGACCCCGTGACAATTTGTCAAAAATGGTGGTAAAATTGCGGTCACTCTGGTATTCGTTGTCCCACTTGCCAAACAAACATTTAGTGAGTGGCTCCTGAGTCAGCGCTGCAAGCTGAGACGGGTCGAGCCCACTCTGAGCGCAACATAAATTATGGATGATGCGCTCAATGCGCTTCTCGTGACTCACAGAATCCCCACTAGAGCTCTGCAGGGGTGATTGACTGTCACTGAACAACGACCGCAAGCGGGTATCCATCTGATGTCTCATTGTAGCTTCCCTGAGCTCTGTCGAGACGTCCTGATCCTGAACCTGAGGCATCACCTGTTCACTGCGTACCTGACGCAATAACCTCGCACTGTCCTCCAAAAGACGTTCCCTTCGATTTTTGATAACCCACTTCTGACGTCCGTCATTCTGTGAGAAGAGGTGCAGTGATTTGGAGCCCCGCTCCAACTCTTGCATACAATCAGCGAAAAGTGGATGCTCACGCAAGGCCTGACTTTCCTGCTCCCTGACCTCCACCTCAGTCAATTCCCATGCAGCCGCATCATTTTCTGACCCATGTAGGCTACTATCAGGGGCCGCAGTGTTGGCAGCGTATGCTCAACGGGAGAGCACGTCAGGAACAATGTGCCCTGCACCCGGAGTGTACCTCACCTCCACTAGGGGATATCTCGATAGAAATTCATGCCAACGACCGCGACGGCCAAGTGGACCACTGACCGTCAACAAATCGTCGTGGTACCATTTCTCCAGCGTACGATGGTCAGTCAGAATTTCTACCTCAGTTCCCATCCCTATCCATGACTGATGCTTATGCAAGGTGGAGATGATGCCATACATCTCCTCTTCTCGCGTACTCCAACCCCTTTGTCCCCGCGCGGTACCATCACCTTGATCCCCTGCCAACTTTCTGGAATAGAATGCTACGGGCCTGAGCTGATTTTTGGAGTCATACTGCTCAAAAACTGCTCCTACCGCATAGTCACTCGCATCAACCCTTATAATAAATTTTTTGTTGACGTCCGCAATATCTAGGATCACATCCTCACTCATGCCACGTTTAATTTGGGAGAAAGCACGCTTGATCTCCCTTGTCCAAACAATCTTATGTCGCTGTGAGGAGCGTCCCTTATCCTTTGCGGTCGGTTCTGGTAATTTCAGCAGGGCCTCAGACAAAATCCCGGCATATTTTGCGTAATTACCCATATAAATTGCGTACCAGTGGGTTAAACCCAAAAATCTTTTCAAGTGTTTGGGAGTCCGTATGTCCTCCCATCCCCATTTCTCACTGGCTGCCCGTTTTTCAGGGCTGGACATTCTCTGTCCATTACACAAAATATGCCTGCAGAATTTGACCTTTCGGACAAAAAGGTGCATCTTGGTCTTCTTCACTGTCAGTTTGTATTTTCTAAACAGTCTGAGGACCTCCCGTAACTGTATATCATGTTGTTTATATACTGTATCATCCACTTGTCCTGTATCAATATTTCGGGTTGTGCCCTTTAAAACATCATCGATAATAGGAAACCATTCTCTGATATTGGGAGGGGGAAGTTTTTAAGCCCATCGGCAAAACCTGCCATTCAAACACCCCCCAGGGCGTCGTACGACTTGTCGGATGCCTACTGTCTGGCGACAGTGGCATCTGGTGGAACTCATCTTCTAAATCGAAAATGCTCCACAGGGCATTCTTCCCCTCCTCCACTATGCCATCCTCTACTATTGGGATCGGATATGTAATATTTTCTATGTTGTCATTCAGGTGCCTGTAATCTATCACGAGCCTCCATTTTTCCCCCGGCTTAGGAACCACAAAGGCTCTGGCAATCGGCAGAGGATTACCTTCCGCTTCTTTGATCATCCCCCGATCAGAAAACTTATCAAGCAGTGCCTTAAACGCAGCTGCTCGTACCCCCAGACACTGGAATGGCTGCACTGACTTGGGCTCAGCACCCTGTTTCAGTGTTATAGTGGCCTCCGTATAAGGACCACGTATCTTATTTTCGATATCCTCAGGAGTAACCGACTTGAATTTCAGGATGTCCTCAAACTCCTTTTCCAAAGCCTCCCTGTAACCTGAACAATTGGGATCAGTCATGTCCGCCTCAATCACAGAGCGAATAGACCGTCCATGGATGCCGGTTCGCAACTGCCCTGGTGGCGTATCCTGCAGGATCACTGACCTGACCTTTCGGCATTTTTTTGTACCCCCTGGCGAACCTGTCTCAGGGCCTTCATCAGAACTGGACACAGCATCAGTATTAAACTGAAACAGGCGATCACGCTCTGTCCTGGTAAGCAATCTGCGCCGCATCCTGCGGGGCAGGTGTCTCAAAGCAGAACATCAGGCTGCAGCCTCCTGACACTGTTGTAGACCAGCAATTACTTCGGGCTCTGCTGTACTCACATGACCCTGTATGGCCTGTTGCACACCTTGGTTTTCAGATTCAGACGGCGCTTCGGATGTGATCGCTTGCCCTCCACTGCAGTCGATGTCACCAGCAGTTTTGCCGTGTCCCTTACCTGACTGACGGGACAAGCGTCGTTTCATTTGCCTACATTGCTGTCGTTCCCCAGGCGCTACTCCCCTCCCAGACTCGTCAAGGGAGTGCGCCTCTGCAGACTGTGTATTTACAGGTTGGACACCTGGTTCATCAGGGTGCTGCAGTTGCTCAGGTGGGGGCGTGGAAGGGGTCATGTGGCAGGGGGGGGGGGTGTCCACGCTCTCTGGATCACCTGAGAACTCATCCTCCCGGACTCCCGCCCATGTGTCCATCCCTGCATCCAGGTCTGGGGCAGCCAACGCATCGAACAAGACGACACGGGTCGCCCATCGTGGCTTAGCCCCCTGATATATAGGCATCTCTGGGGGGCAGTCCTACCAGTCAATCGCCACCTCGCCAACACTCAGAAAGATGTCCTTGAATTATGCCCTAGGTCTTTTGATGTATTCCTGCAGGTTTTGTAGTTGAAAACCCCAAACCAAAGCAGCAAGTAGAGCAAGGACTGAATATGGATCGAATCAATGATTGGTTTTGGAATCCAGTGTAATACAGAAGGGCTGCAGATAGACAAAGCAGGTTTATGCACATAGATTCAATCACAAATGGATAATACAAAAGGTTTTATATGAAAATTGGTCAGACTCTAGCCTCAGAGGTTGCATTAGGCACTTCCTGTGCACTCTTTTGGGTGAAATGGTGCTGGTTAGGACTGAGGGGCATAGATGTCAGGACCACACAGAAAATGACTTGGCCAAGCAACTGAATTCAGAAACAGTTACAAAGTAGGACCACAATAAGTGGTAGAAACAATTGAGTATAGGGGTCTTGGGGTGGGAGACCACTTAGGCTTAACCTCCAAGGCCCACAAGCATGAAATGCCTGATTTATTTTGGTATGTCCTCCATGAAGGAGGGTACCTCCGCTCAGTTGAGTGGTAGGGGTGAACTTCATGGGGGGGCTAGGGTCACAACCCTGGTTAATTTGAGAAAGTGTACTTTAGGCAACAAAAGAGAGATAAAAACACTTAAGTTTGTCTCAGCATCAACAAAGGGTTTTAAGGGGGGCTTAGCCTGGATCAAGCCCTCCAAGAAAGACATGGCAGTGACTTTTTCTTACTCCCCCCTGGAGTACTAGTTAGCTAAGCTAGTAGGACCAAGGAAAAAGGCTCAAATATTCCCAAAATTACCTCAGAAAATGCATTAAACTTACCAAAAACATCCTCATCACTTCATAGAAGCCTATCACACTGTAGGTACCCTTGAAAAACAGTGTAATGTACCGTGAATGATGTCCCTTCGATGGGGCATTCCTCAAAAGTCGCCGGCGTGCGACGAAAACGTTTGGAAAAAGTTTGGGGGTAGTGGGAATTGAACCCAGGACTCCCTCCCTAGCGCCAATGTGCTTGCCCACTAGGGTACAGTCGAACGCTCTAATGCGGACGGCAATCGCCGTATAAACAGCGTTTTAGTATACGTCCTGACCAAGGGCCAGGGCGGAGCAATACTCCCAATGGAGGACACAAACCCCCAGGAGCTGAAATAAATAGAAAATGGAACCAGCAGGGAGTGATTCCTGCGGTTTAGCGGAAGGGGTTGCGATTTAGCAAGTGAAATCGTTAAAAATCGACGAAACCACGCGGGTAATCGTCATTTTTACACATAACTCAAAGTCGCAGACAGGCGCAAAGGAAGCGGACTCCAAGAAAAGGGTTGCGCAAGCGTAAACGGCTTTTGGAAAAGAAGGTATGAGCCGCAGTTTTTAAAGTTTTAAAGAAAATTTTTGCACAGTTGCATCAAAATTTTTATAAACTTCAGAGAAAAGCATTCAAATTCAGCCCACACCACAGAGCAGTTCAACAACCCGTCTCTCAGGTATGTCTGTGTCATCCCACACTCACGCATTGCGTTCGTGTTGGTTGTTCCGTCAAAACGTTAGGGTTGTCAACGCTGTGCTCGTTGGGGGGTCGGGTGTTCTTCTCTCGTGCTCTGCACAGGTGAAAGCAGGAATGAAAGGTATGTGATGCGAATCGAGCATGCAGCGCGCACGTAGGGTTAGAATATGCGCTGTGCTCGCGATGCATGTGCCTAATCGAGGCATCCACACGCTGTGACGCCTTACCTGTATCCGTAATTCACCCTTGCTTTCTTCTTCACAGGTAAGTACAAAAAGCGTTTGTTTGTGTGCGGCCATGGCGTTAAAGTTGAGTTGCTTAAAACGCTTAGGTTTGTTTTGTGTTCGTTTCAATTCGGCATTCACACGATGCATGGTGAGTAAGGTAGGTTAGCCCAGGAGGAGCTCACCTCCTGGTTGAGTCAGTGGTTCAGCCTCCCTTCCCTGCGTGCACATGATGCATTAAAGGGTAGGCCACGCGAATTGCGCACGGTAAACCTTGTTTAGGTTACCCAGAGGCTCCTCGGTACGTTCTTTAAGAGAACCCGAGGAGTTTCTTAAAGCTTGGTTGCTTGACAGGGGTAGCTGAATCTTCAGCGTGTTTGCGAACAGTGTATTATAGGTCACACTGAGAAGGGTATAATACCTGGAGTGTGGCTTGGTTCCTCCGTCGCAAACGCCCCTTCATTTGCCTCTTTTGTACAGGTGGGAGAGGTTGAGGGTGATTGGTGCACGCAGCAGCTGCCTTCGTCGGCTACCATTTTTCTGCCCAAGCAAAGCAGGGGCGCTGATCACAAATCAGATCACTGTACCTCAGCCAGTACTGGCGAGGGCAGTTCGACCTCAACGACATCTGCGCTGTGCACGCAACGAGAGCACCCCCTCCCTCCAAGCCCTAGCAGGGGAAACGCGTTGTGGCGTCCCCTGTTAGGCCACAGCTGCTTAGGAGCGCTGTGTTCTCTTGTCCTTTTCACAGGAGGGCCACTAGGGCCTGAGTCTTCCTGGACAGCAGCCCCAAGTAGCGTGTGTAGGGGTTAGGGTCACCAGGCCTGGCAGGAGTGGAGTGCAAGTGATGAGTGCTCACACTGCCTTCGAAGGCCGGTGCTGGCGTTAGTGAGTGTAGTGTAGTGGTGTCTCCTGTCCCGCGTGCTTTTCCTCGTGGGCAGGGGAGTGCGTTAGCTTTTGGCCTGTAGCAAAAATGGGCGTTTTGTATGCCCTTAGCACACTTGGCCACCCCTCCCCTCTTAGTAGGTAGGGCTTTTGCCGTCTTACCCCAAGGATAGGCGCCAGCACAGAAACTGGGCGCCATAGGAGTGGTAATAGTACCTGATTAGGACCTTCGGTTCGACGTCAGCGAAGCCCGGTCTCCGGGAGCCACGCTGGGGAGAGAAGTGAGACACATACAGACATACGTAGCACACTTAGGGGTATGGTAAATCCTGTAAGGAAGGGTAGAACCCCACGGGTCTGGACCAGTCAGGGGTCCTAACTGTGGGCTCGCTTGTCCCCAAGGAGGGAAGACACACCTTGCCTCATAACACCTTGCTTGTCATTCCCCCCTGGTGTAGGAAGCCACCGTTCTTCGTTGGCTCACCAAGGTCATTACATTAGGGCAGTACCCATGCAACACATGGTCAACAAGGCACACACTCGCTGGGTGGTTGCAATCATGATAAGCGGCCACCTGGCTCACGCTGGAAACCATAGGCATGGGTCTGCAGGGCACAGACAGGGTCAGTGCAGTGCTCAGTATGCAGTAGTCTGTGAAAAACCAATGGCCTTCGGCCAGGGAGTGGTTGTCACGGGGGGCTAACGGTCCTGTCCTGCGATGCAATGCGGCGCAACTGTGACAACTGCTCTTACAGCCATACACAGGCACGTCTGCAGAAGAGCGCTCACTGCACCTGTCAGTAGACTGACACAGGGTAATTAGTTTCGCTTCTTACGCTGGGGCATAGTCTCAGCACGGGTTAGGAGCTGCCCCTCGTTGTTCTCAACGAGGTAAGTGCGGAAGATGGGGTTGATACTCCCATCTGGTTGTATGAAGGCTGACATAGGTTCCCAGGTCGCCTCAGACAACCCATAGCCATCGCACAGGGTAAGGAATTTCCAGCCCTGTTTATACTCGTGGCGAGCAATACCTGCAACCACGTAGTAGCCATCGACTGCCATCTCATCGGCAGTCATCTCTTCGAGTTCGTCTGCCTCCTCTGGACTGGCAGCGTTCTCTAGGTCTATACGTTCAATCTCACTGTCGCTGAGGCGCCACTCATCCCAAGACAAGTCGTCAGGGGAGTGATAGTGCCTCAACTGCTTAGGAGCACATAGCAGTTCACCACCTAGACGTGGACTGCACCTGACATGGATCCTGGATCCATCTATCCTGATGATACGATAGGGTCCAAAGTAAGGGTCCTGTAGGCAGTTACGTGGCCAGGAGGGTAGGCGTGAATGGTGTACCAAAACAAGGTCACCAACCTTGAAGCTGGCAGGTCGCCGTAGGCGGTTCCGTCGGCTCTGTTCACGGTCACGAATGTGCCTCAGGTTAGTACCAGCCTGGTTAGCCAGAGACTGCTTGTGTTCCAGCCAATCTCCCACAGGGCTCTTGAAGTCCTCAGGGAAAGGGGTTTTGAAGAACCATGCAGGTCGTCCTCCATGGAACAGTTCTCGGGGGGTGAAACCCGTAGAAGAGCTCCGCTGTGAGTTCATGGACAGAACTGCCCAGGGCACTAGGCGTACCCAGTCCTTGGTGCGCTCCTGTTTCATCAGGATTCTTAAGTTTTGCTCCACCACACGGTTCTGTCTCTCACAGAGAGGGTTAGACGTGTGAGTATAGGGCACACCTGTGGTTACCTCCACGTTGAGGGCATTTAGCACTCGTTTGTACCACCCAGTGTCACTGCGGATGCGTACATCTTCATCAGAGTGCACCTGTTTGGGTGCTCCGTAGGGTTCGAACCATTGTTCGACCAACATTTTTACAGTCTGCTCACCTGTGATTTTCTTATTGCAAGGGAACACACGGGTGAAGCGAGATAGACCACAGGTGACCACGAGGCAACTATCATAGCCGCCAAAGCGAGGTAGACCGTGGATGTAATCCACGTAGAGAAGAGAGTTAGCACAATAGGGTATGGGTAAGCTGGAGATCAGGCCCCTATCCCTACTGTCGCTCTGCTTGCTGGCATCACAGCCACAAGCATCCACAATGGTCTGCATACGCGACCTCAGTTCAGTCAGGGTTAGACTAGAGTAGAAACACTCACGGAAGAAGTCCACTGAGCGATTAGCGCCAGTGTGACCAGAACTGAGATGGGACCACTGTAGGCACCCATCCAGTCGTGCTTCAGGCACCACAATTCGGTCCTCGTAGAAGAGGTACTGATTGTTTTTATACCACTGGTGCCCGTCAATGACACGGAGTTCGAGACCAGTGCTGAGGGTTTGGAGAATTTCTTCATACTCTGACTGATAGTCGGTTAGACTCCAACCCTCCAGGATTCCAGCAGTGCGCATGGACAGGTCAAGCTGGACATCCATACGCTGGAAAGCCTCTTTGGCGAGCGCCTCAGAGCTCTCACCAATAAGCGCATCGAAGTTGTTGCGCGATATATAGTCAGACAGTTCATTCTTAATCCCGGGGATATGATGCACTGTCAGCCTGAACTGGCTCAGGTAAGTCCACCACCGTTTTAGCTTCGCTTTTTCTGGTGGTGGGCCCTTCTGAAAGGACTTCACAGGCTCCTGGTCACACAGCCAGACAATAGGGTTAGACCCCAAGAGTCGGGATTGTGACGATAGCACCAACATACCGGCCAGGAGTTCCTGGTCATAGGTGCTGTAGTTGGAACGCGCTTGGTTCCATTTCCAATTCCAGTGTCCCAGTGGCACCAGTCGCCACTCACTGGTAGGATAGTCATGTTTCAACGAACCATCACGGTTCAGTCCAGTAGTACGATAATGGCAGTGGGTTAGTTCAGCGGGGTTAAGCTCCTGCCATTGGTAGATCGTACCTCCCCCCCCTACATCACTGGCATCAGTGATCAGGACTATCTCGCCCTCAGGGCGGGGCACTCCCAGGCAGTTGGAGGAGGCAATTTTCTTCTTCAACTCCTGGAAACACTCTTCCTCTCTGGAGGTCCACCTCCAGGGAGTAGTTTTCTTGATCAGGTCAGTGAGGGGTGCAGAGGAGTAAGTAAAATTGTGGATGTGACGCCGATAGAAATTACAGGCGCCCACAAAACTCCTCACATCGTGTAGACCCTTCTTAGGGTCATCGCGGATCTGCATGTCCTGTAGGGGCTGCATCTTAGACGCGGCTGGTTTCCACCAGCCATACCCCACGTCGAAACCCAAATACTCCATCTCCTCTTTCATAAACTCACATTTTTCGAGTTTGATTCCGAGATGGTTTTCTTGACAGACAGTGAAAAATTCACGGAGGAGAAGGACATGGTCCTCTTTGGTATTAGTACCCAAACTCACGTCGTCGATGTGAGCTTCCATTTCTGCACCCCGAGAAATCAACTCTTGTACTAGAGGCCTGCGCCTCAGTATGTACAAAATTTTGTTCATAAGCTCCTGGAAGAGCGCTGGGGCATTAGCCACCCCGAAAGGCATAACCTTCCACTTGACGACACGACCCTTAGGGGTTATAAAGGCAGGCAGCTCCTGAGCTGCGGCGGTTAGGTCAACCTGCCAGAAACCAGAGCGTTTGTCCATTTTGGTCTTATACCTGCATTTGGCAATATGCTCCAGGGTGTTTTCCATGTTAGGAATGCTCCCTGAGTGGTTCCGGGTTTTCTTGTTGACCTCACCATAGTCTACAACAAGACGTAGGGCAGTCGACCCTGGTTTAGCAACAAGGAAACAGGGACTGCAGTGATGGGAATAGTCCCCGTGTTTATACTCTTCAACGAGGCCAACATCAATGCATTCTTGAATCTGGCGCTCGATTTCTTCGACCTGTTCCTGTGGAGCGGGATAGGGACGACGCCTCACTCGCGTCTTTTCAAATTCTGGTTTCAATTTCAGGTCCATCTGGACCAGTTTTTTACAAGAAAGGGGAGGCGGCAAGGCACGAACACCTCCTCATAGGTCATCAGCAGTTTCTTCAGGCGGGGGTCAAGGTTAAGACTCTCGAGTTTCTGAAGGAAATCCTCCTCAGCATGGAGGTTGCTTTTTCCATGTTCTTTCTTTTTATGCCGATCAGCAGTTTCGGCAGGTACAGCACCATCGTCCCACTCAGGGGAAGATTGCTGCCCATAGTGTAGAGAATACACTAGAGGTATCTCAGGATCAGGCAACGTATAGGACTCATCGTCCTCCTCAGACCAGATGGAGTATTTCCAGGTCTGTCTGAGGTATTGCAGCCGCTCTTGGCGCTCAATACCTTCGGCCTTCAGGTACAACAGCCGCCGGAGTTCTTGAGTGTCATGCTCAGACAATGGCATGTTATTAGCAGCAGGCCGCGCCAGAGCATCAGCACTCCGGGCCACGCGTTCACCTGTATGCACAGGCTGCATGTGTAGCACTGGTTTCCCAACAGAGGAAGCGGGTTCAGAGGTTGACTCTAGATCTACCTCCTCTAGCAACAGTTGGGCCAGGAAAGCACTATGTTTTAGGTCAACACAGCTGGGATCAACAGAGGGAATAGTGCTGGCGATCTCAGACAGTCGGTCGTCAGCATCCTCTTTTACAGCTGCAGGTTCCAGATAGTCATCAGGAGACTCACACCCTGTAAATGTGGCAGATAGGTGCTCAGGAGATCGATTTTTGAGATCATAAAGGGTCAGGCCACGATTTTCGGCCATGACCTCTTTTAGTAGCACCTGGTCCAGGTCACACAGGGGTACAGGATTGAGAGATCAATCGATGATGGACAGGAAACTGGCCCACTCAGGGGCCTGCATAGCTGTGTCTGAGTCCTCAGGCACATAGATGGGGCCGTCGGGGAGTTGCACTCTTCCCACGGTCATTCGGTCAAGCATACGGCGCCAGTAAGCATGTTCACCAGAGCAACCCCAGTCAGGGGTGCACATAACAACCCTTCCTCCCTCATAAGCGATCTTGGTTAGAACCTTCGCGAGCAGGGAGAAGGGAGGGTTAGCATACGCTAGGCCCATTGCTTTCCAGAAGAAACGGAAAGCATTGTTCATTTGTTTCGAGCAGTACAACTGCATGATGTGCTGTTGTTGGCTCGCAAACAATTCCACCTGGATCTCATCCAGGTTTACCTGAAGGGCCGCCAGTCCATTTTCGAGAACATGACGGGCCAGTTTGTAATTTTCAGTACGATAGTTCATCTTGGCTGCGTAGCGCAGCCCAGACTCTTTTCGTCCTGACAGCTCCAAAGGAACGGAGAATAGCCCACTGCCAAAGTCGCAGTGCAAAGAGTAAGGACGCTGTAGAGACAGCATTTTAACCTGGGGGTTTCGTCTGAGAAAGTCGGTGCCGATGACGATGTCAAAGGCGTCAGTGTCCAACACTCTGCAGTCTTGGGTCACGGTTTCGTCGCCCAGACATATGGTCACATCGACCCCCCCCAAGGAGTGAATGGTACGCCCATCCCCTACTCTTATGGCCACGGTCTTAGTTTTCCTGAAAGTTTTAAGCAGGCGCCGGGCCACTATGGAAAGTGTTGCACCGGTATCAAGCACCGCTCGAAAAACCTGATCCCCGATTTTCACGAGGATCCAGAAAACCAAGTCCTCCTCTTCGGAGCCGCCCCCCTATTCCTCATCAGGGAATTTCACATCCACCCCTGCAGCCATGAGGGACTTGGCCATCCAGGCCAAGCGCCTCTTCTTAGAATTATTCCCCTCAGGGGTAGCGTTATCCCCTTGGGGGCGCTTCTGGGCGACACCTGCGGCAGGAGCGGGTGTAGCAGCAGGGGTAGGTGTAGCAACGGGCGCTGATGAGCGCCTCTGGGCGTTAGGGGGTCCAGTTTTGCCACCCCCCCTGCCACCTCCTTTACCTTTATCCCCATTCGGGGGATTTCTGGCGGGCGTCTGGGTCTTCTGGCGCTCCGCCTCCTGACGCTTGAGTTTGTCACTCTCGCGTTTCTTGATGTGGCATTCGTCCTCATAGTGACGACGTTTGCCACAGTAACCACAGGTGATGGTACACCTGAAGTGGTCCTGATGGGTCACAGTTTTCCCATCTTTAGTATGCTGCTGACGTTTCATCTGCAGCATACAGCCACTGCGGAGATCGCAGTCAGAGGCATGACAAGGTCCCCTCTTGTCATTGACAGGTCGGCAGTAAAACAGGGGGGTTGTGCCTGCATCAGTTGGAACCTCGTTCATGGCACCTAGGTTGCCCCTCCCTTTACCACCTCCCTGGTTGGTGTCAGTGGGATTTTTATGCCCCTTCCCTTCGCCACGTTCGGGGGTAGGGGTACCACCTCGTCCCAAATGCTTCTTGAGGAATTTCTCCATGTGGGAGTCATTCTCTCTCTCAAGAGCTAGATCAATCAAGAGATCCACCAGTGTATCGTACGAGTGGGTCCTGCTCTTCCTCTCAGAGGTGGAGCGGCAATCATCCCACGTACGCTGGGGGATCTTACTCATGAGCCACAGGTGGGGCTCAGTGGCTCCGTAGGAGCCCACATTCATCCTCGAAAATAAGTACTCCAAGTCGCACACATACTCAGAAATTCGCGCAGCGGATGGAAACTCCGGGAGCATAGGTAGCTCCTCGATCTGTGTGCGTACGCTGAGGTCAGTCTCATAGACTGGAAATGTTTTCTCTAACCTCAGGAGTACCTCTGCCCAGGTAGAACAGGTTTTCACAATCTGTTTGACCTGTTTTTGCAAAAATTTCTTTTTGCATGAGCGTTTTAGCAGTGAACATTTGGTGGTCACATCCACATGGGATTGGCCAGTCAACAAAAGGAACTCTGCAAATTCTTCTGCCCATTCAGGCAGATTTTTGGGGTCGAACTCCGGCAATTCCAGCTGGATGTTCGCCTGGGCAATCGGTCTGCCCGTCTTCCCACCCCCCGGAGTTAGGCCTGATGGCGACACGCCGGCAAGAGGGGCCAGGGCTGACAGCCCTCTTCTCTCACTCTCTGTGACAGGCACGTCCTGTAGATCCGCCATAGGCACAGTCCTGGCACGGGGGTGAAAGGGGCTGGGGCAGGTGACCTTAGGCAACAGCCTTGAGACCCTCGATCTCTTGAGATCTTCGGCCAGGGTACTCAGCCCTGGAGAGAGAGAGAGCAACTCAGGCTTGGGTAAGGGTTCTGCAATACCCAGTTTAGCCTTAATGGCCTCCGATAAGGCCGTCACATCTGGATCTTCTGATCCAGACAGGAATTTGGCCAGCAGCTCGGCCGTTTGATCCAGGGCACCGTAGGTTGGCCTTGGATGATGTTGTTCTTCGACTCGTGTTGGAACCACTTCGGGAGCCCTTGGGGTTGGATACTCAGGTCTTAGTCGTCTTGGCAGGGATGCAGTGGACGGAGGACCAGAGTGTGCGTAGGACCCTAGATCTGTACGTGGTCTGGATCCATGTACAGCCAAGGGCTCCTCTCCATCTTCCCCACCGATGGATTTATAGTACTCCTCATGCATGATGTACTCATCCATCTCCATCTTCAGCTTCTCATATTCCTCAGTCCCTTCAATGGCAGTTGAGGATGAAGCTGGACAATTGGATCTTGATACTGAAGCAGCCACACGTCTGTGGAGGTGACTGAAGCTGTCTCCACCGTGTGCTGCTAAGGCCTCGGTTGTAAGGCCTTTATTCTCTTCCGCCCTTCTGCGTTCTGGATCTCCTTGGGACCCAGATGCGCCACTGAGATGATGTGGAGCTCGGTGTGGTGGTTCACTCATTGGGTGGGCCATGCTGCCCATTTGTACTTGGACAGTTCGGATAGGCCAGGTCCTGACGCTTGGCGTGGACATGATGAACTTGTTGTTGAGCTTTTGTTCTGCACTTCTTCTCAGGCTCGGTTCAAATAGTCACAAGGGACTGCCTCTGCTACCGGAAAGATGTCCTTGAATTATGCCCTAGGTCTTTTGATGTATTCCTGCAGGTTTTGTAGTTGAAAACCCCAAACCAAAGCAGCAAGTAGAGCAAGGACTGAATATGGATCGAATCAATGATTGGTTTTCGAATCCAGTGTAACACAGAAGGGCTGCAGATAGACAAAGCAGGTTTATGCACATAGATTCAATCACAAATGGATAATACAAAAGGTTTTATATGAAAATTGGTCAGACTCTAGCCTCAGAGGTTGCATTAGGCACTTCATGTGCACTCTTTTTGGTGAAATGGTGCTGGTTAGGACTGAGGGGCATATATGTCAGCACCACACAGAAACTGACTTAGCCAAGCAACTGAATTCAGAAACAGTTACAAAGTAGGACCACAATAAGTGGTAGAAACAATTGAGTATAGGGGTCTTGGGGTGGGAGACCACTTAGGCATAACCTCCAAGGCCCACAAGCATGAAATGCCTGATTTTTTTTGGTATGTCCTCCATGAAGGAAGGTTCCTCCGCTCAGTTGAGTGGTAGGGGTGAACTTCATGGGGGGGCTAGGGTCACAACCCTAGTTAATTTGAGAAAGTGTACTTTAGGCAACAAAAGAGAGATAAAAACACTTAAGTTTGTCTCAGCATCAACAAAGGGTTTTAAGGGGGGCTGAGCCTGGATCAAGCCCTCCAAGAAAGACATGGCAGTGACTTTTTCTTACTCACTCCAAAAGTGTGGCATGTTTTTCCACACGGGGAGCACAAGAATACCCTTGGCTCCATCTAGCAGTATCTTTTCTACCGTGTCCTTTAGCTCTTCAGGCCGCGGGTGCAAAAAAAACATTTGCCAGTGCATGGCTGACTCATGGCACGATCTCCATTCTGTGCAAACACGTCAAAAAAATCTGTCACCACCTGTGGGTCCTCACCATTCGTCTTGTGTGCCCACTGTATAAACTGACGCCGTGCTGAGGGTAGGAGTGACAAGCGATTTTTAGCATTCTTCCTATGCGCTGAGCGCCTGATTTGCAGTCGTTCGCTTGCCGTGGTAGGGGCTGCAGGAACCCGTGAAGGCTTTGACACCTGAGCATTTGGACACCCGGCCTGCGTGTCCTCGGGCGCGACGGTCTCCGAGTTCTGGTCACCCCACCCCCTTGTGAGTCCGCAACCTCCTGCAAAGCAATCGGGTGGTACCTGAAATCCTGAATTCTGTTGGACTCCTCGGACGGTTCTCTCGTCTGAACTGGCGGGAGGTACGCTGCAGTTACAAGCAGGCAATTGCACCTCCCCAATCTCCAGCTCTTCTGAGTCCGTCAATATTTCGTGTGAACGCACTTGATCATGTGTCATGCCATGACATACACGTATCATGCATATAGGACGCGAGGCCTGCTCATTTTCCCCTTTGTGACAGCACGTGCACGCACTGTGCGCCGCCACTTGGTTCGCCGACCATCCCACGCCCCTTTGCACCTGCTCAACGCCGGTGCTCCCAAACCCTGCAGCCGCTCGGCCTGACGGAGGTAATTCAGCATCCTCCTGTATTTCAGGTTGGGCTACAGGTTTAAAAAGAAGTTGCGCAATGCGGTCTCCCACTGAGACCATATATTTCTCGGTACCGTTATTCACCAAAAGAACACCAATGTTCCCTCGGAAATCAGAATCAATGACGCCAGCCGCGACGTCAATACACTTATTCTTAGCAAGGCCCGACCTGGGCTGCAGCTGAGCATAGAACCCTGCTGGTATTGACAATGCGATATCCAGCTGCACCACACGCCGACAGCCAGGCCGAATTTCTGAAGGATGTGCTGCATACACATCGAAACCAGCTGCCCCTGCTGATCCACGCGTGGGCATCTGCCCATGCTTCGTGAGCATCTGAACCTGCACCTGTAGGTCGCCCACAGCACTCTGGTCAGACTGTCCAGCGATCTGAGTTTCGCAGACCGGCTGACCCGTGCCCTCACCATTGGGGGGGGGGTATCCTGTGCCGAAGTGTGCGAACAGACACCTTGGTCGGACTGGTGTCCACGCGACCGGTCACTGAATGGTTCATTTGACTCGCGTTTCATCTTCCGTACCTGAACGGAAGCTACAGAGCCATTGACACACTGCACCCTCTGGCATATCATTCTTGAGGGCTGCACGTCAATACACTGCATCGGCAGAACACAGTGTTTCACTGTGTCCACAGTGAGACCATACGCCACTAAAAAGGGATAACCCAGGATCAACTCAGGGGTAACGTCCGCTGAGTAAATCCACGCATCCGTGCACACACACTGCAGAGGACCCAGATAATGACACACAGGCAAAGAAATATTCACTTGCGCGCCCTCAGTCCCGCCTGGCACCGGTTGTGACCCCACAGCACTGAGGGCAAGGGGCCTCCTGGCTGGTCTCAGTGAACCCTCAGGGAGAGCACTGCGCTTCCCCACAGCAAAAACCTCACAACACGTGTCAATTAATGCACGTATGCGTTTAACGCCATATTCACCAAAGTCCACGTCCACTTCTATCCACAGCTCACGTCGTTCCCTTGATTTTACCCGTCTCCCGAAACGGCGGCGCAATCTCAGGATGCCCTTCCTGCAGTCAACCAATTTAATTTGTGACTGCTGCGCCAAATCACCCGGGAACTGAGCCTCAGGCAGGGACTTACATTTAGCAGAGATTGCCCCATGATCTCCACCCCCTTACGGGCTTTTCTTATCTTTAGACTTTCGCCATTGCTGCCTCAACTCTGGATGCGCTGTAAAGCAAGACGCCTCGGTATGATTAGTCTTGCCACAGTGCTTACAAGGGGGGTATGGCCCCTTCTTGGCCTCGGGTGTATTCTTCTCCTGTTTACCCCGCGCCGTGTCCTTACGGAAGGGATTCTGCTCACATTTCACACCCAGGTGATCCCCACCACATCAAATGCACTTTTGGTCCTTTAAACGCTGCATAATCGTCTTGTGTGGAACTTATTTTTGTTCCTTCCAACTTTTTGGCCAATGTGTTTTATCCACTATCCAACACGATCCGTTGTGCGCCTTACGACACGTGGTTCATCTGGGGGGTTCGGCTTCCGAGCATCCCTTACCACCTTGCTGTCGCGGTCGTCCTGGCCCACTCCCACGATCATCATTGTTCACTGGTCTCCGACCCCTGAGGTTCCCAATAGTTTTATCATCGATGTTTTCTGTCCCAACGCCAGACCCATATCGCTTAGCCAATACCTCCGCACGCCTACGCAACACCAATTTATGGAGAACGAATGAATGTGCTTCCTGAAAGGTGGACTCACCATACATGGCTTCCACCTCCAACAACTCACTCACCTCTTTCTGAAAGCATTTAGCCCTGGCCAGAGCATCCATATAGGTCTTCTTGGCCGTTTGGGCAGAAATCGTACCAACACGATTAAACAGCACCTGAAACTTCAAAAACCATCTCCTATACGGCATGGGGAGTTGATTGGGTGGGTGAGATTCTTTCCATTCTTGCTCAGTGACATGAGGATTTTGCAACTCGGCAGCCTTCTCCTTGAGCATTGCCCAAATATGGTCATACCCCCACCCCAATTCCGTGACACAAACCCAAAAAAGCCGCCGCGTCCTCACTCGGCAAGGCCAAGAGGAGCGCAAGCGTGCGGAGTTCGGGGGTAAGGGAGGCCAACCAATATTTCAACCAATAGTCCCAGTGTCGTTCAAAATGAAACATTGTAGCGTAATCTCCATCAAACGTAGGTCTCTTAATAGATTCGGGCCACGCGAGGCAGGCGACAGTAAAATGCGGCAGGGAGCGACAGGAAGGCAACAGGGTGGCGACAGGAAGACGACGGGTTGGCGACAGGAAGACGACAGGAAAGCAGCAGGAAAGCGGCAGGAAAGCGACAGGCAGCGACAGGCAGGCGACAGGAAGGCAACAGGAGAGCTGCGACAGGAGGGTGACAGGAGGGCGACAGGGCGGCGACAGGGTGGCAACAGGGAGACGACAGGGAAGCGACACGAAACAAGACATAGTGACAGGATAAGCGACAGGAAAGCGAAAGGAAGACGACAGGAGAGCAACAGGGCTAGCGGCGACAGGGAAGCGACAGGAAAGCGACAGGAGAAAGCGACAGGAGAGCGACAGGAGAGCGACAGGAGAGCAACAGGAGAGCGGCACGGCTTTTTTTTGCGACAGGAAGGCGACAGGAAGGCGACAGGAAGGCGACAGGGGTGCGACAGGAGAGCGACAGGCTTGTGGAAGACAACAAGTGAGACAAAATAGTACATGGATTTTTATATAGGTCGATGTATGTGACGACAATGAGAACCAATGTTTAACATTTATTTGGATTCCTGTTAAGATGTCATTTCATTGTTTCAGGGACAGATTTTTAGCGTTTGTTGAATTTTAATCCTTTTTGGAATCACTACACTCCATTGTTTTTCAACAGAAAAATATATTTGCTTTGTGACATTATGGTTTACAGTAATATGTCACTTGATGTACCCTGCAAAAAGTCTAGCAATGTACCCTTTTTGAGGTTTTTTTCGGTTGCTGAAAGTGGGTACAAAAGTGCAGCAATGTACCCAAATTTGAAATTTGGCTGATGATGTGCGCGCGCCTGCCGAGAGGGAGTACCCTAGCGGCCAGCGCGCTCGGGTAGGACTTGGCAGACACTGGTTCGATTCCTGGTAGTTGCACGGTAAGTAGGGCTGTTATGCACTTTTTTTAGGAATTTTCAGCAGCGATCGCCGATCGGCGCCCATTTTCAGCAGCAATCGGCGCAGCGGCCTGCAGGGATCGGAGCGATCGCAGAGCACAGTTCTGCGCAGCAACAGACTATTACATTGGGAATGGTATTTCTTGTTTCGTTTTTTAAAGAATTTCACAATGATGAGTTTGGGTTCATAATGAAAATAAGTCTCCCTCACAGGATGAACCTAGGAATGAACCAATGAAAGAAGATTAGTAATTGTTCAATGTGGGTGTACAAGAAGAAAAAAAGAAGAAAAAATGAAAAAAAAAAGAATAAACAAAAAGGAGGAAGTCCACATGGGCCGCCGAAGGCGCCGAAGCAAAAATTGAGAAAAACATTCAATTACATTATCCGAGACCCCCGTCCATTGAAAAATAACATTGTTCACATTTTTTTCCCAAAAGTCTGGTAATGTACCCATTTTCAGCCTGTTTTCCCGAAGTGCAACAATGTACCCTTCTTGGGTGATTCAGGTGAATGTACCCATTTTGCAAGTCTAGTAATGTACCCATTTTGGGAAAGGGCCGGGGTACATTAAGCGACATATTACTGTAAGTGAATAGCTAGCAGCGAGCAACCTGTCCGGTAATCCCTAACCCCACCGGCAATCCCGATATGCAGAAAATGGTGTACAGGTATGCAATTTACAACTGTTCAGTTTCGTTCTGTGTCTGTTCCGTTTGACTAAAGTTAGTGGTTGAATTTTCCTGTCTGTTCTGTGTGTGCAGGGCGACACAGGAAGCAAGTGAAGAAGAAGGAGAAGAAGAACAGGAGGGAAGAATATGAAGACACAAAGAAGGTGACGAAGAAGACGAAGAAGGAGCATAAGAGGAAGGAGCAGAGAAGAGAAGAAAGAAAAGAAAAAGAAAAGAAGACGGGGCCGAGGTCCAAGGTCTGCTTGCCGCTGCTGCTGCTGAAGCTGCCGCTGCCGCCGTGTGTGTTGGAGCTGCGGCTGCTTGCTGCTAGCGCTGCTGCTGCTTGCTGGTGGTAGTGCTGCTGCAACTTGCTGCTGCGGCTGGTGCCGCTGCTGCATGCTCATGGTGCTGCTGCTGCTTGCTGGTGGTGGTGCTACAGCTTGCTGCTGCTGCTGCTGCTGCTTGCTCTGACTGTTATTTGAGTGTTCCCGCGTGCTGTGAGTGTCGTTTGCGTGTCGGCGCGTGCTGTGAGTGTCGTTTGAGTGTTCGCGCGTGCTGTCTGTGTCATTTGAGTGTGGGCGCGTGCTGTCAGTGTCGTTTGAGCGTCGGCGCGTGCTGTGAGTGTCATTTGAGTGTCGGCGCGTGCTGTGAGTGTCATTTGAGTGTCGGCGCGTGCTGTGAGTGTCATTTGAGTGTCGACGCGTGCTGTGAGTGTCTTTTGAGTGTCGGCGCGTGCTGTGAGTGTCAGTTGAGTGTCGGCGCGTGCTGTGAGTGTCAGTTGAGTGTCGGCGCGTGCTGTGAGTGTCATTTAAGTGTCGGCGCGTGCTGTCAGTGTCAGTTGAGTGTGGGCGCCCGCTGTGTCCTTTCAGTGTCTGAGTGTTGGCGTGTGCTGTGATTGGGCGAATGTGATTGCGGTTGAAAAACTCAGGTGCTCAGCCAAGAGGGGCGCATATCTTATCTTGTCTTATCTTATCTTGATGCGTCCACAGGATTTTCAGTCGCTACAGCGGATACCAGTGTGGTCGCACTCTGCGCTTATAATGTGATGCAGCTGGGATCATTGCTTCTGGTGACTGTATGCAGAGGACCAAGGTCCCCTGGAATCCAATGAAAGTGGCGTCGCCTCGCAACCACTCGATGTGCGACACCGACCGCCGACCACCGACCACCGACCGCAATCCGCGTCGTTCCTCACTGGGCTTGCAGTTGTTCATATTTGTCCTCCTTGACCCTTTGTTCGATGTGCCTGCACGCATCGGGTGACTCTGCAACAACTGTGAACCCCTGCCCCAGCCCCTCCCATATGCTCACAACACAATTGCCTCCTATTGTCTACACACACCACTGTGTCGTGTGAAGGCCATGTTGTGAAGAAGTTATGATTCTTATTCAAACCTGCCATCTCCCCACTAGGGGTTGTTTGGTTGTTTGATCCACAATTGCAAGTGGATCAGGCTCATTCAGAACCTTTGCCAGTCCCTGCTCACCCTGTTGCCGTTGTTGTACAGTACAGATCCGCTGCTGTTTTCTGCCACCTGCTCCTTTGCTGTGCACTATCCAGATGATTCATGAGTCTTGGTCTGTACACATTGGGGCTCTCCCTCAGTTATTGTCGGAGAGATCATTACTGTCAATGTTGGTGCCAACATTTTTCCAGATTCAATTGACTCATCTTGCAAGGCACAGATGTGGTTCCCCCTGCTCCTGCATGCCAATCGCCCTGGGGCACTGAGCAGACTGAAAATGTGACAGAGGGATGTGTGAGTTGTCCTGTTTTCATGGGATTGGCAATTCTGAAGAAAAATGCCTTTTTCAGTCGGCAAGGTAAGGGGGAGGCTGGGGGGCGGCATTTGCTGTAGTAGCTTGCTTGCATATGTTGTAATTTTTTTTTTAGGGTTGCGAGGAGTTTCTCAGGAGAAAAAAATGGTGCAGGAAGAAATATGCTGAAGTTGTTTGATTCAGTGCGAAACACCTTGGAACCCTTGGTCCAAAATTATCAACGACCAAGGCTCATACCTGGATGTTATGGTGGAGATTATGGCTACTGAAATGCATCCCGGGAGGGGATATATTTCAGGGGATGACAAAATTGATGTGGACAAATTTGGAAGCCCTACTTGGTACAAAATATGTTTTTTAATTTAAGGATGTGATGTGTCAAACTCTGTGACCTTCGCATGGGCTGCAGGCGACGGCCATCAGGAAATCAGGATGGGCATGGCCAAAGAATGGTTCTTCTGATTGTTCACTACGACCGGTGTGCAAACTTTAGTAGAAGGCAAAAAAACCATAAGTAGATGTGGCATGGAATGTAAGTTGAATCTAGCAGTGCATCACCAAAAGCCTGGGCTGTAAAAAACAACATGTTTGTAAGGGTTCAGAAATAGCATGGGTTTTTGAACCATTTTGCAGCGGTAAATCGCAGATTGGCAAATACAAAGATAAATATACTAGGCATGGAAGGTAAGTTGAAACCTATTTTGCACGGGCAAAAGCATGAGCTGCAAAAACAACATGTTTGAAAGCATTCGAAAGCGGAACGGGTATGGAATGTGTGATGGGACATTTTTGGCTTGGCAGGAGCAGAGGTAGATTGTATGTTCAAGATGTTTTTGCATTGGTAGAATCTGGGCCACCAAAAAAAAAGGGTAAAATGGCAGCGTATGGAATATAAATTGAAGCCTATTGAGCTAGACCCGACGGAACACACCCTCCAGGACGAATGGGCGACCCACTACATCATCCCCCACACCACCAGCCGCAAGAACGACGCCGCCAAGATCACCGTCACCCGCCACCTCCCCCACACCACACAGGTGTATGAGCTGACGGCCCCCAACGTCCTCGTCACCCGTCGCCGACACGACGAGTAATACACCATACAGGCGGAAGGAGCCGCCGCGACCACCCTGTACACATGGGCAACACGGGGGGACCTCCCACACCCCACCCTCCACCACGCCCCCTCCTGGCCCACCCCCTTCCACACAGCAGACCGCCCCAACAAGAAGTCCAAACACACAGGTGTGCACACCCCCGCCCAGGAGGCCCAGCACCGACACGATGCGAGGCGCAAGGCCCGCACCCTCCACGACAACCACACCATCTCCCGCATCAGCGCCCCCCGCGCCAGGGTGTCAGATACCACCCACAACCGCACGATCACAGGCATCACCACTGACTGCCCGAACCCAGCGGCGTCGCGGGCAGACGCCGTGTGGATCAGCGAAGGGCGCTCCCACACACGGGTGGTGGCGGGCCTCCACAACATCCAACCCCACAAACTCCAGCGCGCCGTTGGAACCTTCGCCGTACACGTCACCCCGTACGGCATCGACCACCCCCGGTGTGAGCACCATGACCCGCCCTGCTCCACCCCATGCACCTCGCCCCTGCGCCGACCGCTGCTGGCCCCCACCATCACGGGCAACATGTACCTGGGCACCGTACCGGGAGACCCGGGCATATACATCCTGCCCAACAGGTCCAGAAAAAACGCCATCCCCCTCCACGGTGTAGAATCCCTCGCTCTGGGACCGCCCCCACCAAAACACCAACACCAGCACATCCCGGGGGACAAACGGACACAGGCGCCAGACGGGGGAAAAAAGGCCCACCAATGCGCCCTAGACCACATCACCGTCCACCCCGCAGCCCACCTACCAAATGACTTCGGCACGGAGCGCCACATCGTCCTGGAGGGGCAAGCCCACCACATCATCACCGCCGCCCTGTACACCCTCGCCGCCCACGAACGCCACTGGGACCCCACAACCATCCCAGCGATGCCCCCCCCACCGCAGGGCCCCAAAGATCCCGTCACCCCCTTCCACATCGATCAACTCCTAAGCCGCAAGGCCCCCCCGCACCTCCACCCCTCCAGGATACCACTAGCCATCGCATCGTGGGACACCCTGGACACGCCCCCCCAAACAACCCGCCATCCACATCCTCAAAGCGGACGCCCAATGGTAGGTCCTCCACTGGGCACACGGAGTCCTCATGGCGGCCCAGGCCTATACCCCGGAAATAGACCCAGAAGACCCCCCACGGGGCCAGCAGCGACTCCTCCAGGCCACCACCCTCACAGGCCGCGAAGGCGCCCCCTGGGAAGCCCTCCACACAGCACTCTACTGGGCTCAAGGCTCCCCCAACGGCCCAGGCACACCGGAACCCAAGGAGGCCTGGGTCATGCAGGCCAAGGCCATGAGGAACTACCACCTACACCACCCCTACGACGACAGCCCGGCCTCACTGCCATGGCCAACAGATCCCCCGGAGACCGTGCGCAAGCTCGCCGACATCATACGCAGCCACGCGAAAGCGAAAATGCAAGCACCGGCAGAACCCCCACTGAGGGATCCGGACCAGCAAGCAACCCACCACTTCTTCAAACCCTACGCCCCCCCAGCCCCGCTAGGTCCAGTCCCGCCCAAGCGAGCGAGACGACAAAGGGGCGCAGTCGCCCCCTACCAAGCCGGAAGAGCAGCGACCTCCCGACCCCCTGCGTCCCACCCGACCCACCCGGCGAACCCAGACCAAGCATCATCGTCATCCTCCCTCCCACCATTACCACCGCCCCACCCGGACCAAGCATCCTCGTCATCCTTCCTCTCATCACTACCATCGCCCCACCCGGATCAGCCATCCTCATCATCCTCCCTCCCGCCACCAGCACCGCCCCCGCCCAAAGCGTACCCAGGATTCGAAAAAGGCGCGAAGGTCGAACAGCCCTTCCGCAACGACCACACAGGCGACTAGATCTGGTCTGAGGGCACGATCTAGTACCGCCTCGAGGAACCGGGGGACAACGGGGGGCCACAGATCCGGGTGATCTGGCACCGCCAAAAGGAGCTAGACCAAGGCAGCAGCGCCCCGGACAAGCCAGTAAGCTACACCCTGGAGCTCACCAGCGCCCAGCCCATCCAGCTCCGCACCGAAGAGAACAAGGCCCACACAGGCACCAAATACACTGGGGAGCTCCCCCCGGAGTGGAGCCAAGGCCTCCCCCCGCCGCGCCTACCCAAACGCCCACCAACCGGCAAAAAATCCCCGAGCCCCAGTCCCCCTCCCTGACGGCGCAAGGGCCGAGGGCACAAGCCTCCACAGCTCCGGCCCGCCCCCACCGAGGCCACCGTCAACCTCCTCGACCTCAACCACCCGGCCGTCACATACTCCAAGGACGCCGGAACGGCCCTCCAAGAGCTCCTGATGGCACAGGGGCCGGGGTGGGCTCCCCACCTCCTCACCTTCCAGGAACAAGGCCTACAACGCGACGACCCCCCAGAAACCACCCCCATATATACCCCGGACCAGAAAGCGTACAAATGCTACTGGCACAAGGGGACCCCCCTATACGCCCAAACCGGCATCCACGTCCACCTCGTCCACCACCTCAGCGTCCCAGGGAGGCTAGGTGTCTATGAGGTCGTCGGTGACGGATGGCAACTCAACGTCATCAACACCCACGTCCCCTTCGGCGAAGCCACGGAACCCTTCCTCCAAGCCCTGGCCGAGGCATACCGCCATATGGCCATGCTCGCCCCCACAGTCATCATCGGCGACATGAACGCCGCCCCCACCCCAGCGGACCGAGGGGGACAGGCCACACCCCAGGACCAAGCAGTCCGCGACACCATCGAAATGCTGGAGCTCGTGGACCTGACAGCCAACCTCGAAGGCCAACCGTCCCACTTCCCCCACCAAACAGATGCCGCCCCATCCCACATCGACGTATGCTATGGCGACCCCACGACCATCATCCGAGCGGTGGCCCGATATGGACCCCTCCCGCTGGGACCCACAGGCCATAGCCCCCTGCACATCCGCCTCACCATCCCCAACCTTCCCCCCAGCCCCCCAGAGGATGCGGACCAAGGCCTACCACCCCCCCTGAAGATGCCCCCGCTGCATGACAAGCATGCCTGGTCCCAATATCACAGGGCCATAGACCGCGCCCGGCGCATCCAACCAGACCCCACCGACCTACTCACAGCCATGCGCACGGCCGCTGTCGCCTGCGGCTTCCAGCAACACCCCCACACAGACGACGACCAACCACCCACGGCCCTGGGGGACATCCTCCATGACCTCTGGCATGCGAAGCAACAACTGGGCATTCTCCTCCACACCGACACCCACAAAACCCGCCGCCAGATACACCACTGCAGGACACGAATAGCCCACATCAGGGCAGACCTGCAGCGGTGGCACATCCACAGGCAACAGCGCATCGCCCAGGAACACGAACGGTATGCGCAACATGAACTCCCCTACAAGGCCATTCGCCACCTCAACGACGCCATGACCGACACCGGCCACCGCACCATCACCACGGTCCGGCAGGAGGACGGCTCCCTCACCAACGACCCAGCCACAGTGCTCCAAGCCACCCAAGACAGCCTCCTCCGGCAACACACCCCCACCCAAGACACACTGGACCCAGACACCCAGGCCAAAATCGACCGCCTCCCTCGGGTGTTCAACCACGCCCGAGGAGACAACTGGAAAAACCCCCCTTCACCATCCACGAAGTCCGGAAGGCCATCCACAGTCTCCGGCAACACAAAACCCCAGGCTACGACGGCCTCCCTGCGGAGGCATACTACCACCTCCCCGCCCACCTCCTCCGCATCCTCGCCCACCACCCCTTGGGACATCGTCACGGGGCGGATTCCCCTGCCACCAGACTGGGGAAACGTTCCCCGCCCCCTCTACAAAAAAGGGGACTGGGCAAACCCGGACAACTGGCGCCCCATAGTCTGTGCGGTCACGGAGGTCAAAATCGTCTGGACCATCCTCCTACGCCGCATCCGCCCCCACCTGGACCCCCATATACCAGCAAGCCTCTGGGGGGCCATCCCAGGCCGGTCCCCACACGAGGCCATCTTCCTCCAGGACACCATCGCAGACATGGACCCGGTGGACCTCATCATCGCCTCCCTCGACGTCAAAGGAGCCTTCCCGAACACCCCCTGGCTCCTTCTAGAAGCGGTGTGGAAACGCCTAGGCCTCCCCTTCTACAACTTCACCTCCGGCTACATCCGCACCCGCAAATACACGGTCCGCACTGGAGCAGGCCTCACCCCCTTCCTGGAGCCAGGCAGCGGGGTCCCCCAAGGGGGACCAGAGGGCCCCTTCCTGTACCTTCTAGTGACGCTCCCCCTGGCCCTCGCAATCGAGCAGGATTACCCGGCCTACGCACCCTACCCCCTCCTCTCCCCCCTGGTGGGCTTCGCGGACGACACCAACCTCACGGTCTCGCACACCCCACACGAAGCCCATGCCCCGGACCCCGGGCCAACGGTCACCCAACAGGCCAACGACTTACTGGACGTGACCGTCTCCTACCTCTCCCACAACAACCTCATTGTCCACCCCACAAAGTCAGTGGCCATGATCAAGGGGTCTGCCACACCTCCCACCCTAGGGCCACAAGGGCCCCCCATGCAAGTCGTGACAACCACCACCCACCTGGGGGTAATCCAGGCCGCCAACCCTGAGGACGCCACCCTCCCTCCCAAGTTGCAATCACACCTCGCCCATCTCCCCGGATATGCGTCCCCGACCACCAAGGCCGTCTCCCTGTCCCACCAGAGCCTGGCGTACTACCTCACCGGGGTCTTGAACGCCTCCATAGGCTTCCAAGCACTCCACCTGACACACCCCACCACCGCCCTCCAGCTGGCCACACGCGCCATGACCAAGGCATGGGCAGCACACGGGGGCTGGCCCGCCTCCATAGCCACCCGCGCCATCCGAGCGGCATGGCCCCACTATGGGGACGCCTACACCAGACACACCGCCCTCCTCCTTCACCGCATGACCCACAACCACTCACCGGAGGTCCGCGAGGTCACCGCAATCCGCCTCCAAGCCGCACAACGGGCCCGCAACACATGCCCGCGCTGGGTACTCCACCAGACGGGCATGCCCACCAACATGAGCAAGCGCCTGTGGAACCACCTGCAGCTTCTCCTCCCATCCCCACACCACGCCATACTCACCAACCACACGTGCCCAGAGGAAGGGCCACTAGCGGTCCTCTGCGGGGACCTCCACCATCACCCCAAGGGCACCATCCACACCATAGACCTTGTCGGGGCCTCCATCACCGTAGTATACGTCACCCTCCCCGAAATGCGGGTCCTGCACCACAGCGGGGCACACCACACCCCCTTTCTACAGCTTCCCAAATGGCCACAATACCGCCTCTTCCACCAGTACCTCACGCAGACGGCACGAGCAGCGGGACACACTCTACCGGGAAGCAATGACATGCACACAGCTTACCGAGAATTCACAAAGCAACACCCCCGACCCATCCCAGCGACACCGCCCTACGCACCCACCGGATCGAAACACGAACCCGTCCACCGGGTGACGGGCCCAGTCCCACCACTAACCCTACTACTGGCGCCGAATGAAGCCAAACCCACGCAGACCACCGTCATCCACCACGGGGCAAAATGGCGCATACCGAAACACCACATGACCACCCGAGACCTACCACGGGTCCCCCATGATTCCCAGGGCATGCCACGCACATGTTGGGCCTGTGACCCCGAGGCACCAACCACACCATGGCCCGTACTACACCTCATAGCACACCACCACACCCACCCCACAACCCACCTACCACCACAGGCCTACGCATGGGTAGCCCCATGGTTCCACCGCACCGACACTAACCCCACGGTAGCATGGAACCCCGACCACGCGCCCAAATGGCTCTTCACCACTACACCCACATGGCCCTGCCCCGACCCGGCAGGATTCGCCATCCGTTACAGCATGTACGAGCCAGGCAGAACGGGCAAGCACGAACACCCCTACTATCCGCTCCACTACTCCTGCCACACACCGGAGCACCGAACACAGACCCTCACATGCCACGACCTAAACCCCGACACAGCCTACATCCTCCACTACATCTACTCCTACCTCACACAAGGACAGCCGGAGCAGGGACTCATAGCCCTGTCCCCCCAAGCGGAACACATCATCTCAAAAGGAATAGGGGTGTACGCCACCCCCATCCTGCAGCTCACAACCCCAGTAGCCCACCTCGCCACGGGCCTTGCCATATACGCCTACCTGCCCATGAACCCATGCCGCCTCCCACAACCATCACCGACGGACCGGCTCTTCTTCACCGACGCCTCAGGCGAATCCGCCCTCACGCCCATCACCGGGGGGGCCGCCCTGCAGCTAACCCACACCGGGGGACACTACCACATGGACCACCACACGGGCCAAACCACCTATGGGGCCTCCTCCCACGGGGAGCTACGGGCCATGGCCGACGCCATCACCGAGATGGCGGCCCACCTACCCGCCCACTCCCCGCACATCGTCCGGGTCTGGTTCGTGGTAGACGCCACTGTCGACACACACCTGCTCCTCCGCATAGCAAGGCAACCACTTCACAAAGCCACCGCGACGAGCCTCGGCATCCAGGCACTGCTGCTCTGGAAAGCCCTTCGCAGCCTTCCCCCCTACGTCCAACTCCACATCGTGAAACAAGAGTCCCACAGACACCAATACGGAAATGGTAAGGTCGACAACCAGGCAGTACACCAGCGCACAACACACCTACCAGCCCTCCAGATCCCTGACCTCGGCCGCAACCACACACACCTCCAACACGTGCCCCCTGTACCCGAGCCCCATCATACCCCGGACTGGGTACCAGAGGACGCCCCCTATTCCTCCCACGACAGAGCATACCACTACCCCAACCCCATCCAACATCCCGCCCGCGTGCTCGGCGAAGCAGACAGCCGGGAGCACATCCAGGAGCTCCAGGACAGACTGCAAATCCGCCTCTACCACTCAGCGCTGCGCCCAGCAAACGTCCCAGCCCACCTCCAAAAACGATGCATCCAGCTCCTCAGGGAGCAACTACCATTCCTCACCAGGGTCGCCAGATGGCTCGCCCGCAAGCACATCCACGTCCCCGAAGAACACACCCGTTGCCCGTGCGACCACACCACCCCGGAGGACTGGGAACACTTCAAGAAATGCCCCCTCCATACAGGCAGGGACACGCTAGTGGGCTGGTCCCCGGCGGAAACCCTGCGACAACACGAAGGATGGCCAACCCACAGCCACGCACACCAGGCCACCGAACACCTCTTCCGGGATCCCCTGGTCAAAGAAGCCACCATGAGAGGGGCGGTGACACAGGCCCTGCGGCGACACCTCACCAAACACACGGAAAACCCCATGGAGGCAGCAGCACACCTCCAGCTAGAGGCAGTCCGCAGAGCAGCGGCCCAAATGGTACACCGCAAACACCTCCTGTTAACACATGCGGAGCAACTCACCGACCCCACCGCCAGGGAACACATGCAGCGTCTCACCCATTACCATGCCGTGAATGACCCAGACGTCCACTAACCCACTCCGCGCCCCGCACACGCCCCCCATCTCCATCCGCAGGCCTCCAAGACACCACCACAGCTCCCCAAGGCCCATTTCTCACCAAAGAAGCCAGCCGGCACCGCCCAGTCCGGCCGAGCCCAAACAGGGCGAACCATGCATCGACGTGGACGCGCAAGACCCCGACAGCCCATCCGGCCAACCCCCCCCGGACCCGGGGCACCCCCCCCTCACACCGGCCACCATCCGCGACCCCAACCTACTCCGAGCAACCCTCCAAGACAGGGCCCCGACCACCCCCCTGGGCTGGTACCGCCTACAAGAAGACTGGACCAAGCTCACCGCCAAAGCCCTCCAGGACCTGACCACCCCAGGCAGCGGCCTCCAGAGACCATCGGGGATCTCGTACTCTGGCGAGCCCGCAAACACACCCAGGGCCAGCACGTCTAGATCCCCCCCCATCGAGTGGGGCCAGGCCCTAACGCACGACACCGGCATCAACGTCACGCGTCAAGGGACCGTACGCCTACGACGGGCCCCAGCGGAGACGGACCACCCAGCGGACCCGGACCGCCCGGAGCAGTGGGAACAGGCCACCGCACCAACCCGCGACACCGCCCTCCGCGTCGCCGGCCTCCGCGTCCCAGACGACGACCTCCCCCCTCCACCTACAGACAGTGGGCACCCCCCGCCGGAGGTCTGGGTTACAGTCCTCGAGCGCGGCCACTACTACGTGATAGCCGCTACGGCTACGTCCCCCGGCCCGCAATGGCTCATCCAAGGGACAGACACCATGTTCGCCCCAGAGACCGCCCCACCAGGGGCAGTAGGGGACCCCACCACCCAGCACAGGGTCCTCAGGGGCGTCCTCCAGCCATGGGGACACGCCCCCAGCCCGCGCCCCGGCCCAAATCACCTCAGGGAAGGCGGGCTACCACCTGGGATTGGCCATGCTCTGCCTAACCCACTGGATCCAGCGCCGCTGGCCACCCACAGGGACCGTGCCCCGGGTTTGGGCCATCCCCACCGCCCACACACAAGTCGAGGCGGGCCCGGACACACGACCAAACCCCCCCCCCCAGACCGCAGCAGTCCCTCACCTGCGGGTCCCACGCCATCCACAGGGTCCTCAACCGCGCGGGTCTTAGCCCAAAGCTAGCATACCCCCTTCCCACCACTGACCAAGAGGTCCACCAGATACGCAAGCTCGTCTGCGAAATCCTTGCCGCGGCAGCAGAAGACAGCAAGCTTCTCCCCCAAACCGCCCGACCTACAACTGGCCACGCAAGCGCGCCGCGGCGAGCGGAAACATACACCGACACAGCACACCCCACCGCACAATCCCCGCCCATGCCCCCCCCCTTCCGCTGCTCAACCAGAGACCCACACACGCCCACCATCGCGCGCACCCCCGGGCCCCGCGACACGGGCCTCCCCCACCCGCCCGAACACCAGCACACGCCCGCCACACACCCACCCACCGGACACCCCTCACCACACCCCAAACTCGACAACCCACACACACCCGCCGAGAGGGGCCCCGCGCCCCGCAGAACGCGCCCACCCCACCCAGTGGCCCGCCCACGCCCCCCGCACACACCCGAGAGGACCCAGGCCCGGCCCCCCCGGCCCCTGAATGCAGCCCACGCGAACTGTTCCCCCCCGCGGACGCCAACCCACACAACCTCGCACATTGCAGGACCCGGGCCCATCCAAGCCCAGAAGGAGAAGGCCACAGCCCAGCGCCTCCCTCCCCCGCCGCTGCCGACCTGATCGGCCCGCCGGGCCGCCAGGTCACAACCGGCCCCCCCCAGCCGCCCGCCCCCAACCTACAGCCCGAGGACATGCCCTCAATCCTCCCCGCCGTGGCCGCAGCAGAAGCCGCCGCCCGCAAGCCCGCCCGCATCACAGCCCAACCCGCGTCCACCACCTCCTCCTCATCCTCAGCCTCGTCCACCTCCTCCACCTCATCCTCCGACCCCCCCCTCCCCGCCGCCCTCATCCTCAAGGCCACGGCAAAAGCCAAAGCCGCGGCCGCACGAAAAACCCTGTGAAGTGCAACAACCCATTGAATGCTTGGCAAGGATTGATTTTGCAACATTTGAAGTAATAAAACGCATGCGAGGCAGAGACTGCAAGAAGATCAGTTTTGGTCAGAGTTTAGGGCGGCGTACAAGGTTGACGACAGTTGGTAGGTGCAGTGATCGGTTGTTAGACATTGGGTGAAGCAAAAGATTGGGCATTTGTATGATTTTTTTAGTGAAATGTTTGTTATGAAAAGTTGGGGTATTGACGAGCATATCACATTATAACTGCATGGTGCAAGACAAAAAGCACAAGGACAATGTGAATGGTGTGTAGATCAGGGTCAATCTATGTTGTCTACATACATTGCAATGGTTTCCATTTTGTAATGTGTTGGACAACTAAGTAATTCATTTCTCCACACAAATTGAGTTTTTGTTTTGCCCGAAATATTGGATGTGCATGACATCTTGGCACTCAAAATGAGCCATGCGTCAACTGTTATTATGAATGATAGGCAAAAACCACAAAACCTTCAAAACAAGCTTAATACACAACAAAGATGTGTCAATTTTGTCAACCATTTGGATAGAATCCGGGTTTTGGCCATTTTGTGCCCGGTAAAATCAAAGGTGCAACCCGCGTCCACCACCTCTTCCTCATCCTCAGCCTCGTCCACCTCCTCCACCTCATCCTCCGACCCCCCCCTCCCCGCCGCCCTCATCCTCAAGGCCACGGCAAAAGCCAAAGCCGCGGCCGCACGCACCGACCCCCCAGTCCCCACACAGGCGACTCGGGCACCGCGGCAACGCACCGGGAGACCCCCGACCTGACATCGGCGCCCTCACACCTCGGGACAGACGTACTCCACAACCTGGAACCTGACCCCAACCCCAAAACCGACCCGAAACCCAATCCGGCGCCCACGCGAGCACACACAACACCACAAACGCAACGACACAAACCCAACCGACACCACCCCCAGCGGGACCCTCACCCGAGCCAGGACCCCCCACCCACCGCAACCCACGCCCCCCTCCCACCGGCACCCACCACCACCGCAGAGGCGGCCACCCAGCACGACCCCGTCCAAGCCCTCGTCCGCATCCCCGTCACCAAGCGCCCCGTCATCCATCCCCCACAAACCACCACCACCGCCGGCCAAACTGACCCAGGGACGTGGGACCCCTCGACCACCGTCACCGTCAAGCCCGGCCCCCGGCCCGCCCCCCCTGCCAACCACATAGTGCAGCCCCGGGGACTGCCAACGATGCCCAACCCCCCACCCCCACAAGGGGGACTGGAAAACCCACAAGGGGTCCATGGGCCATACCCGCAACACCAACCCAACCACTACCCACACCACCACCACCAGCGGCCCCACCACCACCACTACCAACACCACCCCCACCACTACCACTGCCCACCGCCCTACCCCACCGGGCCACAACCCCCCGTGCACGAACAGCACCAGCGAATGGGATGGCAGCCACCGAGCGCTCCACCCGCATACCCCACCTACCGCCAGGGCCAACCCCCCCCGTACCAGCCACCCCCCCCGTACCAGGAACCGTATCCGTATCCTGCCGGCCACCACGTCCACGCCGAAGGGGCCCCCCGGGCCCAACCCCGCCAAGGACAGTCACTCGACCCATACCGTCAGCCGCTACCGCCACCACACCCCTACGTCGCGGATCCATGGACGACGGGGGACCTCCCCCCCCCCCTCCAGTACCAGGGGGCACCACGCGAAGCCCCCCAGGGGCCATCGACGCCTCCTGACTGGCCCGAGTCGAGCGATGAGGCCCGGTCCCGCAAACGGCGGCGCTCCCGCCCCCCCCCCCGCACGGCACATCCGCCGACGTCGCCCACACTCCCACCGCGCCTCAACCACCCACTCGCGCCGCTTCCGCTCCCCCGGGTGCCACCACGACCCCCCGAGACCCCGCTCCTGTCGCTCCCGCTCCCCCGGGCACCACCACGACCCCCCGAGACCCCGCTCCCGTCGCTCCCGCTCCCCCGGGCACCACCACGAGCGCCACCACCGCCCCATGTCCACCTCCCCCTCCCCCATCCGGCCATACAGGACCCCCACCCCCACCCCCCACCACCACCACTCCCGCTCCCCCGGACGCCACCAAGCGCGCCACCGCCGCCCCATGTCCACCTCCCCCTCCCGTTCCCCCCTCCGCCTGTACCCGTCCTCCACCCCAAGCCCCCGCCACCGCTGCTCCCGCTCCCCCAGGCAACGCCAGCCCCGCCACCACCGCAGGTCCACGTCCTCCCCCCGCCGCTCCAGGACCCCGGGCACGGACCCCTCCCCCCCCCAGGCCCCTGCCCACCTCGCCTGGTGGTCTCCCCCCGCTCTGCAGGAGCTCCGCCGCTGGGTGAAGTGGGCCGGGGGAGCGGGAAGGCACGAAGGGGTGCACATGGTGCATACCTTCGAGGAGGTGCGCACCCGCACCCCTGCAAACCCCAACGAGGCCGCCCCGGAGGCCATCATGCCGCAAGCGGCATGGGAGGCCCTCCTCCGCCATGCGGTCCAGGGCCTCCGCCCCCCCTACACCCCCCAAGCCCTCCGCCAGTGGCTCCAGGCCACCCACCCCCAGGCCTGGGCCGCCGGCGCCCCCTCCCCACCCCGCCCCTCCGGCCACCACCACACCAGGAAGGGGCAGGACAAGGGCAAGGGAAGGGCAAGGGACACCAAGGAGCACTCAGGCAAGAGGGCACGGAGGGGCCCCAAGTGAGGGCAGGCACTCGCAGGGACAGGACGCCGGAAGAGACACTAAATGGGGACAGGAAACCACCAAAGAACCAGGAAGGGGCGGGAGCGGGGACCAAGGCACGGAGGAAAAGGGCACCACGGCAGGCGCCACGACCCACACCCAGGAAGGGCATACCACGACTAGGGGACCAGCGCCGCCCCACCCCCGCCAAACACCCCACGACACCCGGGGACGCACCCACCAACACACACCACCGAAGCAAGCATCCGACGCCGTGCCGATCACACCAGCGCACACCCACCAGCCACCGGAAACCACACGGAGAATGGAGGGCACACCTACACGGGGAGAACGGGCCACACCCACAGAAGAAGCCGCAGGGAACGCCGCCGCACGGCGCACCACCACGCCCTCACCGCCAGGCGACGACCCCGGGCACCACAAGGGCCACCTCACAGGCACCGGAAGAGGACGAAGGCACGGCCACCGCGGCCAGGACTAGGGACCGAAACCCCCAGAGGACACGGGACCAAGGCACAGGCCCCCAGGGAGGGCAACCCCACGGACCGTCACGCGATCGACCTACCCGACCCACCAGCCCGAGCGGCACGCCCGAGCCCCCACAGCACGGACCCAGCGAGACACCCACACCTAAACGCACCCCAGCCACCAGCCAGCCACACTCCGGCCCGCACTCCGCACCACGACACAGGCCAGGCTGACCTCCACTGACCCACCGCGGCACCACGCGAGACCACGGCACACCGCACCACAGCGCACCACAGTGCAACGCGCCACAGCACGACGCGACCAGACGCGGCACAGAGCGGCACAACACGACACAACTGACCCTAACCTGAAGGACTAATCGAAGCCAGCCACCGCACAGCCTGGCAGGCGCGGCACCAGCACGCCACACACCAGCACTGCAGGCCACACACGGGGCCACAGCGCGCCTTGCAACAACGGTGGCGGACCACCCAGAAGGTTAAAACCGGCACCGCAGAGGGGAAAGGACACGAACAACCCCAGCCCCCTAACCCAGAACCACAAGCAGCCGCCTGGCGCAGCCGCCAAGCCGGTAGAGCCAGGACCTAAGCCGGCAAGAAGGGGCGCCGAGCCCACCGTGTACATAGCCCACCCGACCCATGGGGCCGGAGCGCGACCAAACAGAACGCAACTGAAAACAGCAGCCCGGAAGACAACACTGAATGCAGGCCAGTGCCTGCACCAACCCAGGGAAGGCAGAGGGAGGAACAGGCAAGCCCCCCCCCCCAAAAGAAAACGGAGGGGGGAGGGGGAAAAGGCGCGAGAACAGCCCACAGCCACCAAACCGCCCGCCAACACCACCAGAGGCGGCCAACCCCCCCCCCCAGAAGGCACCGAAGACAGGACCCCCAAAGAGGCACAGGGGGACCACCCTCCCAAAACCGGCAACACCAAGCCAGGAACAGCGGCCCACCGGAAAAAGGCACACCGAAACAAGAAAAAAAAAAGAGAGCCACCAGCCCAGCCCGAAAGAAAGGGGATGGGGGGACAGGGACCACAAGGCCCGGGACAGGAACACAAAAAAAAAAAAGAAAAAAAAAGCGCAAAAAACACACCCCGACAACCGAGCCAAGAAGGGCTTGGCACAGCCAGGACCCGGGCCCAGCACACACACCCACACCGCACGCCAGAACCGGAAAAGGCGGGGGGCAAGCGGGGCGCCCACGAAACCACACACGTCCCATAAGCAGGCCGACACCGAAGCCCAACCACGAACACCACAAACAGCCGACACTAGAGGGACAACACCACAAACCGTGCCCAAACACACCCACCCAAGACCCCAGCCAGGACTGGCGGGGTTAACAAAACCCACACCCAACCGCGAACCGGACCCAAACACAAACGCCGCACAACAGTAGGAAACCCAGTGCCCACAGCCCGGGCACTGAGGCAGCCCGTGCCATGCAGGTGACCTGGCCAAACGAGATCCGGAGACCGGGGGTAAGGCTGCATCCTAAGGCCTGCGCTGCTTTGGGACTCGAGGCGGAGCGTGCGACCCCAGAGCGCCTCGGAACCCTAGTACCAAGAACGTGCATGCATGCCTTGGGAACGGGATACGCCAGGAAGTCCGGTGAATCTCTAGGGTTCCGCCCAAAGGAGGGGACGTGCGCAAGCACGGGGGCACACCCTCCTGGCGAGACAAGCACGTCACGCTGGCGGCGATCAGCCCTCCCGGTGTTGCCCGGGGCCGCTTTGTTGGGGGCCAACAGTCAGGTCTAGCGGGATGTAAGCCGCCTCCCCTCTTCACGCGCGGAGCCTCTTCCTGTTCGTCACAGGGGCGACGCCAGGGGGAACCATGGGGCGCCTCTCCACGACCGAGTGCACCTACCTACCTACCTGAAGCCTATTTTGCATCAGCAAAAGCACGGGCTGAAAAAAGAAACATGGTAGACTTCGGTGCGTGAGGATGTCGTGAGGATGCTAAATAGCCAAATAGATGTGTGTTTGATTTGTATAGTAGGTTGCTTTTTCATCATTACACCTCAGGAGCGAATATAACAAGCTGACCTATTTCTTCTTCGCGGCGTGTGTACTACATAATTGTGAGATTCAGTTTGATTTTACAAAATGGTTGCGAGGCTATAGCTGAGCGGCCATGCAAATGTGCATAGTAGATCAACAAGGGTGTTGGGAATTTAGGATTGTCAAACAATGCAAATGATTGGAGCATTGAACTGCGATTTGCATCATTGATTTGCACACCCTTGGGGAGGTTCGCTAAGGCGCAATGCGACATTTTGGCCTGAACAAAGAACACTTTTGTTACTATGGAACTCCCCGTTTGAGGTGTTTGTGGCTTTCCGCGTCAAATTGCTTTTCACAACCAAATCATGCCATTTGCATAGATAAATGGGAGATCAAAGAGTGAGACAACAATAATGGATATGCTTGAGACCCACAAGATGGTGCATAGATAAATGGGAGATCAAAGAGTGAGACAACAGTAATGGATATGCTTGAGACCCACAAGATGGTGAAACACAAGGCAAAAGGGAAATATCTCAACAGGGACAAGGTTTCCTTTTTCCTCGCACCAAAAAGCGCCAAAAAGGCGACAAGCAGGCGAGAGGAAAGCGAAAGGGAAGCGACAGGTAGGCAACAGGCTGCCGAGAGGAAAGCGACAGGCAAGCCACAACAATGCAATAGGGGAGCGACAGGTTAACACGTTGGGTGACAGGGAGGCGACAGCAAGGTGACAGGGAGGCAAAAGGGAGGCAACAGAAAGGCGATAGGCAAGCGACAGGCAAGCGATAGGCAAGCGACAGAAGAGCGGAAGGTTACCACATTGGGCGACAGGGAGGCGACAGGGAGGCGACAGGGGGGCGACAGGGAGGCGACAGGAAGGCGACAGGCAAGCGACAGGCCAGCGACAGGCAAGCAACAGGAGAGCGACAGGGTACCACGTTGGGCGACAGGGAAGCGACAGGGAGGCGACAGGAAGGCGACAGGGTGGCGACAGGAAGGCGGCAGGCAAGCGACAGGCAAGCGACAGGCAAGCGACAGGAGAGCGACAGGTTACCACATTGTGCGACAGGGAAGCGACAGGGAGGCGACAGGGAGGCGACAGGGGGACGACAGGAAGACGACAGGCAAGCGACAGGAGGGTGACAGGGAGGCAACAGGAAGTAGCGACACGAGAGCGACAGGAAAGAACGACAGGAGGGCGACAGGAGAGCGACAGGAAGGCGCCAGGCAAAAAGTAGCATGGCGACAGGAAACAACAGGAAGCGACGAGAAGCGACAGGATAGCGACAGGAGGGCGGCGGGAATGCGACAGGGAAGCGACAGGGGAGCGACGGGAGAGCAACAGGAGAGCGACAGGGAAGCGACAGGCAAGCGACAGGGGAGCGACAGGGGGCCAAAAGTGCCAAAAAAGCGACAGGGAGGCGACAGGGAGGCGACAGGATGGCGACAGGGGAGCGAGGCGGCCCGAATTTAATAAAACGTTGAATGTCTTTCTTAGTGTCTCCATCCAGCAACCCAAAGTCGTTATCCATATCCCCCCGATCACTTGAGAACAATCCCCTTATGTGGGCTTCGGTTCCTGTACTGGTGGGGTTGTCCTCATTCTCCGGACGTGCCTCGGCGTGCACTGAGAAAAAACGGTGCAAATCATGAAAACGAACTTGTTTCTCACCAATCAACCCGGCCCCTTCCCTTTTAGGTCGTTGTTGATCTGCCAGTGGCCCGGGAGAGAATTTACCCCCGAACACATTGCGTGACCCTTCAGGGTGGGAACTATTTGATACAAAATCAGACGCTTTCATGGCGCCCGACTCAAAAGAAGGAGGCATACCAATGCGATGAACGAAGTGACCGAATCGGCTTACCTTCTCCGTGTCGGACCCTTGTTTCACCTCGTGACTCGGTTGTTTAATGAATTCCTTCTTTACTTCCTTCGGTCCAGCGCCCGATTCTGTGGACGAAGGCCATTGTGAAGGAAGGGACAATTGTCCATGTGAATCATGGGACTCATGCACCTCATGAGACCCAAAACCATCGACTAATTGTCGGAACTCTAATGATTCAATTTGAGCCAATTGCAACATTTGTTGCACCTCTTCGATATCACCTTCTAACTTAGTCAAACGATCATCATCCACCGAGGAGACTGTTGTTCTAGTTTTCAAAGAACCATCCGTTGAAGACAATTGTTCATGAATCATCAACTGTTGCACCTCACCCTCCATCATAGTCATGACCCCTTCCTCAAGCCGTGAAATATATTGTGCGGATGACTCTCGTACATCCGCCATCAAAGAATTCTTATGCAAAGAAAATTCATGTTTGACCATAGCGTCAAGCGATGTCGGATCACGCCGACCATAAACGCTCATGCCACGATCCAACTCCGCTTTCATTTCCACGAGTTGGTTCAAAACACTCTTAGGGTGTTTATCAAAATCACCAAATGGCACAAAGGACTCATTCAAACGCTGCTCAAGGTTTTTAATCGACTCGTTGCTCGCGTTCAACTTCTCCAAGACTCGCTCAATCTCGTCAACACGTTCCCTAACAGTGACAATGCGTCCGTCACGAACAAGCGTTTAAATGGGACTCTGGATGGAGTCAATGCGCTTGTTCAATTGAGATTCGCAATCCCCAACGGCAACACTAATGTCTCCACTCAAGTGTTTCCGATGACCACGAACTTCATTGCGCATCTCGACCCCAAATGGATCCAATGCCTTGGTGATGATCTCACGAACCCATGGACCCGATTGCACTTTAATATCCTCCACCGAGAGTGCGTTACGCTGTGATTGGAGCGTCGATATGTCCGTTTGAGTTTGTTGAATCAGAGGAACATAGGGAGTTTTCGATGGAGATGCTTCATGTCGCCCAAGTAACGAAGATACTTGGCGATAAAGCCACCGAACACGAGCATTCAACGACTCCATTTCCGACGACATTGTATGATTATTTTTCCCATATTGTTGGTCCATTTGGATAATGTCTTTTTGACCTCATTTGTGTCTCCATCAACATCACCGACACGAGCAAGAAGGGAATCACCCACATGCACAATTCGTGATATGCGTTGATCTACATCACTATGCATGACGTCAATGTTAAGCCGTTGTTCATGGAGGAATTGAATGATATTTTGAACTACATCTCCCAACACTTCAAAGCGTTGGGGATGTTTACCTTCACGGATTTCGGCTTCCATGGCTTCATATCTCCGTCCCTTGGCGTCCTCCCAACGAAGGCGTCGAATACGGCGATCACCATAACTTGTCTCCATATGATCATCTTCTTGCTGAGAACCAAACTCCCATTGCCTCGAGTGATCAACCGGACCCTGAAGGAGTAAGTGAGACGAGTTGGAAGGACCCATAGTGGAAGGTGTACCAAACAAACGTCACGGAGTTACCTCTTTTTCGAAATCTTGATCAAATGCCCAATCAATGCTCGAAATCTAAGGCGCTCGAGATCGAACCGTATTGCCAAATTGCTACCATGTACTAGTCCAAGTCCTCCTTGATGTCTTGTCCTAGAATTACTCCAATGCTTACCCAAAGCCAAACAGATCAGTGGACGAGCACCAAAGCCTTTTCAAACATAACAGGAACCTATGCAGTGACAGAAAATCGTTGTATTTTGGAATGAAACTTCCACAATAGAAACTGCACTGCACGGCGCTAAATCTCATGATCATCACTAAATGACACGAAATGCTCAGGCGACTTCCGTCGCTGCATGCTGGCGGCTACAGGTGCGCTGCTGTGTGTTGCGCTGTTTCCTATAGTGTTCTGTGGTGCGGTGATGGGTCTGGCGGCCCGTGGTCGTCTGCTGGCTGTGTGTTTCGGTGTCGGTGTCCCTGTCTGGACGCGTGGTCTGGTTCCCTGTGGCTGGTGTGGTTTGCTGTGGTGCCCTGCTTCCCTGTCCTGTGTTCTGTGGTGCTGTGCTGTCTCGTGGTGCTGTGCTGTTGTGTTCTGCTGTCGTTTTGCGGTGCTGTTTGTGCTTGCTTTGCCCTCCTGTGGCCTGTCGTGCCGTGCTGTGTTGTGCTGTTGGTTGTCTGTGCTGTTCTGTGCCCGGTAATGGTGTTTCTGTGCTTTGGTGCCCTGTCCCTCCCTGCCGGCACGCACAAAAACATTGATTATGACCCTTTGGTACCCCGCGCCCGTCTCCGCGTTGTTGGGTCACGTCGTTGAAGGCTCTGGTCTCGGCGTTCGCCGCTTTGTCACTGATCCCCGGGGTTGTCTTTGATGGAGTCGTCTTGTCCTGAGTTGGCGTCTTGTCTTGTGTTGGCGTGCCTGCAGCGAGACGGAGCACAAACACGGCGAGGGTCGGGCGGAGAAGGGAAGGGGAGGTACATGGAGAAGAAAACAAAGCGAGAGGGCGCGAGTTCAGGGACGTTGCGTCTTATAAAATATTTTTCGGTTTTTACGCGTTGCTCGCGGAGCGTTTTTCTTTACCTATACGGCGTGTTAGCGGGCATGGGGCATGGCGTTCTACTCGTACGTTAGTTACGGTGCTTACAGAGTTAACTATTCACCTATTTGAGGCCGAAAAAACGTTCGTAGCGTTACAAAGCATTTCGCAGCGCCTTTTTTCGCCTAGCCTTTTTTTATGTTAATTAGCTTTATTTTCAGCTATTCAGAAAGCTTTTTTCGTCGTTTTTTACTTATCTTGTTCACCTCCCCCCCCATGGGGGGCTTTTAATTGGGGGTCCGGGGAATGGGGCCCCGCCCCCCTCTAAAAGCAGTCCTTATGCCATTATATACGATCCGCGCGCCGAAACGAAACATACCTCAAAAGTGTACGATGCAGCCCCTCTAAATGACCGCCTCGGAGAGCTGATTCACGCCGTCATATTTGTTTCGATCAATCATGGCTGTTTTGCAAAGTTAGGACATTTACAAGGTTTTCACTTCTTTAACAGCATCCACTCATTCCATATAACCTAGGGATGCGATTTAAACGTGCACCAGCAGAATTGAGGTGACGAACAACACTATATATAAGCCACAGGCCCCAAATCTGAAGAAATCTATTTGCCATATTATTGATTTGCTGTGCACGCGTGCATTTCGCAGTCGCCGGCATTTGCGATCTTTCATTTTGACTGTTCAGAGTGAAATCGGGCTACAGTGCAGGAAATTTTGATCTAAGACCAGTTTTTATAAATGATTCTAAAAGCTTCGTCTTGCTGTCTAGTTGAAAAACCGCCGTCATTTTCTTTTTGCACCGCTTTTCGATTCGTCGGTTTTCAGCGCATACGGCCGCCTTCACAAGCTCGGGAAAGAGAAGGATACCCCCAAATTGACCGAAATTGCCATTCATTTCGTCAAAATCCGATACAATAGGCCCGAGTTATGAAGATGTCAATTTTATGCTATTTGCAACCTGTGTTGCTAATCTTGCCAAATGCACCCTCCATGTCTTTGCGCTGCTAGCTTAAACACAAGGCAAAGGAGTGTTTTTGCTCTTGTTTGTCACCGCCTGGCTCCACTTCCGACATAGAAAGGTGACCCGAAAACGGCTAAAAACGTAATAAGGCTTTTTTTTTGATGGTGCTTCGCACCAGCAAAGGAAAAGCCAGACCAAGCACGAAAGACGAAGGATTCATTTAATCCTACTTTTCCACACGCTGCACAACATATCATGTATCATTGCTTCATTGCAATTTCCTCAACATGCTCATCGTTGTTTGTTATAAATACTTGATCATGCATGTGCATATTGTGCAATTTGACTTCCACGTCCGACAGACACCTTTCAGAGGCGATCGCAGCCCGCACACTGCCCTTCCCCATCTCGTGGTGCCCCCCTCCGTTTGTTATTCCCATCTGGCACAGAAGGCCAGCGCGCGCGACGAACCCCCTTTCCTGAGGACTTCAAGAGCCCTGTGGGAGATTGGCAGGAACACAAACAGTCTATGGGTAACAAGGCTGGGACTAACCTGAGACACATTCGTGACCGTGAACTGAGCCGGCGGAACCGCCAACGGCAACCTGCCAGCTTCAAAGTTGGTGACCTTGTTTTGGTTCACCATTCGCGCCTACCCTCCCCGCCTCGTAACTGCCTACAGGACCCTTATTTTGGACCCTATCGTATCATCTGTAACAGGGCCAGAGCCCTAGCCCCTTGGGTTCTCCTGGTCTTGTTGTTTTGCCGCCATTTCTCGGAAGCTGGAGTTGTCTGGTGGCTCCTTGGGGGTTGGGTCCCTCCACCGTTGGAGTTCAATACCTACCCATTTCCCTTTGGGACCTGTTTGGGTTGAACTTCTTTGTTCCTCTCCCGCGTGGACTTGTTCACTCCATGTTTGTTCCGCTGATCTCTACCTGCTGTTTCGGAAAAGCCATGCTGCTTTTATCCAGAAATCCTGCAAACAACACCTGAACCCCATCAGTGGCATGCAAGCTCAACACGTTTCATGTCGTCCTTTGCATCCTTCTGCATGAGGTTCATCCATACCCATTGTACGAAACATTCATAGACCCTTGCCGGGCCTCACCACTGGCGCATACCTGCAGGCACGTAACATACAAAGAACAGGGCATGCACCTGGCCCTTTCGTAAACAATTTACTGTACAACATTCGAGAATCGTCTTTATGAATTCGGGCATTCGCAATAATTATAACTACAGCGTTCAAAAGGCTTTTTATACTATAAATCCGTGAGTTTCATAAACTCTGTAGTCAATGCTGACGGTCACATCTCTGATCTGGCGACCGCGTCTCGCGCTTTGCAGCGCGCTCTGTCTCCAAGCTCGCAAACAATAATAAAATATGCAAAAGCATATATAAAAAGTAGACAGAAAAGATAGAAATATTAAACCTGGCGCTGACCATTATGAGGTTTTTCCTCGAACACTGTCTTGAGGCAGCGGGACCGGCTTCACCCCCCTTCTTAGAAGTGAACCGACGGCCTTGGAACCGGCCGTTCACGCACATCCACTCCATCATATCCACTCCAACGTCGCTCATACGTCGCTTCGGCCGCCGGCACGCGTGGACTCCCCTTCCTCACGCCGGAGTACTCGCTCCCCAGGTTTGACGAAGTCCCTGTGGCGTGGGACGTTGTGCTTGGTCTGTGTGGCTCACGAAGACTTTGCTGGCGACGACTTTCTTCTACAAACGCTTCCTCAACGGACACTTCCATGGCAGGTACATGTAGAAGCAATCTGGACCACATATTTTGCAGTGACCCGCTGCATCACGAGTATGCTGCTGGTCCTCCGGGATCTCAGGCATTTGAACAATAGGTGCCCACAGCGGCACCGTCATGGATAGTCGCTGCATGGCGTCTGCTGCATTCTCAACAGACTCTGAATTCGTTGATCCTGCTTCACTCGCTGCGCGAATCTCCATGGACTCCCTTGGACTGGTTTTGAAGAGCTCCGGCAGCGTTGCTTAATTGAAATCCGTCTACCAGGGATGTCCTTCGACTGCGCTGTCATCGGACTGGTGTTCGTAATCCACATGGCTGAAGTTGTCCTGACTTCGATTGCTGTTGCTCCGCGTATCCTCAGTAGTTGCAGCGCTGAGTGACTCCTACTCGCTACGCGATGATGGACTCGCTGCACACGAATCAGAGCTGGGCAGGGGAGAATGAATGTCACCATCATCGTTTGACATGCGGTGTGGCCTGGGAAAGGTGGGTGCAAGACATGCAAGACCAGTTCTGAATCCTTCTGTAACAGGGCCAGAGCCCTAGCCCCTTGGGTTCTCCTGGTCTTGGTGTTTGTCGGCCAATTCTCGGGAGCTGGAGGTGTCCGGCGGCTCCTTGAGGGTTGGGTCTCTCCAGCGTTGGAGTTCTATACCTACCCATCTCCCTTTGGGACCTGTTTGGGTTGAACTTCTTTGTTCCTCTCCGACGTGGACTTGTTCACTCCCTGTTTGTTCCGCTGATCTCCACCTGCTGTTTCGGAAAAGCCATGCTGCTTTTATCCAGAAATCCTGCGAACAACACCTGAACCCCGTCAGTGGCATGCAAGCTCAACATGTTTCATGTTGTCCTTTGCATCCTTCTGCATGAGGTTCATCCATACCCATTGTACGAAAGATTCATAGACCCTTGCCGGGCCTCACCACTGGCGCATACCTGCAGGCACGTAACATACAAAGAACAGGGCATGCACCTGGCCCTTTCGTAAACAATTTACTGTACAACATTCGAGAATCGTCTTTATGAATTCGGGCATTCGCAATAATTATAACTACAGCGTTCAAAAGGCTTTTTATACTATAAATCCGTGAGTTTCATAAACTCTGTAGTCAATGCTGACGGTCACATCTCTGATCTGGCGACCGCGTCTCGCGCTTTGCAGCGCGCTCTGTCTCCAAGCTCGCAAACAATAATAAAATATGCAAAAGCATATATAAAAAGTAGACAGAAAAGATAGAAATATTAAACCTGGCGCTGACCATTATGAGGTTTTTCCTCGAACACTGTCTTGAGGCAGCGGGACCGGCTTCACCCCCCTTCTTAGAAGTGAACCGACGGCCTTGGAACCGGCCGTTCACGCACATCCACTCCATCATATCCACTCCAACGTCGCTCATACGTCGCTTCGGCCGCCGGCACGCGTGGACTCCCCTTCCTCACGCCGGAGTACTCGCTCCCCAGGTTTGACGAAGTCCCTGTGGCGTGGGACGTTGTGCTTGGTCTGTGTGGCTCACGAAGACTTTGCTGGCGACGGCTTTCTTCTACAAACGCTTCCTCAACGGACACTTCCATGGCAGGTACATGTAGAAGCAATCTGGACCACATATTTTGCAGTGACCCGCTGCATCACGAGTATGCTGCTGGTCCTCCGGGATCTCAGGCATTTGAACAATAGGTGCCCACAGCGGCACCGTCATGGATAGTCGCTGCATGGCGTCTGCTGCATTCTCAACAGACTCTGAATTCGTTGATCCTGCTTCACTCGCTGCGCGAATCTCCATGGACTCCCTTGGACTGGTTTTGAAGAGCTCCGGCAGCGTTGCTTAATTGAAATCCGTCCACCAGGGATGTCCTTCGACTGCGCTGTCATCGGACTGGTGTTCGTAATCCACATGGCTGAAGTTGTCCTGACTTCGATTGCTGTTGCTCCGCGTATCCTCAGTAGTTGCAGCGCTGAGTGACTCCCACTCGCTACGCGATGATGGACTCGCTGCACACGAATCAGAGCTAGGCAGGGGAGAATGAATGTCACCATCATCGTCTGACATGCGGTGTGGCCTGGGAAAGGTGGGTGCAAGACATGCAAGACCAGTTCTGAATCCTTCTGTAACAGGGCCAGAGCCCTAGCCCCTTGGGTTCTCCTGGTCTTGGTGTTTGTCGGCCAATTCTCGGGAGCTGGAGGTGTCCGGCGGCTCCTTGAGGGTTGGGTCTCTCCAGCGTTGGAGTTCTATACCTACCCATCTCCCTTTGGGACCTGTTTGGGTTGGACTTCTTTGTTCCTCTCCCACGTGGACTTGTTCACTCCCTGTTTGTTCCGCTGATCTCCACCTGCTGTTTCGGAAAAGCCATGCTGCTTTTATCCAGAAATCCTGCGAACAACACCTGAACCCCGTCAGTGGCATGCAAGCTCAACATGTTTCATGTTGTCCTTTGCATCCTTCTGCATGAGGTTCATCCATACCTATTGTACGAAAGATTCATAGACCCTTGTCGGGCCTCACCACTGGCGCATACCTGCAGACACGTAACATACAAAGAACAGGGCATGCACCTGGCCCTTTCATAAACGATCTACTCTACAACATTCGAGAATCGTCTTTATAAATTCGGGCATTCGCAATAATTACAACTACAGCGTTCAAAAGGCTTTTTATACTATAAATCCGTGACTTTCATAAACTCTGTAGTCAATGCTGACGGTCACATGTCTGATCTGGCGACCGCGTCTCGCGCTTTGCAGCGCGCTCTGTCTCCAAGCTCGCAAACAATAACAAAATATGCAAAAGCATATTTAAAAAGTAGACAAAAAAAATAGAAATATTAAAGACGGCGCTGACCAGTACAAGGTCTGTGCCGAAGACGGTCGTGGGGCAGCCGGACCGGCTTCACATCAGGATAGATGGATCCGAGATCCATGTCAGGTGCAGTCCACGTCTAGGCAGTGAACTGCTGTGTGCACCTGAACAGTTTGGGCACTATAACTTCCCTGACGATTTGTCGGGAGGTGGCGCCTCAGCGACAGTGAGGTTGAGCGTATTGACCTAGAGAACGCTGCCAACCCGGAGGGGGCAGACGAACTCGAAGAACATGACTGCCGATGAGATGGCAGTCGATGGTTACTACGTGGTTGCAGGTATTGCTTGCCACGAGTATAAGCAGGGCTGGAAATTCTTAACCCTGTGGGATGGCTATGGGTTATCTGAGGCGACCTAGGAACCTATGTCAGCCTGCATACAACCGGATGGGAGTATCAACCCCATCTTTTGCTCCTACCTCGTAGAGAAGAACGAGGGGCAGCTACTAACCCGTGCTGAGACTCTGTTCCAGCGTAAAAAGCAAAGCTAACTCCCCTGTGTCAGTCTACTTACTGTGTTCTAACCTTACAGGTGCAGTGAGCACTCTTGTGCAGATTTGCCTGTGTATGTGTATAAGAGCAGTTGTCACAGTTGCCCCGCATTGCATCACAGGACAGGACCGTTAGCCCCCCCGTGACAACCACTCCCTGTCTGTGCCCTGCAGTCCCTTGCGTATGGTTTCCAGTGTGGACCATGTGGCCGCTTATCAGGTTTGCAGCCACCCAGCGAGTGTATGCCTTGTTGACCATGTGTTGCATGGAGGCTGCCCTGATGTAATGACCTTGGGGAGCCAACGAAGAACGGTGGCTTACTACTCCAGGGGGGAATGACAAGCAAGGTGTTATGAGGCAAGGTGTGTCTTCCCTCCTTGGGGACAAGCGAGCCCACAATTAGGACCCCTGACTGGTCCAGACCCATGGGGTTCTACCCTTCCTTACAGGGTTTACCATACCCCTAAGTGTGCTACGTATGTCTGTGTGTGTCTCACTCCTCTCCCCGGCGTGGCTCCTGGAGAGCGGGCTTCGCTGACGTCGGACCGAGGGTCCTAATCAGGTACTATTACCACGCCTATGGCACCCAATTTCTGTGCTGGCGCCTATCCTTGGGGGAAGACGGCAAAAGCCCTAGGAGGGGTGGCCAAGTGTGCTAAGGGCATACAAAACGCCCATTTTTGCTAAAGTGCAAAAGCTAACGCACTCCCCTGCCCATGTGGAAAAGCACACGGGACAGGAGACTCCACTACACTACACTCACTAACGCAAGCACCGGCCTTCGAAGGCAGGGTGAGCACTCATCACTTGCACCCAACTCCTGCCAGGCCTGCTGACCCTAACATTTACACACGCCACTTGGAGTTGCTGTCAAAGAGGTCACGGGTCCTACTGACCCTCCTGTGAGAAAGCAAGAGAACGCAGCGCTACTAAGCAACTGTGGCCCAACAGGGACGCCACTACGCGTTTCCCTGTCAGGGCTTGGAGGGAAGGAGTGCTCAGTGTGCGTGCACAGCATGGATGGCGGTGAAGTGGAACTGCACTCACCACTCCTGGCTGAGTTGCAGTTATTTGTTTGTGTCATCTGCGCAGCATATTTTAGCGCTGCTTAAAGAGACTGCACCAATCGCCCTTACCTTCCGACCTGCAAAACAAAGGCAGATGGCCTGGCTTTTGCAGCTGAGGAACCAAGACTACCTCCACGTATTATACGCTTCTCCAGTAGCCCTATAATACACTGTCCCCAAACCCAGGTGCAAGCAAGCAAGCTTAAGGAACTCCACCTGTTCTCTTATCGAACGTGGGGTGGAGTCCCTGGGTAGCCTAAACAAGAGTTGTACCTAGCGCATTTTGCGTGGCCTACCTTTTAATGCGTCATATGCATGCACTGGTATGCACTGGTTTTCCAATTCCTCATTCTTCCTCTTAATTTAACCCATCAGAACCAATCACAGCGTGACTCAACCAGGAGGTGAGCCCTTCCTGGGCTTACCTACCTTACTCACCACGCATCATGTGAATGCCCAGGAAGACACGAGCGCAAAATAACCCTACGCGCTTAAACAAACCTACGGCGAACTATAAACCACCCTAAGCAATTAATGCACTGTGTGTCATGCATGCTTTCCTTGTCTTGTTTCCTGCAGAAAAAGGAGACAGAGTGGCGCACTGCACAGCGCAAAACAAGCCTAAGCGTTTTAAGCAACCCTCTTTTAGCGCTACGGCAACACGAACACGAGCAAGCACTTTCTTTTCTTACCTGTGAAGAGAGGACAAGGGTGAATTGCGGCACAGGGAAAGCAACACAGCGTGTGAGAGCCTAAATTAGGCACATGCATCGCGAGCACAGCGCATATTTTAACCCTACGTGCGCGCTGCGTGCTCCATTCCTTTCGCATACCTTTCATTCCTGTTTTGACCTGTGCAGAACAAAGAGGAGGAGCGCCCTAACCCCAACGAACAGTGCGGTGTAAACCCTAACGTTTTAACGAAGCTACCAAGACGAACGCAATGCATGCGTGTGAAATGACACTGTCATATCTGAGAGGTTGGTTGTCCACCTGCTATGTGGAGTGGGTTCATTTTCGATACTTTTCCCTAAAGTTTATAAACATTTTGATGCAACTATGCAAAAATTTCTTTTAGAACTTTAAAAACTACGGCTCATACCTTCTTCTTCTAGAGCCGTTTACGCTTGCGCAACCCTTTTTCCGGAGTCTGCTTCTGTTGCGCTTGTCTGCGACTTTACGTTTTAGTGTAAAAAGGACGATTTCCCGCGTTGTTTTGTCAATTTTTGCCGATTTGACTTCTTCAATTGCTACACCTTGCGCTAAACCACAGGATTCACTCCTGGTTGGTTTCATTTTCCTTTTTTTCAGCCGCTGGAGATTTATGTCCTCCATTGGGAGTATTGCTCCGCCCTGGCCCTTGGTCAGGACGTTTACTGAATTGCTGTTTATGCAGCGATAGCCGTCCGCATTAGAGCGCTTGACTGTACCCTAGGGGGCAAGCATGTGTGCTCCAGGGAGGGAGTCCTGGGTTCAAACCCCACGACCCCCAAATTTTTACCAAAACGTTTTGTCGCACGCTGGCGACCTTTGAGGAATGCCCCACCTAAGGGACATCATTCACGGTACATTACACTGTTTTCCAAGGGTACCTACAGTGTGGAAGGCTTCTCCGAACTGATGGGAATATTTCTTTTAGGTTTAATGCATTTTCGGGGGAAGTTTTGGGAATATTTGAGCGTTTTTCCTTGGTCCTACCAGCTTGATCAACTAGTACTCCAGGGGAGAGTAAGAAAAAGTCACTGACATATGTTTCTTGGAGCGCTTGATCCAGGCCAAGCCCCCATTGAAACCCTTGTGTTGATGCTAAGACTTACTTGAGTATTTTTATCTCTCTTTTGAAGCTTTAAGTACACTTTCTCAAAGTAACTAGGGTTATAACCCTAGCCCGCCATGAAGTTCACCGCTACCACTCAACCGAGCGGAGGTATCTTCCTTCATGGAGGTTACACCGAAATAAAATAGGCATTTCATGCCCTAGGCCTTGGAGGTTAAGCCTAGTGGCCTCCCACCCCAAGACCCCTATACTCAATTGTTTCTACCACTTATTGTGGTTCTACTTTTGAACTGCTTCTGAGTTCAGCTGCTTGGCCAAGTCATAATCTGTGTCTGGCCTAACTCTTTTGCCCCATATTCCTAACCAACTTCATTACATCCAAATAAGTGCACATGAAGTGCTTGAGGCTACTTGGGAGGCAAGAGTCATGCCAGCTTTCAGATAACAATCATTTGTTTTATTCTTTTGTGATTGAATCTTTGTATTTATACCTGCATTGTCTATCTGCAGCCCTTCTGTGTTACACTGGGTTTCAAAGTATTCATTGACTCGATCCATATCCTGTTCTTGCTCTACTTGCTGCTTTGGCTTTGGGATTTCAAGATCAAAACCCTGCAGGACTTCATCAAAATCCATAGGGCACTAATCAAGGACATCTTTCTGTGCTCACCAACCCAGGAAGGTTAGAAGACAGTCAGTAGACTGACGCAGTGAAATTAGTTTTTCTTTTTCCGCTGGGACAGAGTCTCAGCACGGGTTAGTAACTGTCCTTCGTTGTTCTCAACGAGATAGGAGCGGAAGAAGGGGTCGATACTCCCATCTGGTTGTATAAAGGCAGACATGGGTTCCCAGGTCGCCTAAGATAGCCCATAGCCATCCCATAGGGTTAGGAATTTCCGACCCTGCTTATACTCGTAGGGTGGAAAACCTGCACCCACGTAGTGGCCATCGACTGCCATCTCATCGGCAGTCATCTCTTCGAGTTCCTCTTCCCCCTCTGGGCTGGGAGCGTTCTCTATGTCGATACGCTCGACCTCAATGTCGCTGAGGCGCCACTCATCCCAGGACAACCCGTCAGGGGAGTGATAGTGCCTCAACTGCTTAGGCGCACAAAGTAGTTCCCCACCTAGACGTGGACTGCACCTGACATGGATCCTAGACCCATCCATCCTCATGATACAATAGGGCCCCAAAATAAGGGTCCTGTAGGCAGTTACGAGTCAGGGAGGGTAGGCGTGAATGGTGAATCAAAACAAGGTCACCAACCTTGAAGCTGGCAGGTCGTCGTAGGCGATTCCGTCGGCTCAGTTCACGGTCACGGATATGTCTCAGGTAACCCCCAGCCTGGTTAGCCATAGACTGCTTGTGTTCCAGCCAACCCCCAACAGGGCTCTCGAAGTCCTCAGGAAAGGGGGTTTTGAAGAGCCAAGCAGGTCGTCCTCCATGGAACAGCTCATGGGGGCTGAAACCCGTAGAAGAGCTCCGGTGAGAGTTCATGGTCAGCACTGCCGAGGGCAACAGGCGTACCCAGTCTTTGGTACGTTCCTGTTTCATCAGGATTCTCAGGTTCTGTTCCACCACACGGTTTTGTCCCTCACAAGGAGGGTTAGACGTGTGGGTATAGGGCACACCTGTGGTTACCTCAACGTTGAGGGCATTCAGCACTCTTTTATACCATCCTGTGTCACTATGTATGCGTACATCCTCATCAGAGTGCACCTACTTAGGTGCTCCATAGGGTTCGAACCGGTGTTCGACCAACATTTTCACAGTCTGCTCAGGAGTGACTTTCTTATTGCAAGGGAACACACGGGTGAAGCGAGACCGGCCACAGGTGACCACTAGGCAACTATCATAGCCGCCGAAGCGAGGTAGGCCGTGGAAGAAATCCACATAGAGAAGAGAGGTAGTACAATAGGGTATGGGTAAGCTGGAAATCAGTCCCCTATCCCTACTGTCCCTCTACTTGCTGGCATCACAGTCACAAGCGTCCACAATGGTCTGCATACGAGACCTCAGTTCAGTCAGGATTAAACTAGAGTAGAAACACTCACGGAAGAAGTCCACTGAGCAATTAGCGCCAGTGTGACCTGAGCTGAGATGGGCCCACTGTAGGCACCCATCAAGTCGGGTCTCAGGTACGACAATACGGTCCTCGTAGAAGAGGTACTGGTTGTTTTTATACCACTGGTGCCTGTCAATGACACGGGGTTGGAGACCAGTGCTGAGGGTCTGGAGAATTTCTTTATACTGTGACTGATAGTCAGTTAGGCTCCAACCCTCGAGGATTCCAGCAGGGCGCATGGACAGGTCAAGCTGGACATCCATACGCTGGAAAACCTCTTTCGAGAGTGCGTCAGAGCTCTCACCAATAAGCGCATCAAAGTTATTGCGCGATATATAGTCAGACAGTTCATTTTTTATACCAGGGGGATGATGGACTGACAGCCCGAATTGGCTCAGGTAGGTCCACAACCGCTTTAGTTTCGCTTTCTCCGGGGGTGGGCCCTTCTGAAAAGACTTCACCGGCTCCGGGTCACAGAGCCAGACAATAGGATCAGATCCCGATAGTTGGGACTGTGATGAGAGCACCAACATACCGGCCAGGAGTTCCTGGTCGTAGGTGCTGTAATTGGAACTCGCTGGGTTCCATTTCCAGTTCCAGTGTCTCAGTGGCACAGGTCGCCACTCACTGGTAGGATAGTCATGCTTCAAGGAGCCATCACGGTTCAGTCCGCTACTACGATAATGGCAGTGGGTTAGTTCAGCTGGGTTAAGCTCCTGCCATTGGTAGATCGCTTCACCCCTCCCTACATGACTGGCATCAGTCATCAGGACTATCTCGCCCCTAGGGCGGGGTACTCTCAGGCAGTTGGAGGAGGCAATTTTCTTCTTCAACTCCTGGAAACACTCCTCCACTCTGGCGATCCACTTCCAGGGAGTAGTTTTTTTGATTACGTCAGTCAGAGGGGCAGAGGAGTAGGTAAAATTGTGGATGTGGCGCCTATAGAAGTTACAGGCGCCCACAAAACTCCTCACGTCGTGTAGACCCTTCTTAGGGTCAACGCGAATCTGCATGTCCTGAAGGGGCTGCATCTCAGACGCGGCTGGTTTCCACCAGCCATACTCCACGTCGAAACCCAAATACTCCATCTCCTCTTTCATGAACTCGCATTTTTCGAGTTTGATTCGGAGATTGTTTTCCTGACAAACAATGAAAAATTCACAGAAAAGGAGGACATAGTCGTCTTGGGTATTGGTACCGAACCTCACGTCATCGACGTGGGCCTCCATTTCTGCACCTCGAGAAATCAACTCCTGTACTAGAGGTCTGCGCGTCAGTATGTACAAAATTTTGTTCATTAGTTCTTGGAAGAGTGCTGGGGCATTAGGCACCCCGAAAGGCATGACCTTCCACTTAAACACACAACCCTTAGGGGTTAGAAAAGCCAGCAGTTCTTCAGCTGCGGCAGTTAGGTCTACCTGCCAGAAACCACTGCGTTTGTCAATTTTGGTCTTGTACCGGCACTTGGCAATACACTCCAGGGTATTTTCCATGTTAGTAATACTCCCTGAGTGGTTTTGGCTTTTTTTGTTGACCTCACCATATCACCAACCAATAGTAGGGCAGTCGATCCTGGTTTAGCAACCAAGAAACAGGGCCTGCAATGATGGGGGTAGTCTCCCTTCTTATATTCCTCCACGAGGCCAGCATCAATACATTCCTGGATCTGGCGCTCGATTTCTTCAACCTGTTCCTGAGGAGCGGGGTAGGAACGGCGCCTCACTCGCGTCTGCTCAAATTCAGGTTTCAGATTCAGGTCCATCTGGACCAGTTTTTTACAGGAAAGGCACGGCGGCAGGGCGCCGAACACCTCCTCATAGGTTAGGAGCAGTTTCTTCAGTCGGGGGTCAAGGTTAAGACTTCCAATTTTCTGCAGGAAGTCCTCCTCAGCATGGAGGTTGCTCTTTCCATGCTCTTTATTTTTCTGCCGATCAGCAGTTTCGGCCGGTACTGAACCATCGTCCCACTCAAAGGGACATTGCTGTCAATAGTGCAGAGAATACACTAGGGGTATCTCAGGGTCAGGCAGCGTGTAGGAATCATCGTCCTCCTCAGACCAGATGGAGGAATCCCAGGTCTGTCTGAGGTATTGCAGCCGCTCTTGGCGCTCAATACCTTCGGCCTTCAGGTACAACAGCCTTCGGAGTTCCTGAGTGTCATACTCCGACAGTGGTATGTTATTAGAAGCAGGCCGCGCTAGAGCATCAGGACTCTGGGCCATGGGTTCACCTGAGTGCATATGCTGCATGTGCACTACCGGTTTCCCAACAGGGGAAGTTGGTTCTGAGGTTGACACTGGATCCACCTCCTCCAGCAACAGCCGGGCCAGGAAGGCACTGTGTTTTACTTCAACACAGCTGGGACCAACAGGGGGAATAGTGCTGGCGATCTCAGACGGTTAGTCGTCACCATCCTCATTTACAGGTGCAGGTTCCAAAAAGCCATCGAGAGATTCACGCCCTGTAAGTGTGGCAGATAGGTGCTCAGGACATCAATTTTTGAGATCAGAAAGGGTCAGGCCACGATTTTCGGCCATGACCTCTTTCAGTAGCACCTGATCCAGATCACACAGGGGTACAGGATTGAGGGATCCATCGACAATGGATAAGAAACTGGTGCACTCAGGGGCCTGCATAGCTGTGTCTGAGTCCTCAGGCACGTAAATGGGACCTTCGGGGAGTTGCACTCTTCCCACGGTCATCCGCTGTAGCATACGGCGCTAATAAGCTTGTTCAGCTGAGCAGCCCCAGTCAGGGGTGCACAGGACAACCCTTCCTCCCTCATAAGCGATTCTGGTTAGAACCTTCGCAAGTAGGGAGAAGGGAGGGTTAGCATACGCTAGGCCCATTGCTTTCCAGAAGAAACGGAAAGCATTGTTCAAATGTTTCGAGCAATACGACTGCATGATGTGCTGTTGTTGGCTCGCGAACAATTCCATCTGGATCTCATCCAGGGTTACCTGAAGGGCCGCCAGTCCATTTTCAAGAACGTGACAGGCCATTCGGTAGTTTTCAGTACGATAGTTAGTCTTGGCTGCGTAGCGCAGCCCAGACTCTTTTCGTCCTGACAGCTCCAAAGGTACGGAGAAGAGCCCACTGCCAAAGTCGCGGTGCAGAGAATAGGGGCGCTGGAGAGACAGCATTTTTACCTGGGAGTTTCTTCGCAGGAAGTTGGTACCTATGACGATGTCAAAGCCGTCAGTGTCCAACACTCTGCAGTGGTGAGTCACAGTTTCTCGCCAAGACAAATAGTCAGATCGACTCCCCCCAATGAATGGATGGTACGCCCATCCCCTACTCTTATGGCCACTGTCTTAGTTTTCTTGAAAGTCTTTAGCAGGCGCCGGGCCACTATAGAAAGTGTTGCGCGGGTGTCAAGCACTGCTCGAAAAACTTGTTCCATGATTTTCACGAGGATCCAAAAAACCAAGTCCTCCTCTTCGGAGCCGCGCCCCTAATCCTCAGCAGGAAATTTGACATCCACCCCTGCGGCCATGAGGGACTTGGCCATCCAGGCTAATCGCCTCTTCTTGGAGTTATTCCCCTCAGGCGAGGTGTAATTCCCTAGTGGGCGCTTCTTGGGTTCACCATCGGCAGGAGAGGGAGAAGTAGCGGGTGCTGATGAGCGGCTCCGGGGGTTAGGGGTTCCACCTTTGCCGCCCCCCTTGCCACCTCCTTTACTGCAGCGTATCCCATGCCCTCTCCCCTGAATGGCTTTGTGTTTCATGGTATCTAACCCGATCTGCTTCCTGGTTTTATGCCGTGTGCCACTGTGAAGCCAATCAGCCGACAATTTCTGTTTGTATTAATTTCAGGCTATTTCGGGCATAGAATTTCAAGAAAATTATTATGCAATTGCTTCCTAGTCAACAGGATAGCTATTAATTCCCCTCCAGAAATTCAGTCCAGGCCTGCCCGCGCGCACGTGCTCACCTGGTGCTCCTGTTGTGTGCGCGTGCTCCCTGCTGCTCGACCTGTGCTTTAATGCGGGCCGAGCGACTGAAAACTCTTCTGAACGGGTGCTAATAGTGTTGGATCTATCCTGGTACCAAAATTGATACCGATCGGAAGCTAGGGCGACTGCAGTGGAAGATAGAAGGCCCGGGGTTAAGGATCTGGCTAAACCCTGGTGTGGTTCGATCTGCCCACACCGGCTGTCGTTCACCGACTGGTACACGTGAATCGGCGCATCTGCTTCAGCAGTGCCACGCCTACGTGTATGGGGGATCACGAGTCCCTGGAAGCTGGAGGAGTCCTAGTGGAAGAGGAGTGCAAGTGGAAGTGGCTGAGGTAGATGCACCGGAACAGGAGAAAGTACGTCGTTCGTTGCTCCGCAATGCGCAAGTGAACTCTTCTCCTTCTTCTTGCGCTTTGGTTTGTCACTTTGCCACGTCCCTCGGTTGAGTTCCTCACCCAATTTATGTATCCTATGTTGCAACGGACGTTAACTTCTTTGAATACTCACAAGTGTATGAATCTTTGAACTCACTTTTTTGTACATTAGCTCCATTCGTGCTTGGTGTTCATTACAGGAAGGTTGACAAGCATGCTTGAGTGTTGGACAATTGTCTCCTTTGATGATGCAATACATTTGATTGCATGGTCACATGCATTCACTTTATTCATTCAAGTGACCTTTGCAAGTGTGGTGCTACAGTGCTTGGTCAGGTTCACTTCAGCATGTCATGTGTTGGTTCATTGCTTGTTTGTTGATAAAGATCATTAAGTCGCGATTGCATGCTTCCGGGATCTTGTGCCTATTGCCTCTAAGGAGATTGCCCAAGTTTTTGCTACGCTAGATGAGGAGATAATTTTGTGAAGTGCTTTGAGGTGAATGTTTCGGAGCACCCTTTGCATTTTGTGTCCATTTGATTGCCATATCTCCCTAACTGCATGCCTTTCCAAGGAGTAGGTGGATCCTTTGCAATCAGGTTGAACCGTGTGAGGGTGTAGACTAATGGTTTGCCTTCGGTCCAACATGTCAAGGGTATCTTCTCCTGGAAGCCGATTGGAGATGTGGTCCGCCCATGGCGTAGTCAGATTATTGGTTCTTTTGACCATTGCCTTGTGGTTGACCAAGCGCCCACCTTTCCCTAAGAGTCGAGGCCAGGTCTCTAACTCAGGTGAACTTGGGACCCTCCCTCTCCATGTGTGGTGCACGGCAATCGGCTCTATTCTTCCAAGTGGTTAGGCAACATCCTCTCCTCTTGGGATAGGGACCCTCTGCTCTCCTCTTGCGAAAGGGACACTCACTTCTAGGGATAGGGATACTCTCCCCTCCTCTTCGAATAGGTACATTCTACTCCCCCCACGGATAGTGATTCTCTTCTCCACCTGGGATAGGGACATTCTCCTCTCCTAATCGGATTGAGACTGTCTTCTCTCCTTTTGACACGGACTCCTTGGGACTGGATGTGCTCTCATTGGACCCGGGATATCTCTCTTTGTGCAGTCACTCTGCGGGCTGGGTCTAGGTCTCTACATGTGACCCGGGGCATCTGCTTATCCATTTCTCTTACCCAATCTCTCTCCAAGTGCATGCGTGCTCTCATGGGTCATGGTTAGGCAAAGTCCTCCTTCCATACACATGCTCTCCTGGATTGGGTTATGGGAAGGTCGAGCTCTTCAGGGCACGGATTGGTGAAGGTCTCTCCTAGGGCAATATATATGTGCTCTTTTGAGGCGGGACTCCCTCTCTTTGGGATAGGACACTCTCCCCATGGATATACTCTGTTGGTTGTTCGAGTATACATTCTCTTGGGATTTGGTTGGGGAATGGAGGTGCCATGGGACGAGGTTGGGAGGTATTGGGGAACCAGGTCCATGTGGGACTGGGGAGCAATCCCCGGAAGATCTCTTGGTTGTTGATTCATTGTATTGGGATGCTCTGGTGTAATCAAGTATAATCTTTCCCTCTCCGTCCATCCATTGAGCACGTGGGATTCCAGGTCTCCCGAGGGTATGAGATCAATTAACTTTTGATGTCAAGTTCTCCATGGTTGCATGTGCATGCTCGACGGTGAGTGCATCTCATGTCTCCCGAGTGCTTTGCCATTGACCTCAAGGGTTGGTGACTCATGTGAGGTTAATTCTCCTTTGCCATGTTCCATGAGGATTACCATGACCTTCAAGACCATTGAGAGGTTGAGCATTTTCTTTTTGGCTAATTATCGCTGACTGCTTCGTATGTCATTGGATTTTGGTGTAGATACTTTTGTCTTCTTTTATGTTAGGCGGCAACAGTTGTATGTTTGTTTGTGTATTGCTGGCAAGCTGTCAAGATGTGGATTCATATTGATTGTCAATGCTTCGATTTTGTGCAGCCGCGTGCCTAGGGAAGGACCACCCCCTAGGACACTCGTCGAAACAAACGTAGCCGACGCAAACGCGTTCAACACCGTCGGTGGTCGACAACTCAATGAGTAACGAGTACCCGGTTGCTGGGCATAGGGCTCGGGACCATTGCGGTACGGTGGTGCGGCGCCGTGCTGTTGAGAAGTTGGTGCCTGTAGTCTGACGAGGACGCCGTCTACACCACCGGGCAAGTGAGTGCATCTCCTTGCTCGCGTCCTCTGCCTCAACAGCACAACCTCTTGTTGCTCGCGTGGTCAGAGATCCAGGCTTTCCGCGCCTGCACCTAGACTTCTCTAGGTACGAGTCCAAGAAGTGCTCTGAGACACCATGGTCAATTGGCAACAAGCGGGTAAGACCTGGCCCAAGCCCCATCCCCATGCGGTAAGACTACTGAAAGGGCTGATATGGGACCAGCATTACCGCCACTCCAACCCCCGATGTGAGGGCGGTTTCCCCAAAACTTTCGAGTTGAAGGACGACATTGTAACTACAAAGCCAAGAGACATTCGCCAACTTGCTTCAGAATGCAGCCAAATCATGGCAGGTGTCTATTATGTTGTTACACTGGGTACCTAGGAATTCTTCCCTCCTTTTTGGTGTAAATGGAAGCTTCTTACCCTGAAAAGCCCCGGGTTCCATGCCCCTCTCATGCTGAAAACACTCGTACACGGTAAAAAAGTCCCAAAGTTGGCTTCCCGGGCCTGGGCTCGCGCAAATTCACAAGTTGTCGCGCCAAGTCGCAAGTTGGTGTGCCAAGTCTGGACTTGGCGCGCGCCAACTGTCGAGTTGGCGCGCGCCAAATTCCCCCCCGGGCATCAAACCATCGACTTGCATATTATTGTTGTCACTGGAAATTCCGTCCCTCACCTGCCCTTGCAGACTTGGCACGAAGAGAGCATTGTTCCATCTTTTTTTGATGAATGTGCAAAAGACCGTCAATGTGCAAGAAGATTTGCTTCCCGATGTAGTGTACACTGTGGAATCGTAGCTCAAAACTGGGGGCCATGGAGGCATATCAATCATATATAGAGTTCACATGCCTTGGGACCCCTGTTCAGCCTGGGCGAAGACCCCCTTATTCTCTATGTACCCCGTTTGCTTAGGTCCACGACGACTCCCAAACCAAAAATTGTTTATTATAAAACCCGCAGTCCAGATTATCTGAGCGGATCACTTCTCCCCGACCACTCCGCGTGCGATCCCCCTTGCCCCCCTTCACCTGAACTCTGGCCCCCTGCAGTCTGGACACCCAGCCGCCTTTACTTCCACCTCGAAAGCTGCGCTTTGAAATTTCACATTTCAGGGCTTTGTGCCGCCCCTCTCCTTTGGAGGCGGCAAAAATGGCAATGTGCCCCCACCTGCGGGCCCATCCCAACAGGTGGTCAATCCACAGATGGGCCCACAGGGTAACGTTCATTTCACAGGGCCTATAGGCCTCCCCCATTTGTTTCAATTCTGTTGGCAGAATTTTCATGTCGGGCAACTGTAACGGTCCGGATTTCCGGACGACATCGCTTGTTGCCAACAGTGATTCCCCCCATTGCCGGAAGGCGTCCGTGCAGGACACCTGGACCCCCCCCATGTCCACGACATGCTGCAGGAGGCCCTCCCCCTCCACATGGTCACACATGGTGTCCCATCCCTCACTCTTCACCCACTCGGCAGCCGCCGTCTGCTCGATTTTCAGGGGCGCCTTCTACTTATCCTTCCTCTCCTCTTCCAACGCCACACCGGTGGCGGTCCTCGCCTGGATCCGAATGGGATCCAGGAACCATTGCACCCACCTCACGGCCTTTCTCCTCTTCAACCGATGCACCGTGTGGTGGCTGTTCACAGGGGCTGAAAGCCCATTGTGCACTTGCCGGTGCACGCCATGCAGCCCATAATCAGGGGGCCGCTGGGGGAGGCGCACGATCGGGCAAATCATCCCCGCCCACAGCCACTCCTCGACAATCACCCCCATCCCGCAACCAAATTCGTGCAGAATGGTTGTCCGATTTTTCCCACACAGCCAACAAACAGTGGCTCCGGGGTTTTTGGCTGTGAAGGAGGAGCAACCCCTCAAAATGACCTGTGCCTTGGTGTCTGCTACAAATAAAGAAATCACCTTACCCAGGTAGCCCCCTTTATCAGGAATTTGCTGCTGCGCCACCTCGGTGAGGTCCGCGGTCAGGTCATAGACCTCGGCCAATTGGGAAATGATGGCCTTCTTCTCAGATCAGCGCAGCAAGATCCGAGAGCCTAAGGGCATATGACTCCCCAGGTCTCCAACGGCAAAATGCACGAAGGAGGCCTACCAGAACTTTGTCCCGTCGAAGGAGATGTTCACCCACACATTCTTCGTCAGGAATGTGGGGCCCTCACGGTGCCACATCAACTGTGCCAGAAAACAGGCCGTGTGTAACTGGTCACCGTGAACGGTCGCCGGGAGACGCTTTGGTGCAGGGTGAAAATACCTGCAGTTTCTGCCACAGATTGCATGCGGCCCCAAAAATGTCATTGTCCTCGTCCGTCTGAAAATGGACCTCCGTGACACGGGGGGCGGTCAATGCCTTTCGCACCTTCATCAGGGTTCCCCATGGGCACTTCCATTGGCTGTGTGCCCGGTTGTACTGCAGTTTGCGGAAGCTGTCGCCATTTTTGCAGCTCTCCCACAGAATGGCCAGGGCCAACAGCTCCAAATCGGGGGTGGGGAATTTGCCCTCCCCGCAAACGAGGTGGATGGGGCGCCGGCCGGGTTTGACGTATACTTGCCAAGGAGGCCCCAGAATCTCCCCCACGACTTCGCGAAGGCGCGCCGGCAACGCGCGCCTGTCGCGGTTGTTTGAGGGCGCCAGCTGCTCAAAGGGCCGCTGAAGGTGCAGAAACAAAGACCTGCGGCACGTGAGGACGTGGCAGGCGGGCTGGATCAGACAACGGAACGTTGGTGCACGTTCGCACACAGATGGCACACAGTTGGCATGCAGTTGGCGCACGCCAACTCAGGCCCTGGCGCGCGCCAACTCGTCAGTTGGCGCGCACCAAGTCCTGAGTTGGCGCGCGCCAAGTGGTAAGTTGGCCTGCCAACTTCCCATTTGGAGAAAGATGTCCTTGATTAGTGCCCTATAGACTTTGATGAAATCCTGTAGGTTTCCGATGTTGAAATCCCAAAACCAAAGGAGCAAGTAGAGCAAAAACAGGATGTGGATCGAATCAATGAATAGTTTGAAATCCAGTGTAACACAGAAGGGCTGCAGATAGGCAATGCAGGTATAAATACAAAGATTCAATCACAAATGGATAAAACAAAAGATTTTATGTAAAAACTGGCCTCACTCTAGCCTCCAAGTTAGCATCAAGCACTTCATGTGCACTCTTTTGGATGTAATGGAGTTGGTTAGGAAAATGAGGCAAAGGAGTTAGGCCAGACACAGATTATGACTTGGCCAAGCAACTGAATTCAGAAACAGTTAAAAAGTAGAAACACAGTAAGTGGTAGAAACAATTGAGTATAGGGGTCTTGGGTTGGGAGACCACTAGGCTTAACCACCAAGGCCTAAGGTATGAAATGCCTTTTTTTTCGGTATATCGTCCATGAAGGAAGATATCTCCGCTCAGTTGAGTGGTAGGGGTGAGCTTCGTGGGGGGGCTAGGGTTATAACCCTAGTTACTTTGAGAACGTGTACTTAAAGCTCCAAAAGAGTGATAAAAAAATTAAGTTAGTCTTAGCATAACCAAAAGGGTTTTAAGGGGGGCTTGGCCTGGCTCATGCCCTCGGAGTAAGACATGGCAATGACGTTTTCTTACTCCCCCCTGGAGTACTAGTTGATCAAGCTAGTAGGACCAAGGAAAAAGGCTCAAATATTCCCAAACTTACCTCAGAAAATGCATGAAACCTACCAAAAAGATTTTCATTAGTTCAAAGAAGCCTATCACACTGTAGGTCATCTTGAAAAACAAAGTAATGTACCGTGAATGATGTCCCTTAGGTGGGGCATTCCTCAAAAGTCGCCAGCGTGCGGCGAAAAAATGTGTTACAAATTTGGGGGTAGTGGGGTTTGAACCCAGGACTCCCTCCCTGGAGCACACATGCTTGCCCACTAGGGTACAGTCTAACGCTCTAATGCGGACGGCTATCGCTGCATAAACAGCAATTCAGTAAACGTCCTGACCAAGGGGCAGGGCGGAGCAATACTCCCAATGGAGGGCACAAATCTCCAGGAGCTGAAAAAAAAAGAAAGTGAAACCAACAGGGGGTGAATCCTGTGGTTTAGCGAAAGGTGTAGCGATTTAAGAAGTCAAATCGCTAAAAATCGACGAAACAGCGGGAGAAATCGTCATTTTTACACCAAAACATAAAGTCACAAACAAGCGCAACAGAAGCGGATTCCAGTAAAAGAGTTGCGCAAGCGTAAACGGCTCTTGAAAAAGAAGGTATGAGCCGTAGTTTTTAAAGTTCTAAAGGAAATTTTTTGCACAGTTGCATCAAAATGTTTATAAACTTTAGGGAAAAGTATCGAAAATCAACCCACACCACAGAGCTGGTGGACAACCCACCTCTCAGGTATGCCAGTGTCATTTCACACGCATGCATTGCGTTCGTGTTGGTTGCTTCGTCAAAGTGTTAGGGTTGTCACCGCTGTGTTCGTTGGGGGTTCGGGTTCTCCTCTCCTTTGCTCTGCACAGGTCAAAACAGGAATGAAAGGTATGCGAAGCGAATGGAGCGCGCAGCGTGCACGTAGGGTTAGAATATGCGCTGTGCTCGCGATGCATGTGCCCAATTGAGGCATTCACACGCTGTGTCGCTTTCCCCGTGCCCCAATTCACTCTTTTTCTCTCTTCACAGGTAAGAAAAGAAAGTGCTTGCTCGTGTTCGTGTTGCCGTAGCACTAAAAGAGGGTTGCTCCAAACGCTTAGGCTTGTTTTGCGCTGTGCAGTGCGCCACTCTCTCTCCTCTTTCTGCAGGAAACAAGACAAGGAAAGCATGCATGACACACAGTGCATTAATTGCTTAGGGTGGTTTATAGGTCGCCGTAGGTTTGTTTAAGCGCGTAGGGTTGTTTTGCGCTCGTGTTTTCCTCGGCATTCACAAGGTGTGTGGTGAGTAAGTTAGGTAAGCCCAGGAGGAGCTCACCTCCTGGTTGAGTCAAGCTGTGATTCATTATGTGGAGTTAAATTAGGAGAAGGAGTGGGAAATTGAAAAACCAGTGCATACTTGTGCATGCATATGACGCATTCAAGGGTAGGCCACGCGAAATGCACACGGTACAACTCTTGTTTTGAGACATGGCGGTTTCCCGCCCAAGACATCATCACAAACTGCTCACCATGCGAGGTTCCTCGAAGGACAGCCGCAGGAATAAAACCCGTACAAATATGTCATGCCACTGTAAATTTCCCTGGGTGCAAAGCACTGCCAAGTGAGGCACAAATAGCCTAGGGAGACTAACAAAAATGGCAAACAATTCTTGCTGGGCTATCTCCAGGAGGGGAAGGTAGGTAGGTAGGTGCACTGAGTCGTGGGGAGGCGCCCCATGGTTCCCCCTGGCGTCGCCCCTGTGACGAACAGGAAGGGGCTCCGCGCGTGAAGAAGGGAGGCGGCTTACATCCCGCTAGACCTGACTGTTGGCCCCCAACAAAGCGGCCCCGGACAACACCGGGAGGGCTGATCGCCGCCAGCGTGACGTGCTTGTCTCGCCAGGAGGGTGTGCTCCCGTGCTTGCGCACGTCCCCTCCTTTCGGCGGAACCCTAGAGGTTCACCGGACTTCCTGGCGTATCCCGCTCCCAAGGCATGCATGCACGTTCTTGGTACTAGGGTTCCGAGTCGCTTGGGTGTCGCACGCTCCGCCTCGAGTCCCAAAGCAGCTCAGGCCTTAGGATGCAGCCTTACCCCCGGTCTCCGGATCTCGTTTGGCCAGGTCACCTGCATGGCACGGGCTGCCTCAGTGCCCGGGCTGTGGGCACTGGGTTTCCTACTGTTGTGCGGCGTTTGTGTTTGGGTCCGGTTGGCGGTTGGGTGTGGGTTTTGTTGACCCCGCCAGTCCTGGCTAGGGTCTTGGGTGGGTGTGTTTGGGCACGGCTTGTGGTGTTGTCCCTCTAGTGTCGGCTGTTTGTGGTGTTCGTAGTTGGGGTTCGGTGTCGGCCTGCTTTTGGGACGTGTGTGGTTTCGTGGGCGCCCCGCTTGCCCCCCGCGGTTTCCGGTTCCAGCGTGCGGTGTGGGTGTGTGTGCTGGGCCCGGGTCGCGGCTGTGCCCAGCCCTTCTTGGCTGGGTGGTCGGGGTGTGTTTTTTGCGCTTTTTTTTTCTTTTTCCTTTTTCTTCTGGGTGTTCCTGTCCCGGGCCTTGTGGTCCCTGTTCCCCCATCCCCTTTCTTTCGGGCTGGGCTGGTGGCCCTCTTTTTTTTTTTTGTTTCGGTGTCCCTTCTCCCGGTGGGCCGCTGTTCCTGGCTTGGTGTTGCCGGTTTTGGGTGGGTGGTCCCCCTGTGCCTCTTTGGGGGTCCTGTCTTCGGTGCCTTCTGGGGGGGGGTTTGGCCGCCTCTGGTGGTGTTGGCGGGCGGTTTGGCGGCTGTGGGCTGTTTTCGCGCCTTTTCCCCCTCCCCCCTCTGTTTTTTTTTGGGGGGGGGCTTGCCTGTCCCTCCCTCTGCCTTCCCTCGGCTGGTGCACGCACTGGCCTGCATTCAGTGTTGTCTTCCGGGCTGCTGTTTTCAGTTGCGTTCTGTTTGGCCGCGTTCCGGCCCCATCGGTCGGCTCGGCTATGTACACGGTGGGCTCGGCGCCCCTTCTTGCCGGGTTGGGTCGTGGCTCTGCCGGCTTGGCGGCTTCGCCAGGCGGCTGCTTGTGGTTCTGGGTTAGGGGGCTGGGGTTGTTCGTGTCCTTTCCCCTCTGCGTGCCGGTTTTATTCTTCTGGGTGGTCCGCCACCGTTGTTGCCAGGCGCGCTGTGGCCCCGTGTGTGGCCTGCGGTGCTGGTGTGTGGCTTGCTGGTGCGGCGCCTTCCAGGGTGTGCGGTGGCTGGCTTCGGCTAGTCCTTCAGGTTATGGTCAGTTGTCTCGTGTTGTGCCGCTCTGTGCCTCGTCGCGTCGCGACATGCTGTGGCGCGTTGCACTGTGGCGCGCTGTGATGCGGTGTGCCGTGGTCTCGCGTGGTGCCGCGGTGGGTCAGTGGAGGTCAGCCTGGCCTGTGTCGTGCTGCGGAGTGCGGGCCGGAGTGTGGCTGGCTGGTGGCTTGGGGGTGCGGTTAGGTGTGGGTGTCTCGCTGGGTCCGTGCTGTGAGGGCTCGGGCGTGCCGCTCGGGCTAGTGGGTCGGGTAGGTGGATCGCGTGACGGTCCGTGGGGTTGCCCTCCCTGGGGTCCTGTGCCTTGGTCCCGTGTCCTCTGGGGGTTTCGGTCCCTAGTCCTGGCCGCGGTGGCTGTGCCTTCGTCCTCTTCCGGTGCCTGTGAGGTGGCCCTTGTGGTGGCCGGGGTCGTCGCCTGGCGGTGAGGGCGTGGTGGTGCGCCGTGCGGTGGCGTTCCCTGCGGCTTTCTCTGTGGGTGTGGCCCGTTCTCCCCGTGTAGGTGTGCCCTCCATTCTCCGTGTGGTTTCTGGTGGCTGGTGGGTGTGCGCTGGTGTGATCCGCACGGCGTCCGATGCTTGCTTCGGTGGTGTGTGTTTGGGGGTGCGTCCCCGGGTGTTGTGGGGTGTTTGGTGGGGGTGGGGCGGCGCTGGTCCCCTCGTCGTGGTATGCCCTTCCTGGGTGTGGGTCGTGGCGCCTGCCGTGGTGCCCTTTTCCTCCGTTCCTTGGTCCCCGCTCCCGCCCCTTCCTGGTTCTTTGGTGGTTTCCTGCCCCCATGTGGTGTCTTTTCCGGCGTCCTGTCCCTGTGAGTGCCTGCCCTCACTTGGGGCCCCTCCGTGCCCTCTTGCCTGAGTGCTCCTTGGTGTCCCTTGCCCTTTCCTTGCCCTTGTCCTGCCCCTTCCTGGTGTGGTGGTGGCGGGAGGGGTGGGGTGGGGAGGGGGCGCCGGCGGCCCAGGCCTGGGGTTGGGTGGCCTGGAGCCACTGGCGGAGGGCTTTGGGGGTTGTAGGGGGGGCGGAGGCCCTGGACCGCATCGCGGAGGAGGGCCTCCCATGCCGCTTGCGGCATGATGGTCTCCGGGGCGGCCTCGTTGGGGTTTGCGGGGGTGCGGGTGCGCACCTCCTCGAAGGTATGCACCATGTGCACCCCTTCGTGCCTTCCCGCTCCCCCGGCCCACTTCACCCAGCGGCGGAGCTCCTGCAGAGCGGGGGGAGACCACCAGGCGAGGTGGGCGGGGGCCTGGGGGGGAGAGGGGTCCGTGCCCGGGGTCCGTGAGCGGCGGGGGGAGGACGTGGACCTGCGGTGGTGGCGGGGGTGGCGGTGCCTGGGGGAGCGGGAGCGGCGGTGGCGGGGGCTGGGGGTGGAGGACGGGTACGGGCGGAGGGGGGAACGGGAGGGGGAGGTGGACATGGGGCGGCGGTGGCGCGCTTGGTGGCCTCCTGGGGAGCGGGAGTGGTGGTGGCGGGGGCTGGGGGTGGTGGATGGGTATGGGCGGCGGGGGGAACGGGGAGCCCGGCGGGGCGTGTGGGGGGAGGGAGAGGTGGACGTTCGGCGGCGGTGGCGCGCTTGGCGGCGTCGGGGGGAGCGGGAGGGGTGGTGGCGGGGGCTGGGGTTGGGGGTCTTGTATGGCCCGTGGGGGGAGGGGGAGTTGGACATGGGGCGGCGGTGGCGCTTGTGATGGTGCCCGGGGGAGCGGGAGCGACGGGAGCGGGGTCTCGGGGGGTCGTGGTGGCACCTGGGGGAGCGGGAGCGGCGCGAGTGGGAGTGTTGGTGCCGTGGGCGAGTGTGCCGTGCGGGGGGGGGGCGGGAGCGCCGCCGTTTGCGGGACTGGGCCTCATCGCTCGAGTCGGGCCAGCCAGGAGGCGTCCGCGGCCCCTTGGGGGCCTCGCGTGGTGCCGCCTGGTACTGGGGAGGGGGGGGGGGGGTCCCCTGTCGTCCATGGATCCGCCACGTAGGGGTGTGGTGGCGGCAGCGGCTGGTGGTATGGGTCGAGTGACTGTCCTTGGCGGGGTTGGGCCCGGGGGGCCCCTTCGGCGTGGACGTGGTGGCCGGGGGGATACGGATACGGTTCCTGGTACGGGGGGGGTGGCTGGTACGGGGGGCGTGGCCCCTGGCGGTAGGTGGGGTATGCGGGTGGAGCGCTCGGTGGCTGCCATCCCATTCGCTGGTGCTGTTCGTGCACGGGGGGTTGTGGCCCGGTGGGGTAGGGCGGTGGGCAGTGGTAGTGGTGGGGGTGGTGTTGGTAGTGGTGGTGGTGGGGCCGCTGGTGGTGGTGGTGTGGGTAGTGGTGGGGTTGGTGTTGCGGGTATGGCCCATGGACCCCTTGTGGGCTTTCCGGTCCCCCTTGTGGGGGTGGGGGGTTGGGCATCGTGGGCAGTCCCCTGGGGCTGCACTATGTGGTGGGCAGGGGGGGCGGGTCGGGGACCGGGCTTGAAGGTGACGGTGGTCGAGGGGTCCCACGTCCCTGGGTCGGTTTGGCCGGCGGTGGTGGTGGTTTGTGGGGGATGGATGATGGGGCGCTTGGTGACGGGAATGCGGACGAGGGCTTGGACGGGGTCGTGCTGGGTGGCCGCCTCTGCGGTGGTGCTGGGTGCCGGTGGGAGGGGGGCATGGGTTGCGGTGGGTGGGGGGTCCTGGCTTGGGTGAGGGTCCGGGTTGGGGGTGGTGTCCGTTGAGTTTGTGTCGTTGCGTTTGTGGTGTTGTGTGTGGTCGCGTGGGCGCCGGCTTGGGTTTGGGGTCGGGTTTGGGGTTCAGGTCCGGTTCCAGGTTGAGGAGTACCTCTGTCCGGAGGTGTGAGGGCGCCGATGTTGGGTCGAGGGTCGTCCCGGTGCGTTGCCGGGGTGCCCGAGTCGCCTGTGTGGGGGCTGGGGGGTCGGTGCGTGCGGCCGCGGCTTTGGCTTTTGCCGTGGTCTTGAGGATGAGGGCGGCGGGGAGGGGGGGGACGGAGGATGAGGTGGAGGAGGTGCAAGAGGCTGAGGATGAAGAGGAGGTGGTGGACGCGGGTTGGGCTGTGATGCAGGCGGGCTCGCGGGCGGCGGCTTCTGCTGCGGCCACGGCGGGAAGGATGGAGGGCATGTCCATGGGCTGTAGGTTGGGGGCGGGCGGCTGGGGGGGCCCGGTCGTGACCTGGCGGCCCGGCAGGCCGATCTGGTCGGCAGCGGCGGGGGAGGGAGGCGCGGGGCTGTGGCTTTCTCCTTCTGGGCTTGGCTGGGCCCGGGTCCTGCAATGTGCGAGGTTGTGTGGGTTGGCGTCCGCGGGGGGGAACAGTTCGCGTGGGCTGCATTCAGGGGCGGGGGGGGGTCGGCCTGGGTCCTCTGGGCTGTGTGCGGGGGGCGTGGGCGGGCAACTGGGTGGGCTGGGCGTGCCGCGGGGCGCGGGGCTCCTCTCGGCGGGTGTGTGTGGGTTGTTGAGTGTGGGGGATCGTGAGGGGTGTCCGGTGGGTGGGTGTGTGGCGGGCGTGTGCTGGTGTTCGGGCGGGTTGGGGAGGCCTGTGTCGCGGGGCCCGGGGATGGGCGTGATGGTGGGCGTGTGTGGGTCTCCGGTTGAGCAGCGAGAGGGGGGCGGCATGGGCGGGGATTGTGCGCTGGGGTGTGCTGTGTTGGTGTATGTGTCCGCTCGCCGCGGCGCGCTTGCATGGCCATTTGTAGGTCGGGCGGTTTGGAGGAGAAGCTTGCTGTCTTCTGCTGCTGCGGCAAGGATTTCGCAGACAAGCTTGCATACTTGGTGGACCTCTTGGTCAGTGGTGGGAAGGGGGTATGCTAGCTTTGGGCTAAGACCCGCGCGGTTGAGGACCCTGTGGATGGCGTGGTACCCGCAGGTGAGGGACTGCTGCGGTCTGGGGAAGGGGGTTTGGTCGTGTGTCCGGGCCCGCCTCGACTTGTGTGTGGGCGGTGGGGATGGCCCAAACCCAGGGCACGGTCCCCGTGGGTGGCCAGCGGCGCTCGATCCAGTGGGTTAGGCAGAGCATGGCCAACTCCAGGTGGTAGCCCGCCTTCCCTGAGGTGATTTGTGCCAGGGCGCGGGCTGGGGGCTTGTCCCCATGGCTGGAGGACGCCCCTGAGGACCCTGTGCTGGGTGGTGGGGTCCCCTACTGCCCCTGGTGGGGCGGTCTCTGGGGCGAACATGGTGTCTGTCCCTTGGATGAGCAATTGCTGGCCTGGGGACGTAGCCGTAGCGGCTATCACGTAGTAGTGGCCGCGCTCGAGGACTGTAACCCAGACCTCAGGCGGGGGGTGATCACTGTCTGTAGGGTGGGGGGGGGGGGTCGTCGTCTGGGGTGCGGAGGCCGGCGGCGCGGAGGGCGCTGTCGCGGGTTGGTGCGGTGGCCTGTTCTCACCGCTCCGGGCGGTTCGGGTCCGCTGGGTGGTCTGTCTCCGCTGGGGCCCGTCGTAGGCGTACGGTCCCTTGACGCGTGACGTTGATGCTGGTGTCGTGCGTCAGGGCCTGGCCCCACTCGAGGGGGGGGATCTAGACGTGCTGGCCCTGGGTGTGTTTGCGGGCTCGCCAGAGTACGAGGTCTACGATGGTCTCGTGGAGGCCGCTGCCTGGGGTGGTCAGGTCCTGGGGGGCTTTGACGGTGAGCTTGGTCCAGTCCTCTTGTAGGCGGTACCAGCCCAGGGGGGTGGTCAGGGCCCTGCCTTGGAGGGTTGCTCGGAGGAGGTCGGGGTCGCGGATGGTGGCCGGTGTGAGGGGGGGGTGCCCCGGGTCCGGGGGGGGTGGGCTGGATGGGCTGCCGGGGTCTTGTGCGTCCACGTCGATGCATGGTCGGCCCTGGTTGGGCTCGGCCAGACTGGGCGGTGCCAGGTGGCTTCTTGGGTGAGAGATGGGCCTCCGAGCGCTGTGGTGGTGTCTTGGAGGCCTGCGGATGGAGATGGGGGGCGTGTGCGGGGCGCGGAGTGGGTTAGTGGACGTCTGGGTCATGCACAACATGGTAATGGATGAGACGCTGCATGTGTTCCCTGGCGGTGGGGTCGTTGAGTTGCTCCGCGTGTGTTAACAGGAGGTGTTTGCGGTGTACCATTTGGGCCGCTGCTCTGCGGACTGCCTCTAGCTGGAGGTGTGCTGCTGCCTCCATGGGGTTTTCCGTGTGTTTGGTGAGGTGTCGGTGCAGGGCCTGTGTCACCGCCCCTCTCATGGTGGCTTCTCTGACCAGGGGATCACAGAAGAGGTGTTCGGTGGCCTGGTGTGCGTCGCTGTGGGTTGGCCATCCTTCGTGTTGTTGCAGGGTTTCCGCCGGGGACCAGCCCACTAGCGTGTCCCTGCCTGTAGTGAGGGGGCATTTCTTGAAGTGTTCCCAGTCCTCCGGGGTGGTGTGATCGCACGGGCAACGAGTGTGTTCTTCGGGGACGTGGATGTGCTTGCGGGCGAGCCATCTGGCGACCCTGGTGAGGAATGGTAGTTGCTCCCTGAGGAGCTGGATGCGTCGTTTTTGGAGGTGGGCTGGGACATTTGGTGGGCGCAGCGCTGAGTGGTAGAGGGGGATTTGCAGGCTGTCCTGGAGCTCCTGGATGTGCGCCCGGCTGTCTGCGTCGCCGAGCACGCGGGCGAGATGTTGCATGGGGTTGGGGTAGTGGTATTCTCTGTCGTGGGAGGAATAGGGGGCGTCCTCTGGTACCCAGTCCGGGGTCTGATGGGGCTCGGGTACGGGGGGCACGTGTTGGAGGTGTGTGTGGTTGCGGCCGAGGTCAGGGATCTGGAGGGCTGGTAGGTGTGTTGTGCGCTGGTGTACTGCATGGTTGTCGACCTTACCATTTCCGTATTGGTGTCTGTGGGACTCTTGTTTCACGATGTGGAGTTGGACGTAGGGGGAAAGGCTGCGAAGGGCTTTCCAGAGCAGCAGTGCCTGGGTGCCGAGGCTCGTCGCGTTGGCTTTGTGAAGTGGTTGCCTTGCTATGCGGAGGAGCAGGTGTGTGTCGACAGTGGCGTCTACCACGAGCCAGACCCTGACGATGGGCGGGGAGTGGGTGGGTAGGTGGACCGCGATCTCGGTGATGGCGTCGGCCATGGCCCCTAGCTCCCCGTGGGAGGAGGCCCCATAGGTGGTGTGGCCCGTGTGGTGGTCCATGTGGTAGTGTCCCCCTGTGTGGGTCAGCTGCAGGGTGCCCCCCCCGGTGATGGGCGTGAGGGCGGATCCGCCTGAGGCGTCGGTGAAGAAGAGCCGGTCCGCCGATGATGGTTGTGGGAGGCGGCATGGGTTCATGGGCAGGTAGGCGTCTATGGCAAGGCCCGTGGCGAGGTGGGCTACTGGGGTTGTGGGCTGCAGGATGGGGGTGGCGTACACCCCTATTCCTTTGGAGATGATGTGTTTCGCTTGGGGGGACAGGGCTATGAGTCCCTGCTCCGGCTGTCCTTGTGTGAGGTAGGAGTAGATGTAGTGGAGGATGTAGGCTGTGTCGGGGTTTAGGTCGTGGCATGTGAGGGTTTGTGTTCGGTGCTCCGGTGTGTGGCAGGAGTGGTGGAGCGGATAGTAGGGGTGTTCGTGCTTGCCCGATCTGCCTGACTCGTACATGCTGTAACGGATGGCGACTCCTGCCGGGTCGGGGCCGGGCCATGTGGATGTAGTGGTGAAGAGCCATTTGGGCGCGTGGTGGGGGTTCCATGCTACCGTGGGGTTAGTGTCGGTGCGGTGGAACCATGGGGCTACCCATGCGTAGGCCTGTGGTGGTAGGTGGGTTGTGGGGTGGGATTGGTGGCATGCTATGAGGTGTAGTACGGGCCATGGTGTGGTTGGTGCCTCGGGGTCACAGGCCCAACATGTGCGTGGCATGCCCTGGGAATCATCGGGGACCCGTGGTAGGTCTCGGGCGGTCATGTGGTGTTTCGGTATGCGCCATTTTGCCCCGTGGTGGATGACGGTGGTCTGCGTGGGTTTGGCTTCATTCGGGGCCAGTAGTAGGGTTAATGGTGGGACTGGGCCCGTCAGCGGGGGGACGGGTTCGTGTTTCGATCCGCTGGGTGCGTAGGGCGGTGTCGCTGGGATGGGTCGGCGGTGTTGCTTTGTGAATTCTCGGTAAGCTGTGTGCATGTCTTTGCTTCCCGGTAGAGTGTGTCCCGCTGATCGTGCCGTCTGCGTGAGGTACTGGTGGAAGAAGCGGTATTGTGGCCATTCGGGAAGCTGTAGAAAGGGGGTGTGGTGTGCCCCGCTGTGGTGCAGGACCCGCATTTGAGGGAGGGTGACGCATACTACGGTGATGGAGGCCCCGACAAGGTCTATGGTGTGGATGGTGCCCTTGGGGTGATGGTGGAGGTCCCCGCAGAGGACCGCTAGAGGCGCTTCCGCTGGGCACGTGTGGTTGGTGAGTATGGCGTGGTGTGCAGATGGGAGGAGAAGCTGCAGGTACTTCCACAGGCGCGTGTTCATGTTGGTGGGCATGCCCGTCTGGTGGAGTATCCAGCGCGGGCATGTGTTGCGGGCCCCTTGTGCGGCTTGGAGGCGGATTGCGGTGACCTCGCGGACCTCTGGTGAGTGGTTGTGGGTCATGCGGTGAAGGAGGAGGGCGATGTGTCTGGTGTAGGCCGCTTTCACCTCGTCCCCTATGGCGTCCCCATAGTGGGGCCATGCCGCTCGGATGGCGCGGGTGGGTATGGAGGTGTGCCAGCCCCCGTGTGCTGCCCATGCCTTGGTCACGGCGCGTGTGGCCGGCTGGAGGGCGGTGGTGGGGTGTGTCAGGTGGAGTGCTTGGAAGCCTATGGAGGCGTTCAAGACCCCGGTGAGGTAGTACGACAGGCTCTGGTGGGACAGGGAGAGGGCCTTGGTGGTCGGGGACGCATATCTGGGGAGATGGGCGAGGTGTGATTGCAACTTGGGAGGGAGGGTGGCGTCCTCAGGGTTGGCGGCCTGGATTACCCCCAGGTGGGTGGTGGTTGTCACGACTTGCATGGGGGGCCCTTGTGGCCCTAGGGTGGGAGGTGTGGCAGACCCCTTGATCATGGCCACTGACTTTGTGGGGTGGACGATGAGGTTGTTGTGGGAGAGGTAGGAGGCGGTCACGTCCAGTAAGTCGTTGGCCTGTTGGGTGACCGTTGGCCCGGGGTCCGGGGCATGGGGTTCGTGTGGGGTGTGCGCGACCGTGAGGTTGGTGTCGTCCGCGAAGCCCACCAGGGGGGAGAGGAGGGGGTAGGGTGCGTAGGCCGGGTAATCTTGCTCGATTGCGAGGGCCAGGGGGAGCGTCACTAGAAGGTACAGGAAGGGGCCCTCTGCTCCCCCTTGGGGGACCCCGCTGCCTGGCTCCAGGAAGGGGGTGAGGCCTGCTCCAGTGCGGACCGTGTATTTGCGGGTGCGGATGTAGCCAGAGGTGAAGTTGTAGAAGTGGAGGCCTAGGCGTTTCCACACCGCTTCTAGAAGGAGCCAGGGGGTGTTCGGGAAGGCTCCTTTGACGTCGAGGGAGGCGATGATGAGGTCCACCGGGTCCATGTCTGCGATGGTGTCCTGGAGGAAGATGGCCTCGTGTGGGGACCGGCCTGGGATGGCCCCCCAGAGGCTTGCTGGTATGTGGGGGTCCAGGTGGGGGCGGATGCGGCGTAGGAGGATGGTCCGGACGATTTTGACCTCCGTGACCGCACAGACTATGGGGCGCCAGTCGTCCGGGTTTGCCCAGTCCCCTTTTTTGTAGAGGGGGCTGACAACGTTTGCCCAGTCTGGTGGCAGGGGGGTCCGCCCCGTGACGATGTCCCAGAGGCGGTGGGCGAGAATGCGGAGGAGGTGGGCGGGGAGGTGGTAGTATGCCTCTGCAGGGAGGCCGTCGTAGCCTGGGGTTTTGTGTTGCCGGAGACTGTGGATGGCCTTCCGGACTTCGTGGATGGTGAAGGGGCGTTTTGCCAGTTGCCTCCTCTGGGCGTGGTTCAAGACCCGAGGGAGGCGGTCGATTTGGGCCTGGGTGTCCGGGTCCAGTGTGTCTTGGGTGGGGCTCTGTTGCCGGAGGAAGCTGTCTTGGGTGGCGTGGAGCACTGTGGCTGGGTCGTTGGTGAGGGAGCCGTCCTCCTGCCGGACCGTGCCGATGGTGCGGTGGCCGGTGTAGGTCATGGCGTCGTTGAGGTGGCGGATGGCCTTGTAGGGGAGTTCATGTTGCGCATACCGTTCGTGTTCCTGGGCGATGCGCTGTTGCCTGTGGATGTGCCACCGCTGCAGGTCTGCCCTGATGTGGGCTATCCGTGTCCTGCAGTGGTGTATCTGGAGGCGGGTTTTGGGGGTGTCGGTGTGGAGGAGGGTCGCCAGTTGTTGCTTCGCATGCCAGAGGTCATGAAGCATGTCCCCCAGGGCCGTGGGTGGTTGGTCGTCGTCTGTGTGGGGGTGTTGCTGGAAGCCGCAGGCGACGGCGGCCGTGCGCATGGCTCTGTGTAGTCTATGGCCCTGTGATATTGGGACCAGTCATGCTTGTCATGCAGCGGGGGCATCTTCAGGGGGGTTGGTAGGCCTTGGTCTGCATCCTCTGGGGGGCTGGGGGGAAGGTTGGGGATGGTGAGGCGGATGTGCAGGGGGCTATGGCCTGTGGGTCCAAGCGGGAGGGGTCCATATCGGGCCTCCGCTCGGATGATGGTGGTGGGGTCGCCATAGCATACATCGATGCGGGATGGGGCGGCATCTGTTTGGTGGGGGAAGTGGGATGGTTGGCCTTCGACGTTGGCTATCAGGTCCACGAGCTCCAGCATTTCGATGGTGTCGCGGACTGCTTGGTCCTGGGGTGTGGCCTGTCCCCCTTGGTCCGCTGGGGTGGGGGCGGCGTTCATGTCGCCGATGATGACTTGCGGGGCGAGCATGGCCATAGGGCGGTATGCCTCGGCCAGGGCTTGGAGGAAGGGTTCCTTTGCTTCGCCGAAGGGGACGTGGGTGTTGATGACGTTGAGTTGCCATCCGTCCCCGACGACCTCATAGACACCTAGCCTCCCTGGGACGCTGAGGTGGTGGACGAGGTGGACGTGGATGCCGGTTTGGGGGTATAGGGGGGTCCCCTTGTGCGAGTAGCATTTGTACGCTTTCTGGTCCGGGGTATATACGGGGGTGGTTTCTGGGGGGTCGTCGCGTTGTAGGCCTTGTTCCTGGAAGGTGAGGAGGTGGAGAACCCACCCCGGCCCCTGTGCCATCGGGAGCTCTTGGAGGGCGGTTGTGGCGTCCTTGGAGTATGTGACGGCCGGGTGGTTGACGTCGAGGAGGTTGACGGTGGCATCCCTGGGGGCGGGCCGGGGCTGTGGAGGCTTGTGCCCTCGGCCCTTGCCCCGTCAGGGAGGGGGACTGGGGCTCGGGGTCTTTTTGCCGGTTGGTGGGCGTTTGTGTAGGCGGGGCGGGGGGAGGCCTTGGCTCCACTCCGGGGGGAGCTCCCCAGTGTATTTGGTGCCTGTTTGGGCCTTGTTCTCTTCGGTGCGGAGCCGGATGGGGTGGGCGCTGGTGAGCTCCAGGGTGTAGCTTACTGGCTTGTCTGGGGCGCTGCTGCCTTGGTCTAGCTCCTTTTGGCGGTGCCAGATCACCCGGATCTGTGGCCCCCCGTTGTCCCCAGGTTCCTTGAGGCGGTACTGGATCGTGCCCTCACACCAGATCCAGTCGCCTGTGTGGTCGTTGCGGAAGGGCTGTTGGATCTTCGCGCCTTTTTCGAATCCTGGGTACGCTTTGGGCGGGGGCGGTGCTGGGGGCGGGAGGGAGGATGATGAGGATGCCTGATCCGGGTGGGGCGATGGTAGTGATGGGAGGGAGGAGGACGAGGATGCTTGGTCCGGGTCGGGCGGTGGTAATCGTTGGAGGGAGGATGACGAGGATGCTTCGTCTGGGTTCGCCGGGTGGGTCGGGTGGGACGAAGGGGGTTGGGAGGTCGCTGCTTTTCCGGCTTGGTTGGGGGCAGGTGCGCCCCTTTGTCGTCTCGCTCGCTTGGGCGGGACTGGAGGTAGCGGGGCTGGGGGGGCGTGGGGTTTGAAGAAGGGGTGCGTTGCTTGCTGGTCCGGATCTCTCAGTGGGGGTTCTGCCGGCGTTTGCATGTTCGCTTTCGCGTGGCTGGGTATGATGTCGACGAGCTTGCGCACGGTCTCCGGGGGATCTGTTGGCCATGGCAGTGCGGCCGGGCTGTCGTCGAAGGGGTGGTGTAGGTGGTAGTTCCTCATGGCCTTGGCCTGCATGACCCAGGCCTCTGTGGGTTCCGGTGTGTCTGGGCCGTTGGGGGAGCCTTGAGCCCAGTAGAGTGCTGTGTGGAGGGCTTCCCAGGGGGCGCCTTCGCGGCCTGTGAGGGTGGTGGCCTGGAGGAGTCGCTGCTGGCCCCGTCGGAGGTTTTCTGGGTCTACTTCCGGGGTATAGGCCTGGGCTGCCATGAGGACTCCGTGTGCCCAGTGGAGGACCGACCATTGGGCGTCGGCTTTGAGGATGTGGATGGCGGGTTGTTGGGGGGGCGTGTCCAGGGTGTCCCACGATGCGATGGCTGTTGCTATCCTGGAGGGGTGGAGGTGTGGGGTGGCCCTGCGGCTTAGGAGTTGATCGATGTGGAAGGGGGTGACGGGATCTCTGGGGCCCTGCGGTGGTGGGGGCATCGCTGGGATGGTTGTGGGGTCCCAGTGGCGTTCGTGGGCGGCGAGGGTGTACAGGGCGGCGGTGATGATGTGGTGGGCTTGCCCCTCCAGGACGATGTGGCGCTCCGTGCCGAAGTCCTTTGGTACGTGGGCTGCGGGATGGACGGTGATGTGGGCTAGGGCGCGTTGGTGGGCCTTTTTTCCCCTGTCTGGCGCCTGTGTCCGTTTGTCCCCCGGGATGTGCTGGTGTTGGTGTTTTGGTGGGGGCGGTCCCAGGGCGAAGGTTTTTACACCGCCGAGGGGGATGGCGTGTTCCCTGGACCTGTTGGGCAGGATGTATATACCAGGGTCTCCCGGTACGGTGCCCAGGTACATGTTGCCCGTGATTGTGGGGGCCGGGGGTGGTCGATGCCGTACGGGGTGACGTGTACGGCGAAGGGTCCAACGGGGCGCTGGAGTTTGTGGGGTTGGATGTTGTGGAGGCGCGCCAGCGCCCGTGTGTGGGAGCGCCCCTCGCTGATCCACACGGCGTCTGCCCGCGACGCCGCTGGGTTCAGGCAGTCCGTGGTGATGCCTGTGATCGTGCGGTTGTGGGTGGTATCTGACACCCTGGCAGGGGGGGCGCTGATGCGGGGGATGGTGTGGTCGTCGTGGAGGGTGCGGGCCTTGCGCCTCGCATCGTGTCGGTGCTGGCCCTCCTGGGCGGGGGTGTGCACACCTGTGTGTTTGGGCTTCTTGTTGGGGCGGTCTGCTGTGTGGAAGGGGGTGGGCCAGGAGGGGGCGTGGTGGAGGGTGGGGTGCCGGAGGTCCCCCCGTGTTGCCCATGTGTACAGGGTGGTCGCGGCGGCCCCTTCCGCCTGTATGGTGTATCGCTTGTCCTGTTGGCGACGGGTGACGAGGGGGCCGTCAGCTCATACACCTGTGTGGTGTGGGGGAGGTGGCGGGTGACGATGATCTTGGCGGCGTCGTTCTTGCGGGTGGTGGTGTGGGGGATGATGTAGTGGGTCGCCCATTCGTCCTGGGGGGTGTGTTCCGTCGGGTCTAGCTTGAGTGGGGGGTGGAGCGGCTTCGGTGTTGGGGGCTTGTCTTGGGCCTTCGCGTGGGGCGACACTTTGGTTTCGACCAGGTATTGTGGGCCCCAGGTTTCCGGGGCCCCTACCTGTGTGGCTGCCGCTGTTGCGGCTTGGAGGAGGGCGGTTGTGTTGGTGTCTACGGGGGGGGGCCCCGGTTGGGGGGTGAGGGTGTCGTGGTCTTGGTATGCCCACCAAATGGTGTAGCCTCGTTGGGTGTTGCGGTGCGGGGTTTGGGTCTGGGCTTGCTGGATGGATAGGGCGGTCTTGATGTCCTCCGCTGCTTGTGGGTTTATGGGTGTGGCGTACGCCCATATTCCCGGGGCGTGTATGCCGTGTGGTGCTTGGCCTACTCCTCGTATCGGTTGTAGGGTGTGGTGGGTGCGTGTGAGCCCTAGGTGTTCTTGGGGGAGGTCCCCCCGGATGTCCTCCCACCGTTGCTGCCAGGTGTGTGTGTGATCATTGGGGGCGGGGTAGGTGATGACGATGGCTTGCCATGGGGTGGGGCCTGGATGTACCGTCATAGGTGCCGACGATGCTTGCGGGGGTATGTGGACGGCGTGGGCGGGAGCTCCCGTTACAGGGTCTCCCTCCGTGCGTGTGATCGTGGCATCGCCTTGGACGGTGAGGAGGAGGTGGTGGCAGTCCGTCGGTAGTGCCCTGGTGGTGGTGGGCTCGGTGATCGAGTGGAGGCGGATGGCCTTGAGCCCCGGTGTGATTTCGTCCCATCGGAGTGTGCCGTTGTGGACCGCCCATTCCCGTAGCAGGTCTCGAGACCCGTTTCGGTCCGGGGTGGTGCGGTGTTGTGGGGGGAGCTCCATTGTGGTGATGGGGTGGGTGAGGGGCTCTGTGCGGGGTTGGTCTTGTGTGGTTGGTGGTGATGGTGCCTGGGGCATCTCTTCGTCCAGTTGCTGTGGGGTTTTCGCCTCCTGGAGTTCTGCACTGATGGTGGCGAAGACATCTGGGAGGGTGGGGGAGGCGGGGGGGTGGGGTGCCGGATCGTTCCAGGTGATGTGGTATTCCTCCGGGTTCTCGGGGCTTTGCTGTACGGTCATGGCGGCTGTGGCGTCGTCTTCAGGTGTCCTTCGGTGTGGATTGTGGTCGAGGGGGTGGAGGGTGATGGTGTGGCGGTGTTTCCAGCTGTGGAACGCTAGGAGGGCGTGGAGGCCGTGTCTAGTGTCCCCGGGCGGGCGGAGGTAGGTTTCAGCTGCTGCCTCCAGGAAGGCGTCCAGGGTGCCTTTTCAGGTGTCTTCCCAGAGAAGGTCTTCCTCTGTGCCCCACTCGTTGTCGTTCCTTTTCTCCTGCTTCCACCCCTGGAGGGTCGCGTGGTCCTCAGGGAGGTCTCGTTGGATGGACTGGTAGTACTGCTCGGCGTCCATGGGGGCTAGGGTGCTGGTCAGTGTGGCGTAGATGTCCTTTTCGGGGGGGGCGGTGGAGGCGTGGCGGCGCGGTCTGGGTCGGGCTCCTCTCGCTGGTGTTCCGCGTTCTGGCCTGCGTCTGACGCGGGGGATATGGAGCGTGGTGGCATGGGCTGGTCGGGCCCCTGCGGTTCTGTGGGTTGCTGGTGGGCTTGTGGGCGCGGGGCCGTGGCTGCCAGAAGGTGTCGGATGGCCAGGAGGACGTCGTAGTCGTCTTCCCAGCAGTGGGCTGGAGCGCACGCCCTGTCAGGGGAAGCGGGGGGGGGCGTGTTGCGGAGCAGTGTAGGGAGGGCGACGCGTGCGGGTGGTGGCGTGCTCGCTCTGCCGTTCCGTTCCCCGCGAGCCCTGACACTGGGGGGGTGGTGGTGATGTTGGTGGTGAGGGTGGTGTGGGTGCCGGGCTGGATGATTGTGTCGGTGGCGGTGTTGTTGGCGAGGGTGGTATGGGCGTTAGCGTAGATGAGGTTGGTGTTGGGTTATGGTTGATGGTGGTTAGTTGGTGGGTCAGCTGTTGTCGCTGTCGTCGTCGCCGGTGGTGTTGGTGCCTCTGATGTCGTGGACACTGATGACGAGGTGATGGTTGGTGAGCATGGCCCCGGTGAGGTATGGGCGTACGTGGTGTTGCCGGTGGTGTCGATGGTGAGGGTGTTGTTTCTGGTTGTTGGGGCGTAACGTTTGTGGGCCGGACGTGGCGGTGGTGGCGAGGGTGCTGTAGATGTCGGGTGGTGTGGCCCACGTCGCCTCCGGTGGTGGAGGTGTGATAGGTGCCGCGGTGGCGTTGGCGACGGTGGGGTGCCGCGGGTGGTGTATTGGTTGTTGGTGGTGGAGATGTTCCTGGATTGTGGGTAGTCCCCGTCCGGCGGTGGTGGTGTTGGTGGTGTCGGTGTTCGTTGAGGCCGTTGGCGACGCCAGGGGTTCCTGGCCTCGCGCGGGGTGGTGGCGGCGCTGGTGAGTGTGGGCGGTGCCATGGGCGGCGGTGCCATTGACGGCTCGGCCGGATGTGCTGGTGCAGGTTTCGGGTGTAGGTGTGGTTCGGGGTGCGGCGTTGGTGGGTGGCGCTGACGGTGGGTGGCGTGACTGGTGGGTGGCAGCGGTAGTGGGGGTGTCGCTTGTTGGTGAGGCTGTCGTTGTCGGTGTTCCGGTTGGTGCTGGTGATGGTGTCGCTGGTTGTGCAGATGGTGGGGGGTGGGAAGGGGGACCCGTACCCTGGGGTTGTCGTGGCCTTCGGTCGACGGTGCTGTTTTCGGTGGTGTTCTTGAGAGTTGGCCGGGAGTGTTGTCGGCGATGCTCTGGCTGGTGCCGTTTGTGCGGGTTGTGTGGTTGTTGCGTCAGGGGTCGGTGGCGTTGCTGACGGTGGTGTGTTGGGGGTTGGCGCCGGTGGTGGCAGTCTGATGGTGAGGGTGCCGGGGACGCTGGGTGGCTCCGCGTCGTTGGGTTTTCTCCTCGCCATCCCTGGCGGAGGCTGCTGCTGGTGTCGCTGGTGGTGAGGGTGTGGTGGTGTTGCTGTGGTGTTTTGTGCTGCTTGGGTGGTGGGGACCCCTGGTTGATGTTGATGATGCTCCGGGTGATGTCGATGCAGTGGGTGTGATGGTGTGTGGTGTTGCTGTTTCTACCTTTGGCTGGGGGCCTGGTGGGTGCTGCTGGTGGCGTTGGTTCGCCAGCTGTGCTGGCGTCCCTCGTGTTGCCGTCGGTGGGGGCGCCCTAGGTGTTACTCTGTGCCGGGGTCGTGGTGGTGGTGATAGGGGTGTTGTGGGTGAGAGTAGCTCGGCTCGTCGTTGGTGAGGTTGGCGGTGGTGTGGATATTGCCGTGGGTGTTGGCGGCGTTGGTGCTGCCGACGGTGAGGGTGTTACGATGGTGGCTGGCCTGTCTCGTGGTGGTCTGATGGCGTGGGTGTTGTTGGTGTTGGTGCTGGGTGCCGCCTGCGTTTTGGTGTTCGGCGGTTCCGGGCGTGCCACTCGTGGCTGGTGTTTGGCTGGCTTGTGGTCCTGGTGGTGTCGTTTGTCTCTGGTGTTGGGATATTTCCTTCGGCTGTCCTTGGGTCTGTAGTGACAGGTGTTGCTTCGGTTGTGGTCGAGGGTGTCAATGCTGCGGGTGGGTGGCGGTGTCGCCGTCTTGCCGCTGTCGGTGGTGCCAGTGTTGGTGTTGGTGGGGGCGGCGCCTGGGGAGGCTGTGAGTGTTGGCGTTGTAGGGTGTTGTAGGTGTTGCCCTGGTGGTGTTCTGACGGCGGAGGGGGGACCTCGCCACTCCTGGCGGAGGTTCCCATGAGCATCGCTGGCTGGTGGGTTGGCCTTGGCCCCCTCGGTGTCCTTGTTGCCGATGGTGTCGTAACGCCTGGTGTCGCCGTGGTGGTTGTCGTTGACGCTCCGGGTTGCTGTTGGTGAGGTCGCACTGTCGGTGGTGCCGTCGGTGATGCCGGTGGTGAGGTCGTTGCGGGCGTTGCTATGGTTTACGGCGTCTCTGATGTTGTTGATGCTGCTGGTGGTTGGTGTGGGTCTGTGTGTGGGTTGTCATTGGGCTGTGTTCGGGGGTGGGCGGTGGCTGGTTCCTGTGGCTCTGTCTGGGCGGGAGTGCAGTAGGTGGCGTGGGCTGCTGGTGATGCTGTTGGCGATGGCCGTGCCGCCGGTGGTGTGGGTGCCGCTGGTGACTGCGTGGTGGATGGCGCCCTGTGGTTGGTCTGGTGGCGGGGGTGTTCTTGTTGATGGGTCTTCGCCTCCTCTGGCCGGGGGTTGGTGCTTTGCTGGTTTACCGGCAGTGGTGGCCTTGGTTTCCTCCGGCGTCAGAGGTTGCCGGTGGCGACGCTAATGGTGGGCTGATGCTGGCGATGGTGTGTTTGATGCTGTTGGCTTGGGTGTTCTCGGTGTTGTTTCCGGTGTTGGTCGGTGCGTAGGCATTGTAGGCGATGGTGAGGACGGCGGTGCCGCCAGTGATGGTGATGGTGAGGGTGTTGTGTTGGCTTGATTGTTGGTGGTGTTGGCTTTTCTGGTGGTGTGGATGCTGCTGGTGGTGGTTCTGGGTGCGGGTCGCTGGGTGGCGCGGTTGTAACGCCTTGGGTGTAACTTGGTCGTAGGGTGGTGTCTTGTGTTGGTCCGTTGTTGGCGAGGGTGTCCCAGGCGTGGTGCTGGGTGCCGGGGCTGCTGGTGTTGCCGACGGCGTCCCCGTTGGTTCCGGGTGTTTCCGCTGGTGAGGGTGTTGTGGCGTTCGGTTTGGGTGTTGGCGGCGGTGCAGGTGTGGGTGTTGCAGTTCCTGGCCCTGGGCTTGGGCGTGGTTCGTTGGGTGTTGCTGGGTGTGGGCGCTCGCCACTCCTGGCTGAGGGCTCAGTGGCGTTCGTTCGCCAGTCGTGCTGGCGTCCTTGGTGACGCCGTTGGTGGGGGTGCCCTAGGTGTTTACTTGGTGCCGGGGTCGTGGTGGTGGTGGTAGGGGTGTTGTAGGTGACGGCACCCTGGCGTCGTTGGTGGGGTTGGTGGTGGTGTGGATAGTGCCGTGGGTGTTGGCGGCGTTCGTCTAGCCGATGGTGAGGGTGCCATAGGTGATACGTGGTGGTTGGCGTGTGTCGTGGTGGTCTGTTGGCGTGGGTGTTGTTGGTGTTCGTGATGGGCGCGGCCTGCGTTTGGGTGGTCGGCGGTTCCGGGCGTGCCACTCGTGGCTGGTGGTTGGTTGGTTCGTGGTCCTGGTGGGGTGGTACCGGTTGTTTCTGGTGTTGGGGAGGTTGGTGCTGTGGGTGGTTGGCGGTGGCGCTGTGTTGCCGCTGTCGGCGGTGTTGGTGACCGTGTTGGCGAGGGCGTCGCCGGCGGAGCTGTGGGCGATGTCGAAGGCGAGGGCGCTGTAGGTGTTGCTCTGGTGGATGGTGGTGTTCTGACAGTGGGGGTGGGACCTTGCCACTCCTGGTGGCGGTGGGGGTGTCGCCGTGGCGGCTGCCGTTGACGCTCTGGGTTGTTGTTGCTGAGGTCGCACTGTCGGTGGCGGTGTCGGTGATGCCGGTGGTGAGGTCGTTGCGGGCGTTGCTATGGTTTACGGCGTCTCTGATGTTGCTGATGCTGCTGGTGGTTGGTGTGGGTCTGTGTGTGGGTGGTCAGCGGACTGTGTTCAGGGGTGGGCGGTGGCTGGTTTCTGTGGCTCTGTCTGGGAGGGTGTGCAGTAGGTGGTGTGGGCTGCTGGTGATGCTGTTGGTGTAGGTGGTGCAGGCGATGACCCGGGTGGTGTCGTGGGTGAGGGTGGTGTTGGTGGCGCCGGTGGTGTGGGTGCCGCTGGTGACTGCATGGTGGATGGCGCCCTGTGGTTGCTTTGGTGGCGAGGGTGTTGCTGTTGATGGTTCTGGGCGTGTGCCCTCGCCTCTCCTGGCCGGGGCTTGGTGGTTTGTGGGCTCACCGGCTGTGGTAGCTTTGGTTTCCCCGGGTGGCGGAGGTTGCCGGTGGCGACGCTGATGGTGGGGTGATGCCGGCGATGGTGCGTTTGATGCCGTTGGCTTGGGTGATGTAGGTGCTGGAACCGGTGGTGGTGTGCGTAGGTTTCGTAGGCGTTGGTGTTGGCGGTGATGGTGTTGGTGGGGGTGTTGTGCTGGCTTGATTTCGGGTGGTGTTGGTATCCCCATTGGTGTGGATGCTGGTGGCGGTGGTTCTCGGTGCGGGTCGGTGGGGGACCGGACCGGCTGAATGCGGTCGTTGGTCAGTGTTGGGCGGCTTTTCGTGTTGGTATGTTGTTGGTGAGGGTGTCCTAGTGTTGTGCTGGGTGCTGGGGTTGCTGATGTTGCCGACGGTGTCTCCGTTGGTTCCGGGTGTGTCCGCTGGTGAGGGTGTTGTGGCGTCCGGTTTGGGTGTTTGTGGCGGTTCTGGTGTGGGTGTCGTAGTGCCTGGTCCTGGGGTTGGGCGTGGTCGTTTGGGTGTTGCTGGGTGTGGCCGTTCGCCTCTCCTGGCTGAGGGCTTGGTGGGTCCACCTTTGTGTGCTAGCGGTGTTTCTGGCGGCCCTGCAGCTCCCCTGGCGGGGGGTTGCTGGGTTCTTGTTTTTTGGGTTTGTGTGTGTTGCGTTTGTGGTGCGGGCGGCGCTTGCGCTTTGGTGTGTGGTGTGCGTTTGTGGGGCTCGTGTCGGTGGTGGTTGTGGGGGTGTGTGTTGTGTGCATGCGTGGGCGTGTGTGCGGTGTGTTGGTGGTGCGTTCTGGTGCCTGTCCTCGCCTTTCTGGGCTTGGTTTGGCGGCTCTGTGTGGGTGTGGGGGCTGTGTGTCGTGGCCCCTCTCCCGTCTCAGCTGCGTGGTTCCCCGCCCCCCCTGGCTGGGGTCTGTTGGTTGTGTGTCCCCCCGCCGCCCCCTTTGCGTGCCCTCCTCCTTCTTTCTCTTTTCTGCCTCGCTTGGGGCGGTGTTCCCCTGGTGGCGTGCCTGGGCCTTCCCGGCTGTGGGGGGGAGGGGGTCCTTGTCGTCGGCTCAGGCTCCTTCCCCTGGTGTTTCCCCGTGGGGGGGCCGATGCTTGCACTCCCCGTCAGGGTGTAACTCTGTTGTACGGGCCGTCCATTTGTACCCGCTCGGTACAAATGGACCTGCTCCGTAGCCAGGTACTCTAGCCCTTCCCCACACCGGGGTCGGGTACACTGTGGGTCGCAGGGGAGTCCTTGCGGGATAGGCGTGTCTCTTGCCTGCCCCGATGGACGGTGTGCCCTACCCGCAGCCACTCGCTGGGCCCGAACCGCAGTACGTGCCGTGGAGAGTGCTCTTGGTCAGGCCCATTGGTAACCCCCCCAGGCCGGTCCCACCGCGGGCCGCTGACCAACGGTGGTGAGTGGTGAGTAAGTTAGGTAAGCCCAGGAGGAGCTCACCTCCTAGTTGAGTCAAGCTCTGATTGGTTATGTGGAGTTAAATTAGGAGAAGGAGTGGAAAATTGAAAGACCAGTGCATACTTGTGCATGCATATGACGCATTAAAGGGTAGGCCACGCGAAATGGACAGGGAACAACTCTTATTCTGAGACATGGCGGTTTCCCGCCCAAGACATCATCACAAACTGCTCAGCATGCGAGGTTCCTCGAAGGACAGCCGCGGGAATAAAACCCGTACAAATATGTCATGCCACTGTAACTTTCCCTGGGTGCAAAGCACTGCCAAGTGAGGCACCAATAGCCTAGGGAGACTAACAAAAATGGCAAACAATTCTTGCTGGGCTATCTCCAGGAGGGGAAGCAGTTTGGAAAACGTGATGAAATTGACTTGAGTGAGTCATGGACGAAGCCCATATACAGTACCATCGCACGGCACAACTCTTGTTTAGGCTACCCAGGGGCTCCACCCCACAGTCTATAAGAGAAGGGGTGGTGTTCCTTAAGCTTGCTTGCTTGCACCTGGTTTGAGGACAGCGTATTATAGGGCTACCTGAGAAGCGTATAATACGTGTAGGTAGTCTTGGTTTCTCAGCCGCAAACCGAGGCCATCAGCTTTTTTTTTTACAGGTGGGAAGGTAAGGGCGATTGGTGCAGTCCCCTTGAGCAGCGCTAAAATATGCTGCGCAGATCACACAAACAAATAACTGCAGTGAGTGCAGTCCGACTTCACCGCCATCCATGCTGTGCATGCACACTCAGCACTCCTTCCCTCCAAGCCCTGACAGGGAAACGCGTAGTGGCGTCCCTGTTAGGCCACAGTCGCTTAGTAGCGCTGTGTTCTCTTGGTTTCTCACAAGAGGGTCAGTAGGACCCGTGACCTCTTTGACAGCAACTCCCAGTAGAGTGTGTAGGTGTTAGGGTCAGCAAGCCTGGCAGGCGTGGAGTGCAAGTGATGAGTGCTCACCTTGCCTTCGAAGGCTGGTGCTGGCGTTAGTGAGTGTATTGTTGTGGTGTCTCCTTTCCCGCGTGCTTTTCCATGTGGGCAGGCAAGTGCGTTACCTTTTGGTCTTTAGCAAAAAAGGGCGTTTTGCATAGCCTTAGCACACCTGGCCACCCCTCCCTTCTAGTAGGTAGGGTTTTTGCCGTCTTCTCCCAAGGATAGGCGCCAGCACAGAAATTGGGCGCCATAAGAGTGGTAATAGTACCTGATTAGGACCTTCGGTCCGACGTCAGCGAAGCCCGGTCTCCGGGAGCCACGCCGGGGAGAGAAGTGAGAAACACACAGACATACGTAGCACACTTAGGGGTATGGTAAACCCTGTAAGGAAGGGTAGAACCCCATTGGTCTGGACCAGTCAGGGGTCCTAACAGTGGGCTCGCTTGTCCCCAAGGAGGGAAGACACACCTTGCCTCATAACACCTTGCTTGTCATTCCCCCCTGGTGTAGTAAGCCACTGTTCTTCGTTGGCTCCCCAAGGTCATTACATCAGAGCAGTTCCCATGAAACACAGGGTCAACAAGGCATACACTCGCTGGGTGGCTGCATACCTGATAAGCGGCCACCTGGTCCACGCTGGAAACCATAGGCATGGGACTGCAGGACACAGACAGGGTCAGTGCAGTGCTCAGTAAGCAGTGGTCTGTGAAAAACCAATGGCCTTCGGCCAGGGGGGGGTTGTCACGAGGGGCTAACGGTCCTGTCCTGCGATGCAATGCGGGGCAACTGTGACAACTGCTCTTACACCCATACACAGGCACGTCTGCACAAGAGTGCTCACTGCACCTGTAAGGTTAGAACACAGTCAGTAGACTGACACAGGGGAATTAGTCTTTCTTTTTACGCTTGGACAGAGTATCAGCACGGGTTAGTAGCTGCCCCTCGTTCTTCTCAACGAGGTAGGAGCGAAAGATGGGGTCGATACTGGTTGTCTGAAGGCTGACATAGGTTCTCAGGTCGCCTCAGATAACCCATAGCCATCCCACTGGGTTAGAAATTTCCAGCCCTGTTTATACTCGTGGCGAGCAATACCTGCAACCACGTAGTAACCATCGACTGCCATCTCATCGGCAGTCGTTTCTTCGAGTTCGTCTGCCTCCTCTGGGCTGGCAGCGTTCTCTAGGTCTATACGCTCGACCTCACTGTCGCTGAGGCGCCACTCATTCCAGGACAAATCGTCAGGGGAGTGATAGTGCCTCAACTGTTTAGGTGCACACAACAGTTCACCAACTAGACGTGGACTGCACCTGACATGGATCCTGTATCCATATATCCTGATGATACGATAGGGCCCAAAATAAGGGTCTTGTAGGCAGTTACATTGCCAGGAGGGTAGGCGGGAATGGTGAACCAAAACAAGGTCACCAACCTTGAAGCTGGCAGGTCGCCGTAGACGGTTCCGCCGGCTCAGTTCACGGTCACGAATGTGTCTCAGGTTTGTCCCAGCCTGGTTAGCCATAGACTGCTTGTGTTCCAGCCAATCTCCAATAGGGCTCTCGAAGTCCTCAGGAAAGGGGGTTTTGAAGAACCAAGCAGGTCGTCCTGGAACAGTTCGTGGAGGCTGAAACCCGTAGAAGAGCTCCGCTGTGAGTTCATGGTAAGCACTGTGCAGCGCACTAGACGTACCCATTCTTTGGTACGCTCCTGCTTCATCAGGATTGTCAGGTTCTGTTCCACCACACGCTTTTGTCCCTCACAAAGAGGGTTAGACGTGTGGGAATAGGGCACACCTGTGGTTACCTCCACGTTGAGGGCATTTGGCACTCGTTTGTACCACCCAGTGTCACTGCGGATGCGTACATCCTCATCAGAGTACACCTGCTTAGGTGCCCCATAGGGTTCGAACCATTGTTCGACCAACATTTGCACAGTCTGCTCACCTGTGATTTTCTTATGGCAAGGGAACACACAGGGGAAGCGAGATAGGCCACAGGTGACCACTAGGCAACTATCATAGCCACCGAAGCGTGGTAGGCCGTGGATGAAATCCACATAGAGAAGAGAGTTAGCACAATAGGGTATGGGTAAGCTGGAAATCAGTCCCCTATCCCTACTGTTCTTCTGCTTGCTGGCATGACAGCCACAAGCATCCACAATGGTCTGCATACGAGACCTCAGTTCAGTCAGGGTTAGACTAGAGTAGAAACACTCACGGAAGACGTCCACTGAGCGATTAGCGCCAGTGTGACCAGAACTGAGATGGGACCACTGTAGGCACCCATTCAGTCGTGCCTCAGGCACAACAATACGGTCCTCGTAGAAGAGGTACTGGTTGTTTTTATACCACTGGTGCCCGTCAATGACACGGGGTTCGAGACGAGTGCTGAGGGTTTGGAGAATTTCTTTATACTCTGACTGATAGTCGGTTAGGCTCCAACCCTCCATGATTCCAGCAGTGCGTATGGACAGGTCAAGTTGGACATCCATACGCTGGAAAGCCTCTTAGGCGAGTGCCTCAGAGCTCTCACCTATAAGCGCATCGAAGTTATTGCGCGATATATAGTCAGACAGTTCATTATTATACCGGGGATATGATGAACTGTCAGCCTGAACTGGCTCAGGTAAGTCCAGCATTGCTTTAGTTTTGCTTTTTCTGGTGGTGGGCCCTTCTGAAAAGACTTCACAGGTTTCTGGTCACAAAGCCAGACAATAGGGTTAGATCCCAGGAGTCGGGATTGTGACGAAAGCACCAACATACCGGCCGGGAGTTCCTGGTCATAGGTGCTGTAATTGGAACTCGCTTGGTTCCATCTCCAATTCCAGTGTCCCAGTGGCACCGGTCGCCACTCACTGGTAGGATAATCATGTTTCAAGGAACCATCACGGTTCAGTCCACTAGTACGATAATGGGAGTGAGTTAGTTCAGGTGGGTTAAGCTCCTGCCATTGGTAGATCTTTCCACCCCCCCCTGCATCACTGGCATCAGTGATCAGGACTATCCCGCCCTTAGGGCGGGATACTCCCAGGCAGTTGGAGGAGGCAATTTTCTTCTTCAACTCCTGGAAACACTCCTCCTCTCTGGCGGTCCACCTCCAGGGAGTGGTTTTCTTGATTAGGTCAGTGAGGGGGGCAGAGGAGTAGGTAAAATTGTGGATGTGACGCCTATAGAAGTTACAGGCGCCCACAAAACTCCTCACGTCGTGTAGACCCTTCTTAGGGTCAACGCGAATCTGCATGTCCTGAAGGGGCTGCATCTCAGACGCGGCTGGTTTCCACCAGCCATACCCCACGTCGAAACCCAAATACTCCATCTCCTCTTTCATAAACTCACATTTTTTTCGAGTTTGATTCGAAGATGGTTTTCTTGACAAACAATGAAAAATTTACGGAGGCGCAAGACATGGTCCTCTTGGGTATTAGTACCCAAACTCACGTCGTCGATGTGGGCCTCCATTTCTGCACCCCGAGAAATCAACTCCTGTACCAGAGGTCTGCGCCTCAGTATGTACAAAATTTTGTTCATTAGCTCCTGGAAGAGCGCTGGGGCATTAGCCACCCCAAAAGGCATGACCTTCTATTTAAACACACTGACCAGCAGTTCTGGAGCTGCGGCGGTTAGGTCTACCTGCCAGAAATCACTGCGTTTGTCCATTTTGGTCTTGTATCTGCATTTGGCAATACGCTCCAGGGTATTCTCCATGTTAGGAATACTCCAGAGTGGTTCTGGGGTTTCTTGTTGACCTCACCATAGTCAACAACCAGTCGTAGGGCAGTCGACCCTGGTTTAGCAACCAGGAAACAGGGACTGCAGTGATGGGGGTAGTCCCCCTTCTTATATTCCTGCACGATGCCAGCATCAATACATTCCCGGATCTGGCGCTCGATTTCTTCAACCCGTTCCTGTGGAGCGGGATGGGGACGACGCCTCACTCGCGTCTTTTCACATTCAAGTTTCAGTTTCAGGTCCATCTGGACCAGTTTTTTACAAGAGAGGGGGGGGCAGCAGGGCGCCGAACACCTCCTCATAGGTAAGCAGCAGTTTCTTCAGTCGGGGGTCAAGGTTAAGACTCTCAATTTTCTGCAGGAAATCCTCCTCAGAAGGAAGGTTGCTCTTTCCATGTTCTTTCTTTTTCTGCCGATCAGCAGTTTCGGCAGGTACAGAAGCATCGTCCCACTCAGGGGGACATTGCTGCCCATAGTGCAGAGAATACACTAGGGGTATCTCAGGATCAGGCAGCGTATAGGAATCATCGTCCTCCTCAGACCAGATGGAGGATTTGCAGGTCTGTCTGAGGTATTGCAGCCGCTCTTGGCGCTCAATACCTTCGGACTTCAGGTACAACAGCCGTTGGAGTTCCTGAGTGCCATGCTCAGACAGTGGCATGTTATTAGCAGCAGGCCGCGCTAGAGCATCAGGATTCCGGGCCACAGGTTCACCCGTGTGCATGGGCTGCATGTGTAGCACCGGTTTCCCAACAGGGGAAGTGGGTTCTGAGGTTGACACTGGATCTACCCCCTCCAGCAACAGCTGGGCTGGGAAGGCAGTGCGTTTTAGATCAACACAGCTGGGATCAACAGGAGGGATAGTGCTGGCGATCTCAGACAGTTGGTTGTCAGCATCTCCCTTAGCAGCAGCAGGTTCCAGATAGCCATCGGGAGATTCGCACCCTGTAAGTGCCGCAGATAGGTGCTCAGGAGATCGATTTTTGAGATCAGAAAGAGTCAGGCCACTATTTTCGACCATGACCTCTTTCAGTAGCACCTGGTCTAGGTCACACAGGGGTACAGGATTGAGAGATCCATCGACGATGGATAAGAAACTGGCCCACTCAGGGGCCTGCATAGCTGTGTCTGAGTCCTTAGGCACATAGATGGGACCGTCGGGGAGTTGTACGCTTCCCACGGTCATTCGATCTAGCATACGGCGCCAGTAAGCGTGTTCACCAGAGCAACCCCAGTCTGGGGTGCACATGACAACCCTTCCTCCCTCAAAAGCGATTTTGGTTAGAACCTTCGCGAGCAGGGAGAAGGGAGGGTTAGCATACGCTAGGCCCATTGCTTTGCAGAAGAAACGGAAAGCGTTGTCCAAATGTTTCGAGCAGTACAACTGCATGATGTGCTGTTGTTGGCTCGCAAACGATTCCACCTGGATCTCATCCAGGTTTACCTGAAGGGCTGCAAGTCCATTTTCAAGAACGTGACGGGCCAATTGGTAGTTTTCAGTACGATAGTTAGTCTTGGATGCGTAGCGCAGCCCAGACTCTTTTCTCCTGACAGGTCCAAAGGTACGGAGAAGAGCCTACTGCCAAAGTCGCAGTGCAAAGAATAGGGGCGCTTGAGAGACAGCATTTTTACCTGGGGGTTTGTTCGTAGGAAGTTGGTATCAATGATGATGTCAAAGGCGTCGGTGACCAACACTCTGCAGTGTTGGGTCACAGTTTCGTCGCCCAGGCATAAAGTCACATCCACCCCCCTCAAGGAATGGATGGTACGCCCATCCCCTACTCTTATGGCCACGGTCTTAGTTTTCTTGAACGTTATTGGCAGGCACCGGGCCACTATAGAAAGTGTTGCACCAGTGTCAAGCTCCGCTCGAAAAACTTGATCCCCGATTTTCACGAGGATCCAGAAAACCAAGTCCTCTTCTTTGGAGCCGCCCCCCTACTCCTCAGCAGGGAATTTGACATCCACCCCTGCAGCCATGGGGGACTTGGCCATCCAGGCCAGTCGCCTCTTCCTGGAGTTATTCCCCTCAGGGGAGGCGCTATCCCCCTGTGGGCGCTTCTTGGGGTCACCTTCGGCAGGAGGGGGAGTTGCAGCAGGCGCTGATGAGCGCCTCTAGGGGTTAGGGGGTCCATCTTTGCCACCCCCTTTGCCACCTCCTTTACCACCTTTATCCCAATTCTGGGGGTTTCTGGTGGGTGTTTGGTTCTTCTAACGTTCAGCCTCCTGCCGCTTGAGTTTATCACTCTCGCGTTTCTTCATGTGACATTCGTCCTCACAGTGACAACGTTTGCCACAACAACCACAGGTGATGGTACACCTGAAATGATCCTGATGGGTCACAGTTTTCCCATCTTTGGAGTGCTGCTGTCGTTTAATCTGCAGCATACAACTACTGCGGTGGTCGCAGTCAGGGGCATGACATGGTCCCCCCTTGTCATTGACAGGTTTACAGTAGAACAGAGGGGGTGTACCTGCATCAAGTTTAACCTCATTCATGGCACGTAGGTTACCCCTTCCTTTACCACCTCCCTGGTTGGCGTTAGTGGGATTTTTAAGCCCTTTGGCTTCGCCACGTTCGGGGGTAGGGGTACCACCTCGACCCAAGTGACTTCCATGTGGGAATCATTCTCCCTCTCAAGAGCTAGGTCAATCAGCAGATCCACCAGTTCGTCGTACGAGTGGGTCCGGCTTTTCCTCTCAGAGGTAGCGCGGCAGTTATCCCACGTACGTTGGAAGATCTCACTCATGAGCCACAGGTGGGGCTCAGTGGCTCCATAGGAGCCCACGTTCATCCGTGAAAACAGATACTCTAGGTCGCACACGTATCCAGAGACTCGCGCAGCGGAAGGAAACTCAGGGAGCATAGGTAGCTCCTCTATCTGTGTGTGCACACTGAGGTCGGTCTCATAGACTGGGAATGTTTTCTCCAGTCTTTGGAGTACCTCAGCCCATGTTGAACAGCCTTTCACAATCTGTTTCACCCGTTTTTGCAAAAATTTCTTTTTGCATGATTGTTTCAGCAGTGAGCATTTGGTGGCCACATCCACATGGGATTGGCCAGTTAGCAAAAGAAACCCAGCAAATTCTTCTGCCCATTGGGGCAGATTTTTTGGGTCGAACTCCGGCAATTCTAGCTGGATGTTTGCCTGGGCAATCGGTCTGCCCATCTTCCCACCCCACGGGGTTAGGCCAGAAGGGGGAGGAGATACGCCGGCAAGGGATGCCAGGGCTGACAGCCCTCTTTTCTCAGTCTCAGTCACAGGCACGTCCTGTAATTCAGCAATTGGGACTGTTCTAGCGCGAGGATGAAAAGGGCTGGGGCAAGTGACCTTGGGTAGCAACCTGGACACCCTTGATCTTTTGAGATCATCAGCCAACGTGCTCAATCCAGGTGAAGGTGAGAGTGGTGCTGGCTTGGGTAAGGGTTCGGTGATACCCAATTTTCCCTTGACAGCCTCTGACAGACCTGTCACATCCGGGTCTTCAGATCCGGATAGAAGTTTTGCCAAAGTTTCGGCCGTGCGGTCCAGAGCCCCATAGGTGGTCTCTGGGTGAGGAGGATCCAGACTCTTTTCAGGAGCCCTTGAAGTTGTCAGCAGGTCTGGATGCCATGCTCTCGGGTGCTCGTGTACTCTTGATCGTCTCGGTAGTGATACTGTGTCAGCCATGAGTGTAAATGGCCCCGAATAAAGGAAGGAACCCATCTCAGTTTGGGGCAGCGACCCGAGGGCATCAAGAGGTATTTCTGCATCTTCTCCTACGGTGGACTTGTGGTACTCCTTGTGGAGCATAAACTCGTCCATCCTCCTTTGTAGGTCCTCTTGTTCTTCAGGACCACTCCAAGAAAAGTAGAAGAAGAGGCCGGACAGGCCGACCGGGCGATGGAGGCTTCGACTCGCCTGCGGAGCCTTTGCAGGCTGTCCTCACCATGGGCCGGTAAGGTCTCCATGGTTAATGGTGTTGTTCTGGGCGGATTCAGATTCGCCCTTCTTTTTGCACTGTGCAGCCCCTCAATCCCCGGGGTGCTAGGGGTATGAGAGATTCGCCCTTCTGTGCTCTGCATCTTCCTGAGACCCAGATGCTGCTCAGAGTGGCAGTTCACTCTTTGGGTGGGCTACACTGCCAAGTTGGACTTGTACACTTCTGGGCGGCCGGGTTCGGAAGGACAGTTGAGTGGACATGTTCAATGTGCTTTTCAGTGTGCTTTTCTTGTGCTTCTGCTCAGAGTCAGTTCGAAAGGTACTGAGGGTTTGCCTCTGCTACCGGGAAGATGTCCTTGATTAGTGCCCTATAGTTTGTGATGAAATCCTGTAGGTTTTTGATGTTGAAATCCCAACACCAAAGGAGCAAGTGGAGCAAGAACAGGATGTGGATCGAATCAATGAATAGTTTGAAATCCAGTGTAACACAGAAGGGCTGCAGATAGACAATGCAGGTATAAGTACAAAGATTCAATCATAAATGGATAAAACAAAAGATTTTATGTGAAAACTGGCCTGACTCTAGCCTTGAAGTTAGCACAAAGCACTTCATGTGCACTCTTTTGGATGTAATGGAGTTGGTTAGGAAAATGAGGCAAAGGAGTTAGGCAAGACACAGATTATGACTTGGCCAAGCAACTGAATTCAGAAACTGTTAAAACGTAGAACCACAATAAGTGGTAGAAACAATTGAGCATAGGGGTCTTGATGTGGGCGACCACTAGGCTTAACCACGTAGGCCTAAGGCATGAAATGCCTATTTTATTTCGGTATATCATCCATGAAGGAAGATACCTCCGCTCAGTTGAGTGGTAGGGGTGAACTTCATGTGGGGCTAGGGTTACAACCCTAGTTACTTTGAGAACGTGTACTTAAAGCTTCAAAAGAGTGATAAAATAATTAAGTTAGTCTTAGCACCAACAAAATGGTTTTAAGGGGGGCTTGGCCTGGATCATGCCCTCCAAGAAAGACATGGCAGTGACATTTTCTTACTTTTGGCGCGCGCCAACTTCCCTATTGGCGCAGGCCAAATCAGGATTTGGCGCGCCAAATTGCCACTTGGCGCGCGCCAAAGCCATGCCAAGCCAGTGCCTGCTCATTTCCTCGACCGCTTGCTGCCCTGACTCTGACTCCCCTCGCCCTCTTCCGCCCGCCTGCGCTTGGGGTCAAGCAGCTGCGCAACCTGGTGCGCGTCCAGCAGGCCCTTCAGCTCCGTGAGGGTGGCCTCTTTGACCCCCATGTTGATGGCCACATGGCGTTGAGCGCTGAGTGCAGAGTGCAACTCAACCGCCCCGGCCTGCAGGTACAGCACATGCTGCCCATGGTCGGGATTGGCACCACCCTCTGCGCCCCCCCCAACCTGCACGCACCTGCACCATGGCGGTCACCTGCTGCTGCAACTCCCCCCTCTGCTTTTCACACCCCTTCTCCCGCCGCTTCCACAAGGCACGGTCACCAATGAGCACCTCCTGTGCCGTCTTGCGGGCGGCCACCGCCGCCTTCAGCTGCTCGCGCAGCAGCTTGTTCTCCGCCTCCACGCGGAGAATCTCCGCCTTCTGCCGTGCCCCCTTCCCGTCTCCTGCTGCCTGCGCTGCCTGTGCCGCCTCCTGGGGAATGGTCCTGGGGCAAGGGCGCCTGAAGCCCCTAGCCTGCTGCTCGGTGCGGCCCTTTCTCTGCAACGAGGGGGGCCCAGACGCATCAGATCCGGCCCTGCCCCCCTTCTCCCCCTTCGGCGCTCTCCCCACGAGCTGCTTCTGGAAGTGGAGCAGAAACGCCTGCGCTGCCTCCTTCAAGTGGGGGGCACGGGCAATGGCCCGCACCTCGCTCCACTCACACTGCTTCCACCTCTGCAGCTGTCCCCGAGCGTCAATGCTGCAGAGGAGGAGCCGGTTGTGCGTGGAGGGGGAGCGCACCTGCACAAAGGGCACAACGGAGACAACCCATGGTTGCACGCCCTCCTTCCCCTGCACCACTGCCCAGAACGTGCACCCCACCACCCTTTTCGGTCCCAAACCCCGCCGAATCACCTGCGCCTGGAACAGGCAGCTGATGATCGTCCCCCCCCCATCTATGACCTCCACTGCCGTCGCCTCAGCGGAGGTCACCTTCAGAAACTTGTCGGGGCTGTGCAAGGCGTCCCCGAAATCCGCAAGTTCAGGGACCTCCGGAACCTCCCAATCCACCACCAGATCCACATCCACCTCCAACCCCTCCTGCTGCTCCTGCCGCTGCTCCTGCCGCTGCTCCTGCGGCTGCCCCTCCACCTCCTCCGCCCCGGCCGGCACGGGCACTGGACGCGGGTCCACTTCCAATTGAAAATTGGCGTAGTGGACGGGGACCTGCAAATACGCAACAACACATTGAACAAGCATAAAACAATGCACACAACGACACCACTGCGACAACCAAGACAACACGAAAACCAGCCACACAACAACGTTCCTGATGAAAACAAACCAATTAAATTCAGGCGCCCAAACCGCACTTGGCGCGCGCCAACTAGCTACTTGGCGCGTGAAAACTGGACTTGGCGCGCGCAAAAACTGGACTTGGCGCGAGCCAACCAAACAGTTGGCGCGCCAATCCGTGAGTTGGCGCGCGCCAAGATGGAAATTGGCGCGCGCCAACTGCAAACTTGGCGCGCCGATCTTCTATTTGGCGCACGCCAAATTCCTGTAACGTTTGACAACATCGCGGCCATGCAAAGCACCTTCTTGCTGCAGTAGCAGATGGTGCGGCGGGCCTTGTCCACGCGGACGAGGTCCAACATCTCGGCGTCCTGGGAGCTCGGGGGCGGGGTGAAGTGGGCCATGGCCATCCAGGCCATGCGGCCGGCCCCTGGCTCCCGCACCAACGCGGCGCCCAGTGCGGCGAACGAAATACACTCCCGTGCCGGCCGTGCAGCCCACGCGGCAGAAGTCCATGGCCTCGGGGGGGGGGGGGGCACCACCGATGGATGTGCAGAGTGAGGCAAGCATCCGCTCTGGCCGCTTTGCTGGTGGGCCCCACGTGCGCGTGGTCGGTGCAGGTCATAAACGGACCCGCAGACATCCCCTCTTGCAGGAGGAGGACGTCCCCCATGTAGGGCACCGGGGGGTCCAACGGCTGCTCAGCACTGCGAGACGAAGCAGACTGGCTGGGGAATCGCGTCGGGAGTGAGGAAGTCCTCCTCTGCCGCACTCTGTGGGGGGGGGGAGGCATCCGCATGAGCCGGCACGGGGGGCCTCTCCTCCGCATCCGCCGGCGCCTCCGGCCTCTCCTCCGCATCAGCCGGCGCAACCGGCATGTCCTCCTCTTGGGGATCAGGCACAGGGTCGGCCTCCTCTGCCGCACTCTGTGGAAGGGGTGCAGCATCCGCGTCAGCCGGCCCGGCCCGCCTCTCCTCCGCATGCGCCGGCGCCTGGAGCATGTCCTCCTCTTCAGGGGCAGGCACGGGGTCGGTCGCGGCTGCCTCAGCCTCCTCAGACCCCTGGTCTAGGCGGCTGTAGTTCAAACTGGCCTCTGTGCCCAAAGAAAACCCGACTGCAGCCCTCTCGGCCAGAAGCTTGGAGGGCATCACCGGAACACTGTTCATCAGCTCCGTTACACTCTCAGGCTCCACGGTCAGCGTGCGCGACCGGTAGCCCACGGGTGCAAACGGGATGAACAGTGCCCGGCCAGGCCCGCCCGCACCGCGGTGGATCGCCGTCCCGCGGAGGAGCGTCACACTGGGAAGCGGTTGGATAACAATATCCCACCCATTCGCAGCGTGATAACCCCCCTGCGAGCCCGGGCACACCTGGAGGGACTTGGACAGGGGGGAGGTGGTGAGGGGGAACACGACCATGCACTGCACTGACTGTTTCACTGACAGTGCAAAATTGCGGTGGGCGATCTGGAAACCGTTCCAGGGTTCTGCCCCCCACCGCTCGATGATCTTGGGGCACAAGGCCTCAAGTCCCTCCAGCGGTGGGAGGGAGAACCCCAGCAGGGCCAAAACTGCCTGCCAGAGGTCGTCCGGGAGCAAGTGGGGGACAGTGGAGACCGTCGTCTGATAGCGCCCCCCACCTTCCCCGGGACGCTTGGAGGTCCACCTCCTCGAGCATCGATGAGTTGAGTTCCACCGTGTCGAGCTCCTCCAGTCTGGCCTACAGATCCTCGTGGATGATGCGGTCATACTGGCGGTAGCCCGCTGCGGCAAAACCCTTCTTCGTGACGATGGGGGGGCTGGGGATGTCGTGGGCGGCAACGGGGTAGGAGTTGTGGAAGGAGGGTTGGAAGCAACCCATGCCAAGCACGGTGAAGGGGGCGTCAGTGCTGTAGAGGGTGGGGTGGGTGATGTCGGGGATGTTGGTGCGCAGGCGACGGTTGGTGGAGAACTCCGTGGGAGCTACTGCATCCCACGCCTGCACCTTCAATGTCTGGTACTGCACGACGGCGTCAGTGGCCGTGCGGTGCCTCCAGCCACTTTTTTTGACTGGATCCACCCACAGCCACTGCTCCTCGGGGTCGAGACACTTAGGCGGCTTCTCCTGCAGGTCGAGAACGTTGACGCTCTCTTTACGCTGCAGCAGTGCACAGCTTCAGGGTCTTGTTGAAGGCCTCAAGCGTGACTTGAGAAAGCTTCAACTCCACCGCGAGGGTCGTGGGGTACTGGCCCATCACGGCACAGCAGAACCTGCTAAGAAACCCCCTAATCAGGGCGAAGTTGACGCGGGTGGCGTCAATTCGCCAGACCAGGTAGGGATTCCCCGGCCGGTCCAACTTGCCGAAGAGGGCGGCCTCCAGGGGTTCCCGGAGGCGGGGGAGCTGGGGCAAGCATTTGGCGTCCGGGGGGGTGAGGGTGTAGGGGATGGGAAAATAGCCCGCGGGGAAGTGCTCGGAGCCCACGTTGGCCATGTGGGCATCGAGCACCGGCTGCACCTCGGGGTTAGGCGGTGCAGCGGGGGCAGACGTGGGGTCGGTGACTGTCACCCTCTTCCCCTAGCCCTTCTCGGGTTGCTTTGGAGGCATAGTAAAGTGAAATGCCTAGAAGGGAAAGGGAATGCATGAAGGGTGCAAAAGAAGAGGAAGAATAGGGCAGCTGGCGCGCGCCAAAAACCGGACTTGGCGTGCGCAAAGTGCCACGTTGGCGCGCCAAGTTGGAGTTGGCTTCCAAAAAGTTGGCTTCGACCCAAAAAACCCACATATTGCAACATATCAACAAAGCAACGCAACCATAAGCTGTGAAATATAGAGAGTTCCTCACGTTTCATGCACAAGGCTAAATTCAAGGCGTAGCAACAATACAGTGCACAAGTACAAGCAAGTTGAATGCTCTCGACATGGAGTTGACCAGGAGTTGGCGAATGTACAGTATCTGGGGTTGGCTTCGTACTTACAATGGGGGCCGACCGCCTGCAAGCTCTTGAAGATTGGCTGCAGCCGGAAGGTTATGGCTACCGTTTCCGCCAAAGAAGGTGGCGGGTATGGAGGCTGAACCTCAGGGCCGGGGAAGGGCTGTGCCCGGATGGGTATGAGGACAAGGTCGACGACAACGAGTATAGGCCCGGCCAAAGGATCAAAGTTTCCATTTGGGCTGTGATCGAAAAAGAGTTCGGCGAACCGGGACAAGAACGCATATGCGTAAGTCACCCGGGGATAGGAAGCGGTCATCCGGGGACAAAAAGCGGGACAAGAAATGGAAAGAGTTCCAAGAATTCGAAGCTGCCCAAGCTAGAGGGCTAGTTACCATCGGTGAACCCACAACACCAGAACGCCTGTGCTCCCCATCTACCCCAGGCGAAGATGCCATGGGTGATGTGCACATGGGCACTCCCGAAGCTCAACCAGCCCCTGCCACATCATCATCCTCAGCCCTTGCCGCATCATCCTCATCAACGGCTGCCGCTTCCTCCTCATCACCGGCCCTTGAACCCACCACCCGGAGCGCCAGATCGATTGCCGATGTCGAAGAATGTGGGAAAAGGGCAGAAGAATGCGAGAGGTGCACTGGGCGCCCTTGCCATCTCTGGGAACGGCAACGCCTCCTCGTGGGACCAGGAGAAAAACGAAAGAGGTGGACCGTCAAAGAGATGACGGAACGCCAAAGGGGCGTGGGAGCCTGGCGACGTGGGATTGAGGAGATCCTCACACAAGAAGTGGCGCAAAGAGCCGAGGCCCTCAACGCCGAGATGGTGCGGGAGATCGAAGAGCAAGAAGCGGAGAAAGAAGAAGCCGAACAAGCGGCAAGGATGGCAGCAGCACGGCGTGCCGAAAGGGAACAAGAGGCGGACGCAAGCCACCATTTGGATGTCGAATTACTGAAGCGCCCACTTCGTGGTCTGGCTGAAGAATATCGGCGTCGATTCCCATCTGCCTCAAATCCACCAGCCACAGCTCCTGGGGACAACATGACCCTCGACGACATTGAAGTCAAGAGTGGGAGGACTGTCAGGGATGAAAGAAGCAAGGGGAAGAACAAAGGGAAGCACAAGACCAAAATGCGCGCCAAGCCCCAACAGTCCGAGGAGGAGTACTACACGACGTGTGAAGATCGAACTTCTCCGACTTCCGGGGTTGAGCCGAGGTCATCTTGGGCGCCATTGCGGCAGGAGGGCAACCCAAAAGCGATTCGAGCTCAGATGGGAGTTCGTCGGACTCCACGGGTGGAAGACCGGGAAGATCCCCCCAAAGAAGATCGCGAAGCCACTCCAACGAGTCCGATGACAGCGTGCGTATCCGAGTGCTTCCCGGACACCCACGCGCAGGGCGACTATATTGAGATCAATTACACAATCGAGAGTCCCAAGACTTCATCGACCGATTGTCAGCCATTGATTGGCTCAAGTGAAGAGTGGAAGAACTGGAGAAGGTCACCAAGCAGCTCAGGAAGGAAGCAGCCATCGCCAAGCAAGAGGTGGTCCGACTCACTGGTGTGGTTGCTGACGCCCAAAGAACCGCTACACAAGCAGTGGAAGAATGGAAGTGCCACGCGCAAGTCGCCACCTCGCTGCAAGATCGCCTCGATGCGCTCACCTCCAACAGGCTAGAGGAGCATGGCGTAGTGCGTGAAGCCCGCCCACGAACACCACCACGCCGCGCAGACGTTGAGCCCGCAGCGCCGTCAAGGGGTCCGTACCGACAGCGGGAGAGATGGAATTATCCATCCCGAACGCTCCCCGATGACCAAGAGTCCGGGATCTCCCAGTCCATTGCCGCACCCTCGGCAAGGTCTGGAAGAGTGTTGAGTACACCTCCAAGAGCGCCACCTCCGAGAGGATACCAAGCTGTGCCGCCGGCCGCTAATCAATGGGTTCGCTTCCAAGGAGAGTGGTAGCAAGAGAGACTGCCGAGGGTACAAGAACCCCAAAGAAATCCACGGTCGGTGAACTGTTATGAAGGGCTGCAGCGGTATGGACCGGAAGAAGAAGAGGATGACATCGACGTTAGCGACCGCAGAAGGATAAGCTTGGAGGACATGTTGGACCAAGAGTTCAAAGGTCTTCCGCCTCCTTACACCGAGCTCAAAGACGAGCGCAACATCGCCCTCGACATGGACATTCATGCGGTGGGAACCCAAGCCGCGTATGGAAGAGACCGTGAACGATACGGCCCTCGACGCGATTGGGAGCCCCGAGGTCGAGTGCCAATATTGGCAAGCAGCCGACGGGAAACCGCTGAATTAGAAGACACCCGTGTTTTGGTTCCTCCTCATTACAGCGGTGATCCGCTCGCACTCGACCACTTCTTCTGGGCATTTGATATTTATGGCTTGCGGCTATGTGTTGGGATGGCGAGGTCAGACCGAGAGGAATATCTTTTCAATCAGTTTTGTTATCGCCTCCCAAAAGCCTTGCAGACTTTCTACTTGCAAGATTTGGCCAAGGGAAAGATCAAGGGCTACAAGCAAGCCAAGAAGTGGCTCGAGCAGGAAGAAAGAGTCGACGCTCCGGAACAAACGTCCAAGCTATGAAAGGCTATCACTCTCGTACACAACGGGAATGATATCTTCCTATACGACTGGCGGGATTTCCAGCGAGAATACTACTGCGAGCGCTCAAAGGTAGAAGACTGGAGTGAAACCAATGAATGTCGTCGTATCATGAACCTCTTTCCTTCCTCGTGGCGGAAAAGAATTGTGAAGGAAGCACACAAGCGGACGAAGAATTTGTATTCTGCGAAAATGATGGTACCAAGTACGACTCACCGGAAGATCAAGGAGTGGGTCCAGAAGAGGGTAACCGCCAATGCAGTGCTCCAAGGCTTGCAGAAGGCACTCCTCGTGACGGTTGACACCGAAAGTGAGTGGAACCTCGTTCAGCGCTTGGACGAATTTTCGGTCCACGGCCACACTCTCAACCTGCAACAGGTTCCTCGCCGCATGACGACCGACGAAGTATTTAAATTCGTTGGGGAAGAAGTGCGCAAAGAATACAAGCCGCATCATCAAGGACGCGCCGTGGCATCGGCAGGACGTCTAGTGGCGCACGTCGAAGGATTTGGCTACGGTGATGAGAGGCCGACTGATTCCGAAGGGCCTGCTTCGGGTTCCGTCTCTGCCGCTGGTGCCAAGGACTCCTACACTAACGAGGAGGCAGCGGTTTATGCGTTTGTTGCCCACAACCTCTCCAACCAAGGGAGAGATCGCAGCAAATGGCAACCTGTCAACCGCAAGCAGCGGATGGAACCCCGACGTATAGGGTCGCCACCCCTTACCTTCAAGGAGTACATCACGAAGTACCCCAAGGGGTGTTTTGTGTGTTATGGGCGCAACCAAGCGCATGACCATGACCACAAGATGTGCAAACGGTACGCTGAAGACAAAGCCGCCTTTGCACGAGCGAACCCGGACCGCAAGCTCAAGAGCGAGCCTCAGCGTCCCCAAGTGATCCGTGAAGTTCAAGCCGAACTCAAAAAACTGGTGGGTCTCAAGGACTTGCTCAAGAAGATGCTGACATCGGAGAAGAGTCCGAAAGAGAGCATGCCTCAAGCGTCGTCGCCCTCAACAGCCGCTCATTAGCAGGGCCCCTGCAGCCAAGGGCCCCAGCTGGCAACCCGGCCGCAGGCAAACCCGGCTGGAAGGTCGAAAGGATGGTTGAGGAGGCACCCTCCTCGGAAAACTGTCTCGTCTCGTTCACCGTCACCAAGTCCTCAAGAGCACGATGAGGAAGAATTACCCCCTCTTCAATCCGGAAGTGAAAGCGAAGGTGAAGAAGAAGAAAAGACCTGCAGCAGAGTCACCCATGAGCGGGGAGCTGCAGACGGGCTGCCATCCGTAACCTACACCCTATACAAGCACCTCATCGAACTGCTCGAGGCACCCGAGAAGCTAGAGCTATTAGCTGTCCGCTTGGTTGGCGGCGAGCAACAGCTCAACTTGCGAGTCCGGGTAACCTGCCAAGTGGTTGAAGGGTTGGTGAGTGTGCTGGTGGACTCGGGAGCCCAAGTCAGTCTCCTGAAGACTGGGACTTTCCATGCCTCTTCTATCAAGACGAGCCCTAACCCCGTTCGCTTGAAGGTCGCCAATGGACAGTACATGGGTGGAGGCAGGACTGAAGTCCACCTTGAGATTGAATTCCTGAACCATGAAGCACTGTCACGACCGGACGAGGGCAAGCGTGTTACCTTGGGTGGTACCTCTTACGAAGCGGACATGGACTACCATGTTATCAGTACCTATGACTTTATGGCGGCCACGGATTCAGGTGTACAACCGGCCCAACGTTTCATGACCCTCTACAAAGACGACCGTTTGTCCTCGTTGTCCGCCCACCTTGCATTTGAAGAGAGCCGTTGGGCACATGCGGAACGCGAGCAGGTTTGCCGCGCCGTACGGGCAGTCAAGCCATGCCAAAGGCCCCTTCAACGAATATGGTTTTACTCCCGAAGCCTTCCAAGAGGCGGTTGCCGGACTGGAAGCAAGCGAGACATCAGTGGATGCCTTCAGCTCTGCATACTCCGAAAGTCTTCTATTATGCAAGACATATTGGCACAACAAGGACTCCGCATGGTCCAACCGATAGGATGAGCATTTTTGAGGATTGCTATGGATTCACTGCAACCCAGGATGTGTGCCCCGCGCCACTGCAAAAAATCTGTCCAACCGAGCCAAGGCCCTGCTTATGCTAACCGAGAAAGTGTGAGAAGACGACCGAATGGTGAGGCTCCAAGATGATTTGGAACGCATGACCCTAAACTCTTATGATTTCCCGGCGGGACAGAGCATCTATCAGGATGCTACGGGCCAAAAATTAGGCAAACCTCCCAGCCGAACCACGGTGGTGTATGTGGACGGCTCACTCTTGGATGAATAGGAAACCGATATCGGAATGGTTGCGCGAGTAGTTGCTGAGCCCATGCGCTACATGTTGGAAGCACCATCCCAAGAAGCCGACCAATACGCAGAAGGGCGTGATGACCTAACCGCCGACGAGCTTGACGCTGTGGTGGGATACATGCACAACCCTATGCACGACATCATGTCTGCAAAAGGGAGAAAGGATGAGACCAAATGGACGGAAGATGACTCAATTGCCTCGGGCGCCTTTGATGGCAATGCATTTGTCCGTAGAGTGCCGGACCATTGGGCTGACCAAAATGAGCCGCGAGGAGGAAACCCCCCCACGTATGGAGATATTTACCGGACGAAATGTGGAATCCATCGCCCCTCCGGAGCCTCTAAGGACCCTTGCGCCTTGGACCCAGAACAAGACTAAGTCCACCTGTCCCAAGATACCCATGTGAGGTCCATGGTGCAAGTGCCGACCAAGGCCAAAGCTTTTGCTGACTCCGACGCTCGTGTCCAAGCGCTAAGGGAAAACATCAAGGGAGATTATGCGAAGAATTTCTTGAGTGGAAAGCCCACCAAAGATCCTCCAATTTGTGGCGCCTATGGCGACGCAAAAATCCGCCTCCGACATCCACACAAGTAATTCCGGCAACGTGAGTTCGCTTTGAAGGCAGACCGGCTTGAAGCCATGAAAGCCAAGCTGAAAGAATTCATGGAGCGTGGGTGGTTGGAACCATGCACCAGCGAGTGGGCCTCCCCCGCTCTTGTTGTTCTGAAGAAGGTGGCTGCAGAATGGCGGCTGGTCGTTGATTACCGAGGGCTCAACGAGCAAACGGAGTTCGACTCCTACACCCTGCCCCTCATCGAGGATATGTTGCAGAGGCAACATGGGCGACGGCTCTTCACGGTGATTGACCTGAAACACGGTTACCACCAAATGCCGTTGGCGCCGGAGTCTCGTGCATGCACTGCCATGTCTACTGCACCGGGTCCTCTTTAATGGAAGGTAATGCCCATGGGATGTAAAAACGGCAATGCGTCTTTCCAAAGAATGATGGAAGACATCCCCAAGCCCGTTGCCAGCTGCGCCGATCCTTTCGTCGATGATATCATCGTTGAATCGGGCACGGAGGGTATGACCGATCAGGAAGTGCTTGCGGCCCATGAAGCTGACTCGAGGAGAGTCTTGGACCTCCTGGTCTCTTTGCATCTCACCGGAAGTGCCAACAAAGCCACCATCGAAGTCAACGAAGTGAAATTTGCTGGACACGTGGTTGGCATGGGGCAAAGCAAGCGGATTCCCGGCAAGATTGCTGCGGTGGAAAATTGGTAGCGCCCCAAGACAGTCTCGGAGATGCACGCCTTCCTCGGATTCTGCAATTACTATTCGGCTTATAGCCGTATGTATGCAGAAATGGCCGCCCCGATGACAGCCTTGCTGAAAGGCAACCGAGATGAAACCAAGAAGGGCAGCAAGAAGCCCATCATATGGGACGATGAAGCAAATGATGCCTTTGAGGCCATGAAGCGCGCTTTGCTTGATAAGCTGAAGCTCTGGCTCATCAACTTCAACAAAGGGTTTGTGCTCCGTACGGACGCTTCGGACCATGCGGTCAGAGTGGTGCTCAAGCAAGTGGAGGATGATGGAACCCACGTGCCAGTCGCCCTCTCGAGCCGAGTCCTTGCTCCTCGCCAGCTCCGGACCTGGACACCCAGAGAAAAGGAGACATACGCCATTATTTGCGCTCTACGTAAGTGGGCAGGACACATCGGACTGCAGCCGGTAGTTGTCTGCACGGACCACCAGAGCTTGCAATCTTGGCACAAGGAGCATGTCGATACTCCCTCCGGCCCGGCGTCTCGACATGCCCGATGGCATGAGACTTTGGCCAAGTTCGACCTATCCGTTGTGTATGTCCCGGGGAAGGACAACACCGTGGCGGACTGCATGAGCCGATGGGCGTATCCGCCAAGCAAGGTTTGAAGTTTCAGGTTTGATTTTGCGGGTACTAGACGCATTTCGGCCCCCGGGGGCCACCTGGTCGGGCCAGGTGATATCCTCCCAACCGGGTCCTAGTGGGGGGCCCTCCAAGACGCACCTCCTGCCTGGTGGCGGAGTCCCCCGGGTTCACAGGGCTCGGAGCCCCGTCCCTCCCCGGCTTCCCCGTTTCGCCACTCCGCGGTCAGTGCATCAATTCGCAGCCGTGGCTGCAGGCGCTCACCCACCGCGTCGCCCGCCTAATGCGTGGTCGCCCAGGGTGCCGGCGCCGCCGGGCCCGTGCTACTGGCTTGTCGCCAGTGGGACCCCCTTGGGCTGGCCCGGAGGCTGCCTAGCCTAGGGGTTGGGGCGTGGCGCAGTTCGCCACTACTGCCTTGGCAAGTGCAGTGCCCCGTCCGTGTGTGCGCAGCGCTCGCGGCCGCTTTGGGGGGCTCGGGCCGGTACCTGGTGTTGTGTCTCTCCCGTCTCCCCCTTCCCGCCCTGTGTGTCCCGCGCTGCGTGTGGCGGGCTGTCGCGTTCCGGTATCCCTTACCCTCGCTCGCTGGTACGCCATTCCACGCGGTCTGTGCGTTCCGCGAGCTCGGTCCGGTTGCCCTTCTGGTAGTCCCCGCGTGCCCTTTGCGTGTGTGTGCGCTCGCGCTCCCGCGGCGTCCGCTCCCCCCCTCTCCTGGGTTGCGTGGCGTGCGCACCTCGCGCGGTCCCGGGACTGGGCGCTGGTAGGGCCGTTCCACGTGGTCTGTGCCTCTCCGCGTGTCCTGCCCCGGTCCATTGCTCCGTCTGGCGTGCTTGGGGGGGGCGGTCAGGTCCCGGTTCCCCCCTACCTGGCTTGGGGCTGTGCGCCCCCTGTGAAGCAGGTCCGTGGCGTTTGTGTGCCGGGGGGCGGGTTGGGGGGGGGGGCGGCCCGTGCGCCGTGCCCGCCGTTAGTGCGGCCAGGGGGGGCCAGTAGGGCGGGGGGTCGCTCTGCCTCGTCCCGTCCCTCTGCCTTCGCGGGGCAGGCAACAAAGCGGGTGTCACTGGAGTCCTTCTGGTCTATGGGGGGCGTGGCCCCCATACTTCTCCGGTTCGTGCTCGCCCGCCTTCTCTGGGCGCGATCTGTGCGGCGTCCTGGCGCGTTGGCGCGGGCTCATTTGTTCCCCGCGGTTTCTGTGGGAGCCGGCGGCTGGGGCGGGGTGGCGGGCCGTGCTCCGGCTCCTCTCTCGGGCGGGGGGAGGGGGGACCATCCCCCCTGCCTCGGGGGGGTTGGGGGCCGGCGCCCCCGTGGCTTGCGGGCCGGTGGGGGGGGTGGGGGGGGGGGTCACGCCGCGGCCCCCCTGCTCTCCCTCTGGGGGGCGGCCCGCGGTTCCCTACCCTGGCCCCCCTCTTGTCGTCGGCGCACTCCCCCCCGGCATGCGCATTTGGTCGGGGTCGCGGGGCCGCCCCGGGGGGGGGGGGGGGATGAGGGGCGGCCCGTGGACCGCTCCCGGGGCCCCTTCAGACCTGAGCCCTGACCTGAGTGGGCAATGGTCATGGGGGGGGTCACGGGGGGCGTGGCCCCCATACTGTTCTGGTACGCCGCCGTGTTGCCCCCCAGGCTTGGTCCGGGCGCCGCTCCCGCGCGCTGGTGTGGGCTCGCCCGTCGGCCGCGACCCCCTCGGGAGCAGGCGGGTGGGGGCGCTGGGGCGCGCGGTGTGCAGGTCCATCCACATCCCCCTAAAGAAGGTCCCTACCAGGACCGGCCCCTGCTGTGCCCCTTCCGCCTGTAACCCCTGCCGATTTGCTCCTGATCAACGATTGCATTTATCAAAATCCAGGGTTCCAAATCCAAAAATAGAGAAAGTAAAATACAATCCTCCTTCAACCCTGAACAACAACCAGATCCCACAAACTCAACAATAATCTAATCCACACTGCGGGCTTCCGTTCAGCACATCAATGGTCTCACGATGGCGGGCATGTAGAAGAATTGCACCAAGGAGGAAAGCCCTGAAATTGGCATATGAACACAAAAAAAGCAAAGTTGGGGAAAGAGGTAAACATACACATTCACAGCCATAAACCCCTCATTCCCTGGACTCAAGACCTTCCCTTGACTCACCAACATATTGCCCTGAACCAGGTCAAATGAGATGGCTAAATGCCATGTGTCACAAGTCACTACACAAACCCCAAAAATGTGTTCACTCCCAAGCCTCTCAATCCTAGCCAAATAGGGGAGGTGGCGTTTCATGGCCTAGAGTGGCACTCAGGACCATGCCCTACCCTGACATAACCTTGGTTGGACTTGGAGTCGATTTGGCTTGGAGACCTGCCCCATGATGTTGACCTCACAACATGGCAAAATCAGGCAAATCACACAAATATGCCCAAAAGTCAATTATATGCTGAAAAATGCATACGGCAAATATCCAAATGCTCCATGCATATGTCAAACCGGAAAGTAATATACAAGGGTGATATGGACCAAAGGTCAATGCCCAAGAATATTCCATCATTGGCTCCGAAACCTCTCCGGTTATGTACATGGCATGCTTCCCAAGTCAGCTCATGAGTTTGAGACCTAATTTTGTGAGGCCTCGTGTGCCAAGCCAAAGTGACCACGTGATCTGGCATATGGTGAGGTGCAACACCGAAGCATATGCCAACACTTTAGCAACATACCATAGTTCACGAATCTCTAGGCACTTTACTGTTAGCCGACCAGTTGAGCACATAAAACACAAAGATAAGCATAAAATGAGGTCAAAAGCATGCAAATATGTCCAAATACAAAGTTGTCATGATAATATATCTCTATGCTCACCCATGATATCCGCGTATGGTTCAATATACAAATGATTCAAACCATTTGCGAACAATTCCCCCACTTGGATCCCCAATCCGGCGCATGGAGATACCTTCGCCACTCATATCAACATGCCCCATGAAAATTGGAGTGCACTCATGGATCTCTTTGCCAAACATACCATGAGCAATACATACGCGGTAGACTTGGTCTAGCGCTTTGAATTCCACAATTGGGACATGGACAGGACCCTTGTCACGTGTGGCTCCCCATCTCTTCGGCCACACGAAGATATATAACATGGGCGTGAGCATATCAAACATATACCATGCATATAACACATACCCTCAATAGTGGCTCCCACCATGGTATGCCATGCCCCTCCATGGACATAACTTCACGTTAAAAATACGTGGGAACCCAATGAAAGTATCTATGCAACCCCAACACTCATGCGGCACACTGGAGAGTCGCATTAGAATATTCGGTTGCACGGTCCAAGAGTTATATATCACTTTATACCCTCTTGACCCTTATCCCTTGCTCTACTGGGCATGTGTACACACCAAAGGCGTTTGATGCTTCCTCAATTAAGTTGAGACTAAGGCGCTTGCAACCCAACCTTTCTTCTTCTCTTTGTTCACACTCGCGCGTAGATATGACTCTTCAAAGTGGTCCCACGATTCACTTTTGTTTCCCTTATATCTCCAAGTCAAATGGGTGGCAAGTATAAGAGAAATTTGATTCAGGCATAGGGAAAAGAGTATGACCACTCGAAGAAGACCTAATCAGGTGCGGCGATGTCGAAAACAAAAATCCGATTTCGACATCGCGAAAAATTCAGATTAAAATTTCGAGTGCATATTTAGAAAATTGCCGAAGCAACGAACCCTTTACTGATGAAATCTGACCCTTCATCGGGGTTTCCGCCAAAATATCTTGAAATAACAGTTAACCAATCGGTTAACGCAAAATCGCGAGCCAACTGACAGTCGCCGATACATTGACCATCAGAACGAAAGGCTGAAAAATTACGGAAACATTATGATAATAAAACCCTGTTGATTCCTGATATTCTGATATATAAATCTCCGCTGGCGGCGCCTCGGTACTGAATGTGGCCGCTCATAGCCGGAATGGCCAAACCTATCACACTATCACATCGGGTTGGTTCAGGTGGATGGGAGAGTATGATATCAGCCAATGGCGGCTTGCCGGCACATAGATACACACCCCAAGTGACCCCAAGATGGCCACGGGGGTCCGAACCGGCTTCACCCCCCTTCTCAGAGCGTTGTTACCGCTCGGAAGTCATTGAAGAGAGGACGGGAGGACCCCAATGGGCTCCAACCCCCCCCCCATCTCCCAAGGACACATGGAGGCCCCACACACGTCGTAGGCGTCCCCCATGCCCCAAGGGAGGGGTGAGGACACTGATAATCGGTGCTCTACGCCATATCCGGTCTCCTCTTGACCTACAACATGGACCAAGGGGATCAAAGATAGAAAAACGTCGTCGGTCGACCTAAATAAGTATACCACAATGAAATATATATGTGGAGATCGAGTGAAGGGGGTATATGGCCAATCAAGGCCGAAAAATCCCCAGATGAACGCCCTCACCCGTCTCCTTAATCACAGAAACAAACAAAATGCCAAGGGGTATCCATTACGGTGCTACAGCAGCCACCAAATGGACCAACACGTCCTTGACATCCAGAGAAATGTTCTTTTTCTTCAGGTAGTCCATCCAGACCGTGGTGTACCTCGGCACAAAACTGCTTGGAGGTTCCCACGAATCCCTGGATGCGGCGAATCCCTTCCAACGGACTTTATAAAGCCTTCCCCCAGGCGTCCCCGGGTCCGGCTTGTCCGCCAGGATCTTCTCAGCGGTGAAGTCGTCGTCCTCACCCTCGTCGTCCGAGTCCACATCGCCGGCCGTGAACTCGAAGGTGACGGGACGTCCGCTGGGGTCTGGTGCTCGGGGACGAAGCTGGGTATGGTCGCGGTCCAGGATCTTGTTGTCCCCCACACGAACCGGATACACATCCTGCCCGACCTTCCGCACGATTACCCCCGGCACATACCAAGATGCCTGCCGATGCCTGGACAGGACATCCTTGTGGTGCCGCTCCACCCACACGGTGTCTTGGAGAGCATACTTCTGGACCTTTCCCTGCTTGAAGTACTTGGCCCTCTTGTCATGCTCGTCCTGAAGTGCCTTGCACACCTTGGCCGCCGTGTCGTCCGCCTCAGCCATCATAGCGTTCGCATCCCGGGCCACCTTGCCATGGTTCAACCACGGGAGAGTGCGTGACACTCAATCCCGTAGGAGCAGGATGCGATGGGGCGACAGTCCAGTGGGTCCCGGAAGGTCGTGATACGCTTGGAGCACTCTCCACAGCGAGTTATACCAGTTCCGGCCCGGTCCGTCAATGTGCAGCTCGCGGAACTTCTCGAACATCTGCCGCCCGGCCACCTCAGCACGGCCATTCGACCGGCTGTGGTACGCCACGGTCTTGGCGTGCCGAATCCCCATGTGCTTGCACATCGTCTTGAACCACGTCCCCACGAATTGACTGCCCCGATCGCTGCAGATGACAGCTGGGACATCAAAAATTGTCAGCGAATGCCTGATCATGGCATTAGCGACGGTCTTGGCCTGCAGCCCCACTGCATGCTTGCCCTTCTTGTCCTTCTTCTTGGACGTTTTGCCAGGGACCGCCACGATATACCCACTGTGCCTATCCACCGCCAGGATGACACAGTCGTAGGTCTCTCCTTCCACGGTGACCTCAGGCATGGCGAATACATCCATGGCCACGGACCGCATAGGGGCCTCCGGTATAGCCGTATACACCGGGTTGCCCGCTGTGGAGTGGTTGGGGCTCTTCGTGGCCCGACAGACGGCACAGTCGCTGCAGTACCTATCCAGGATGGCGTAGTACCCCGGAGGGAATTTGAAACGCCACTCCAGGTCCTGCTGCATCTTGTCCCGACCAGGCTGCATGAGCTGGGCGTTGTGCCAATGGTCAATGAGCTCCTCAACTCGGTTCTCGGGCACCAGCAGCTTGTCCTTGAGGAACAACTTGTGCCCATCCTCGGTCAAGCCCTCAGGCCACTCGTCGTCCGACGGGGCGCTCACGGCATTCCAGTACTTGCTCCAGTGCTCGGATGCCGCGTAGTCATCTGACCAGTCCTCTGTGAGCACCGACCTGACTAGCTCTACAGGGGCCACCATCCATTGCTCGAGGGTTTCCTCTCGAATAGCTTGGACGCGGGCACCCCGGAACTTGGCCAGGTCCGTACGGTTTGCCATCACCACAAAGCACTTGACCCCCTCTTGCTCCATGGCCTTCTCCATCTCGATGATGCGCTTGGCCTCCTCGGTTTCCTCGGCGTCCCCATGGCCGGATATGTCCATCCAAGCCTTGCCCGCGGGGTAGGCCCAGCGACTGAGGCAATCTGCCACAGTGTTGTCCTTCCCCGGGACGTATACGACGCTGAGGTCGAACTTGGCGAACGTCTCATGCCATCAGGCCCTCCTTGCCGCCGGTCCCGAGGGGGTGTCGACGTGCTCCTTGTGCCAGCTCTGCAAGGACTGATGGTCTGTACAAACCACCACCGGTTGCAATCCGATGTGGCCAGACCACTTCCTGAACGCACAGACAATGGCATACGTCTCCTTCTCCCTCGCGGTCCATGTTCGACGTTGGCCCTCGGCCAGGATCCGACTCCAGAACGCCACGGGTACTTGCGACCCGTCGTCCCGGATCTGCTCGAGGACTGCCCCTACAGCATAGTCTGAGGGGTCCGTCCGTAGCACGAATCCCTTGTCCGGGTCCACCAGGAATAGCCCCAACTGCCCCAGGAGTCGCTCCTTCAGGCGGTTGAACGTATCTTCAGTCTCAGGGGTCCAGGCAAGCTTCTTCTTGCTCCCCTTCCGGCCATCGAACTTCCCCACCTGCAGCATCCTGTGCAGCGGCCCCGAGAGTTCTGCATACATCCGGACATAGCCCGAATAGTAATTGCAGAACCCCATGAAGGACCGGAGTTCGCTGATGGTCTGGGGCTTCTCCCAGTGGTGCAGGGACGCCAGCTTCCCAGGCATGGGACGGCGTTGCCCGTGACCAACCACGTGACCCGCGAACTCCACTTCCTTCACGAAGAGTGAGGCTTTGGTGGGCTTGCACACCATGTTGTGCTTGTCCAACTCGCTGAGCACTCGGCGCGGATCCTTCTCATGCGCGTTGATGAGCTCGTCCTCAGTCATGTTCTCCGTGCCGGACCCGATGATGATGTCATCCACGAAGGGATCGGCACAGTCCCGGACAGGACCGAGTAGGTCCTCCATCATGCCTGGAAAGCTGCGTTGCCATTGTTGGCGCCCATAGGCACCACTTTCCACTGCATTAGCCCCAGCGGCGTCGACATCGCCGTGCAGGGCCTGGAGTCCGGGTGTAGCGGCATCTGGTGATAACCGTGTTTCAGGTCTAACACCGTGAAAATCCGCTTTTTCTGTTGTTTTTGGAGGATGGAGTCGATCAGGGGAAGCGAGTACGAGTCGTGCTCGGTCTGCTCGTTCAAACCTCTGTAATCAACCACCAACCTCCACTCGCCCTTCTCCTTCTTGGGCACGATGAAGGCTGGGCTGGCCCACTCACTGTCGGAGGGTTCGATCCATCCCCGCTCAATGAACTCGGCAAGCAGCTTCTTCATTGCCTCGGCAGGATAGCCCTGAAGTTGGTACTCCCGATGACGATAGATCTTGGGGTTCGGCTTCAGCTTGATCCTCGCTGTGCCAAACCTCCCACGATCTGGAGGGTTCTTGTTGGCGACGCCACTGAATAGCCGCGGATAGGCGTTGATCAGCCTCTCCTTCAGCTCGGCGACCTTCGGGTTCTCCTGAGCCTCTTCAGCCGCTTGCTTCGGTATCGATACAACCGACCGCACTGCGGTATAGGCCTCTTCTGGGTCCGATTCCGACTTCTCCTCGTCCGATATGCCGTCTTCATCGTCGTGGTTCGCGATTCACACCGATAATCTTCGAAAATTTGCGGCCTTGGGCTGGTGCTCGTCGCTACCGGTTCCCACTCTTGGAAAACCCCACGTTGGTGGGTCCGACCCAACCGGACCATCGTATTGGTCCGCGATGTGATCCATGACCCTCGCCACGAACTCATCCTTCTCGTACCTGCCGGTGACCAACATCTTGTCATCCCACCAATGCGGAGATGTGACCATGGCACGCCTCTTCTTGACTGCCACACGGTCGTGCATCCCCATCCGCATGTAGTTGACGAAGTCGTCGATCTCGGCCTGGGACAGGACGTCAATGCCATCAATCGGCTGATCCGTCCTCTCCTTGGGCTCAAACATGACCTTCATGGGCACCGCCTCCACCCTACGGATGAATGCTTCATCACCCGTGGGCTGGGCTTGCGCCCCATCCACCAGGAAAGCCTTGGTACCCCACGCTTGACCCGGGGAGGGCATTGATACACCCTTGGCGTCGATGAACAACTCCTCCTCTGGCCCGAATGACATCTCCTTCAGGGTGATGGAGTCCAGCGTCGACTTGAGACCCTCCAGCGGACATGGGATGGATCCTATGCCGGTTATGACCAGGATCTCATTCGCCCTATCCGCGATGATCTTCTCCACCGTACGTCTGGTATTGTCCAGGGAGCCATGCCAATACATGGGTCCCCACTCCTTCAAACCCCAATGCCTGTGCCAGGCTGAGTCTCCTCGATGCCAATGCCTCCTACACTTCCGCAAAAGTGGGGCATCCCGGGAAGCGAAGACGTCCGTCTCGGGCGCTTCGGCTCCCAGCGTCTGGATCATCCTGTCATACACCTGCGGCGCCATTCCATACCCCGTGAGCTGAACTCCGCGGTCTCCTCTGGACTTGGCACCCACAGCTTGCACCGCTCGGACGATCCGATCCTCTTCCTCAGCACTCCATTGGGATGATCCGCATGCATAGTCCGTGGACAGCCATGTGAGGCATTCATCATCCTCCCGGACCAGCGTTGCACGATGGGGAAGGGCTCCAATGGCGTTTGCCACCATGAAGTCATACCCCATGATCATATCCCAATCGGTAATGTCGGCCACATAGAAGTTCCCGGATAGAGTGCTTCTCTTCGCCTGATCAGGGCGGTTCAAGCGCTCATGTTCCGAGAATTCCATACTGATAGTGGCCTCATGGGTGCCACCGACCATAATCTCTCCGTTCGCGACCTTCAGGCGGACCGGTCTCCGGCTGGGCTGCAGAAATTCCTCCTTGAACAACCCTCTCCGGACCAGGCTCACCTGGGCACCCGTATCCACCAACACATCCACCACCTTCTCCTCTCGTCCGCACCGTACTCGCACTTTCAAGTGCAACTGCCGCTCGTCGCCATGAGGTGTATGGACGACTCTCACGGCATGCAACTCTAGCACGTCCGGGTGCATCAGGACTTCAAGGGTATGGTCACGGATGGTGTAGATCTTGGGTTGGTCCTGCCCGTCCACGGTGCTCTCCGTGGTCGCTCCTTCCTTCTTGCCATGTCCCGTACCCACATGTACTTCCCTTGGCAGGGCGCTCAAGGGGTTGGGAGTGGCGAAACTCAGTGGTTTTGGCTCGTCTGGAGCCTTCTTTGGCACCCGCTGTGCCTTCGCTTTCTCTGGGATTCCACTGATTTTCGGAGGAGAGACCTCCGAGGTTCCACTCCCGTGGGGGCTCCTCTAGACTTGGCTTCCCGCAGCCCCTTCCGGCTGCGATCCGCTAGGACTTTGTCCACCACGCTGCTGGGCTTTGAGTTCCTCCAACGTCCTCAACATGTCCTCAGCAACCTCCTCGATCGACCTCATCCGTCGGTCCTGGCCAGGTCAACCACCATAGCCTCTTCCTCCGCCTTTTCCTTGGCCTTTGCCTTGGCCTTTTCCCCCATCTCCGCCCTTCGCCTTCCAATCAGAAATGCGCTGCTCCTTGGGCTTCCTCTCGGGGTGGGCGGCGAAGTAGGCCTTCTTGTCCGCCTCATACACCTTGCACTGATGGTGGTCGTGTGCATGGTTGTTTCCCTTGCCGTCACAGACCCAGCACCCATAGTGCTGAGACCCGTACTCCCGGAACGAGAGCAGTGGGTTCCCGATCCTCCTTGGCTCTTTGCCCCTGGGTCCCACTTGGCTCCATCTGGACCGATCCTGCCCATGGTTCTTCACGTTGTGCGCCACAAACGCGAAGAAGTGGGCCTCCTCGTGATCCTCCCGGGCCCAGTGGTCTTGGCCACTTCCACTACCATCCTCCGCGGAGTTGGCCGTGTCCTCCTGGATCTCTCGATGATGGCGGTCTTCTCGGTGGCCTCGTTGTCCATGACCATGTCGATCCTGCACGTGGGCCTCGTTCTTCGCATTGAGCTTCAACTCCACCGTGATGTACTTCACGATCTCGTCCAGGCTCATGCGGGCGAAGATGACCTGCATCCCCAGTGGCTCCCCGCGCCTCCACTCCACGTTGTTGAGGCGCAGCAACCTTTGCCCCATGGAGTCTCCAAATACCTCCACGTACACGGCGTTCTTCAGTCCCAACATCCGGTTGGGCTCGCCCAGGTTCCTCCTGAAGAACTCCATGATACCCGCATGGGTATCCTCTGCCGCTATGATCCTCACTGCCACCCGCTTCTTGGCCCGCTTCTTCTCCTCGTCCTCCACTCGCCTCTTCCATTGGCCGGGGAGGACGTCCTTCAGGAGGTGGCGGATCTCGCTGGCCTCGTTCCAGTCCTCCACCAGCTTGAGGCATCTGCGGTACTTCCGCAGATACCGGTTCCACTCCCGGACCCTCAACTCACCGCGGTCCAGCGGCAGCGGGATGGACCACAAGTCCTCCAGCTTCTGATTCGGAGCGTCCAGCCGCTCCTTATCCTCCAACCACTGGAGGCAGGCCTGCTCCGTCCTGATCAGTCCTTCCCGGATCTGATCCCGCAGCTCCTCCTTCAGGTCCTGCGCCAGCCGGTGTGGGAATGTCCGGCATACCCACTTATCTCGCGGCGCTCCCCGCATCTCGCCTACGACCTCCTCGGCAAAGTCCTCCCAATCTAGGATGAAGTCATCCAGGTTGGAGGGGTTGCCATCGTAGTAGGGGATTTTGATTGCCCTGAGGTCGTCAATCCTGATGGCGTCTCCGACGTCACCGGCCACCACTCCACCGAGACGGATACCACCTGTGGCCGGGGGGTGTGAGTACACTCCCCGTACATCCCTCTCCTCCATGGAGTGCGGTCCAGTTGGGCCTGAACCCATGGGGTTTGGAATGCGGGAAGGACTTGCTCCATCGGCCGTCCATATCCCCGTACAGGTTTCCGCTTGGATGGCCTCGACCATGTCCGTCGGCGCTTCCCATGGTTCGCCCCTGCATGGTCTGGTTCTGGATCTGGATCTCCTCTTCCGCAAAGACTACCATGTTCGTCGTGATCGGTAGATCCTGGGTGGCATGGGACATCTGTACCGTCAGGCTCCTCGGGTCCGTGGTTACGTGCCCTTCCCGCATGGACCCAGCCGGTGCCGTGTGTTCCCCGAGCATTGTGGATTCGCTGAACATGGGAACAAACGGCAGCGCACCCGGGTCAACACGCGGAGGCGCGTAGGGTGCCTCTGCAGGGCCGCCCATGGGTTTATCCATGGCGCTCCTGAGGCTCTTAACCCGCTCCACCAGCTCTGCCGCGGCCGGCTTTGCCGGGAGCTCCGGGCCCGAGGCGAGGGGGTGTACCTCCTCTAGCCTTTTCAGGCGTCCCGACATGTCCTCCACCAGGTGGAGGAGGCTGTCCACCACTCGCTGCTGCTTCTCCAGGGCCAGCTCCAGATTCTCCCGGTACCGGTCCCGTTCCGCTCGCAGCTCCTCCATGTCTTTCTCTGCGGCCGACTGGTCGTCCAGGATCCCCGTGACGTCCTCCTCTAGACCGTCCTTGGCGTTGTCCAGGCGGTCAAGGCAATGCACGATGGCGTCCATCCCCATCTTCGGGTACTTGCCCATGAGGAAGGACACGTGCTCGCAGTGGCACGCAGCGTGCTTTCCGCCGGATTCAGCGCATCCCGCGGTTCCCGGCACCTCAGACTCCTCGCCCATGGGCGTATCGCCTATGGCGTCCGTCTCTGGTCCCGTGTGCCGGGGCACAGGTGCCGTCCGGGCCCTGGCTGGCCTCTCCAAGTCCTCGGCGTCGTGCTCCAGGCTGGGTTCTGGGGCCGTGTTCGCCCTTGTGGGCGGTCTGGCTGTCTCCTCCGACTCCGAAGGTGGCTCATAGTCTGTCCAATAGCCCTCGGAGTGCCCCTCGGATTCCCACAGCCTGACCGGGCTAGGGTCCGTATCCATAGCCCCGGCTTCCCTTGCCGCGGACTTGGGTGACCCGCGCTTCCAGTAGCGCCGGGCCCGTCCTCCACTGCTGCCTGAATGGCAGGCCTCATCAGAGTCCTCCGCGGCGGAGCGGAGGTTGCATGCCTTTCGGCAGCGATGCTCACACATGGAGACGAGGTCCTCCATGTCACGTCCTCCTCTTCCCGAATGTCGTACTTCTCTTCGGGCTTCAACTTCCGGAGTTTGCCATGCTCTTGAACATTTCGGTTCTTCTATGGGTCCAATCTCCGGCGTGGTCTCCACCGAGTCCACAATACGCACCCGGGGCGTACTTGGGCAGGGCTCATAAGGGCCCAAGTCCCCGGGTCGGCGGTAGGTAGGGGCAGCAGGTAAGTCTCTGCTACCATAAAGAAGGTCCCTACCCGGACCGGCCCCTGCTGTGCCCCTTCCGCCTGTAACCCCTGCCGATTTGCTCCTGATCAACGATTGCATTTATCAAAATCCAGGGTTCCAAATCCAAAAATAGAGAAAGTAAAATACAATCCTCCTTCAGCCCTGAACAGCAACCAGATCCCACAAATCCAACAATAATCAAATTCACACTGCGGGCTTCCGTTCAGCACATTGATGGTCTCACGATTGCGGGCATGTACAAGAATTGCACCAAGGAGGAAAGCCCTGAAATTGGCATATGAACATAAATAAAGCAAAGTTGGGGAAAGAGGTAAACATACACATTCACAGCCATAAACCCCTCATTCCCTGGACTCAAGACTTTCCCTTGACTCACCAACATATTGCCCTGAACCAGGTCAAATGAGATGGCTAAATGGCATGTGTCACAAGTCACTACACAAACCCCAAAAATGTGTTCACTCCCAAGCCTCTAAATCCTAGCCCAATGGGGGAGGTGGCGTTTCATGGCCTAGAGTGGCACTCAGGACCATGCCCTACCCTGACATAACCTTGGTTGGACTTGGAGTAGATTTGGCTTGGAGAACTGCCCCATGATGTTGACCTCACAACATGGCAAAATCAGGCAAATCACACAGATATGCCCAAAAGTCAATTATATGCTCAAAAATGCATACGGCAAATATCCAAATGCTCCATGCATATGTCAAACCAGAAAGTAGTATACAAGGGTGATATAGACCGAAAGTCCATGCCCAAGAATATCCCATCATTGGCTCCGAAACCTCTCCAGTTATGTACATGGCATGCTTCCCAAGTCAGCTCATGAGTTTGAGACCTAACTTTGTGAGGCCTCGTGTGCCAAGCCAAAGTGACCACGTGATCTGGCATATGGTGAGGTGCAACACCGAAGCATATGCCAACATATAAGCAACATACCATAGTTCACGAATCTCTAGGCACTTTACTGTTAGCCGACCAGTTGAGCACATAAAACACAAAAATAAGCATAAAATGAGGTCAAAAGCATGCAAATATGTCCAAATACAAAGTTGTCATGATAATATATCTCTATGCTCACCCATGATATCCGCGTATGGTTCAATATACAAATGATTGGAACCATTTGCGAACAATTCCCCCACTTGGATCCCCAATCGGGCGCATGGAGATACCTTCGCCACTCATATCAACATGCCCCATGAAAATGGGAGTGCACTCATGGATATCTTTGCCAAACATACCATGAGCAATACATACGCGGTAGACTTGGTCTAGCGCTTTGAATTCCACAATTGGGACATGGGCAAGGCCCTTGTCACGTGTGGCTTCCCATCTCCTCGGCCACACGAAGATATATAACATGGGCGTGAGCATATCAAACATATACCAGGCATATAACATATACCCTCAAAAGTGGCTCCCACCATGGTATGCCATGCCCCTCCATGGACATAACTTCACGTTAAAAATACGTGGGAACCCAATGAAAGTATCTATGCAACCCCAACACTCATGCGGTACACTCGAAAATCGCAATAAAATATTCGGTTGCACGGTCCAAGAGTTATACATCACTTTATACCCTCTTGACCCCTATCCCTTGCTATACCGGGCATGTGTACACACCAAAGCGTTTGATGCTCCCTAGATTAAGTTGAGACTAAGGCGCTTGCAACCCAACCTTATTTATTCTCTTTCCTCACACTCGCGCGTAGATATGACTCTTCAAAGTGGTCCCACGATTCACTTTTGTTTCCCTTATATCCCCCAGTCAAATGGGTGGCAAGTACAAGGGAAACTATATTCGGGCATAGGGAAAAGAGTATTACCACTCGAAGAAGACCAAATCAAGTGCGGCGATGTCGAAGTCGAAAATTCGATTTCGACATCGCGAAAAATTCAGATTATAATTTCGAGTGCATATTTAGAAAATTGCCGAAGCAACGAACCCTTTACTGATGAAATCTGACCCTTCATCGGGGTTTCCGCCAAAATATCTGGAAATAACAGTTAACCAATTGGTTAACGCCAAATCGGGAGCCAACTGACAGTCGCCGATACATTGACCATCAGAACGAAAGGCTGAAAAAATACGGAAACATTATGATAATAAAACCCTGTTGATTCCTGATATTCTGATATATAAATCTCCGCTGGCGGCGCCTCGGTACTGAATGTGGCCGCTCATAGCCGGAACGGCCAAACCTATCACACTATCACATCGGGTAAGTTCAGGTGGATGGGAGAGTATGATATCAGCCAATGGCGGCTTGCCGGCACATAGATACACACCCCAAGTGACCGCAAGATGGCCACGGGGGTCCAAACCGGCTTCACCCCCCCCCCCCCCGCGTCGCGGTCCCTTCTGGGGGAGGGGGAGCGCCCCCTCGGCTCCGGGGGGGCGGAGGGTCGCTGCTGTGGCCCTCAAGCTGGGGGGGGGGGAGCGGGGGGGGGGGGTGGGGGGGCTGCTCCCCCGCCCCCGCTGCCCCCGCCCCGTCGGGCGTCGGCCTGCCATTCGTTGTCTCCGCCGCGCCCCCCCCGGGGTATACTCTTGCCGTGGGGGTTGCCGGGCGGCCGTGGGCGTCGGGCGCGGCCCCGTCGGCCGCCTATGGGTCAGTGCGGCGGGGGGGGGAGGGAGGGGGGGGGAACCCCCTCGCCCTGGTTCGCGCCCCCGCCTTCTGCAGGCCGGCCTCTGAAGAGGCCGTTCCGTGTGCGCCGTCCTGGGCGCCGCCGGTCCGCCGTCGGTCGGCAGCGGGCAGGGCGGGAGCGTGCGGGAGGTTCACCAGGGGCGCTTGCCGCGGCCGCGGTGCCCCCTCACCCTGGGTGCAGCGGCCTCTTCAGGGAGGGTGCCGGGCCGCCGTCTCTTCGGTCTGCCTCCGTCCGCTCTTGGGCCTGAGGGGGAGGGGGGGGGGAGTGGGGGGGGCCCTCTGGACCCCTGGCGCCGGCCCCTGACAGCCGAGGGGGGGCGGCCTGGCGGTTCCGGCCCCGGGGGCCAGCCGTAGGCTGGGGGGTCGCACTCTTCCCCCGCCCCCCTCTACCTAGAGCCGGACCCTCGTGCAGGCCCTCGCTGGGGTCCCTTGTCCCCCCCGCCGTCGCCGCGCAGCGCTGGCCGGCCAGGGGCGGCCGTGAGGGTTAGCGGTCAGCGGTTAGCGGGCTGCGGGGCAGTAGGTTCCCCCCCGCGCTCGTTGTCTCCGCCCTCCCTCCCGCGGGAGTTGGCGTGTGCTCCTCCTTCACGCCGTATCGTGGGGGGGGCGTGGGTCGGGGGGGCCAGCCCCCCCCCCCACCTCTCTCGCATCCGCCGTCTGGGCCGTCACCTGCGCTGCCGCTTGTGTGGGGGCTGGGGCTGTGGCGGTGGCGGGTTGCGCCGGCGGTAGCGCCAGTGGGTGAGGGCGTTGCACAAGGCCCGGGGGAGCCAGTTGTTGGCGTCGGCATCCGTGATGCGGAGCACCGCCCCCCCTTCTAGGAAGGCCGGCCACGTCGGCCCCCTATGGGGCCACGCCGCCCAGATAACTGACCTGAGGACCCTCTCGTGGTCCTCTGGGGCTGCCCACCCCCCCGGGGGTACCTCCCGGTTTCCTCCGTCCCTCTGGAGGAGCAAGGCATCGAAAGGCCAGTTCCTCATACCCCTGGTGGTCCCCTGGTTGGCCCAGCTCAACCACCCGTACACCTCCCCCACCAGGGGGAGGGTCTCATCCCACAGAGGGTCCGGGACCGTGCTCCAGTCCCGGTCCCAGGGCCAGGCCCCCCCTGCCCCTCGCGCCGGCTCCCCCTGCGGCCCCTGTGCCTGCGGCGCCGGCGCCGCGCCCCGCCCCCCCCCGCCGAGGCCATCCGCGCCTGCTCCACTCTCGGCGCGGGGGGGGCTGGCTGGTGCTGGGGTCGTGGGGGTTGGGGGGGGATGAGTTCTCCGGAGTCGGGGTCAATGTTGTAGAGGTGGGCGTGGTGGGGGTGGTGGTGGTGGGTGTGGTGCGCCAGCATCTGTTGGATGCCGGGGGGGATGCACCTCACCAGCTGCACGTCCGGCTGCGGAGGCGCCCTGCCCCCCCCCCCCTCCCCCCCGGGCTCCCATGCCCCGTCCTGCCTGTCCCTGGGGGCCTGTGGCGCCCTTGTCCTTGCCCTTGGGCCCCATTCCGGCACCCACGCCTCTGTCCCCCTGCCCGTGTCGTTGGTCCCATCCCCTGCTACCCACGCCCTGGCCCGCACTGCCGGCGCCCGTGCCCGTCCTATGCCCGTGCCCCTGCCCTTGGCTGCGCCCGCGCGCGCCCACCGTCCCTTGCTCCGCTCAATGCACCTGGGCGCCCTGCCTGCGCCCCTGCGCGCCCTTCCTGCGCCCTGGTGCCTTCCGGCTCCCTGCCCTGTGTCGCGCCGTCCGCTGCCCGGGCTCTGTCCCCCTTCACTGCTGCTGGCCTCGGTGCCCCGTCGGTGTTTGCGCCCTTGCTCCTTGCCGCGTGTGCCCTGGCCTGCTCCCTGCGCGTGCCCCTGGGCACTTCCCCTGTCGCCTCCTGTCCCGCGCTCCGCGCTCCCGTGGCTAGCACGCAGCTCTGCCTGTGTGCCGTCCCCTCCTTCCTGGGTCACGCGCCGGGCGTCCCGCTGCCTTTGCAGCTGCGGCAGCATGACGCCCGGCGGCGACCGCTGGGGCGCCGGGGGGCAGACGTGCGCATCTGCCCCGGGGGGAAGGGCTTGGGGGGGAACCGCTTGTGGGGGCTGGTGTGGGTGTGGGTCGGGTTGGCGTGGGCGCCGTACTTTGTGCCCTCCCTGCCCACTGCTGCTGCCGCGGCGGCCGCCGGCGAGGCGCCGTGGCCCGTGCGGGGTCCGTCCCCCGCTTTCGTGGAGTGCTGGGCGCCGCGGCGTGGCCGGCTGAGGCGGTGGCGCGGCTCGCCGGGGCCGCGGTCGCAAACCCTCACGCACCCTCCCCGCTCCCCCCTGCGGCTGCAGCAGCCCTCGGCGATGCGCCCGGTTCCTGCGCTGGGGCTACCCCCCGTGCCGGCGGCGTGCCGGGGGCCTCGGTAGGGGCCGCGGCGTGGCTCGCTGGGGCTGCGGCCTCCGCTCCCCGCGCGTCTGGGGCCCCCTTCCGGGGCGGGGCGGCAGGGCTTGCTGTTTGGGCGGCGGGGGCTGTCACCTCGCCCGGCTCAGGCTCCTGGGTCGACGGCCCGGTGTCAGCGAAGGCCGCCCCGGGCTGTCCAGCCGGCAGCCCAACCAGCACCGCCGCCTCCGCCAGCCTCCGCTCCTCGCGCTCCGCGGGGGTCTCCCCCGCCCAGTCCGGGGAGACGGGGGAGCGGGAGCGCGACCGGCGGTGGTGGCGGTTGTCCCGCTCGGGGGAGCCATCGGAGTCTGACATCACTGTGATCCTGGTAGGCATGCGTGGTGGCAGGTGCGCCCTTCCCACTACCTCTCAGTGCATCAGTGTCGTGCCGTGGGCAGTGCTGTGCAGTGCTCTGCAGGGGGGAGGGGGGGAGGGGGTGGGGGGCCGGCTGTGGCGTCAGCCCCGTACGGGCGGGGGCCGGTGGCCATCTATCGGCATTGGAAGGGGAGGCAGGGGAGGCAAGCGGCCCACGCGCCGCGCCACAGCTCCCAGTTTGGGGCGGGGCTCAGGGCCCTGGGCCCCCGGGGGTCGTCGGGTGGTGCCGGGGGGAGCCGCACTAGGTGGACCACCGTAACGGCGGTGACCTCCTGTGTTCCCAGGAAGGTGTGTACCCCGTCCTGCGCCGCCGGCGCCGGGAGGGGGGGGCGGGGTACGGGTGCTGCCCCATAGAGGTGGGTCGGGGTGATCCCCAGGACCCGTTCCGGGTCCCCGCGGGTTGCGACGACGAGGAGGAGCAGAGGGGTGCCAGGCCGCTCTTGCCAGAGGACCTGCCCCCTGTGGTGGGCACCCCTGGTTCTGGAGAGGGGTGTGGACAGGTCTGGGTTGGCCCAGCCGCGGGGCGCGTGCGCCGCCGGCGGGAGGGCAGGGCACAAGGTGGGCTCCCTGTGGAACGCCTTGCACACGATGGCGTACGGGGGGCCCGGCCTGGTGCCGTCGTATACCGGGTTGGTCGGCCGGGGGCGGGCGGGCGCGTCGTCCGCGCCTTCCACGAACACCGTGATTTCGCCCAGCTCCAGGTCCTCTTCCGGTGGGTGTAGAAGGTCGAGCGCCGCATCCAGCTCGGACACTCCCCCCGGGTATGTGCTCCGCGCCTGGTCCAGGTACGGGGCCGTGTCCCCGGGGTAGCGCGTCTTGAGGGCGTGCAGCAGGGCTGGGGCGCTGTGAAGCCGGTCCGGACCCCCGTGGCCATATTTGGGTCACTTGGGGTGTGTATCTATGTGCCGGCAAGCCGCCATTGGCTGATATCATACTCTCACATCCACCTGACCTAACCTGATGTGATAGTGTGATAGGTTTGGCCATTCCAGCTATGAGCGGCCATATTCAATACCGAGGCGCCGCCAGCTGAGATTCATATATCAGAATATCAGGAATTAATAGGGTTTCTTTATCATAATGTTTCCGTGATTTTTCAGCCTTTCATTCTGATTGTCAATGTATCGGTGACTGTCAGTTGGCTCGCGATTTTGCGGTAACCGATTGGTCAACTGTTATTTGCAGATATTTTGGCGGAAACCCCGCTGAAGGGGCAGATTTCATCAGTAACGGGTTCGTTGCTTCCGCAATTTTCATATTATACACTCGCAAAATTAATCCAATTTTTTCAGACATTCAGAATCGGATTTCTGACTTCAACATCGGCGCACTTGATATGATGAATCCTGAGTGGTCATGCATTTTTCCCCGATCACGAATTAACCTTCCTTTTGTTGTGTCCTTCATTTTGCTTGGAGATATAGTCGAAACAAAAGCGATTCGTGAGGCCACTTTGAAGAATCATATCTCCGGTTCACGTCGGGGAACATCAACGGTGAGAATTGGGTTGAAACTGCCTTGGACTCAACTTAATTTGGGAAGCATCAAACGCCTTTGATGTGTACACATGCCCGGTGTAGCAAGGGATAATGGTCAAGAGGGTAGAAAGTGATATATAACTCCTGGACCGTGCAACCGTATAGTTTAATGCGACATTCGAGTGTACTGCATGAGTGTTGGTGTTGCATAAAACATTTTCCTTGGGTACCTACGTATTTTTAACGTGTAGTTATGTCCATGGAGGGGCAGGGCATACCATGGTGGGAGCCACCCTTTGAGGGTATGTGTTATGTGCATGGTATGTGCTTCGATATGCTCACGCCCATGTTATATATCTCCGTTTGTAGGAAGATACATGGAGTCATACATAGCAAGGGCTTCGCTTATGTCCCAATGGTGAGCTCCATAGCGTTAGACTAAGTCTACCGCTCATATAGTGCATGTGGGAGGGCTTACGGTGCGACCAACACGCGCCACTATCAATTTTCCCATTTTCATGGTGCGTGTTGGGCGGAGGTTCGAAGGTGTCCCTATGCGTCCATGTGGGGATCCAAGTGGGGGGATTGATTGCAAATGGTCCCAAGCAAATGTGTCTTGATTCATATGTTGATACCATGGGTGAGCGAAGTTATATACTATTGTAATTATCTTGAATTTGGCATTATTTGCATGTTTTTGACCTCATTTCATGCTCATTTTTGTATTTTAGGTGCTCAACTGGTCGGCTAGCAGTAAAGTGCCTAGAGATTCGTGAACTATGGTATGTTGCTTATATGTTGGCATATGCTTCGGTGTTTGCACCTCACCATATGCCGGATCACGTGGTTACTTTGGCGTGGCACACGAGGCCTCACAACATTAGGTCTCAAATTCATGAGTTGACTTGTGAAGCATGTCATGTACATAACTGGAGGGGTTTCGGGGCCAATGATGGGATATTTTTGGGCATGGACCTTCAGTCTATATCACCCTTGTATGGTACATTCCGGTTTGACACATGCATCGAGCATTTGAACATTTGTCGTATGCATTTTTGAGTATACAATTGATTTTTTGGGCTAAATGGTGTGATTTGCCTGATTTTACCATGCTGTGAGGTCATCTTCATGGGGCAGTTCTCCAAGCCAAATCAACTCCAAGTCCAACCAAGGTTATGTTAGGGTAGGGCTTGGTCCTGAGTGCTACCCTAGGCCATGACACGCCACCCCCCCTATTGGGCTAGGATTTAGAGGCTTGGGAGTGAACACATTTTTGGGGTTTATGTAGTGACTTTTGACACATGGTATTTAGCCATTTTATTTGACTGGGTTCAGGAAATCATGTTGGTGAGTCAAGGGAGGGTCTTGCGTCCAGGGAATGAGAGGTCTATGGCTGTCATTGTGTACGTTTCCATCTTTCCCCAACTTTGCTTTATTTGTGTTCATATGCCAATTTCAGGGCTTCCTCTTTGGTGCAATTCTTTTACATGCCCACGCCCGTGTCTCCGTGTGCACCGTGAGACACCCGGCGTACTGAAAAGAAAGTCCGCAGTGTGGATTGGATTTGGATTGTACTTGGATTTTGGGGTATTGCCAGGGTTTGTGTGAAGGAGCCTTTTTCTATTTTTTGTGGAAATGCAGACCCTGGTGAGGAGCAAGACCCTAGGAGTGACGGGCTATGGTGGAAGGGGTACAGCACGGGCCGGTCCTGGTACGGACCTTCTTTATGGTAGCAGAGGAGTACCTGCCCCCTACCGCCGCACCGGGGACTTGGGCCCTCATGAGCCCTGCCGAAGGACGCCCCGGGTGCAGATCGTGGAGTCCGTCGAGTCGACGCCGGACTGGGAAGCCCGAGAAGAGCGGAGATGCTCAGAACGGAGAGCCCTTGCAGGACATGGGCTAGACATGGAGGACCTGGCCTCCATGTGTGAAAGGCAATGCCGCAAGGCTTGCAACCTCCGGTCCGCTGCGGAGGAGTTGGAGGAGACTGGCAGCAACGGCCGAGCCCGGCGTTACCGGAAGCGCGGGTCCCCAAAACCCGCGGCGGAAACCAGGGCGATGGAGACGGATCGCAGCCCGGTCAGGCTGTGGTCGGCTGCAGACTCCGAGGAGCACTCCGAGGGCTATCGGACCGCTTACCCTTCGGAGTCGGAGGAGATGGCCAGACCGCTCACAAGGGCGAACACGGCCCCAGAACCCAGCCTGGAGCATGACGCCGAGGCGTTGGAGAGGCCCGCAAGAGCCAGAACGGCGCCTGTGGCCCGGCACACGGAACCAACGCGGGATAGCATGGGTGACACACCCATGGCAGAGGAGTCCGAGGCGCCACGAACCGTGGGATGCGCCGGATCTGGTTGAAAGCACGTTGAGTGCCACTGCGAGCACGTATCCTTCCTCATCGGGAAGTACCGAAAGATGGGGATGGACGCCATCGTGCAGCACCTCGACCGCCTGGACAACGCGAAGGACGGTCTAGAGGAGGACGTCGTGGTAATCCTAGATGACCAGTCAGCAGCGGAGAGAGACATGGTGGAGCTGCGAGCAGAACAGGACCGGTACCGGGAGAATCTGGAGCTGGCCCTGCAGAAGCAGCAGCGAGTGGTGGACAGCCTCCTCCACCTGGTGGAGGACATGCCGGGACGCCTGAAAAGGCTAGAGGAGTTACAATCCCTCGCCTCGGGTCCGGAGCTCCCACCAAAGCCGGCAGCAGCAGAGCCGTTTGAGCGGGTTAAGACCTCAGGAGCGCCATGGAGAAACCCATGGGCGGCGCTGCAGAGGCACCCTACGCGCCTCCGCGTGTTGACCCGGGTGCGCTGCCGTTTGTTCCCATGTTCAGCGAATCCATAATGCTCGGGGAGCAAACGGCACCAGCTGGGTCAATGCGGGAAGGGCACACAACGGCGGACCTGAGGAGCCTGACGGTACAGATGTCCCATGCCGCCCAGGACCCACCGACCACTACAACTGCCCATGCAGTTTATGCGGAAGAGAAGATCCAGAGCCAGACCATGCATGGGCGAACCATGGGAAGCGCCGACAGACATGGTCGAGGCCACCCAGGCGGAAACCTGTTGGTGAAGGACCCCAATACGGGGATATGGACAGCCGGTGGAGCAAGTCCTTCCCGCATTCCAAACCCCATGAGTTCAGTCCCAACTGGACCGCAGTCCATGGAGGAGAGGGATGTGTGGGGAGTGTACTCACACCCCCCGGCCACAGGTGGTATCCGTCTAGGTGGAGTGGTGGCTGCGGACGTCGGAGACGCCATCAGAATTGACGACCTCAGGGGAATCAAAATCCCCTACTACGATGGCAACCCCTCCAACCTGGATGATTTCATCCTGGATTGGGAGGACTTCGCCGAGGAAGTCGTCGGTGAGATGAGGGGAGCGTCAGAGGACAAGTTGGTATGTCGGACATTCCCACACAGGCTGGCGCAGGACCTGAAGGAGGGGCTCAGGGATCAGATCCGCGAGGGAGTGATCCAGACGGAGCAGGCCTGCCTCCAGTGGCTGGAGGACGAGGAGCGAGTGGACGCCCCCAACCAGAAGTTGAAGGATTTATGTTCCATTACGCTGCCGCTGGAGCGCGGGGAGCTGAGGGTGCGGGAATGGAATCGGTACATCCGAAAGTACCGAAGAAGCCTCAAGCTGGTGGAGGACTGGAATGAGGCCAGCGAGATCCGACACCTGCTGAATGACGTCCTCCCCGGCCACTGGAAGAGGCGAGTGGAGGAGGAGGAGAAGAAGAGAGCAAAGAAGCGCGTGGCCGTACGGATCATGGCATCGGAGGACACCCACGCCGGAATAATGGAGTTTTTCGGGCGAAACCTCGGCGAGCCCAGCCGCATGTTGGGGTTGAAGAATGCCGTCTATGTGGAGGTAATCGGCGACACCATGGGGCAAAGGTTGCTGCGCCTCAACAACGTGGAGTGGAGGCGCGGAGAACCGCTGAGGCTGCAGGTCATCTTCGCCCGCATGAGCCTGGACGAGATCGTGAAGTACATCACGGTGGAGCTGGAGCTCAACGCCAAGAACGAGGCCCACGTGCAGAATCGACAAGGCCAAGGACATTGAGGTCATCGAGGAGATCGCCACGAGCGAGAGGTCAAGGGGGACACGGTCGGCACCGCGGAGGAAGGGAGTGGAAGCGGCCAAGATCTCTGGACCGCGACCACCCCAGAGGATCATGAAGAAGCCCACTTCTTCGCGTACGTAGCGCACAACATGAAGGAGAATGGGCAGGACAGGTCCAGGTGGAACCGCTTAGACCCCAGGACCAAGAACCGCAGAGAACCGCGGAGGATCAGGAAACCGCCGCTCTCGTTCCGCGAGTACAGATTGCAGCACACCAGTTGCTGGGTCTGCTACGGCAAGGGGAACAACCATGCACATGACCAGCGGCATCGCAAGGTATATGAGGAGGACAAGAAGACGTACTTCGCCGCCCATCCCGCCAGGAAGCCCAAGGAGCAACGAATTGCCGATTGTAAGGCAGAGGACGGAGACGGTGGTAAAGGCCAAGGAAAGGGCCAAGGGAAAGGCGGAGGAAAAGGCTATGGTGGAGGACCTGGTCCAGACCGACGCGTGAGGTCGATCGAGGAGGTTGCTGAGGACATGTTGAGGACGTTGGAGGAACTCAAAGCCCAGCAACGTGGTGGACAAAGTCTGAGCGGATCGCAGCAGGAGGGAGCTGCGGCAGGCCATGTCTAGAGGAGCCCCAACAGGAGTGGGACCTCCGAGGTCTCTCCTCCGAAAATCAGTGGAATCCCAGAGAAAGCAAAGGCACATCGGGTGCCAAAGAAGGCTCCAGAAGAGTCAAAACCACTGAGTTTCACCAGTCCCAACCCCTGGAGCGCCCTGCCAAGGGAAGTTTATGTGGGCAAGGGACGTGGCAAGAAGGAAGGAGCGACCACGGAGAGCCCCCTGGACGGGCAGGACCAGCCCAAGATCTACACCATCCGTGACCATACCCTCGAAGTCCTGATGCACCCGGATGTGCTAGAGTTGCATGCAGTGAGAGTCGTCCATACACCGCATGGTGACGAGCGGCAGTTGCACTTGAAGGTGCGCGTACGGTGCGGACAAGAGGAGTTGGTAGTGGATGTTTTGGTGGATACAGGTGCCCAGGTGAGCCTGGTTCAGAGAGAGTTGTTCGAAGAGGAATCCCTGCAGCCCAGCAGTAGACCGGTACGCCCCAAGGTGGCCAATGGAGAGACTATGGGTGGTGGCACCCATGAGGCCACTATCAGTATCGAATTCTGGGAGCATGAGCGCTTGAACCGCCCTGATTTGGCGAAGAGAAGCACTCTATCCGGGAACTTCAATGTGGCCGACATTACAGATTGGGATATGATCCTGGGGTATGACTTCATGGTGGGAAACGCCATTGGAGCCCTTCCCCATCGTGCAACGCTGGTCCGGGAGGATGATGAATGCCTCACATGGCTGTCCACGGACTATGCATGCGGATCATCCCAATGGAATGCTGAGGAAGAGGATCGGATCATCCAAGCGGTGCAAGCTGTGGGTGCCAAGTCCAGAGGAGACCGCGGAGTTCAGCTCACGGAGTATGGTATGGCGCCCCAGGTGTATGCCAGGATGATCCAGACGCTGGGAGCCGAAGCGCCCGAGACGGACGTCTTCGCTTTCCGGGATGCCCCACTTTTGCGGAAGTGTAGGAGGCATTGGCATCGAGGAGACTCAGCCTGGCACAGGCATTGGGGTTTGAAGGAGTGGGGGCCCATGTATTGGCATGGCTCCCTGGACAATACCAGACGTACGGTGGAGAAGATCGTCGCGGATAGGGCGAAGGGGATCCTGGTCATAACCGGCATAGGATCCACCCCATGTCCACTGGGAGTTCTCAAGTCTACGCTGGACTCCATCACCCTGAACGAGATGTCATTCAGGCCAGAGAAGGAGCTGGTCATCGACGCCAAAGGTGTATCAATGCCCCCCCCGGGTCAAGCGTGGGGTACCAAGGCTTTCCTGGTGGATGGGGCGCAAGCCCAGCCCACGGGTGATGAAGCATTCATCCGTAGGGTGGAGGTGGTGCCCATGCGGGTCATGTTTGAGCCCAAGGGGGGGACAGATCAGCTAATTGGTGGCATTGACATCCTGTCCCACTCCGACATCGACCACGTCGTCAACTACAGGCGAATGGGGATGCACGACCGTGTGGCAGCCAAAAAGGGGCGGGCCATGGTCAGATCACTGCATTGGTGGGATGACAAGATGTTGGTCACCGGCAGGTACGAGAAGGATGAGTTCGTGGCGGGGGTCATGGATTACATCGCGGACCAATATGATGGTCCGGTTGGGTCGGACCCGCCGACATGGGATTTTCCAAGAATGGGTGCCGATAACGACAAGAACCAAGCAAATGCCGCAAATTTCCAAAGACTATCGGTGGGAAGAGCTCCCCACGACGATGAAGACGGCATATCGGACGAGGAGAAGTTGGAATCAGACCCGGAAGAGGCCTATACCACAGTGCGGTCGGTTGTGTCGAAACCGAAGCAAGCGGCTGAAGAGGCCCAGGAGAACCCGAAGGTCGCCGAGCTGAAGGAGAGGCTGATCAATGCCTATCCGCGGCTTTTCAGTGGCGTCGCCAACAAGAACCCTCCAGATCGTGGGAGGTTTGGTACAGCGAAGATCAAGCTGAAGCCGAACCCCAAGATCTATCGTCATCGGGATTACCAACCTCAGGGCGATCGGGCTGAGGCCATGAAGAAGTTGTTGGCCGAGTTTATTGAGCGGGGCTGGATCGAACCCTCCGACAGTGAGTGGGGCAGCCCAGCATTTATCGTGCCCCAGAAGGAGAAGGGCGAGTGGAGGTTGGTGATGGATTACAGGGGTTTGAACGAGCAAACCGAGCACGACTCGTACTCGCTTCCTCTGATTGACACCATCCTCCAAAAGCAACAGAAAAAGCGCATCTTTACGGTGTTAGACCTGAAACACGGCTATCACCAGATGCCGCTACACCCGGACTCCAGGCCCTGCACGGCGATGTCAACGCCGCTGGGGCCCATGCAGTGGAAAGTGGTGCCTATGGGCGCCAAGAATGGCAACGCCGCTTTCCAGCGCATGATGGAGGACCTACTAGGTCCTGTCCGGGACTGTGCCGACCCCTTTGTCGATGACATCATCATCTGGTCCGGCACGGAGGACATGACTGAGGACGAGCTCATCAACGCGCATGAGAAGGATCTGCGCCAAGTGCTCAGCGAGCTGGACAAGCACAACATGGTGTGCAAGCCCACCAAAGCCTCACTCTTCGTGAAGGAAGTGGAGTTCGCAGGTCACGTGGTTGGTCACGGGCAACGCCGTCCCATGCCTTGGAAGCTGGCGTCCCTGCACCACTGGGAGAAGCCCCAGACCATCAGCAAACTCTGATCCTTCATGGGGTTCTCCAACTACTATTTGGGCTATGTCCGGATGTATGCAGAACTGTCAGGGCTGCTGCACAAGATGCTGCAGGTGGGTAAGTTCGATGGCCGGAAGGGGAGCAGGAAGAAGCTTGCCTGGACCCCTGAGGCCGAAGATGCGTTCAGCCGCCTGAAGGGGCGACTCCTGGGGCACCTGGGGCTATTCCTCATGGACCCGGAAAAGGGATTCGTGCTACGCACGGACGCCTTGGACTATGCTGTAGGGGCAGTCCTCGAGCAGATCCGGAACGATGGGTCGCACGTACCCGTGGCGTTTTGGAGCCTGATCCTGGCCGAGGGCCAACGTCGAACCTGGACCGCGAGGGAGAAGGAGACGTACGCCATTGTTTGTGCGCTCAGGAAGTTGTCTGGCCACATCGGATTGCAACCGGTGGTGGTTTGCACGGACCATCAGTCCTTGCAGAGCTGGCACAAGGAGCACGTCGACACCCCCTCGGGACCGGCGGCAAGGAGGGCCCGATGGCATGAGACGTTCGCCAAGTGCGACCTCAGTGTCGTGTACGTCCCGGGGGAGGACAAGACTGTGGCAGATTGCCTCAGTCGATGGGCCTACCCTGCGGGCAAGGCTTGGATGGACATCCCCAGCCATGGGGACTCCGAGGAGACCGAGGACGCCAGGCGCATCATCGAGATGGAGAAGGCCATGGAGCAACAGGGGGTCAAGTGCTTTGTGGTGATGGCAAACCGTACGGACCTGGCCAAGTTCCGGAGAGAGGAAACCCTCGAGCAATGGATGGTGGCCCCTGTAGAGCTAGTCAGGTCGGTGCTTACAGAGGACTGGTCGGATGACTATGCGGCATCCGAGCACTGGAGCAAGTACTGGAATGCCGTGAGCGCCCCGTCAGACGACGAATGGACTGAGGGCTTGACCGAGGATGGGGATAAGCTGTTCCTCAAGGACAGGCTATTGGTCCGTGAGAACCCAATGGAGGAGCTCATTGACCACTGGCATAACGCCCAGCTCATGCATCCTGGTCGGGACAAGATGCAGCAGGACCTGGAGTGGCGCTTCGGGTTCTCACCGGGGTACTACGCCATCCTGGACAAGTACTGCAGCGACTGCGCCGTGTGTCGGGCCACGAAGAGCCCCAACCATTCCACGGCGGGCAACCCGGTGTAAACGGCTATACCGGAGGCCCCTATGCAGTCGGTGGCCATGGATGTGTTCGCCATGCCGGAGGTCACTGTGGAAGGAGAGACCTATGATTGTGTCATCCTGGCGGTGGACAGGCACAGCGGGTATATCGTAGCAGTCCCGGGCAAGAAGTCCAAAAAGAAGGACAAGAAGGACAAGCATGGAGTGGGTCTGCAGGCCAAGACCGTCGCTAATGCCATGATCAGGCATTGGCTGACGATTTTTGATGTCCAAGCTGTCATCAGCAGCGATCGGGGCAGTCAGTGTGTGGGGACGTGGCTCAAGACGATGTGCAAGCACATGGGGATTCGGCACGCCAAGACCGTGGCGTACCACAGCCGGTCGAATGGCCGGGCTGAGGTGGCCGGGCGGCAGATGTTTGAGAAGTTCCGCCTGGCATAATTCGCTGTGGAGAGTACTCCAGGCGTATCACGACCTTCCGGGGCCCACTGGACTGTCGCCCATTCGTATCCTGTTCGTGCGGGATCGAGTGTCACGCACTCTCCGGTGGTTGAACCATGGCAAAGTGGCCCGGGATGCGAACGCTATGATGGCTGAGGCGGACGACACGGCGGCTAAGGTGTGCAAAGCACTTCAGGACGAGCATGAGAAGAGGGCCAAGTACTTCAAGCAGGGAAAAGTCCAGAAATATGCTCTCCAAGACACCGTATGGGTGGAGCGGCACCACAAGGATGTCATGTCCAGGCATCGGCAGGCGTCTTGGTATGTGCCGGGGGTAATCGTGCGGAAGGTCGGGCAGGATGTGTATGCGGTTCGTGTGGGGGATAACAAGATCCTGGACCGCGACCATACCAAGCTTCGTCCCCGAGCACCAGACCCCAGAGGACGTCCAGTCACCTTCGAGTTCACGGCCGGCGATCTGGACTCGAACGACGAGGGTGAGGACGACGACTTCACCGCCGAGGGGATCCTGACAGACAAGCCAGACGCGGGGACGCCTGGGGGGAGGCTTTTCAAGGTCTGTTGGAAGAGATTCGCCGCATCCAGGGATTCCTGGGAGCCTCCAAGCAGCTTTGTGACGCGGTACACCACGGTCTGGATGGAGTATCTGAAGAAAAAGAATATTTCTTTGGATGTCAAGGACGTGTTGGTCCATTTGGTGGCTGCCGTAGCACCGTAATGGATTCCCCTTGGCATTTTTGTTTGTTTTTGTGCTTGAGAGACGGGTGAGGGCGTTCATCCGGGGATTTCTGGGCCCTCATTGGCCATATACCCCCTTCACTCGATCTCCAGATACATACTTCATTGTGGTATACTTATTTAGGTCGACCAACGACGTTTCTCTATCTTTGATCCCCTTGGTCCATGTTGTAGATCAAGAAGAGACCGGATATGGCGTAGGGCACCGATTACGAGTGTCCTCACCCCTCCCTTGGGGCATGGGGGACGCCTACGACGTGTGTGGGGCCTCCATGTGTCCTTGAGACATGGGGGGGGGGGACTGGAGCCCATTGGGGTCCTCCCGTCCTCTCTTCAAAGACTTCCGAGCGGATACAACGCTCTGAGAAGGGGGGTGAAGCCGGTTCGGACCCCCTGTGGCCATCTTTGGGTCACTTGGGCTGTGTATCTATGTGCCGGCAGCCACCATTGGCTGATATCATACTCTCCCATCCACCTGACCTAACCTGATGTGATAGTGTGAAAGGTTTGGCCATTCCAGCTATGAGCAGCCATATTCAATACCGAGGCGCCGCCGGCTGAGATTTATATATCAGAATATCAGGAATTAACAGGGTTTCTTTATCATAATGTTTCCGTGATTTTTCAGCCTTCTGTTCTGATTGTCAATGTATCGGTGACTGTCAGTTGGCTCGCGATTTTGCGGTAACCGATTGGTTAACTGTTTGTTGCAGATATTTTGGCGGAAACCCCGCTGAAGGGTCAGATTTCATCAGTAACGGGTTCGTTGCTTCCGCAATTTCCATATTATACACCCGCAAAATTAATTCGATTTTTTCAGACGTTCAGAATCAGATTTTCGACTTCGACATCGCCGCACTTGATATGATGAATCCTGAGTGGTCATGCATTTTTCCCCGATCACGAATCAACCTTCCTTTTGTTGTGTCCTTCATTTTGCTTGCAGATATGGTCGAAACAAAAGTGATTCGTGAGGCCCCTTTGAAGAATCATATCTCTGGCTCACGTCGGGGAATATCAACTGTGAGAATTGGGTTGGAACTGCCTTGGTCTCAACTTAATTTGGAAAGCATCAAACGCCTTTGATGTGTACACATGCCCGGTGTAGCAAGGGATAATGGTCAAGAGGGTAGAGAGTGATATATAACTCTTGGACCGTGCAACCGTATAGTTTAATGCGACCTTCGAGTGTACCGCATGAGTGTTGGTGTTGCTCAAAACATTTTCCTTGGGTTCCTACGTATTTTTAACGTGTAGTTATGTCCATGGAGGGGCAGGGCATACCATGGTGGGAGCCACTCTTTGAGGGTATGTGTTATATGCATGGTATGTGCTTCGATATGCTCACGCCCATGTTATATATCTCCGTTTGTAGGAAGCTATATGGAGTCATACGTAGCAAGGGTCTCGCCCATGTCCCAATGATGAGCTCGATAGCGTTGGACTAAGTCTAGCGCTCATATAGTGCATGTGGGAGGGCATACGGTGCGACCCACAAGCGCCACTATCAATTTTCCCATTTTCATGGTGTGTGTTGGGAGGAGGTTCGAAGGTGTCCCCATGCGTCCATGTGGGGATCCAAGTGAGGGGATTGTTGGCAAATGGTCCCAAGCAATCGTGCTTTGAATCATATGTTGATACCATGGGTGAGCGAAGTTATATACTATTGTAATTGTCTTGAATTTGGCATTATTTGCATGTTTTTGACCTCATTTTATGCTCATTTTTGTATTCTATGTGCTCAACTGGTCGGCTAACAGTAAAGTGCCTAGAGATTTGTGAACTATGGTATGTTGCTTATATGTTGGCATATGCTTCGGTGTTTGCACCTCACCATATGCCGGATCACGTGGTTACTTTGGCATGACACACGAGGCCTCACAAAATTAGGTCTCAAATTGATGAGTTGACTTGTGAAGCATGTCATGTACATAACTGGAGGGGTTTCGGAGCCAATGATGGGATATTCTTGGGCATCGATCCTTGGTAAATCTCACCCTTGTATAGTACATTCCGGTTTGACACATGCATGGAGCATTTGAACATTTGCCGTATGCACTTTTGAGTATATAATTCTATTTTTGGGCATAATGGTGTGATTTGCCTGATTTTACCATGTTGTGAGGTCATCTTCATGGGGCAGTTCTCCAAGCCCAATTGACACCAAGTCCAACCAAGGTTATGTCAGGGTAGGGCATGGTCCTGAGTGCTACTCTAGGCCATGACACGCCACCTACCCTATTTGGCTAGGATTTAGAGGCTTTGGGTAGAACACATTTTTGGGGTTTATGTAGTCACTTTTGACACATGGCATTTAGCCATCTTATTTGACTGGGTGCAGGACATCATGTTGGCGAGTCAGGGGAGGGTCTTGAGTCCAGGGAATGAGGGGTCTCTGGCTGTGATTGTGTACGTTTCCATCTTTCCCCAACTTTACTTTTTTTGTGTTCATATGCCAATTTCAGGGCTTCCTCTTTGGTGCAATTCTTGTACATGCCCACGCCCGTGTCTCCGTGTGCACCGTGAGACACCCGGCGTACTGAAAGGAAAGTCCGCAGTGTGGATTGGATTTGGATTGTACTTGGGTTTTGGGGTATTGCCAGAGTTTGTGTGAAGTAGCCTTTTTCTATTTTTTGTGGAAATGCAGACCCTGGTGAGGAGCAAGACCCTAGGAGTGACGGGTTATGGTGGAAGGGGTACAGCAGGGGCCGCTCCTGGTAGGGACCTTCTTTAGCTGCTGCGGAGGGACATGGCAGACCCCGCTCCCGTCAGCCGCAGGCCGTCCCCCATGGACAGGGGCTGGCCCGACCAGTTGGATTCGCGCCACTCCATCCAGTGCCCGTAGAGGGCCGCCTCTGGGCCGATGAGCCCCGGCTGGATGGCGTTCACGATCCGGTGCATCGCCTGGAGTAGCGTAGGGGCCCCTGCTCTGTTCAGGGCGCGGACGGCCGGGAGGGTGGTCTCGTTGAGGAAAGCCTTCGCACTGCCCGTCGGGTCAGGTCGTGCGGCAGCGTGCGCCTCATGCGCCTCCGCCACCGCGTCCGCTACCAGGCCCCGGACGGTCGCCTCCTGCGCTCGGCGGTGGGCCTTGGCGTGTCCCGGCCCCATCCCCTTGTCGGCGTGGCATGGTACTGCGGGCTCTGCAAAGCGTGGCGGCGGGTGGGGGTCAGGGCGCGAACACGTGCGACAGGTGCGCAACAGATGTGGGGTCCCGCAGGTACACGTGGATCCACAGAGGGGCAGCGCCCGCGGGGCCCGCGTGTTCGTGTGAGAGGGCGTGTGCCCCCTCGATGCGTCGGTGCAAGGCTTCCTCCTCCGTGCGCCTGCACGGGCCCGCAGGAGGTTCGGGCCAGGGGCACGCGGCCACCCGGGCGCACCGCGCGCACCTGCTGGCGCCTGTCAATGCTGCGGAGGACACCGTGTCGCATTCCCCGCAGAGTCGGCAGGTTTGTGGGAGGTGGGAGGGCGGCGACCAAGGGTCGAGATGGCGGAGCCAGAGGTCGTCCCACCTCTGTCGGAGGGGGTCCCAGATCTCCAGCAGGCGGGCGCGGACGCGGCGCCGGTAGTCCCTGCTGAGCGTCTTCCGCTGGACCTCCCGCCATGTGTCGTCCGAGAGAATCCCGTGGTCGTGGAAGGCGGCGATGAGGTTGTCCCACGCCGGGCGGGGGTGCCCCTGGGGGGGGTTGCCATATACACGTGGCGCCCGGTGAGGTGGGGCGCCAGCGTATCTCATTGGCATCCGTCTGCGGTGTCCCGGTGGAGGAGGGCCAGTCGGGTGCCGTCCGCGAATGCCTCCCACCCCACTCGCAGCCCGTCGCAGCCGTCCAGCTCTTGGCACAGCGCGGCTGCAAGGTCGGTGCGGAGCATGAGGAGCAAGGGCCCCTGGATTGTCGCCCAGCGGGGACAGGGCGTCGTCGTATATCGGCCCCCCAGTTTTGAAGTGCGCCACGGCGCGTCGAGCGGCCCCGTCCTCCGGGGGGTGCCATCGGACGGTGGCCGTGTCGTTTCCCCATTTGCGTATCTCTGTAGCCCGGAGTACGTTGGCGGCGTGAAGGACGATGCGGGGGGGGACGGGCGTCCTGACGAGTGAGGACACGTCCCCCGTCCGTCCTGTTTGCGGCCCAGGGGCCGCTTGCAGCCATTCCCCCGTTGCCGCGTCCCACGGGTGGTCAGGTCCCGCCCCGCGGATCACGGTCGGTCTCGGCCGGGTGTCGGGCCCCCACCCCTTGAGCGGGATGGGGGCGTATCGTTGCGCACGGGTCTCCGGGGCGCGCGTGGCGGCGCACCACCAGCCCCACTCGCGCGCCGGCTCCTCACCCACTATGTGTGCCTCCCACGCGGTCATGGAGCCGCGCCCCATGATCCACGGTGGAAAGAGAGCGTCTTGCAGGTGCCTCGAAAAAACCCCCGGCAGGTCCCGGTACGGGTGGGGGCCCTCTTGTGGCGGGCACTCCAGAGTGCCATCCACGAAACGGGGGGAGGCTACGAAGTCCTTGTCAGGGCGCGGGGGAGGGGGGGGGCAGTCGCCCTCTGCCGGGGTGACCCATCGGTGCACACGGGCCGCCGCACTTAGGAGCCCGCGGAGGAGTTGCTCCAGCCGGTGGTTGCGAAGCTCCCATGCGAAGTCCCCTAGCCGGAGCATGTGGTGGAGGAAATCGTCCCCAGAGGTCCCTCCTGGCGGGTTGTAGCGGGCTATGGCGCGGAGCTGCGCCTCTGCTTCCTCGGGCACCACCCCAGAGCAGAAGTCTTCCGTCCATGTGGCGCCTGCGGAGCGCCACGAGGCCACCCACAGGGCTTTGTCCCCGGTTGGGAGGTGGCAGGCCGCCTCGTGCACCGCCTGGCGGTAGTAGGGCCAGAGGAGCCGTGAGTGGGCGCACCCCACGTGCATGTGCATCGGGGTCTCCTCCGGGCTGCCGCATAGGAGGCACGGCTGTGGGAGGACGGAGACGCCGTAGAGCCGCTCCTTACGGACGCGGAGCCTGCGCTGCACCGGCGTGTGGCCGTCTCTGGCCCGCAGCGCCCGGCGGTTGGTGGCCGTCGCGGTGAGGTCCCGGGCTGGACATAGGCTGTGGCGTGGGCCGCGCCTAGGAATGTGTGTCCCCGGTGCGTCAGCGCATGGTCCGTCTGCGCCCGCACCGCGACCTTGCTGAGTGTCCGCATCGTGGGGGCCGTAGATCGAGGTGGCCGTCATGACCGGCGACAATGAGTTGGGCGTGGCTAGGGTCCGGGGGCGTGTTCTGCAGCACGTTGTCCTGGGACGCTGCCCAGTCCGCCTTGTGCGGTAGAGCGTCACTGTTGTGCGAGGTGGCTAGGACATACCAGAACGGGTGCCCGGCGTGTCGCCCCCGCGCGCACAGGCCGTCCCGAGGCCACCGTAGGGGCATCTGGTTGACCACCTTCGCCGCGCCCGCGGGGACCCCCGTAGTCTGCTCGCGATCCGCGTGTCGCAGGAGGTGGAGGATGACTTCGGCGTCCACCCTGTGGACCCACGGTCGGTGGGCGCCGTATTGCAGGGGGGGGGAGGCGGCCACCCCCTCCCCGTCGGGCACCGTGCCCCAGATGTCCACCGGCCACGTGCGGGTGAGGTCAGCGGCGAGAGCGACGCTGGTGGCGTGATTGCAGGGTCCGACCCCCGACGCGTCGGAAGAGGTGTGGCCCCAGGCCTCTGGGATCCAGTAGTACGCGGTGGGGCTGAGCCACCCTGCGTTGAGGTCGGCGGAGTACCACCGGACGTCGGGGTGGCTGGGGGTCAGTTGGTCCACGCTCAGCGCCCTGGTGTCGCCGGAACTGATCGCCGGGTGGTCTTGCAGCCGGATTTCCGCTCCGGCGATCGTGCTTGCCCAGGGCCGGAGCGCCGTCACATGTTGCTTGAGCCACGCCGGGCCTCCGCGCTGGTGCACCACCAGGTGTCCCGTGTCCTCCGGCTGGTCCTCCAGCGCGTGCACTGCCATGTGTGGGTCCTGCGGCACCTCCGTAGCTACCAGCAGGGCGGTGCCACGGGGGAGTCCACAGGGCCTGGGCTGGCCTGCCCCCACCTGGACTATTACCCACTCGGCCTGGAGCTGCGCTTGCCTCGCCGCTTAGGTGCATTGGTCGTCCGTGGTCACCAACCACACCGGCGTCGGCGCGTGGGGCCGGGGGCGTAGGGGCTCTGGCGACGCCACATCCGCGTTAGGCTCTCGGTGCTCGTTTTCCGCGAGTACGTCGTGGAGAATGTACATGAGGGCCGCCAGCGGGTGGTACGCCGCCCCCCGCGTGGGGGGGGATAGGCCGATCCGGCGGCGGTAGCCCCCGGCGTGGAGGTGCAGGCCGTCCGGGGTCACCCGTGGGCCGGTATGGGCGTCCTGCTTAGCCCTCGTGGGGTGGACGAGTCTCAGGCGGGGGTCCTGTGTGCCGTTGGTGTGGAAGAGGTGGACCAAGGCGTCGCGCCACCCGGGCTGGTTGGTGGGCTCCTGCTCGCGGCAGCAATACTGGAGGTGTTCATCGCCGCATTGGTTGAGGCATTCCCGCACCGCCGTCGGCCACGGGTCGTCGTTGTCGTGGAAGGGGTGGCGTGGCCCGTGGTGCCCATGCCACGGCGACGTGTGCGGCACCGTCAGGCGGCACGTGTCGCGGTGTCGCAGCTTGATGGTGCGCAGCGTGACGATGTTGCCAGGTGGGGACTGTAGTTGAACGTGGGCCGCCCTGGGGCACGCGATGGGGTTGTAGAGCCCCACTCCCAGGGCGGCCAGGGCCCGGGGTATGCAATGGACCCAGTCACCTCCCGCTAGAGTTGCGAACTTTGGGACGGGGTAGTGCACCTCGGGGCATATTCTGTGCGCGCCGGCCACTTCCCAGAACATCTTGGTGACCTCGGCGCGCACGGAGGTTGAGCGGTGGTGGACGAGTGTACCCAGGAGGGCCACCGCTGCCTGCTGGGACCGCGTTGGTACCCGTGTGAGCCCCAAGGTCCGGTCATCCTGCAGGCTGTCCCGCGAGGCGTCGAAGGCGTACCGCGCCCTGTTCTTCGCGACCTGGATCGTGATGTGGTCCAGGTGGTCCGCAGTGTCGGAGTCGTCTGCGATGAAAGGGGCGACGTACTGTGTCACCCCCCCTAGGATCGCCAGGATGACGTCCTGCACCACTTTCGGTGGCGGGAGGGTGTTGAGGCACCAGTGGTGCACCGCCGCCAGGCGCAGCCGGTGCTTGTGCTGCAGGGAGAACTCCCTGTCCGGCTGCAGCTGGAGTCCCAGGTAGGGGACGGAGTCCGCCGCTGGTACCCAGTGCCATGGGTTTTCCAGGTGGGGACAGAGGCGCACTTGCAGGCCCGGGACCCCCTCAGTGGTAACCATGGCGCACTTGCGGGGGTTGAGCTCCATGCCCATCATCCCCAGGTACGCGGCCACTGCCTCCACGCCCTCGACGAAATGCTGCAGCGTGTGGGCCACTACCAGCAGGTCGTCGATGTAGGCCTGGATGAGGCCCTGGTCGGCCCCTCCCGGCGGGCGCAGGCGGTGCCCCTGCGCCCTGAGCAGGGGCTCCAGAAGGAGCGCCTACAGCAGGGGGCCCTCAGGGTTGCCCTGCCGGACGCCGCGCAGCATGTGGACGGGCTGCGTTAGCCCGTGTGCGGTGACGATGCGCAGCCTGGCGCACGTGTGGAGGAAGAGCAGGAGGTCGATAACCTCCGGCAACACGGAGAGGTGGCGCAGGATGAGGTGGAGGGCGCCGTGCGGGGCGGTGTCGAAGGCCTTGCGGGCGTCGAAGGAGTAAACGTATATATATAGTTGGGCCTTCCCCGTTGGAGCTGCCGCTGCGCCATGAACAGTGGGGGGCCTGTGTTGGAGCCAAGGAGGGGCCCTTGCTGCCAGTCGCTGACCACTCCGTGCCGTGTGAGCACTTCCGTGATGCGCTTGGTGAGGGGGCCCGTGAGCAGCTTCATGTCCAGCTGGCCCAGGGCTATGGGCCTGTCGTTGTCCAGTCTGGCGGAGCCCGGTACCTTGGGGCTGAGCCAGATGTGTGCGTCCCTCCAGTGCATCGGCGGCGGGGCGCCGCGGAGAATGGCCCGGTAAGAGTGGACCAAGAGCCACTGGACGGGTGCCGGGAGGGCCTTGATGAAACAGGCCTCCACGTGGTTGGGACCTGGGGCCTTGCCATCAGCCTTGTCCAGGGCGGACTGCAGGTCCTGCATGGAGTACTGCTGGACCTGTGTCCAAGCCCCGTCAGGGACCCGGGGGACATGGCGGCCGAGGACCGCCTGGAAGCCTGGGAGGTCCACCAGGCGTTTGTCATACAGTTCCGGCCAGAAGGCGCGAACTGCGAACATCACGTCTTGGGCCTCCGTGAGGAGCGTTTGAATGTTGGGGACCCGCACGTTCCAGAGGCCTGACGGGCCCGGGGCCTCTACCTCTATGGCTCCCTGCACGGCTTTCCACCGCTGGGCGATGTCGGGGGCGTGGCGGCGCCAGAAGTCCTTGATGGCGCGCTTGCGGTCTGCCGCCAGGAGTGCACGGAGTTGGCAGATGTCCTCTTCGAGGGCGGCTGCTTGCCTCTCCAGCTCCTCCTGTAGTTGGCCCTGTGTGGTCGGGCGGAACCCGGGCAACGCACCCCGCAGCTCCTCCGCGAGCCGGAGCGCCGCCTTGGACCGGATGCCATGCCGTGCCGCGTCCGCCTGGTACGCCGCCGGCGCGCACGCTGCCAGGGTATCATAGTGGAGGACTGCCGCCTGGAGCCGCTTTCCGCTCTCCGGGGGGTCCCTCTCCGCTGGGTCCGTCCCCGCCGGGGACGGCTGCCGGCGTCCGGCCACACGCGCTAGGGCGTCATGCGCCGCGTGGAGGTGTTCTAACACCTTGTCCACCGCGGCCGCGGGCATGGACCCGTAGGCTTGCTGCTCTGCGGGACGCAGCCAGGGCACCAGGGAGGGTTCATCCGCCGCCCACAGGTTGTGTTGGACGGGCGCTACCTCGGCGTCGTACGGGAGGGGGCGGCCTTCCGTGTTGCTGTAGGGGGTGGGCATCGCCGCGCGTTCCACTGCGTTGAGGAGGCCCAGCAAGGCCAGGCGGACCGGGACGTGGTCCGAGCCGATCACCTGGGGGTGTGCCATGCCGCGAGAACTGTGGCTTTCCCGCAGGGACCACGGCAGGAGGGGTTCGTTGACCAGGAAGGTGTCCACCCTGTGCCGGGACGGGTGGAGCGTGAGGGTCATGTCCTCCTCGCTGCCTGCCGTAGCCCTCTAAAAACCGCAGGCCTCCCAGCCCGCGCGGAAGTGCTCCGTGGCCGGGTTGGAGGTGGCATCCATGTAGACGTTGGTGTCACCCGCGATGACCACCGGGGGTCTCCCACCGAGGCTGCGTGCCGTGGCATACATTTGTATGTCGGCCCAGAACGCCGCCCGTCCCGCCCACGGGGAGCAGCCTGCTTGCGGCCCGTGGACGTTGATGAGGGTGAGGCCTCCCCCGTCCGTGTGGATCTCCAGGGCTGCGGCTCTCCCGGGGATGATGTCCGTGAAACTGAGCACCTCCTGCTCCGCCACGTACCTGCTGCTGACCGCGGTGAGGAGGCCCCCCCCTGTCAAGGTGGAAGTGGCTCCCGTCTCCGCCAGCCGGCTGCTGAAGAAGGGGGTGTACCCCTTGTCCCGGAGTGCCACGGCCACGTGCATCTCCTGCGCCCGGATGGCGATCCCCGTTTCCTGGAGCATGATGGCAAAGCCCCCCTTCTGGGGTAGCATGCCCGTGATGGGGTGCTCCTTGTCGGTACAGGCCGCCGGCCCCCGGCGCCGCCAGAGCGTGTCCTGGAGTGACTGGTCTGGCGCGAGGAGGCCGTTGCGCAGGTTTGACGAGAGGAGACATAGGGCGTCGTCCGCCGTGTCCTCCTGGAGTCAGCCGTCCCGCATCGGCATCGCCGCTGGGTCCGCTGGGGCAGCCAGGGCTCCCGGGTGCGCCGGGGCCATGGGGTGCGGAGAGCCCGTTCACAGCGGGGCCCATAGGGGGGCCAGGGGGGCCAGCCCCGCGGGGATGGACCCTTGTTGGGCCGCACCGCCGGTCCCCGGGGCCGCACCGGGTGCCTCCTCATCGCCGTCTGCGTGGTCGGCCGCCTGGGGAGCGGGGCGCCGGGCGTACAGGGCGTGCCATGGGGACCTTCTTGCCCTCCCTCGCAGGATGTTGGAGGCCGCCTCCTTGTCGTCCACCGGGGCTGCAGCGTGCACTGCGTATCACGCCAGGTGTTCCAGCATTGCCCCGCTTGTGTAGTACTTGTCTGCACACAGGGGGCATTTCGTTGGTTCCGCGGCCCATCGCGCCAGGGGGAGCGGCATCGACTTCCGGATGGCGCCCTCCGTCGCTGGTTCGAAGGGCAGGTTGGCCAGTGGAACCGTGTGTGGCGCCAACGCGCGGCCCGGGGCCGCCGCATCGAGGGCTCACGTCGCGGGCGCGGGTCGGAGACTCCGGACGGCGTCGCGCTGCGTGTCCACCTGCAGCGACTCTTGCCAGTGCGTTGCGCCGATCTGGCGGTCAAGCTTGCCCCTCCATCACAGGTTGTGGAAGGCTTTTAGCCAGTGGTACACGGTGGTCGGGACCGCCAGCTGGAGCTCTAGGTCGGCGGCCTGCGCCGCTGAGGGCCACATCCCCCGGCCTCGCCGCCCGGGCGTTGTCCTTCAGCTGGACCTGGAGCAGGAGGGCGTGGTGTTCGCCCTCCGGTAGCGCCTTGACGATCATGCGGGTACAGTCCGCCACGCGGACCACGGCTTCGGGCCCCGGCAGGCGCTGGGGGTCGCAGACGACGATGTGCGCGTCCGCCGGGCTGAACATGCAGACCACCCACTGTGGGTTCTGCTGTCCCCGTTGGGCCACCGCTAGGGTAGCTGCCGCGCGGGCGTGCGTGATTGGCCCCGCGTGGAGGTCCGGGACATCCGTGGCCCTGATGGCGTCTCCCTGCCACGCGGCCCGTAGATGCTCCTCCTGGTCGGGGCTCCACACCAGTGCGGGGGGGTTGACCCATCCCGGTTCCTGCCTCTTGTTGGGGGCGCTGACGGTGTGTAGCAGGACTGCCAGGGGCAAGGGGTCCGCTGACATATAGTAGGCCTGGGCCGGCCCCTGCTGCCAGTCGACATGGGGCAGGGGCGGGAATGCCCCTTGCCTGGCGGTGCTGTGCCAGACAGTCCAGCGGCCCCCGGCCAGGACGTGCGACCGGTACCCTCTGGCGTGGCCGTGCAGGATGGCCTGGTAGCCTGCTGTCTGCAGCACCACTGCTTCCCCCTGCTGAGGCCCGGGAGGGGGTCTGCCGCCGCCCGCATCCCAGACGCGGGTGCACCCGCGGAGTGTGGCGTGCCACGGGTGAAATGCATTGCGCTCCGGCCCTTGTACGCTTCCCGCAATCTGCGCCGGGCCGTGGTGGTGGACGAAGCTCTCCGCGCCATCTGCCAGCAGCGCCGCCGCGACGACGTATAGCTGCTCCGCCGTGAGAGGTGCCGTCGGCGCGTGGGTTGCGGCCGGCTGGCGGGGCTGCGTGTCGCGAGAGGGGACGTGGGGCAGCAGCTGCGCCAGCCACGCCGCCACGGGACCCATGATGACGGCCGCGACCGCAGACGCCAGCGCCGTGCGGTCCGCTGGCCTGTACTGCCTGAGCCCCGTGGTATCTCGGGTGAGTTGCCTGCAGGCCGCTGTCCAGTCCACTGCTCTGCAGTTCGTGCAGTCCGGTTTGGCACCATCCGCGCCGTTGCTTCCCCTTTGCTGTACCGTGGTGGCTGTGTCGGACGGGGGGCGCTGCTGCAGCGCCTCCGGGCCCTGCCCCGGCGAGAGGGCGGGCGGGACCGGCTGCAGGAAGCTCTGCACGCCTCGGCGCTCTGGGTACGTGTGGTACGGGTTTTGCCGGCGGTGCTCCGGGGCCGCCGGGGGTAGGAAGAGGAGTTGGTGTAGGTACCAGTGGCCTTGCGCGGCGGACGGGTTGCGGAGCGTTAGCCACTGTTCCACCACGCCTCCCGGGTGCGCGGCCTCGACGCGGCGCTGCAAACCCAGGCGGCCCAGGCGGTTGGACGTGCCCGCGGGTGGGATGTGGGTCTGCGGGTAAAGCACCCGCAGCGGCTCCAGTGCCAGGTCTAGCACCTCGTCGTTGAGCTGCTCCGTGAGAGCCGACGCCCTGTGCAGGGCGTGGCGGACCACGGATGTGGGGGTCGTGAGCTGTTCGAGCACCGGCCCCGGCGGGTACCGTGCACCCGGGTTCGTTAGCCACTCCCTGGTGTAGCTCAGCATGGCCCTCCATACGTTCCTCGTAAGGGCGTGTTTGGGGGGCCAAGGAGGGGACCGCCCGTAGGAGGCGGTGGCATGCCGGCAGCGATCGCATGGGCTGTGGGGCGGCCGCAGTGATCCACCTGCACGCTGTGCCGGGCACGATCGCCCCCCATTCCATGGTCCCCATGCCCTCGGCGTGGAGTGGCGCTTGGCCCTGGACCAGGGGAAAATGGGGGCTTGGGCGCCCGCCCTCTTCCCTCCACCGTACCCAGGCCGCCCCCGTCTGCAGGCTGCGGAGCAGAGCCACGCCGGGGAGGAGCAGCTGCGGGAAAGCCCCCTTGACGGCTTGAGTGTCATGGGCCAGGGTGCCATATCCGGCAAGCAAGGGAATGGCGGATGTAAGTGCCCATGTGGACGAGGAGAAAACCAAGGAGGCCAAGCGGATCATCGCGATGGAGGGACTGATGGAGGAAGAAGGAGTCAAGTTGTTTCTCTTAGTGGCATCCGAGACCGACACTGCCGATCGCGCGGATCGGGCGGTGATGCGAGATATGGCCGAGACAATGAGCGTCCGGCCACTCGCGCAAATGCCCGCCAATGACAAGCGGCAATCGAAGTCGAAGGCTACCTCCTTGACGGATGCAAATCCTTCAACCTCTCGGTCGTGCCTGAAGGAAGACTGGAGGTCCGAGTATGCGGACTCTGAGGCGTGGGCCCAGTATTACAAGGTGATCTCCAGCCCCAACGACGACGAGGAATGGCCCCAAGGACTCTCGGTCGAACATGAAAAAATGTTACTGAATGGGAAGCTCCTCGTCCCCGAATCTCGTGCCAAAGACCTACTTGATGAGTGGCATCAAGAATTGATGCACCCCAGTGCAGCGAGGCAATGGAAAGACATGGAACCAAGGATCTTGTTTCCTCACGGAGCCCGGGAGCTCCTCAATAAGGTGACGGACCACTGCCAAGTGTGTGCCGCCTGCAACTCGGGAAATTACTGAAGCGGTACCCAGAACCTATGGCCCATGGCCCGGAGGCCTGTGGTCAGTCACACCCGTTATGGCCCATGGCCCGGAGGCCTGCGAGCCGTCATACCCGTGCGGAAGCCGTTGATACCTGCTATCCCCGTTCTCGAACCCGTGAAATCTGGAATCCGATTTGTAACCAATAAATCGATGTAGAATTACCGTGATTTTAATGTCTTGATCGATTTTCAGTCAGAAATCGGTGAAATACCCGATTTCTCCCGCGATTTCTAATTGTCGTGAAATCGCCGCCTGATGTCGCCTGTTCGCGCGCCTTCGTCGCTTCTCCGTGGCGAGTTTTGTGATCGACTTTCCTCGAGTACCTGTGAGGTTCTGAGATATCTTAAGGGCGGAATCCAGAGGGTATTTTATGAACTTTCATCTGGTGTATTCACCAGAACTTTCCGCCGTTGCGTTTTCGAGAAAATCAGCGCGCAAGGCTTTCCGTCGATCGTGCGAACTCATGCTTCTCAAGGACCAAGAGTTCGCACGGAACCCTACGTCTCCCCCCTATGTCTTTCATCCATGCCCCTTTCACGCGGGCATATCATCTTGGTTAGGGAAGCGGGCGATGGCGGTGGTTTAGGCAGCCTATGGGTCTCGCAAACCCAAGTCGTTTGCGTGCGCAAACGCTAACTTTGTGCCCTTGTGAGCATGAACGTTAATGACCGAACACAATGCTCACAAGACCAAGAGCCCGAGGCCATTTTCGTTTTACGAGCCAACTCAACGATGGCTCCACGCAATTCAATGCGTACCAAAACTCTATTTTCAAAAGAGGGCAAGTTTTGGTCGAAAATTAGGCCAAAATGGCCAGACCCCCGAGGCTCGTATTCGAAGCCTATGGTGAGTTGAGCCTCGAACCAAGGCAATATGTAAAGTAGAGACCACGAAGGACATCGTGGATGGGTTGGTTGATTTTTACAACCTTGTCTTCCATTTTATATGTTTTCGCCTTGTGAGCACGCGTGCCACATTGCCTCTTTGCACACGCGCTCATATGCAAGCACTAATGACACGAGTGGGCGGAGACAATCTAACCATAGGGTGCATGTTTGAAAGCACCTACTATGGGCCCACTCCAAAGGTGTTTACTCATTTTTTTGCTCCTCAAGGTCCCAAAGATATGCTCATGCCAATATCGCCGATATATGCACTTTTTCCCATAAATAGTGTGCATCAAGGATTGAGGTGTTAAAAATGCTTTCATTGTGCTTTGAACCTCAACTCTTGTTGCAAAAGGGAAGCAAAGCTTCGGTTTGCATCCATGCAAACGCCCGAGGCTCCTTTCTTTCGTAATACGGAGATACGATATTTGGAGGGACCACTTTTGGGTGAATTTTGGCCGTTTTGCCCAAAATGGCCACAAACTCCTTCTCCCCCTGATTTCACCCCCGAGGTTGCGTGCGCCACTTGACCAAGGGTAAGGGCAATTCGGAGAGGGCACATAAGCCCACATCGAATGGGGTGTTTCCCCATGTGGCCTCTCCTCTTGATGGGAGAGTTGTGAGTCACCCAATTTGGGGTATGTTGCCATTCTGCCCCATACGTGTGTCACGTTCCCTCCAATGGGAAAAATAGCTAGAGGCGACCATAAGAGATGGCAAGTGGCATGTATTGGGACCTAAGTCCCATGTGTCTATCGCATCTTTGGTTGAAAGGATCCTCGCCTCGGCCATGGAGATATGGAATCATGAGTGCGGGCCATTTTGGCCAAATTTCGCTGTTTTTGCCATTGTATGCCATATTGGAATTACCATATCTCCATGGGGCACGGGATCTACCCAGGAGGGAAGTGCGCATATTGTGGTATATGACCAAGGGTTGAACGCCCTTGAGTTTCGTATTTGCTCCTCTGGCTCATCCGGAGTTATCCAACTTTTGGTGCGATCCACGATCCCCACCTTTGCACCGCATGTTGCTTTCTGCCCCGTCCGTGTGGTCATCCCCTCGGTGAACAGTAAGCAGCCGGCGTGACAGCAAGCGATAACCCAGGGCATGGGACCAAAGGGGATATCAAGGGTTGTGAATCGAGGCTTGGCGCGTCAATGTCGCCAAGATTTCCTACCCTGGACGGTCGCCCGAGACGGCCGATTCTGCTGTTTTGGCAATCATGACCCCACGTGACGAACACGTGTTGCCCTGATTCCGTGACCTCAGAGGGAACCAAGTTGGGTGGGGGCTCCAGGGAGTTCGCACTCGAAGGGCATAGGGTCAGTTGCCTCGTCCCTACCTCTGGCGGGTCCGGACGAGGGGTCTATTTTGGAGATTTTGGAGCTAATATCAGTTTGGGCTGAAACAGCCCATTTTCAGCTACCAACTCCTCAGGGATAATGGCGGGGCCATATCTCTGGGTCAGAGAGGAGTTGGGACCTGCCGTTAAGGGAGCATGGGATACCACTGTCGGTTGGCCTTGGAGCACCTTGGTTCCCAGGAACTCGCCTGTGGCCGGGCGGTATGACCTCCCCCATTGGCAGGGTTTCAGGGTCCGGACTGAGCAGGGCATGGGTTGTGTTTGAGCCCCCGCCCCCACCAGCCACTGAGAGGGTAGGACCTGGGATTGGGATACGAGTTGGGACTGAGTGTCTATTGTCCTGTAATGCCCTTACCCCAGTCCAGTCTTAACCCCATGTGTACATATCCTGATGTGTTGCTGTACATACTTTCGTTCCCTTGTTGCAGAGTGGCAAGGATCCTGAAACGCTTTGTCACATGACATGAGCGCATTGATGCCCCTGTGAGCGTAGTGCTTTGCCTGCCTGCTCACTTGCGCGTGTCCACCGCAGCGTCCCGTGGCCGGCCCCCTACGGGAACGCGTCAAAAGCGTTTCACCGCCGCGGGGTTACCCAGCCCTCGCGTGCCACTCCGGGCCATCAACCCGGAGCAGCGCGGCGCAGCTCGCAGCTCGCAGCGCAGCGCAGCGGCTCGCAGCGCAGCGCAGCGGCTCGCAGCGCCACCCAGCGACAGCGCCGAGTTGGCCACGGAGCCAGCAGCGCCGTCCAGAGCATCGCCCTGACCGCGCCGCGACCGTGAAGGAAGTGGACAGACCAGAGCCATCGGCCGACCAGCAAGGCCGCGTCCACCACTTCCACAACCACCGGCTGACCAGCACCAGCCGCACGCCCAGTCCAGTGCTGCAGCACCCGCCTCAACAACCACCACCAGTTCGTTGAGTTGAACGAGTGCATACCAAGGACCTCAAGACCAACTACGCCCCCGCTGCCATGGTAAACTGGCAGGAAGCGGGTAGGCTGTGGCCGCGGCCCCACCCCCATGCAGCGCGCCTGCTGCGTGGGTTGGCTTGGGACCAGCACTACCGCCACAGCCACCCCCAGTGCGAAGGCGGCATGCCCGGGAGCTTCGAGCTCCGCGAGGACATGGGGGAGGACCGCCTGCGGGCAGTGGAGGAGTGGCTGCGGGCGGAAGGGTACGAGTACCGCTTCCGCCGCAAGCGCTGGAGGACGTGGACCCGGCCAGACAGGCCCGGCGAAGGCCTGCGTTCCGACGGGATTGAGGAGGATGAGGAGCCCAACGCCTACCCGTCGGGCGCCTCGATCAATGTCTCCATGTGGGACATGATCGAGAAGAGCTTCCCGCAACCGGGGAGCGAGCGCAGGCTGCAGGGCAGCAGCAGCGCGTCTCCGGGGAAGGAGAGGCGGTCCGCCGGGGACGGGAAGCGGGAGCGGAAGTGGCGGGAGTACCAGGAGTCCCTGGCCGCCGAAGCCGCCCAAGGCGCCAAGGGCGGAACCCCAGCCCCCAGTCCCCAACGGGCCAATGGTGGTCATCACCCCGGCTCCACCACCCTTGGCGACTACATCAAAGTCGCCAGGCAGACCAAGGCCAAGCCCCGTCCGCTGCTCCTGAGGCCCCAGCAGGCCCCAGCAGGCCCCAGCAGCGACGTGGAGTCGGCCCACCGCGGGAGGATGCCGGCCGACCAGGCCAGCTCCAGCAGCAGCGTCGCTCCCGACAGGGACGTGGCACGCGCCTGTGAGCGCGTCTGTGGGGTGTCCTGCAACCTTCGGGTTGTCCGGCAACGGGCCAGGCAGCACAGCGCTGCCGTGGAGGGCGCCGTCGGCATCGCCAAGGAGGAGGCTGCGGAGTGGGCGCATAACATGGCCATCCACGCCCGGACCGTGGCGGCCATTGAGGCCGGACTCACGGCCGCAGCCGCCCATGGGGCAGCAACTGCCCAGGTCAACGGTGAGTTGGCGGCAGCCGACGAGGAAGCCCGCCTGACGCAGGAGGCCATTGCCTGCAAGGAGGCCGAGGTGAGGGCGCTGGAAGAGGCGCTTGCCCAAGAGAGGGCAAAGAAGGAGGCAGAGGAAAGGGCCCACGCCGAAGCGACGGCCAAGGCCCAGGCGGACGCCGCCAAGAAGCACGCCATCGAGGCCGCGCGACGGAAGGTCGCTGAGGAGAAGGCCAAGACGGGGGCGGAGCTGGCAGCGTTGGAAGCGCAGAAGGCGCGGCTGCAGCAGGCCCGGGAAGCCGAGGCGGCTCGTGCTCGGGAAGAAGCCGAAGTGCGGGCTGCCGCAGCCACCGCCGCCGCAATGGAGGAGGCAGAGGCCAGACTCCGCCGCGAGCCTCCCCCGGGAGGATCACGAGTGGAGACCCTTCGAAAACTTTTCAAAGGGGACGCCTCCTCCAGGATGACGCTGGACGAGGCCGACACGGGCAGCAGTGGGAGCAGTGGCCCCACCGCCCGTCGACGGAGGAAGGGCAAGGGGAAGACCCCCGAGAAGCCGCGGAGGCCAGCGGGTGGACACCCCCACGACAGTGACCCCTTCTTCACCGCCAGCGACGGGGATGAACGAGGCCGCCGACATCGCCAAGTGGTGGCTTGGACGGGCGGAGGAGGCGGAGATGTCCCCATGGAACCGGAAGGTGAGGATGAGGATCTCCCTCCTCCCTACCGGGGCTCGGAGTCTTCCGAGACCGAGACGCCCAGGTGGGGCGACATGGACGAGGATGACGACATGGACTTCGGCATCGCGAAGAAGCGCCCATCCTCGGACCCACCGAGGCGACCCGGCGGAGACCCACCGGGACCCCCTGGCGGAGGACCATCAGGACCCCCTGGAGGACGCCCACCGAGTGGACCCCCTGGAGGCGGACCACCGGGCGGGGGAGGACCCCCTGGACCGGGCGGACCCGGCGGAGGCCCTCCTGGAGGACCCCCTGGGGACCCCGACGACCCACCAGGGAACGGCGACCCGGATACCACCTGGCAGTGGATTGTCTACCTCCGCAGGAGAGTCCAGTTGCTCGAGCTGGAGGTAGACACGGGCAAGGGCGAGATGGCTCGCATCTCCAGGGTCGCCGCGCGCGCGCAGAAGGAGCTGGACATCGCCAGGGCCGAGACCAAGTCGCTGACCAACGTCGTCAGCGGCCTGCAGCAGAGGCTGGACGCGCTGGAAGCCCGTGGGAGCGTCGGCAGCGACCACCCACTCTGGAGTCTGGCTCGTCGGACGACGGCTGGGGACCCGGACCAGGTCAAGGCAGACCCCACGCCCCCGGCGGAGCCCCCAGGAGTCGCCCCAGCGCCAGTGCCCCCTCTCTCACCGCCCCCTCTCACCACAGCGCGGGCCGCCGCAATGAGCGCGTGCCGCCCGGCAGTGGCAGTGAGGATTGGCGTGATGAGTGGCTCAGCGCAGAGTACTGCAACCGCCGTGCTCCACCGCGGACACCGGTACGCCCCCGGCGCCCCGCACCAGCCCTGGAGCCAATCCCAATGGCTGGTGGACGTTATGGTGGACTCAGTGATGAGGTCCCCAGAGGAGACGTGGAGTGGGATGTCGGCGAAGGCGAGGATCTGGACCTGGACCTGGAGGAGTTCGACATCAGCCCGCCCCGTGGTGTACGAAGGGAGGCCGCTGAACGCAGCCGCCGGCGCCGTGATGAGGATGCGTACATGGAAGGAGTACGGCGTGAACTAGGTCTAGGTTCAGCGTACATGGAGGAACCGCGGCGTAGCCACAGGGATTCGATGGAGGAGATGGACGTGGCGGCCGTGGGAGTCCGTGGGCGAGGCCGATGGGAACCTCGGTCGACCTCGCGGCTGGCGTTCATGGTCTCTAAGGCCGCGGATGCCGCCGTGTGGGAAGACTTGAAGGACATCAAGCCCCCCATCTACGACGGCAACCCCCTCAACCTGGACCGCTTCTTGGAGAAGCTGGACGATTGGGGGCTGACCGTCACTGAAGACCTACCTCCCGTGGATGCGGAGAGATATGTCTTCAGACGGTTCAGGTACCGCCTGCCGGAAGTGCTCGGCGAGCTATACTTCATGGCGACCAAGGAGGGGAAGATCAAGACCCTCAAGGAAGCCAAGAAGTGGCTCAACGAGCAGGAGCGGGTGGACGCTCCGCAGGTGGCTGCCAAGCGGTGGAAGTCCATCAAGCTTGAGCATGATGGACGGGAGATCCGCCTGCGGGATTGGCGGGACTTCCGAGGGAAATACACCCTCCACCGCCGCAACGTGGAGGATTGGAACGAGGGTGACGAGCAGGCTCGCCTGCTCTCCATGCTGCCGGAAGCATGGATCAAGAGGGTCACCAAGGAGGAATCCAAGCAGGCCAAGTCCAACCACACGGTCAAGATGATGCTCCCCAAAGAGTATCATTCGAACGTGGTGGCTTGGGCGAAGAAGAACGTGGCCCGGGATGTCAAACGGCACTCCCTGCGGAACGCTCTTCTCATCACCGTCTCGGGCGATCGCGGGAAGACCGCGATGTGGCGCCTTGACGAGTGTGAGTTGAGCGGCCAGACCATCCGTCTGCAGGCCATCCCGGCGCGGATGAGCTGCGACGAGATCCTGGAGTGGGTTGGCGAGGAAGTACTCAAGGAGTACCGAAACCTCCACCACACCCGCGGGTTCAGGCCCGGCGACCGCGACGTGCACTACGTTGGCGAGGGACCTGGCGGGGAAGCTGCCATGGACCCAGCGGGAGCCGGCGGCGATGAGACTCTCGTCGACGATGACGACGACGATGAGCCCGCCGAGGTGGCCGTTTGTGCCTTCGTGGCCAGGAACCTGAGCGCGGGGAGCAAACCGGGAAACTGGAAGCCCCTGCAGCAGGGTTGGAGGAAGCAGGAGAAGAGGGACCCTCGCCGCATTGGCGACCCTCCGCTGTCCTTTGGGGAGTTCATACGAGCTCACCATCAGGGCTGTTTCGTGTGTTATGGGAGGAAGCGAGGCTTCAACCATGACCACCGAACATGCCCCGTCCACAAGGCCGACACGGAGGCTTACAAGAAGGCGCACGGGTCGAAGAAGCGTGCGCCCGCGGGAATCCGGGAAGCCAAGGTGGAGGTCGACAAGGACGAGCTGGCCAAGCTGATGTCGTCGATGGGGACCGAGTTGGCCAAGGAGATCCAGGAGATCAAGCGGAACTGGGTCCCCAGGTCGGACAACAAGAACAAGGAGAACAACCAGAATAACCAGAACAAGGACAAGGACAAGAAGCCTACTCGCAGCGAAAGAAGGAAGAAGGGCATCAACGAGGTTGATGCGGAGGAGAACACCCCTTCTTCCACAACCGACGCCCCCTAGCGGAGCCCCTGCAGCCAAGGGCCCCAGCTAGGGCGGTCGCAGGATGGTGACGTGGGAAGCGCCGAACCATCCCAGTCGGGAGTCGATAAACACAAGGGGACTGCCGCGGGCGGAAGGCCCGGTCCGGCACCCGGTCGCGGAGGCGGGGTGAGGGCAAGTGAAGGCACGAACCCTTGCACCCGTCCGTCCTTCGCGACCAAGAATGTGTTTGATGTACTACAAGATCTTTCCGAGAGTATCGGAGGATCACCCGGACCGCAGCTGGATGCTGCAGATGGGCAGCCCGAGCCCATTGTCCACGACCTGCACCAGTCGCTTGTTGAGCTTCTGGAACGGCCGGAGATCCTGAGTTTGCACGCCGTGCGCCGTGTCGGTCGCGAGCGGCAGTTGCATCTTAAGGTCCGTGCCTTATGCGGGGAAGTGGAAAAGGTTTTCGACGTGTTGGTCGACACGGGAGCTCAAGTCAGCTTGGTCAAGGCTGGTCTACTTCCACCAGAGTGTCTGAACGACAGTCGGAAACCTGTCAGGCTGAAGGTGGCGAACGGCCAGTACATGGTGGGAGGCACGAAGGAAGCGGCCATTGGGCTGCAGTTCGTGAACCATCGTGAGCTGAGCCGCCCAGACCTCGGCAAGGAAATCCTCCTGCACGGTCGCTTCTACGAGGCCGAGATGGACTGGGACATGATCGTCGGGTACGACTTCATGATGGAGACGGACTCCGGCGTCCTCCCGGCCCAGGCCTCCATGACCCTGTACCAGGACGACCAGCTCTCGTGGCTTTCGTCACCTGAGCACCATGTGGAATGCCAATGGATCCACCCCGAACGCAATCAGCTCGAAGTGGCCGCGCTGGACACTGAGCCAACTGGTCCTGCAAACCAGGAGTACGGCGTAAGGCCGGAAGTGGCGAGCCGAGTTGTCGCGGACTTGGGAGCTTCGGATCTGGCCCTGGATGCGTTCTCTTCAGGAACCTCCGCCCATCTGCGGGTGTGTGAGAAGTACTGGAGCGCACAGGACTCCGCGTGGAAGAAGCACTGGGGTCCGCATCAGGGATTGATGTGGATCCATTGCCCCCGTTGGGACATTCCAAGAGCGATAGCGAAGATTCGCAAGGACCGCTCCAAGGCAGTGCTGGTTGTTCCTATGGAATGCACCGAGGAGGAAAGTACCCGACATTGGGTAGCCTCATTGACCAACATGACCTTAAACAAGGTCGTCCTACCGGCTGGAGAGAGTGTCTATCAGGACGCTAAGGGACAGCCCATGCCACCCCAGAGATGGCCAACGGAATTCCACTATGTGGATGGGGGCCTTGCTCACGCCGACACCACGGACTTCGTGTGTGTCAACCGCATCATAGCGGAGCCTTGGAGGCAATGCTTTGCGGTTCCCCCTGTTGACATCGAAGAATCGGAATCGGAAGAGCCCCTCACTGACGAGGAGTGGGATCTGGTTCAGGGGTATATGGATCAGCCCTTTCACGACTGGGGAAACCAGCGTGAGGGCAAGGGCCAGGACAAAGCCTGGTGGGAAGTGGACTCGATCGTCTCTGGTTCCTATGATGGAGATACCTTCGTAAGGAGGGTACTGGACCACCTGTCCAGCCAGGACGAGCCAATCGGAGGTAACCCACCCACCTACGGCGATATATTCGGAGGCAAGACCAGAGATGGCCCCTTGGGCCACCTGGGAAGACCGCCTGAGCCGAAAGCGAGCGGGGTCGCTACCCCTCAAGTAAGCTCCGTGGTTCAAGTGCCCGGAAAAGCCAAGGCAGAGTCCGATGACTGCCCCAAGATCCAGGCATTAAGGGCCAGGCTGAAGCAGAAGTATGGTGATACCTTCTTCAGCGGTAAGCCTGTGTTTCCCCCACCGGTGCGTGGACCGTAGGGCGAGGCCAAGATACGACTGAAGCAGGACCCCCGTGTGTATCGGCACCGGGAGTTTGCCCTGAGGGGCGAGAGGAAAGAGGCCATGGAGAAGATCCTCTGTGACTTCATCCAGAGAGGCTGGCTTGAGCCGTGCCACTCCAAGTGGGCCTCTCCCTGCTTCGTCGTCCCCAGGAAGGTTGCCGGTGAGTGGCGGCTCGTGGTCGACTACCGCGGCCTGAACGCCCAAACGCAGCACGACAGCTATACGCTGCCCCTCATTGAGGACATGCTGCAAAAGCAACACCGGCGGAGGATCTTCACGGTGATTGACCTGAAACATGGTTATCATCAGATGCCTCTCGCCGAGGAGTCCCGTGCCTGCACAGCCATGAGCACCCCACTTGGACCTCTCCAGTGGAAGGTGATGCCCATGGGCGTTACCAACGGCAATGCGGCTTTTCAGCGGATGCTGGAGAACCTGCTTGAGCCGGTGCGCGACTGTGCGGACCCCTTCGTGGACGACGTGATCATCGCGTCCGGGGACCCCAGTATGAGCTACGAGGAGCTCCTGGAGGCACACGAGAGGGACGTCACTCGAGTGCTGGACCTTCTGGTTCGGCACAAACTCACGGGCAGCAGTGACAAGGCCACCATTGCGGTAAGCGAGGTGGTCTTCGCTGGCCACGTGGTCGGGAACGGGCAGCGAAAGCCCATACCTGGCAAGGTGGCTGCGATTGAGCACTGGGAAAAGCCCAAAACAGTCTCTGAGCTACGGGCGTATCTGGGGTTCTGCAACTACTACTCGGGGTATATCAAAATGTATGCCGAGTATGCAGCCCCCATGACGACCATGGTCAAGGGCAACCGAGAGGAGACCAAGAAGGGGTCCAAGAAGGCTCTGGTCTGGACAGCTGAGTCCGACCGTGCATTTGAGGGGATGAAGCAGGCGCTGCTATCCGCAGTGGGTCTGCACCTCGTGGATCCCGACCGAGGGTTCGCCCTGCGCACCGACGCTTCCGACTACGCCATTGGCGCTGTGTTGGAGCAAGTGCTTGACGACGGGAGGCACGTGCCCGTGGCCTTCTGGAGCCGAGTCCTGGCGGAAGGCCAGAAACGGACGTGGACGCCCCGTGAAAAGGAGGCGTATGCCATCGTCATGGCTCTCAGGAAATGGGCTGGGTACATAGCCCTCCATCCCGTCACCGTCTGCACCGACCATCAGAGTCTGCAGTCGTGGCACAAGGAGCACGTGGACACCCCCTCAGGTCCCGCCTCCCGACGGGCAAGATGGCACGAGACCTTGGCCAAGTTTGACCTTACGGTTGTTTATATTCCTGGAAAGGATAACAACGTGGCGGACTGTCTCAGCAGGTGGGCCTATCCCGCCAGCAAGGGGATGCAGGATATCTCTGCCCATGGCGATGAGGCTGAGACCGCTGAAGCCAAGAGGATCATTGAAATGGAGCGCCTGATGGAGGAGGAGGGTGCTAAATGCTTCGTCGTCATGGCTGCAGATGCCCCCCTCGCGTCGAGGGTGAGCAGAGCGGTCAGAGTACTCGCCCCTGATGGAGCTGAGTCCCACAAGCACCTCTTCCCGGAGTCTTGCCTCCAGGACGACTGGACCGACGACTACGCCAAGTCTGAGGCGTTTGCGGCCGAGTATAGGGCTGCGACCGACCCTGACGACGGGCAGAAGTGGCCAAAGGGGCTGACCGAGGAAGATGGCAAGCTCTACCGGAATGGTAAGCTGCTAGTACCGGAGTCCCGGGTGCTCGAGCTTTGCGAAGCTTGGCACCACCACATGCTGCACCCAGGGGTCAAGAAGCAAGCCTTTGACATGCAGCGCCGGTTCGAGATCGACCATATCGTTCTCTACACCGCCATCAAGAAGGTCAGGAAGGGTTGTTGGGTCTGCCAGGCCTGCAATCCCGACAACCGGAACGTCAAGGGGGAAGCCCAATGGACCCCGGTTCCTGACCAGCCCATGGAGAGCGTGGCCATGGACGTCTCCTCCATGCCCGAAGTGCACATTGGCAAGGAGACCTTTGACTGTGTGGTTCTTTGTGTGGACCGCCACAGCGGCTACGTTGTAGCCGTTCCGGCACGCAAAAAGGGGTTGCTTGCCAAGGAAGTGGCAGTCATGATGATTCGTCATTGGCTGACCGTCTTTGACATCCCCCGCACCATTTGCAGTGACCGAGGGCCCCAGTTTACTGGTGGCTAGTTCAAGGCTATGTGTTCCCTCATGGGGATACGTCATGCCAAGAGCGTCGCCTATCTCAGCCAGTCTAACGGCCGTGCTGAAGTGGCTGGACGGCAGCTGTTCGAGAAGCTGCGCAAGATCCACATCACCAATCCACGGCGGAACTGGTTCGAGGAGATGTGGCCTGCTCTGAAGGCCCATCATGACACCCCCACTCCGGGCGGTTTGCCCCCTCACCAGATTCTGTTCGGCAGGGACCCCCTGGGTAGGCGACTTCCAGTGTCTGGTGATGGCATGGCTATGGATGCCAAGGAATTCTTCGCGCGGCAAGAGCAAACGGCGCGGGACATCCGCCAGCAGCTCGAGAAGGAGCATGCTGAGCGTCAGAAGTCCGCCCCGAGCTCGACAGCGCAGAAGTTCAGGGTGGGGGACCCGGTGTGGGTGATCAGACCCCGCCCTATGGGCACCCACCGCACCAAAACCTGGTTCACACCCGGCGAGGTGGTCCGCAGGATTGGTGAGGACACCTACCGTATCACGGTGGGTCGCGGACAGTTCTGGGAGCGCCACGAGAGTCAACTCCGTGTGCGGGAACCCGACCTCCGTGGCCAACATGTGTCCCTGAGCTATGCCGCACATGAGGCTGATTCGGACGACGACTATGCTGAGCAGGACGACTATACAGTCAAAAAGATCCTTGCTCAGCGTCCGAAGGCCTCGGCACCCGGAGGTCTGGAGTTAAAGGTTCTTTGGCAAGGCTATGGGCCGTCCCACGACACCTGGGAACCCGTCTCCTCGTTCGTGCCGCGGGTCAATACTCCCTTCATGGAGTACATCCGCAAGCACAAGACCAAGATCCACGTTTCGGACTTGGCAGCACTCACCCGGGCGATTGCAGCCAGGAGTGCCTGATCAGCGCCCTGAGCTCTCCCCTGATGCGTTTTGAGCGCTTGTGAGGCCGACGAATCGTCCCTTACTTGCTTGCTCCCTTTCGTATTTCGGTGACAGAGTGGCAATATACCCCCCCCTGCTGAATCCAGAGGAGGATGGCCCCTCTCTTCTTCTATACGTCACTCCTCCCCCCTGCTGAATCCTTGGGAAACCAGGTGGGGCGACTGACCTTCATATTTCTGAGCTCTTGGGGCCTTGAAGCCCATACGACGTTGCGCAACGGATGCCGCTGTCATCGGCATTGCGATTTTTTGATGTGTGGTCTGGTTCCATGACACTTGCGGAATCCAGACCAGTCGACGTGTGTCTCGAGACTATATATGGCCTGAACTCAGGCGTTTTCCCGTCCACCCTCCTGCATTGCCTTATCCTGACCGTGGCGTGGTTTGGCGCTCTGTCCAGAGCGTGTTTACACGCCTATTTACCCAGGTTATTGCTTGTTTTTCTGCCCTCCAGGATATGTGCATCTGTATGTTAAGTGTCATCAGCCCATCGCTAAGGGATGGACTGTTTTTCACCATGAATCGGGATACAGAGGCGCCCTGAGTCGCTGTTTACATGTTTTTACATATGGTCCAGCCTGGACCAGTACCTCAGTACATATTCTACTGTTTGAGTGCCCGTGATACCGTGTTGCCCTATTCGCTGTGATGTGGACATCCTGATGGCGCCTGGCGGGAAGCCCAGTTGCCTGACTACACTCCCAGCGGTCCGCCACTGTCAGTCCCAGTGTGAGCCTACCAATTCGCAGACGCACTTGCAGTCGGATGGCGGCCTCCGGTGCTCCTGACCTCGGTCAGTCTGCCTGGGAAACTGGTGGTTTGAGGAGTCGACGCCTCCGCCCACACTGCATGAGGACTCCCTCATGTATGGCCTTCGTGGTAATAGGGCGAGGGAAAAGAGGGCCTTGATGCCCGATCCCTTCAGGAGGAGTTCCCTTAAGATCCCTTAAGGAGTTCGGCTGTGGCACTCTGGACTCGCGTCGTATGGATATGGACATGGTGCGCCCGAGGAAGGACCCGTGGGGACTCTCCCCAGTCGGCGGGCCTTGGGAAGCTTGGGGTAGCCTGATGGGGTCTTGTGGTCGCTCTCGACCTGTGGGACCACCTCGGTCGTCGTGTATCGCCTATGTTGGCCGTGTATGCCACTGCCACTGTGGTGGTGACCGTAGCAGCCGGCACCCGGTGCGCCTGGTATGGGTTAACGGGTCCTTTGGATGCCGAACAATCGCCGCCAGGACCCGGGACTTGATACTTGATACTGTACATGCGCTACAAGCTTTTACATCATCGTACCTGTCTTACTGTGAGATTTGACAGCCTAACCTGGGAATCAGCCTGAAGAAGGATGTGACACCCCCCCCCCTTCAAGGAATGGTCCTGGGTACCCGCTGCCATGCATGGGTGTTATCGAGCCCCCCCGAGGGTTTGCTCTAAGGAGGGGGGTGAAGCGGTACCCAGAACCTATGGCCCATGGCCCGGAGGCCTGTGGTCAGTCACACCCGTTATGGCCCATGGCCCGGAGGCCTGCGAGCCGTCATACCCGTGCGGAAGCCGTTGATACCGGCTATCCCCGTTCTCCAACCAGTGAAATCTGGAATCCGATTTCTAACCAATAAATCGATGTAGAATTACCGTGACTTTAATGTCTTGATCGATTTTCGGTCAGAAATCGGTGAAATACCCGATTTCTACCGCGATTTCTAATTGTCGTGAAATCGCCGCCTGATGTCGCCTGTTCGCGCGCCTTCGTCGCTTCTCTGTGGCGAGTTTTGTGATTGACTTTTCTCGAGTACCTGTGAGGTTCTAAGAGATCTTAAGGGCGGAATCCAGAGGGTATTTTATGAACTTTCATCTGGTGTATTCACCAGAATTTTTCGCCGTTGCGTTTTCGAGAAAATCAGCGCGCAAGGCTTTCCGTCGATCGTGCGAACTCATGCTTCTCAACGACCAAGAGTTCGCACGGAACCCTACGTCTCCCCCCTATGTCTTTCATCCATGCCCCTTTCACGCGGGCATATCATCTTGGTTAGGGAAGCGGGCGATGGCGGTGGTTTAGGCAGCCTATGGGTCTCGCAAACCCAAGTCGTTTGCGTGCGCAAACGCTGACTTTGTGCCCTTGTGAGCATGAACGTTAATGACCGAACACAATGCTCACAAGACCAAGAGCCCGAGGCCATTTTCGTTTTACGAGCCAACTCAACGATGGCTCCACGCAATTCAATGCGTACCAAAACTCTATTTTCAAAAGAGGGCAAGTTTTGGTCGAAAATTAGGCCAAAATGGCCAGACCCCCGAGGCTCGTATTCGAAGCCTTTGGGGAGTTGAGCCTTGAACCAAGGCAATATGTAAAGTAGAGACCACGAAGGACATTGTGGATGGGTTGGTTGATTTTTTCAACCTTGTCTTTTTTTTTATATTATTTCGCCTTGTGAGCACGCGTGCCACATTGCCTCTTTGCACACGCGCTCATATGCAAGCACTAATGACACGAGTGGGCAGAGACAATCTAACCATAGGGTGCATGTTTGAAAGCACCTACTATGGGCCCACTCCAAAAGTGTTTACTCATATTTTTGCTCCTCAAGGTCCCAAAGATATGCTCATGCCAATATCGCCGATATATGCATTTTTTCCCATAAATAGTGTGCATCAAGGATTGAGGTGTTTAAAATGCTTTCATTGTGCTTTGAACATCAACCCTTGTTGCAAAAGGGAAGCAAAGCTTCGGTTTGCATCCATGCAAAAGCCCGAGGCTCCTTTCTTTCGTGATACGGAGATACGATATTTGGAGGGACCACTTTTGGGTGAATTTTGGCCGTTTTGCCCAAAATGGCCACAAACTCCTTCTCCCCCTGATTTCACCCCCGAGGTTGCGTGCGCCACTTGACCAAGGGTAAGGGCAATTCGGAGAGGGCACATAAGCCCACATCGAATGGGGTGTTTCCCCATGTGGCCTCTCGTCTTGATGGGAGAGTTGTGAGTCACCCAATTTGGGGTATGTTGCCATTCTGCCCCATACGTGTGTCACTTTCCCTCCAATGGAAAAGATAGCTAGAGGTGACCATGAGAGATGGCAAGTGGCATGTATTGGGACCTAAGTCCCATGTGTCTATCGCATTTTTGGTTGAAAGGATCCTCGCCGTGGCCATGGAGATATGGAATCATGAATGCGGGCCATTTTGGCCAAATTTCGCTGTTTTTGCCATTGTATGCCATATTGGAATTACCATATCTCCATGGGGCACGGTATCTAGCCAGGAATGAAGTGCGCATATTGTAGCATATGACCGAGGGTTGAACGCCCTTGAGTTTCGTATTTGCTCCTCTGGCTCATCCGGAGTTGTCCAACTTTTGGTGCGATCCACGATCCCCACCTTTGCACCGCATGTTGCTTTCTGCCCCGTCCGTGTGGTCATCCCCTCGGTGAACAGTAAGCAGCCGGCGTGACAGCAAGCAATAACCCAGGGCATGGGACCAAAGGGGATATCAAGCGTTGTGAATCGAGGCTTGGCGCGTCAATGTCGCCAAGATTTCCTACCCTGGACGGTCGCCCGAGACGGCCGATTTTGCCGTTTTGGCAATCATGACCCCACGTGACGAACACGTGTTGCCCTGATTCGGGGACCTCAGAGGGAACCAAGTTGGGTGAGGGCTCCAGAGAGTTCGCACTCGAAGGGCATAGGGTCAGTTGCCTCGTCCCTACCTCTGGCGGGTCCGGACGAGGGGTCAATTTTCGAGATTTTGGAGCTAATATCAGTTTGGGCTGAAACAGCCCATTTTCAGCTACCAACTCCTGAGGGATAATGGCGGGGCCATATCTCTGGCTCAGAGAGGAGTTGGGACCTGCTGTTAAGAGAGCCTGGGATACCACTGTCGGTTGACCTTGGAGCACCTTGGTTCTGAGGAACTCGCCTGTGGCGGGGCGCGACACCTCCCCCATCGGCAGGGTTTCAGCGTCCGGACTGAGCAGGGCATGGGTTGTGTTTGAGCCCCCGCCCCCACCAGCCACTGAGAGGGTCGGACCTGGGATTGGGATACGAGTTGGGACTGAGTGTGTATTGTCCTGTAATGCCCTTACCCCAGTCCAGTCTTAACCCCATGTGTACATATCCTGATGTGTTGCTGTACATACTTTCGTTCCCTTGTTGCAGAGTGGCAAGGATCCTGAAACGCTTTGTCACATGACATGAGCGCATTGATGCCCCTGTGAGCGTAGTGCTTTGCCTGCCTGCTCACTTGCGCGTGTCCACCGCAGCGTCCCGTGGCCGGCCCCCCACGGGAACGCGTCATTACTCGCTGGCCGGTGATCAACAATGGACGCCGATCCCCGATAGACCCATGGAGCCCCTCAGCATGGATGTTTTCTCCATGCCTGAAGTTAAGGTGGGTAAGGACGCATAGAATTGTGTAGTCATTGTTGTCGACTGCCATTCAGGTGACCTTGTTGCCGTTTTGGCCAAGGAAAAGGGTCTAACAGCCAAGGAAGTGGCCGAGAAGATGATCAAGCATTGGTTGACCATTTTGGACATCCCCGCGACGATTTGCGGCGACAACGCCCCGCAGTTCACGTGTGGATGGTTCAAGGCCATGTGTGCTTACATGGGTGTACGGCATGCCACGTCCGTAGCACACTTTAGTCGTTCAAATCGCCGAGCCGAAGTGGCCGGTCGCCAGGTTTTTGAGAGGCTGCGCAAGCTTCACCTGGAGCACCCAAAGAAGAATTGGTTGAGGGAAATGTGGAGAGCCATCCAAGCCTACCAGAACTTTCCCACACCATTCGGTGTCTCTGCCCACCAAATTCTCTTCACCAGTGACAGGTTGAGTGGCTCCGTTCCCTAGTACACCACCAGTCTTGCCAAAGATGCCGTGGAGGCATTTGAAGAGGCCGAAGACACTGCCAAACTGGTGAAAGATGCTCTTGAAAAGGAGCATGCTAAGCGGCAAGAAAAGACACCCAAGGGCCCCGTCACCTCTTTCAAGGTTGGAGGCCATGACTGGGTTGAAGGATCCTGGCCGTTGGACACTCATCGGACGAAGACTTGGTATACCCCTGGTAAGATTGCCAAGAGGGTTGGTCCAAACACCTTTCTCGTCCAAACGGGTCCCTCTCAATTCGAAACCCGGCACGAGACTCAATTGGAGGACGCTGTTCCGGATATCACGGGGAAGCACGTGGACTTCCAGTACACCCAACATGAGGACGTCCCCGACGAGGATGAATACCTTAAGGAGGACGACTATGTCGTTGACAAGGTTTTGAGCCACCGGCCAAACCCTGCCGTCCCGGGTGGAATTGAGTTCAAGGTGAAGTGGAAAGGATGCGGGAAGTCTCATGACTCCTGGGTACCTCCCTCATCATTTGTGCCCCCCATCAACAAAGTGTGGCAAGCCTATCTCGGTCAAAGGGGCGTCGACATCTCCGCCAAGGACTTGATGGCTGCCATCATGCAAGCTGAGGACAAAATCTTGTCCCTCACTGATCCCTTCGAGGATGCATGCTGTACTATGGGAGGCTGATCACCCCCTTGTCGAGTGTTCTACATCATATTCTTACTTTTTACGATTGGACTTGATTTACTGGTACTTTGCAATAGTTTGTTTGCATGAGACATTTTTTTTGATGTCATACCCTTGAACAATGCTTTGTATTTTTATTTTACGGACTTTACCAGATGCACGGGCGCAAGCCATACATCATACACATTCAGGTCCCCCAGATTCATACTTGGGTAATTTTGGCCCATACGACGTTGCGCAACGGGTGTTGTTGCCATCAGCACTGCGAATGAGTGAGTGTGTGTGATCAATTCATGGCACTTGTTGAATTGTCACTTTATTTGCGTTTCTAAGCTTCTCCACTTGTTTGACTCACTCCTTCCCCCTGAATTGTGCTGTCTTTGTTGCGTTGTCCTATATTTGAGCCTTACCCTAACCATGGAGTAGGTTTGAGACTTACTACTCCTCTTAACCTATGACAAAAAAAAATATGTGTGTGCTCACTTCATATTGATCGATTTTGGTATGAATTTCAGTGGTTCAAATCTTCTAGAATTTAGGAGGTTTTGCTCCCTCTTCTCGGTGACAGGATGCACTTGTATGCCTCTTGACCTGAATTTTGATGTTCAAATGTCTTCCTTTGCTGCAGAGATGTCTTTACTCATGCTCCAAGCCTCCAAGGTACCCCCTCAACCCAAATTCCTTGACATGAGACGAGATTATGGAACCGAGATCAGTCTTGGGGCGGGTGTGCTACCAGCGTACGCGGTCGGTCGCCGCTTTCTCAGTGGACTCCGACGAACTACTGCATGTCAAGACCCATGAATTTTTTCAGTAGAGCATGGGGTATCTACATCCGCAGAAGCGACACCTCCGCTATATGAGATTGTTCGTAGACTACTTAGTTGCGCAATTCGAGAGTCTGCGTGGATATGAAGTTGCGTCAATTTTGCTTTCCTTCCCTCAGCCCCATTGTCTGTTGGCTTGTTCCTTGAATATTTGAGGTCACCTAACCCTATTCTGAGGTTGCCAGACGCAACCACGACATCTGTTTGTGGTATTTGAGTCCAAAAATGACATGTCTACTTTTAGGTCACCACGTTCTATTTTTTGAACATTTTCAGCAAATTTCTTTTTTTAGAATGCCACCCTACCGCCCCCGTTTCGCGATTCCTCGACGTCGGTAAGCACTAAATAAGTGTGCCGGACGCACTGGTGAGGTCAGTTTCCCTCCAGGCTCCCTCCATTTCGAGATCTCAATTTTAGGTTTGTTACTAAAAATAGTAGCAGTTCTCGAAAATTTGTCTGGCCCGCCATTTTGACATGTCCTGGAGTTGCACAAATCCGTGGATACCCACAGCCATTCAATAGCAGTGCCTGGTCCAACGGTGCCATCTGTTTCCCTCCTGCTCTCGCCTGGGCAAAATCGGCTGAGAAAGTTGCTGAAAAACAAAAAAAAACAATTTTTAAGGTCGAAAAAAAAATTTCCCTTTTTCATCTTTCCAGCTTTGGGTACCATATTTGGGGGGTCGCGGATTCAGTGGTGATGATGGTTCGCCCCAACGAGGCGATATGTTCGTGATTTTTAGGTTTTTCTGCTGTGGTCATGTTTGTGCTTCCTGACCAGGTTGGGCATGGTACACGCTCCCAAGGATCAACAAGGAGCGAGCATACCCCTTCACGCATCCCTGGACCGTGGATATGCTCTACGGAGGGGGGTGACGCGTATCCCATGCCCTCCCTCTCAAATGGTCTTGTGTTTCATGGTATCTAACCCGATCTGCTTCCTGGTTTTATGCCGTGTGCCACTGTGAAGCCAATCAGTCGACACTTTCTGTTTGTATTAATTTCAGGCTATTTCGGATAATAGAATTTCAAGAATCCTATTATGGAATTGCTTCTTAGTCAACAGGATAGCTATCCATGCCCTCTAGAAATTCAGTCGAGGCCTGTTCGTGCGCGCGTGCTCGCCTGGTGCTCCTGTTGTGTGCGCGTGCTCCGTGCTGCTCCGCCTGTGCTTTAATGCGGGCGTAGCGACTGAAAACTCTTCTGAACAGGTGCTAATAGTGTTAGCTCTATCCTGTTACCAAAATGTGTTGTGGTTTGTTTCTTGGGAACTCAACTTGTACTTCTGTGCCTCTTTGTTTCTCAAAATCCAAAATCCCAAATTGACAAACCTCGCAGGATCTTTAGACGGGGCACCAATACATAACACAATCTCGAAGACAAAAACCCTGTTCAGAGATCGAAGTATCTTAAAGCGCTCATTCACACAGTTGGCATTCGATGCTTCTTTAGTATTCACAGACTGCAGTGCGATTGCGACTGCGACTTGCGACTTGCGCGCTTGCTGCGCTGCTGTTGTTCGAAGCCATAACACTACTACTGTTCGAAGCCATAACACTACCCCCCCCTTGAGACCTCGAAGAGGTCTGACTCCTCTGGGTGGGCGTCACAATGTCGAATCTGCAGAGCAGGCCCAGGGAAAAAAACTTTTTCAACCTCGACATGTGCTGGCTACAGAAGCATAACAGTGGTCGAAACTCACACACTGGGGTGCAGTCCTGGTATACCTGTCGTCACCGCCTCATTCATACGCTGTGTTTGACTCTGCCACGGCTGTTTCTTGGCGGAAGCTGCAGAAGACAACTTCGCCAGGCACACTGCAGGGGCGCTGTACCCACAGCAAGGCTGTGGGCACGTCGAACCAGAAAATATACCATAGCATTGGGCACAGCTATCGAAGCTGCTTGCCCAGTAGACAAACAGCCAACAGGCATATACATCTGTCTACTCGACAGGACATATGAAGGCAGTCGATAGCATTGATGGCATCCAGACTGTCGGATAAGCCTTTACTTTGCATCCAGTCATGTCGAACCAGCCATTACTTGGCATTCAGACTTGTCGAATCAGCAGTCCGTGCCCCACGTAAACGTGGATGAACGATCCACCTGGAGTCAACACACTTGGTGCACTTCCTTCAGTGTCTCGATGCCAGCCACCAACTTGAAGGTGTCATGACCCGTGTAGTGTCGACAAATATCACGCTTCTGAATCAGGATACCAGATCGATGGTTTAGCAATCGAAGGTTGGGATCACCAGGTCGGCCGTCGGCGGGGCACTTGTACTGGAATACGATAACATGTTCACGGGCAAGCGCTCCAAATTGTCCAGGTCCCAATGTTTGTGCCTTGGTCGAATAGAAATCCCAAAGGTTCGACGGTTTCCAAGCGTCCTCGCTCCACAGATCGGTCCGATTGGTAACTTCAGAGGAGAACCTGTCATGTCGACCAGTAGACCATCGATAGGTTTCCTTTCAACCAGTACCAGTGGCCATGCTGTGGTAGAGCGGACCAGTTCGCGTATCGACTCGCCACCATGGCGTGTCACCAATCGAAACTCGTCGCACAACAATGATGGCACTGACGTCATCGAGTCCAGGGCCGAGGGCATATCGGTCAATGACCTCAAGCATGTCGGTTCGAGAACCTTCTTCTTGGAGTCAACCGAGGTGTTGATGTACATACTGACCATCAGCGAGGGAACTCTGCAGAGCAAATCGAACCACTTCTGCTGTCACAAGGCTGGAAGCCGTGTGAACAATGACCGCTTCGAAGACTTGGTCTCGGCAGCTGACCTTGCGTCGATGGGCAGCCTTGAAATCATCATTGATTGGCGTGAGGTACTTGGAGAACGGGATGTCGAAGTGGTGCTGATAGGCGTTCGACTCTGCCGGCAAAAACCGCTGGTCGACGGGGTCCGGGTGGAACGGGTCACTCGCGGGCGAGTCAGCGGGCTTGACCTCCCCCCGTTCATCAGCATAGACATCCCTTCGGAACTGGACCGCTCGACGCCAACGTTGTCCACCTTCGTATCCGGCCTCAAAGGGGGACATGAGGTATTTCGAGGTACCCATGCGTCGAACCAAATCGGCGGCGTCCACGAAAGGAAAGAGGTTGACATACTCCTCACTGGTCGAGTGAAGGGCAGCAACTCGTCAGATTGCCTTATCGAAGTCGTGGTATCCGAGCCGTCCGGGTCCAGTCTGGTAAATCGTCGCCAACTGGACAAGATCGATGGGGGCACCTGGTGCGACGGCGTTGTACGCATAGGGTTCGGTCTGTTCTCTGAGTCGAAAGTACTCCTGGAGCTGGACTGCAAGGTCCTGTCTTCGATGTGGAGCGCACCCATACCGCTTATACCCAAGTCGAGAGGTGCCTCGTAGACCTCGCAGTTGGTGTCGGCGAAGAAGCAAATCGACTTTGTACGCGAGAAAGGTGGCTCGATCTTCGAAGAGCCAGTCGTTCTCCTGGCAAACCTTCTGGAGATCGCGAATAACTCCAAGGATCGAAACGGCAACGGGGGCTTCTCGTTTCATCTTGTCCTGGGTCCAGAGGCGTCGGTACCCAAAGATCAGGTGTATTCCATCGGCCACATTTATCAGGTCGTCGATTCCTGAGATCTCCTGATGCATACGGTTGAGTCGAGCAATTTGATTCGGCAGGTCATATTCGGAGAGATTTTGTCGGAATCCCCAATCGAGCTCTTCGTCGCAGTGTCGCCAGTCGACGAGGGCCCCTCGAGAATTCTGGCAAGCCACTTCGATTTTTGTATACCACTGGTAGCCGGGCTTGCCACCGGCATTCCCACGCTCATCGAAAGATGTGTCAGGTGCGCTTTGCGCCATCTCGTAAGGGAATGGTGCGGTTCGTGCCCAACTGTCGATGTTGATGGTCTTGCCTAACTTGGTGATAGTGGCATTCGTCTTCCTCACAACTGCAGCATGGTGTTCGTTCAGGAATACGTGCCTTGCTCGTTGAGGAGCCATGGCGCTCGACGCAATAGTGAGTACCGATGGTTCGAGCTTGGTGTATTCTGATTTCATTGGATTGTCTCCGTGTGTCCCAAATCGATAGGGTGGCTTCATTCCGAACGTACCCAAGTGTTGAAGTTGATCGACGGTCTCGATTTCATGGTTGTATTGCGGCATGTTATAGGGCTGCCACTGCGGTTCTGGCGCCAGCACAGAATCGTAGCTGGGCGGTGGTGTCGACCAACTTTCTGTGGCGTCGTACGGTGAAGGCTCGTACGCATAATCCTCCTCGTCGTCGGACTCCAGTGGCGAGGGTTCATCGTCGTCATTGTAGTAGTAAGAGTCGGATCGGTTCGTTCGAGTAGAAGCTTGCGTCCTCGGGGCATTCGACTGCCAGGATTGGTCGACCCAGTCGTTGGGGGCAGCGTTATGGTGGTTGTTATAGCTGGAGGTATTCGGCTCTCCGGTATTCGGTCCCCTTGACGGTTCGTCCCTGGATGGCCTTGATGTCCAGGTGTTCGGCCTGGATGTCCAAGAACTGTCGGCCCATCCAGGCGCTGAACAAAGGAAGGGGATCAGTCGTCGTATTTCGTGCAGCAAGCAAGATCCTCATCAGAATCGAACCAATCGGGGCACGAGCACCGCTCTCGAAAGTATTCTGCATCGACTGGGGGCGGGGGTCCATACAGCTTGCAGTGTTCCGGGTGCATGCGGGGTGGGGTCCCTCCCTTGGTCGATTCCAGGAGAGGCCAGCTGGCCAGGGCTATCTCGAGCACTTCCAAGCTTGTGGTGCCTCCTGATATGACGGGTCGTCCACTCGGTGCCATTCCTGCAAATTCCCCGCGAGGGAACACACCTCCCTTGCCTCCTTTCGACAAGGGGCCTCCTTTTCCTTTCGAGCTCCCAGCATATGCCGACTGGCTGTAGTTCGGTGCTTCGAATGGATGGAGAGGTCGACTCGGTCGAGTTGGCGCTGATGCTACCGACCAACAGCGGAGAGCTGAGATCGACCTCGCTGGGGATTTGGCACCATCGTTGTCATTGATCGCGTCAACATCGATGACGTCCGACGGTGATGCTCGAGGAGGTGGAGGTCGAGAAGTTCGGGGCGTCTGGGATGTAGTACCGTAGGCGTAGGCTCCGGCTGTCGACCCGGAGCCTCGCATGAGTATTTGGAAAACCACACTGCAGAGAAGAGTAAGGTCACTCAGGGTGGAGTCGAAGAAACTAAAGGTACACAGGATCCTCCTCCAGAGCTTTGCTCGACTCCCAAGACCATGTGTCGTCATCCCATTCACAACGGTACAGGAACGTGCGGCGCTTTCTAGATCCCACTCGACGTCTAGCCAGGATCTTGACAATTTGAGGAATTCTCAAGTTTTGACAGGGGGCATCGGGAACTCCCACACCGGCTGTCCCTCTCGATGGATGTAGGGCTTTATGCTGTCTCGATTGAAAACTCGCAACCCATCGAAGGGGGCAGGGATGTCAAGTTTAACAATCTCGCCCTTCATCAGTACCTCGAGAACTTTGTAGGGGCCGCACCAGACAACATCGAGTTTCCCTTTATGTCGATATTCCGGCACCAACACCCACCATCGTTCACTGAATTCAGGCACTCGAACGTGTCGGTTCATTTGCAGGACCACATGCATCCGGCGTCGACGTTCCTCGGCAAGCATTGCATGCACAGAATCGAAGGTACGTTCCGCTCCTTGCATGTAATCATTCACGGTCGATGGCTCATGTGCATGAGAAGTCATTCGGCGAAAATCCAATGGAAAATGGGGTGTTCGTTCTTCATCTATCTCGAACGGGGATAGCCGAAGGCTATTGGATGTCAGGTTGTTGAACTCGGCGAACAGGAGGTCGACATCCCACTCGTTGTTGCCGAAGATGCCGTTTGTACGCAGGAGCTGGAGGATCGACTGGTTGCTGCGCTCCTCCAGGCCATTGCCTGGAGGACGTTTGGCTACCCTCTGGTGCATCTCGATCTTGAAACGCTGAGCCAACTCCTTCCACGCCTGAGACTCGAACAGCTTGTCTCGGTCAGAAACAATTTGTCAAGGGCCTCATTTCAGTCGAACTACTTCACTCAGGAACACATAGATAAGGTCGTCGGCTGTCATATCCTTGCGACAAGGGATAAACATTCCACACTTGGAGAATCGCTCGACTACAGTCATGATGGCGTCATGGCCCCTTGTGGTCGGCGGCAATCCTGAAACCCAATCGACGGACACACTGTGCCATTTGGTGTCGGGCACCGGTAATGGTCTTGGCACTCCGGCGGTGTCGACTCGCCTTGATTTCGCCGCTTGACATACATCGCAACTTAATATGTATCGCTCGACGTAGTGTCGGAGGTGCAAACATACGTAGTCGCGCTTATTCAGGGCCATAGTGCGAAGGACACCTGAATGGCCATAGAACTCCGACTCGTGATACATGGCCACAATCGACGTCACCAGTGTTCAACGGACAAGCACACGCTTGCCCATCGTCAACAAATGGAAGAATTTGCCATCATCGAAGGACAACTTGGCATTGAGAAGCTGGTGTCGTGCCACAGGGCTTCGTACCGCGACTTTGTAGATGTGCTTCGTACGTGGGTCTTCTCGATAGGCTGCTGCCCACACAGCTGTCGAAGTCAAGTCCTTCCACTGATAATGTCGATGTACTCGGCGATGCGTACCTTTAAGATTCGAAGGGTACGGCGTGTTCGACTCAACTTTTGGCAAGGGAACTGATTGTAACGTGCCGTCACGGTGACGTCGACGGCGAATCAGTTCCGCCATGGTTGGAGCATATCGAAGTTCATTGCCAAAAGTGACTCGAAGGGGGCGATCCATGCTTACATCGGGGAGGTCGTCGGTATCGGCGGGCATGTCCGGCTAGTTGCCAGCATCATCAAGATGCATGTCTGGTTGGTGTGAATCCTCAGCCATGATCTCGTCTGATGGTACTGGCTCCAGTCCCAGGTCCTCCGGCTCGACAGTCGTCACGTCTGATGGTAGCGACTTCAGTCCCTCCGGTTCGACGGCGGTTTCAGTGTCGAATTGGGCAGCTGGTTCCGCAAGTTCATCAGCGTCAGGTTCCTTCCCCACGGAGCGTCCGCTTCGAAGCGAAATGTACAGGTGGTCGTACGGCTGGGGCCACACCTCGTCGTGAGAGAATGAGTCTTCAAGTACACGTAGGAACTCATCGACAGGTTCTCCTTCCGGTGAAGCCCAGCTTTTGACCAGGGGAATTACAAAAGGCCGTGTACGTGTGGCATTTTGGATGTCCATCAACTGTTGCGAAGTCAGACGGGAGCAGGCGTCCGCCGCGGGACTCTCGAGGCCCGGTACGTACCACAACGTCAGGTTGTATTCTTCGAGGAATTGGAACCATCGTGCTTGCCGTGGTGTCAGCGGTCGAGGACATGTCTTGAGATATCGAAGACTTTCGTGGTCAGTGTGCACGTGCACCTGCTGCGGTCCTTGAAGTAGGTGAAACCACTGTTTCAAGGCTAATACGATGGCCAACAACTCCTGTTCTCGAATCGGGTATCGAGTTTCGGCAGGCTGCATTTTCCGCGACATGAAGGCAATAGGTCGAAGATGTCTCTTGTACTTTCCATGCGCACATTGTTGCGCCAGCGTAGCACCCACGCAGTCTTTCGAAGCGTCTGTGTACAGGGGATACGGCTGTCGAGGGTCGATAGCACTGAGATGTGTCGCATTGATCATCGCCTGCTGCAGCTTGTTGAAGAAAGCCTGATGGACGGGTGTCCATTCCCACTCAAAGTCTGCCTTAAACATCGCGGTCAGAGGGGCTGCGACAGCTTGGAACCCTTCGACAAACTGCTGGTAAGATCCACACAATCCACTGAATTGTCGAACTTCATGAACCGTAGTTCGCGGAGGCCAACCTCGAATGACCTTGATCTTTTCAGGGTCCATGTGTACTCCATCTTTGTCGATGATGTGTCCACAGAAGGGTACTCAACTCTGGAAGAATGTGGATTTATCGATGCAGGGAAAGAGCTGGTGCTTACGGAGTGGTTCATGTACCAAATCCAGATGTCGCTGGTGTTCATCCGCATTCTTCGAGAAGACAAGGATGTCGTCGATGTACACCCATACAAAGATCCCCAAGTGGTCTCGAAGGACATCATTCACGACGCGTTGGAACGTCGATGGCGCATTACAGAGTCCAAGGGCATAACAACCCACTCGAAGGCGCCAAATTGCGTGTTGAAGGCGGTTTTCTCGATATCTTCGTCTTGGATTTGGATCTGGTGGAACCCACTAACAAGGTCGATCTTCGAAAATACTGTGGAACCCCCCAGTGTACTCAAGATGGATTGGATCGATGGCAAAGGATACTGATCTTGTACAGTTCGCGTATTCAACGCTCGGTAGTCGACGCACATGCGCTATTTGCCACTCGCTTTCTTCACCACTAGGCAACCCGCTCCGTATGGGCTCAAGGATGGTCAGATCCGACCAGATCGATGCAACTTGTCCAATTGTCGTCGAAGTTCATCTAGTGAGCTCGGATCCATTTTGTAAGGGTGTACCCAAGGTGGATTGTCTTCCCAGCCGAGGAGTATTTGATGATCTCTACCAGGTCGATACGGAGGTAGGTCCCCAAACTCCGCTTTCTCCCGGTCGTAGTGGTCCGCCCACTTGTGTAATCGATTCGGCAGTTTGCGTCGAACAGGGTCAAGCCCGTCATCATTGCCATCACTGGCTTGCATCTTATACATTTGATCGACCGGCACTGCTGGTCCAGGCATGCAGCACACAAATACTTGCTATCCCGTGAGATCGGCTCCACGGATCTCTCTCCTTTGAGTTTCGGCAACAAAATGTACTCAATCTCCATATCGCTGCACTCCTCATCGGTGATACCATCTTCCGTTTTGGACTCATGGTACATGTCAGTACCTCACTGAACGTGTGTCGACGAGTGTAGGTCAAGGCGTTCTTTGGCATGTGGGGTAGGATTACCAACCGGACTCGCTTTCGAGGAACTGGATGAAAGTATCGAAAGAACGTCCAGCTTTGAAGCAGCTTGAAACTGTAGCTGGGTGGAATGTCTTGACTCACCAAAAGATAATCGGTATGAATTCGAACCATGTTGGATGTCGGCGTACCGTTCCTTCCAGTTGACAGTTGGATTGTAGCTTCGAAGCCATGGTGAAACCAGACCGGGTGGTCAGGAGCAGAGGTCGCAGTGGCATGGGCAGCAACATTGCTTGGTACAGAAGACATAACGAAAGTGTTGACTGAATAGTATCCTGCAAACAGATATGGTACACATAGCCAATGAAATACCTGATATGCACATATGAGACCTCAACCCTATCATCCATCAATTGATATAACTACTAAACATCCAAGATTGCCTTATCTATCCCACATCCTATGTTTCTAACAGGGAAATGGAATATGATATACCCTATCCCACATATATCCCATATATAGGGCCATATAATGCTCCCTTAGGGGTAAAGTGCCAGGGTATGGTTGTGACCTGCTTCACCCCCCAACTTAAAACGACTGCCACGGGCAGGAAGTGTATGCCCAAGAGGAACGTAGCAGTCACAAACAGCAGCAAATGGCAGGTTAGCAGGATTCCCTCCCATAGGGAATCGAACCTACGCAGGCAATCTCGGAGCCGGCCGCACCGCCGCTGAAGTAGCTCCCATCGGTGGGAATCGAACCACCGCCGAAACGCAGAAATTCATGAACGGAATCCCGCCGGTCCCGCAATGAGTAGTAGGCGAAATGGCGAGCTGTTGTGAGCAGAGTCTGGTCCCCGCATGTCGCATAAGGCATGTGGGGTCCAGCAGGTAAAGGCAGGTAGTTTTTCAGAGAATTGAAACTAAAGGCAAAGTGAAATCACACTTTTAAACAAAAATGAAGGTAATGGTACATGCCAAGCGATGCGACGCAAAAAAGCAAAATTTTCACTTTTTGAAAGAAATGCCAGGAGAATTGACGGGAGTGTCAAACAGCAACGTAGGACTGTGCCTGCACAAGGGAGCACGAGGGAGAAAAGAGATAGAGGCCAGGGAAACATGCACAAGGGAGACAACAAAACTTGATGGCCTTCGGCCAGGGGACTGTTACCACGGGGGGCTAACGGTCCTGTCTCGCAGTGCAACGCGGGGCAACCGTGGTAACAGTCCTTACAGCCACCACAGTCTTTTTTTTACACTTTGGAACAGTGAACACCGTGATCTTGTCATTTTGTTGAGTTGCGATGCATCACCGTCTTGTGCCTGCCTCTGTCTTGTGCCTGCTTAGGCCCACTAATAAACACGGCCACGATGGCCCCATGGTGCGCGCGGTAGCTCACTAAGTAGAGAAAAGAGGTCACGATGGCCTCAGGGTAAATGATCGACGATCACTTAGGCACAAACCGAAACACGGGTACGATGCCCACACCTCGCACCCACGTGCTTTAGATCGTTTATGAGAGCTTGATGTGCTTGATGTTCTTGATGTGCTTGCCTGTAACGCTTGTAGTAATGAGTGAGCTCTTGCTTGTAAGATGTAAACTTGCTTGATTACTTGCTTGTAAAAGACCGAGACAAGGCCTAGCCAAAGGCCCACTTGTCAAACAGACCAGACACCAAAGAACAGAAACAAAGGAGTCGGATCGTGAGTGGATCGGGGATCGTGAGACGCCACGGCTGTGGCTGGTGTGTAGATGGGGACGGCTCAGCCAAGGGTCGTGCCCTGGTCCCTGTTTAATTGTAGCATACGTGTCACACGTGATGCACCACTTAGAGAGTAAAGGAGGAGGTACGGAGATGGGATGAGGGTGTGAGTAGACACACTTAAAAAGACAAACCTCTTAACCATATAATAGTAATCTGACCTCACTACTAACCCCTCACCTAGGAGCCATACTACGTATATACATCATATATACACATAATAGAGCGATGCACGCTAACAAACACAAGACACACTTGTGCGCGCACACCCATTGGCAGGGCCCGGGGGCACACACTCGCCCGGAGGGCATCACAGAGTGTGGGTCTCTGTAATTTTCCCCACAAGCCAGCAGTTTGTTCTGTCAGGTCTGGTCATGGGGTTGTGGTCTGTGTATGCAATGGTATTATTTTAGTTGATGGTGTGAATCGACGGTTGTGGTACTGATGAGTGTAAGCAGCGCAAATCACGCGCGCGCATTGGCCAGAGCACAGGAGTTGTACATCTCGATCGAATGCTTGCCAGATGCTGCGTTTTTCTGAGATTAAATTTGGACCACTGAAGTGTTAACTCATTGATTTTAAACTGTGCAATCATCAGCATCATTTGTGTTGTTTAGGCCGCAATGGGTTACTTCTGAACTTGCTCTGATGGCGAGTTCTTCTGGGACGATTTCGACCTGTGGATCTGTGGACCTCATGTTTACTGTTGTGCCTCCGTTTGAGAAGGGTCATCGTCGAGAAGTCCAGGGGAGTGAAAATAAGAGGATGACGAAAATTTGGATTTAAAAAAAATCAAGATGTGTGCTGTGGTTTTGAGGAGTGAGCGGAGTTTCGCAAGGATGGAGGAGTCAAAATATTTACAAGTTTTCAAAACTTTAACAAGTTCAGAAGTCCCAACTCGTCGTCGCCTTCGCCGCCGTGGATCTCGCTTGAGCGCAGCTCAGCAGCCCAAGGGTGTTGGCCGAGCCCCTTTTGTTCCTTTCCTTTCTAGTTGGCTGCGTATTGCCGTGAACACCATCAAGTTTGGAAATTTGTCGTGAGTGCTGTTTAGACCTTCCTCATGGACGCCGCCAAGCTAAATTCGTCGCGCCAAGGTTCCTCGTGGACGCCGTCAAGCTAAATTCGTCGCGCCAAGGTTCCTCCTGGACGCCGCCAAGCTAAATTCGTCGCGCCAAGGTTCCTTGTGGACGCCGCCAAGCTAAATTCGTCGCGCCAAGGTTCCTTGTGGACGCCGCCAAGCTAAATTCGTCGCGCCAAGGTTCCTCGTGGACACCGCCAAGCTAAATTCGTCGCGCCAAAGTTCCTGGTGGACGCCGCCAAGCTAAATTTGTCGCGCCAAAGTTCCTCGTGGACGCCGCCAAGCTAAATTCGTCGCACCAAACTTCCTCGTCGACGCCGCCAAGCTAAATTCGTCGCGCCAAGGTTCTTTTCTAACGCCACCAAGCTAAATTTGTCGCGCCAAAGTTCCTTTCCAAAGGCGCCAAGCCAGCTTTTTTGCTGACACGCGCTAGGTCTGTGGACCAGCGTTGTTTTTCACTTGTTCTCCAAATGTGCTTTTGGGCTGCTAAATGCACTGTTGGCCCCGCTGTTGTATGTCTTTTAATTTATTTGACGCTGTGCTACTGATAGTACTGTCCAAGTTCCCGCCATTGTGTGTGTAGTTTCTGCGTCTATATTCACAGGAATGTAGGCTAAATTTGATGTGAATGTGAAAATGACTTTGGTACAGTCAGAATTTTTTGCGATAAAAAGTACATTAGTTGGTCAGTTTTTTAATATTGATACATGGGCTTGCCTTGTGTTCTTGAATCAAGTTTGTTTTTTATGTTTTCTGTGTGGGTAGTCAATTGTGTACAGGTTTGTGGGGAAAAGACAGTTATGGATGTTTGGGTTATCACAAAAGTAAGAGTGTCCCACACATTAAAGATAACACTTTGAACCACCTTTGGAGTCCCAAAGATGCATTGAGGTTTTAGTAAAATGACAGTTTTTGCATACATTTCCTTGTTTTCTTGGAAGGCCTAGTGTACCCCCGTCCCCCTGTTCTAGTATCCAGGTGGTGTAAAAGGCATTGGCACCTGGGGGTGTTGGGTTGTGGTGACAGTGACACCCGGTATATGTGTGAGTGTGTGAGTAGAGTGCCAAATTGGGCCGTGCGTCAATCCCTTCCCGTGGGAATTTCCATTGCCGGCATGTTAACTTCTACCCCCGAAACGAAGTCCAGGGTGTTTGTTTGCCCTTGGGGTGTGTGTGTGCCACAGTTTATCGACACACCACCATTGGCGAAGGGGTGAGATATCTCCTGAGGCCAACCGGAAATGAAGCAACCTCCACCAGCACCTTTGGTTTATGCTGAGTGGTTATGGGGGTCGTGTGGAAACCAGTTGGTGGGATAGTGCATGGGCTATAGCCGGATGGCACCCCAGAGCACGCCACACTGTATTTTACGGTTACCCGCCCCATAGCTACAGTTGCAGGGTCCATAGACCAATGGGTGCCCGAGGGTGTGGGTTGGTCCCACAGCCCGAAAAGCCAGGCCAAGGGGAACACCTTGACCTGGACGCTGAGGTAGTTGGTATGCTGAATTATGTATTCATTCTCTTTGCAGTCCCTTGTTGTATTGCAGGGACTTGCAGTGCGGCGAGGCCACCATGGTGGGTTGTGTGGGGTGTTTGTGTGTGTATGGCAGCCATGTTGTGCAGTGCATAGTGACTAGATATAGAGGGTCAAAGAGATATTCTGAGGTACAGGTTGAGGTATGTATATTATCTGTTGTTTATCTATGGGCGCAGTGAGTCTGGATGACTCAAATCTGTGGTGCACGACTACCTTTTTCCTTGTTATTGCTATGAATTTTCATCATTCATCATATGGTAATGGGACAACAATGAAATTGTCCCAGATAATCCCATGCCATTTGCGTTGGCAGGGCACTGCAGAGCCCAGACCCGCCACTGGTGTGGGCCTTTTGGGGACAACGGGCATTTTCCAGATGCCCCTGACCTAAGGGATGCGACATGCAACCCTGGGGGGCTGGCACCGTTGGTGGGGGGGTGCTGAAGTGTCTTGTTTTGTTTTATTTTCCACTCTATTGGTTGGATGGTTGGTGAACTGCAGGCCAGTGTGTCAAATTGTCATTATTGTTTGCCAAAACACCCACCTGCAGCACTGCAGCCTTTGGCTGGATGTTTTGGGCTGGGGGTGGGGGTGTAATTTTCCCCACAAGCCAGCAGTTTGTTCTGTCAGGTCTGGTCATAGGGTTGTGGTCTGTGTATGCAATGCTATTATTTTAATTGATGGTGTGAATCGAAGGTTGTGGTACTGATGAGTGTAAGCCGCGCTAATCACGCGCGCGCATTGGCCAGAGCACAGGAGTTGTACATCTCGATCGAGTGCTTTGCCAGATGTTGCGTTTTTCTGAGATTAAATTCGTACCACTGAAGTGTTAAATCATTGATTTTAAACTGTGCATCATCAGCATCATCTGTGTTGTTTAGGCCGCAATGGGTTACTTCTGAACTTGCTCTGATGGCGAGTTCTTCTGGGACGATTTGGACCTGTGGATCTGTGGACCTCATGTTTACTGTTGTGCCTCCGTTTGAGAAGTGTCATCGTCGACAAGTCCAGAGGAGTGGAAATATGAGGATGACGGAAATTTTGATTTAAAAAAAAAACAAGATGTGTTCTGTGGTTTTGAGGAGTGAGCGGAGTTTCGCAAGGTTGCAGGAGTCAAAATACTTACAAGTTTTCAAAACTTTAACAGTCTCGCAGTGGCGGCCTTGGGGCACGTGATGGTGGCACTCCACATATACGGCACGTGCAAGAGCTTCCACAAACTACTCACGTACACACAACAAACAGTAAGCATATCCACAATAGAACAGGTGTATAGATACGCCACCTTGTTGCTTGGTGTTCGTGTGTGTTTTGGGGGCGTGCGTATAAACACTTAGGTTAGCTTGCGTGTTACCTTTGTCGGTGGGTGTGTCACCGGCGGGCCGTAGCGCAGGGGGTCACCTCCAGGCTGCAGATTGGGGAGGTCGCTCGTACGGTCCCGCTGGTGTATCAGCCCACCCTACTCCCCGGGGGCACGATGACACGCCCCGAAGGAGTTTTACTCCCCCAACCCCTCTACACCGTGTATGACGGTTCATGTTTACACCTCTGTGTGTAAACTTGGGCCGGTGTACACGGCTACAAAACCCCAAAGGTAGGTGTCAACCTAGGGCTTGCTTGTTCGGGGGGTGGGTGATAACCAACGTAATAGGCAACCATATAACCCCGTAACTTAATTAATGGCATGCGCACACACACGCTACCAGTGCCCCCCGCTGCAACCGGTTTTGCTGTGTCTCGGTAAGAGAGACTCGTGTGTGTTGTGTAAATCCAAGTCCACGCACGGGTCTCTATAAGGAAAAATGCCACGCCCATATCCCGACCCGTTTGGTTGGGTGTTGGGATAGAGGGCCCCTCGGGTGTTGTGGAAATCCAAGTCCACTCGTGCAGAAATTTGGAGAAAAACATCAACATATATATTCTCTCATAAACATATGCATGTGCACACTCGTCCCTTTCGTTCCTCTCGTCATGTTGTTTGTTCCCCCTCATTGCAGGCAGGAATTCCCCCGTGAAATTCACCAAGGACATGAAGAGCACACCCAGCCAGCATGCGGCCCCATGCAATGGCAATGGAGGGTACCCAATCCCAACCCGGGCACGCATAGCGATCGGGGATAAATACCCAGGCGGCAGAGATCGCCAAAATCCGCAACGCCACTCTTTGCCTTTGAAGACTCCACCCACTCATGGAGTGACGGGGCAAAGGCACCCATTGCAATTCACATTAGAACACTTGTATTGTAGAGGACAACCCCTCCCTCTAGGCTTAAGTCCTCGCCGTATGTAGTGGCAATGTTGCACGCCACAAAGTTTTTTCCATGTAGTGTGAGCCACACGAGTACTTCGTACCTTGTATACCTACCCTCGTGTGGACAAGGGCAAATCGGTGGAAAACCATCACGCCCAACACAAAGGGGGAAAATGGGTTGTACCCGCCAAACCAACGAAGTTTGCAAGCCTTCGCCATTTTGAGCAAATGCTTTAGCTTGCTGGCTTGGGTCACGGGTCAGGGACGGTCGTGGGGTCGTGGTTTTGGTACAGGGCGGCACTCCGTAACCTTGCAAGCACCACCATGCGCACAACCCGGTAGAGTCTTCGGGAAGTGCTTGCCACCTTGTTAGCACCCTTGACGGGGGGCATCATCATGGGCAGGACGTTGTCCTGGTGGTGGTAGGAGTGCTCCAGTAAGACCCAAGGATAGGGGTTTGAATGGCATTAAGACCCCCGAAAGAACACGTCCCACTTCCGCCCCAGGCTATATGCCACGCCACCCCACCCCAAGGACTCTCAAGCCTTTAGCGGTGAGAGAGGTAGACGGTGGGGTAAACCTGCGGTACCCACCGCCCTGCTCCGGTGGGGATTTTTGTAACCGAGGAGCGCGCCGTGCATCCACATCTTCTTTCCTGTCCCCCACCGCTTCTCGCTCTCTCCTCCCTTCCCCAAACAATAATATATCCCATATGGGTTAGGGTTTTCTTTTCGTGGCACGCTCATGAGAGCGGTCCACTGAGGTGGGCAAGGATGTCAACGGTTTGGGTGAGATTCTGTTTCTGCAAGTAATCTCTCCAAACTTTGTTGTAGGACGGTAAGAAGGTTTCAACGGGTTCCTCGGTATCCCAATCCTTGGTATAACCCTCCCACCGCACCTTGAAAAGAAGTCTCTTGCGGTAATTACGGTGACTTAATATTTTCTTGACATTATAGGTGCCCTCCTCAAACTGGGAGGGCACTCTAGCAACCTCCTCCGTGTAATTTAGAGGCACAGGGGAGCGAGGGGAGTTGACCGTTTTCATTAAACAATCAACGTGGACGTCAACTAACCTCCGTTGTCCCACTTGAATAACATAGAGGTCGTGCGCCTTCTTGGCCACAACCTCATAGGGCCCATCCCACTAAGGACAAGTCTTATCGCCAAGATTTTTGCTTTGGCGACGAACCCATACGCGGTCCCCTTTTGAGAAATTGGGGGACATCCTCCTACTCTTATTATATTTATGAGCCATTGTCTCTTGCAGTTGAATCATAGCCCTCCGTGCAAGAGCAATAAGCTCCTCACGCCGTTGGAAGTAGTGAGCGGCGTCTTGGGCCACCCCCTTAGGCTCAGCAAAAGGAGGCCCCTTAGTACGGTTGTGTTTACCAAACACAGTCTCGTTAGGTGTATAACCTGAAAGACCTGTAGTCTCATGCCACGCTCGTACAACGGCGGGCAAAACCTCTACCCAATTGTTGCCTTTCCTCAAGGTAAGGGCTTTAGCAACGGCACGCCTTAGCTGCTTGCCAGTATTTTCGGCTTTGCCATTACCTTGGTGCCTACCCGCGAGACACATAGCCGAGCGGGCACCAATCTTAGAACAATGGCGTGGAAGGTGAGGGGTTGTACAAAGCAGTGGAACCGCAATGTCAAACGTGTCCCTCATGTGCCATTCAAACGCATGACACCAAGCGCAAGCAATGGTACATGACCCCTATGCCTATACCTATGGAGCCCATGGACTCCATAGCGCTTGATGTGTTTCACTACCTGTCCACCTCCCACGATGGAGAGGTGTATGACCGAATGCTCCTATGTGTATGCCGGCTTTCTGGCTACCTCATCGCGATCCCTATTCCTAAGCCCCGTCATGAAGACAAGGATGATGGGTTAACGGGGAGAAGAGCGGCCCATTTGGTAATGGAGCGCTGGGTCGATAGGTTCGGAGCCCCTCGTGAAATATGCTCCAACCGTGGGCCACAATTTGTGAGCCAATATTTCCAAACCCTTTGTTCTAAGATTGGTGCCCGCTCGACTATGTGTCTCGCGGGTAGGCACCAAGGTAATGGCAAAGCCGAAAATACTGGCAAGCAGCTAAGGCGTGCCGTTGCTAAAGCCCTTACCTTGAGGAGAGGCAACAATTGGGTAGAGGTTTTGCCCGCCGTTGTACGAGCGTGGCATGAGACTAGAGGTCTTTCAGGTTATACACCTAACGAGATTGTGTTTGGTAAACACAACCGTACTAAGGGGCCTCCTCTTGCTAGGGCTAAGGGGGTGGCCCAAGACGCCGCTCACTACTTCCAACGGCGTGAGGAGCTTATGGCTCTTGCACGGAGGGCTATGATTCAAGTGCAAGAGACAATGGCTCATAAATATAATAAGAGTAGGAGGATGTCCCCAAATTTCTCAAAAGGGGACCGCGTATGGGTTCGTCGCCAACGCAAAAATCTTGGCGATAAGACTTGTCCCTAGTGGGATGGGCCCTATGAGGTTGTGGCCAAGAGGGGGCACGACCTCTATGTTATTCAAGTGGGACAACGGAGGTTAGTTGACGTCCACGTTGATTGTTTAATGAAAACGGTCAACTCCCCTCGCTCCCCCGTGCCTCTAAATTACACGGAGGAGGTTGCTAGAGTGCCCTCCCAGTTTGAGGAGGACACCTATAATGTCAAGAAAATATTAAGTCACCGTAATTACCGCAAGAGACTTCTTTTCAAGGTGCGGTGGGAGGGTTATACCAAGGATTGGGATACCGAGGAACCCGTTGAAACCTTCTTACCGTCCTACAACAAAGTTTGGAGAGATTACTTGCAGAAACAGAATCTCACCCAAACCGTTGACATCCTTGCCGACCTCAGTGGACCGCTCTCATGAGCGTGCCACGAAAAGAAAACCCTAACCCATATGGGATATATTATTGTTTGGGGAAGGGAGGAGAGAGCGAGAAGCGGTTGGGGACAGGAAAGAAGATGTGCATGCACGGCGCGCTCCTCGGTTACAAAAATCCCCACCGGAGCAGGGCGGTGGGTACCGCAGGTTTACCCCACCGTCTACCTCTCTCACCGCTAGAGGCTTGAGAGTCCTTGGGGTGGGCTGGCGTGGCATATAGCCTGGGGCGGAAGTGGGACGTGTTTTTTCGGGCGTCTTAATGCCATTCAAACCCCTATCCTTGGGTCTTACTGGAGCACTCCTACCACCACCAGGACAACGTCCTGCCCACGATGATGCCCCCCGTCAAGAGTGCTAACAAGGTGGCAAGCACTTCCCGAAGACTCTACCGGGTTGTGCGCATGGTGGTTCTTGCAAGGTTACGGAGTGCCGCCCTGTACCAAAACCACAACCCCACGACCGTCCCTGACCCGTGACCCAAGCCAGCAAGCTAAAGCATTTGCTCAAAATGGCGAAGGCTTGCAAACTTCGTTGGTTTGGCGGGTACAATGCATTTTCCCTTTTTGTGTTGGGCGTGATGGTTTTCCACCGATTTGCCCTTGTCCACACGAGGGTAGGTATACAAGGTACGAAGTACTCGTGTGGCTCACATTACGTGGAAATAATTTTGTGGCGTGCAACATTGCCACTACATACGGCGAGGACTTAAGCCTAGAGGGAGGGGTCGTCCTCTACAATACAAGTGTTCTAATATGAATTGCAATGGGTGCCTTTGCCCCGTCACTCCATGAGTGGGTGGGGTCCTCAAAGGCAAAGAGTGGCGTTGCGGATTTTGGCGATCTCCGCCGCCTGGGTTTTTATCCCCGATCGCTATGCGTGCCCGGGTTGGGATTGGGTACCCTCCATTGCCATTGCATGGGGCCGCATGCTGGCTGGGTGTGCTCTTCATGTCACTGGTGAATTTCACGGGGGAATTCCTGCCTGCACTGAGAGGGAACAAACAACATGACGAGAGGAACGAAAGGGACGAGTGTGCACATGCATACGTTTATGAGAGAATATATATGTTGATGTTTTTCTCCAAATTTCTGCACGAGTGGACTTGGAATTCCACAACACCCGAGGGGCCCTCTATCCCAACACCCAACCAAACGGGTCGGGATATGGGCGTGGCATTTTTCCTTATAGAGACCCGTGCGTGGACTTGGATTTACACAACACACACGAGTCTCTCTTTCCGAGACACACCAAAACCGGGCGTGCCGGTGGCCACTGGTAGCGTGTGTGTGCGCATGCCATTAATTAAGTTACGGGGTTATATGGTTGCCTATTACGTTGGTTATCACCCGCCCCCCGAACAAGCAAGCCCTAGGTTGACACCTACCTTTGGGGTTTTGTAGCCGTGTACACCGGCCCAAGTTTACACACGGAGGTGTAAACATGAACCGTCATACACGGTGTAGAAGGGTTGGGGGAGTAAAACTCCTTCAGGGGGGTGTCATCGTGCCCCCGGGGAGTAGGGTGGGCTGATACATCAGCGGGACCGTACGGGCGACCTCCCCAATTTGCAGCCTGGAGGTGACCCCCTGCGCTACGGCCCGCCGGTGACACACCCACCGACAAAGGTAACACGCAAGCTAACCTAAGTGTTTCTACGCACGCCCCCAAAACACACACGAACACCAAGCAACAAGGTGGCGTATCTATACACCTGTTCTATTGTGGATATGCTTACTGTTTGTTGTGTGTACGTGAGTAGTTTGTGGAAGCTCTTGCACGTGCCGTATATGTGGAGTGCCACCATCACGTGCCCCAAGGCCGCCACCGCGAGACTGTTAAAGTTTTGAGAACTTGTAAGTATTTTGACTCCTCCATCCTTGCGAAACTCCGCTCATTCCTCAAAACAACAGAACACATCTTGATTTTTTTTTAATCAAAATTTTCGTCATCCTCATATTTTCACTCCTCTGGACTTCTCGACGATGACACTTCTCGAACGGAGGCACAACAGTAAACATGAGGTCCACAGATCCACAGGTCCAAATCGTCCCAGAAGAACTCGCCATCAGAGCAAGTTCAGAAGTAACCCATTGCGGCCTAAACAACACAGATGATGCTGATGATGCACAGTTTGAAATCAATGATTTAACACTTCAGTAGTACGAATTTCATCTCAGAAAAACGCAACATCTGGCAAAGCACTCGATCGAGATGTACAACTCCTGTGCTCTGGCCAATGCGCGCGCGTGATTTGCGCGGCTTACACTCATCAGTACCACAACCTTCGATCCACACCATCAACTAAAATAATACCATTGCATACACAGACCACAACCCTATGACCAGACCTGACAGAACAAACTGCTGGCTTGTGGGGAAAATTACACCCCCACCCCCAGCCCAAAACATCCAGCCAAAGGCTGCAGTGCTGCAGGTGGGTGTTTTGGCAAACAATAATGACAATTTGACACACTGGCCTGCAGTTCACCAACCATCCAACCAATAGAGTGGAAAATAAAACAAAACAAGACACTTCAGCACCCCCCCCACCAACGGTGCCAGCCTCCCAGGGTTGCATGTCGCATCCCTTAGGTCAGGGGCATCTGGAAAATGCCCCGTTGTCCCCAAAAGGCCCACACCAGTGGCGGGTCTGGGCTCTGCAGTGCCCTGCCAACGCAAATGGCATGGGATTATCTGGGACAATTTCATTGTTGTCCCATTACCATATGATGAATGATGGAAATTCATAGCAATAACAAGGAAAAAGGTAGTCGTGCACCACAGATTTGAGTCATCCAGACTCACTGCGCCCATAGATAAACAACAGATAATATACATACCTCAACCTGTACCTCAGAATATCTCTGTGACCTTCTATATCTATTCACTATGCACTGCACAACATGGCTGCCATACACACACAAACACCCCAAACAAGCCACCATGGTGGCCTCGCCGCACTGCAAGTCCCTGCAATACAACAAGGGACTGCAAAGAGAATGAATACATAATTCAGCATACCAACTACCTCAGCGTCCAGGTCAAGGTGTTCGCCTTGGCCTGGCTTTTGGGGCTGTGGGACAAACCCACACCCTCGGGCACCCATTGGTCTATGGACCCTGCAACTGTAGCTATGGGGCGGGTAACCGTAAAATACAGTGTGGCGTGCTCTGGGGTGCCATCCGGCTATAGCCCATGCACTATCCCACCAACCGGTTTCCACACAACCCCCATAACCACTCAGCATAAACCAAAAGTGCTGGTGGAGGTTGCTTCATTTCCGGTTGGCCTCAGGAGATATCTCACCCCTTCGCCAATGGTGGTGTCTCGATAAACTGTGGCACACACACATCCCAAGGGCAAACAAACACCCCGGACTTCGTTTCGGGGGTAGAAGTTAACATGCCGGCAATGGAAATTCCCACGGGAAGGGATTGACGCACGGCCCAATTTGGCACTCTACTCACACACTCACACATATACCGGGTGTCACTGTCACCACAACCCAACACCCCCAGGTGCCAATGCCTTTTACACCACCTGGATACTAGAACAGGGGGACAGGGGTACACTAGGCCTTCCAAGAAAACAAGGAAATGTATGCAAAAACTGTCATTTTACTAAAAGCTCAATGCATCTTTGGGACTCCAAAGGTGGTTCAAAGTGTTATCTTTAATGTGTGGGTCACTCTTTCACTTTTGTGATAACCCAAACATCCATAACTGTCTTTTCCCCACAAACCTGTACACAATTGACTACCCACACAGAAAACAGAAAAACAAACTTGATTCAAAAAAACAAGGCAAGCCCATGTATCAATATTAAAAAACCGACCAACTAATGTACTTTTTATCGCAAAAACTACGGAGCGTACCAAAGTCATTTTCACATTCACATCAAATTTAGCCTACATTCCTGTGAATAGGGACGCAGAAACTACACACACAATGGCGGGAACTTGGACAGTACTATCAGTAGCACAGCGTCAAATAAATTAAAAGCCATACAACAGCGGGGCCAACAGTGCATTTAGCAGCCCAAAAGCACATATGGAGAACAAGTGAAAAACAACGCTGGTCCACAGACCTAGCGCGTGTCAGCAAAAAAGCTGGCTTGGCGCCTTTGCAAAGGAACTTTGGCGCGACAAATTTAGCTTGGCGGCGTTGGAAAAGAACCTTGGCGCGACGAACTTAGCTTGGCAGCGTCCACGAGGAAGTTTGGTGCGACGAATTTAGCTTGGCGGCGTCCACGAGGAACTTTGGCGCGACAAATTTAGCTTGGCGGCGTCCACCAGGAACTTTGGCGCGACGAATTTAGCTTGGCGGTGTCCACGAGGAACCTTGGCGCGACGAATTTAGCTTGGCGGTGTCCACAAGGAACCTTGGCGCGACAAATTTAGCTTGGGGACGTCCAGGAGGAACCTTGGCGCGACGAATTTAGCTTGGCGGCGTCCACGAGGAACCTTGGCGCGACGAATTCAGCTTGGCGGCGTCCATGAGGAAGGTCTAAACAGCACTCACGACAAATTTCCAAACTTGACGGTGTTCACGGCAATACGCAGCGAACTAGAAAGGAAAAGAACTAAAGGGGCTCGGCCAACACCCTTGGGCTGCTGAGCTGCGCTCAAGCGAGATCCACGGCGGCGAAAGCGATGACGAGGTGGGACTTCTGAACTTGTTAAAGTTTTGAAAACTTGTAAATATTTTGACTCCTCCATCCTTGCGAAACTCCGCTCACTCCTCAAAACCACAGAACACATCTTGATTTTTTTTAAATTCAAATTTTCGTCATTCTCTTATTTTCACTCCTCTGGACTTCTCGATGATGAGCCTTCTCAAACGGAGGCACAACAATAAAGATGAGGTCCACAGATCCACAGGTCCAAATCGTCCCAGAAGAACTCGCCATCAGAGCGAGTTCAGCAGTAACCCATTGCGGCCTAAACAACGGAAATGATGCTGATGATGCACAGTTTAAAATCAATGATTTAATACTTCAGTGGTACAAATTTAATCTCAGAAAAACGCAACATCTGGCAAGCACTCGATTGAGATGTACAACTCCTGTGCTCTGGCCAATGCGCGGGCGTGATTTGCGCTGCTTACACTCATCAGTACCACAACCTTCGATTCACACCATCAACTAACATAATACCATTGCATACATAGACCACAACCCCATGACCAGACCTGACAGAACAAACTGCTGGCTTGTGGGGAAAATTACAGAGACCCACACTCTGTGATGCCCTCCGGGCGAGTGTGTGCCCCCGGGCCCTGCCAATGGGTGTGCGCGCACAAGTGTGTCTTGTGTTTGTTAGCGTGCATCGCTCTATTATGTGTATATATGATGTATATACGTAGTATGGCTCCTAGGTGAGGGGTTAGTAGTGAGGTCAGATTACTATTATATGGTTAAGAGGTTTGTCTTTCTAAGTGTGTCTACTCACACCCTCATCCCATCTCCGTACCTCCTCCTTTACCCTCTAAGTGGTGCATCACGTGTGACACGTATGCTACAATTAAACAGGGACCAGGGCACGACCCTTGGCTGAGCTGTGCCCATCAACACACCAGCCACAGCCGTGGCGTCTCACGATCCCCGATCCACTCACGATCCGACTCCTTTGTTTCTGTTCTTTGGTGTCTGGTCTGTTTGACAAGTGGGCCTTTGGCTAGGCCTTGTCTCGGTCTTTTACAAGCAAGTAATCAAGCAAGTTTACATCTTACAAGCAAGAGCTCACTCATTACTACAAGCGTTACAGGCAAGCACATCAAGAACATCAAGCACTTCAAGCTCTCATAAACGATCTAAAGCACGTGGGTGCAAGGTGTGGGCATCGTACCCGTGTTTTGGTTTGTGCCTAAGTGATCGTCGATCATGTACCCTGAGGCCATCGTGACCTCTTTTCTCTACTTAGTGAGCTACCGCGCGCACCGTGGGGCCATCGTGGCCGTGTTTATTAGTGGGCCTAAGCATGCACAAGACAGAGGCAGGCACAAGACGGTGATGCATCGCAACTCAACAAAATGACAAGATCACGGTGTTCACTGTTCCAAAGTGTAAAAAAAGGGCTGTGGTGGCTGAAAAGACTGTTACCACGGTTGCCCCGCGTTGCACTGCGAGACAGGACCGTTAGCCCTCCGTGGTAAGAGTCCCCTGGCCGAAGGCCATCAAGTTTTGTTGTGTCCCTTGTGCATGTTTCCCCTGCCTCTATCTCTTTTCTCCCTCGTGCTCCCTTGTGCAGGCACAGTGTCCTGACAGCGTTGCCTCCACAAGGGTTGCCATTGCTGCCAGCACAAGCACAGAACCATAACACGCTGCAGCAACTTCTGCAAGGGCAGCAACTTCTGCAAGGGCAGCAATTTCTGCAAGGGCAGCATCTCCAGGGGCAGCAGCATTTTCTGCAGGGGCAGCAGCAGCATTTTCTGCAGGGGCAGCAGGGGCAGCTGTTGCAGCAACTTCTGCAGGGGCAACAGCAGCAGCAGCTTCTGCAAGGCCAGCAGGGACAGTCACAATGTTTGATTGCTTAACTTGAGCTACTTCTCTGTTTCTTGATCAGTGATTATTTCTCAGCAAACCATTGCTGCACAACAACCCACTGCACATTGTGCCAAGTTTGCTGACACCAGAGGCATGGACACTGCATGTTTTTTTGTGTTCCTCCATCCAATAGCTGTTGCTGAAATGCAGCGACTTTGCAGCTACAAGACTCATTTTGCATATTACGATTCGTTGATGGTAGTCAGAGTTACAGTTCAGCCAGTGGCCTCTTCTGAATTTGTAACGTAATTGATTACAGCTGTTTTTGAACCATCTGCTGAAGGTACAACACACAGCGATGACAATTTTTCTGTTCGTTCACCAGTTAATATTTATCAGCAACCCGCTGAAGTGCAACAACCCACTGCGTGCTTGGCAAGAATTGATGGCAGCACAGGCATTTCCTGCATCCATTAGTTTTTGCTGTTATGCTGACATTATAACTGCATGGTGCAAGACAAAAAGCACAAGGACAATGTGAATCGTGTGTAGATCAGGGTCAATCTATGTTGTCTACATACATTGCAATGGTTTCCATTTTGTATTGTGTTGGACAAGTAAGTAATTCATTTCTCCACACAAATTGAGTTTTTGTTTTGCCTGAAATATTGGATGTGCATGACATCTTGGCACTCAAAATGAGCCATGCGTCAACTCTTATTATGAATGATAGGCACAAACCACAAGGTTTTCAAAACAAGCTTAATACACAACAAGGATGTGTCAATTTTGTCAACCATTCGGATAGAATCCGGGTTTGGGCCACTTTGTGCCCGGTAAAATCAAAGATGGTAGTGGCAGGTATAGCCCGCCACGAGTATAAACAGGGTTGGAAATTCCCCACCTTTTGGGAGGGCTATGGAGTTTCCTGGGCAACCTGGAAACCCATGTCTGCCCTCATCCAACCCGACGGAGGTCTCAACCCCGTCTTTTGTTCCTACCTGCTTGAGAACAACGAGTGACAGCCACTAACCCGTGCTGAGACTCTGTCCGTGCGTAAGAAGAAAAGCTAATCTCCTTGCCCCTATCTATTTATTGTGCCTAATCAAACTGAGGAGGTTGCAAGGTTCAGGAGGCGTTGGTATACAACAGACGGCCCCTCCTCCTGTTGAGAGTCTCCTTCCGGCCACTCCTGCAAGAGTATTTGCCTCTCTTTGGAGGTACACGTCCCCCTCAGCGACCAAAGCAACACTGGGGATCATCAGAATACCACCAGGCCGCTTATCTTGTTTGCAGCTCAATGGTTGGTGAGTCCTATTGCCCCAGCCTCACACCGTGCCATCATCCTGCACAGTGTAGTACCAAGAACGGGCCCACGCGCTTGACTAGGTACCCGTGGGGTCGGATGAGTCCGGTGTACCCGCCTCCATACGACAAACCCAACTGCGGGTCATCTGAACACGCCGGCCTACCCCAACAGATTCCCTCCCTTTGGAACTCACATTTCAGGCCCTTTACTCGCAGCCCCTCTGTTTTCTAACCTCCGAGTGGGGGTGCCCACTCTTGTGCTGACAGCTAGGCCTACTCAGTGTGACAGGACAGGCTCAGGACTGCTGTAGAGCTCCAGTTACGGTGAATGTACTAACTCCCACCCTCCATTGGGTTAGGCACCCCAAATACCTACACATCTGCTGCTTTTGAAGCCCTGCTCCTGGCCTGGTTGTGCCCTGCAATCCCATGCCTGTGGTTACCAGCGTGAACCAGTTGGCCACTCATCAGGTTTGCAGCCACCCAGCGTGTGAGTGCCTTGTTGTCCATGTGTTGCATGGGATCTGCCCTAATGTGATGACCTTCTGGAGGCAACGAAGAGCGGTGGCTTCCTAGACCAGGGGGAAATGGCAAGCAAGGTGTTGAAGACAAGGTGTGCATACCGTCCTTGGGGACAAGCGTGCCCACAGTTAGGACCCCTAACTGGTGCAGACCCATCAGATCCTACCCGTCTTGACGGTGTTTCCATACCCCTAAAAGTGCCACGTATGTCTGTAATTGTCTCACTTTTTTCCCAGCGTGGCTGCCATCAACGGCCTTCGCTGATGTCGGACCGAAGGTCCTAGTCAGGTACTGGTACCACTCCTACGGCGCCCAATTTCTGTGCTGGCGCCTAACCTTTGCGTACGGCCAAAGCCCTACCTACTAGAGGGGAGGGGTGGCGAAGTGTGCTAGGGGCATATGGTGGCATATGGTGGACACCGTGCGAGGCGCAAGGCCCGCACCCTCCACGACGACCACACCATCCCCCGCATCAGCGCCCCCCCCGCCAGAGTGTCAGATGCCACCCACAACCGCACGATCACAGGCATCACCACGGACTGCCTAAACCCAGCAGCGTCGCGGGCAGACGACGTGTGGATCAGCGAAGGGCGCTCCCACACACGGGCGGTGGCGCGCCTCCACAACATCCAACCCCACAAACTCCAGCGCGCCGTTTGACCCTTCGCCGTACACGTCACCCCGTACGGCATCGCCCACCCCCGGTGTGAGCACCATGACCTGCCCTGCTCAACTCCATGCACCTCGCCCCTGCGCCAACCGCTGCCGGCCCCCACCATCACGGGCAACATGTACCCCGGCACCGTACCGGGAGACCCAGGCATATACATCCTGCCCAACAGGTCCAGGGAACACGCCATCCCCCTCCACGGTGTAGAATCCCTCGCCCTGGGACCGCCCCCACCAAAACACCAACACCAGCACATCCCGGGGGACAAACGGACACAGGCGCCAGACGGGGGAAAAAAGGCCCACCAACGCGCCCTAGCCCACATCACCGTCCACCCTGCAGCCCACCTACCAAATGATTTCGGCACGGAGCGCCACATCGTCGTGGAGGGGCAAGCCCACCACATCATCACCGCCGCCCTGTACACCCTCGCCGCCCACGAACGCCACTGGGACCCAGCAACCATCCAAGCAATGCCCCCACCACCCCAGGGCCCCAAGGATCCCGTCACCCCCTTCCACATCGATCAACTCCTAAGCCGTGGGGTCACCCCACACCTCCACCCCTCCAGGATAGCACTAGCCATCGCATCGTGGGACACCCTGGACACGCCCCCCCAACAACCCGCCATCCACATCCTCAAAGCGGACGCCCAATGGTGGGTCCTCCATTGGGCACACGGAGTCCTCATGGCGGCCCAAGCCTATACCCCGGAAATAGACCCGGAAGACCCCCCACGGGGCCGGCAGCGACTCCTCCAGGCCACGACCCTCACAGGCCGCGAAGGCGCCCCCTTGGAAGCCCTCCACACAGCACTCTACTGGGCTCAAGGCTCCCCCAACTGCCCAGACACAACGGAACTCACGGAGGCCTGGGTCATGCAGGCCAAGGCCATGAGGAACTACCACCTTCACCACCCCTACGACGACAGCCCGGCCGCACTGCCATGGCCATCAGATCCCCCGGAGACCGTGCGCAAGCTCGCCGACATCATGCGCAGCCACGCGAAAGCGAAAATGCAAACACCGGCGGCACCCCCACTGAGGGATCCGGGCCAGCAAGCAACGCACCCCTTCTTCAAACCCCACGCCCCCCCAGCCCCGCTACCTCCAGTCCCGCCCAAGCGAGCGAGACGACAAAGGGGCGCACCCGCCCCCAACCAAGCCGGAAAAGCAGCGACCTCCCGACCCCCCGCATCCCACCCGACCAACCTGGCGAACCCAGACCAAGCATCCTCGTCATCCTCCCTCCCACCACTACCACCGCCCCACCCGGACCAAGCATCCTCGTCATCCTCCCTCCCACCACTACCACCGCCCCACCCGGACCAAGCATCCTCATCATCCTCCCTCCCGCCACCAGCACCGCCCCCGCCCAAGGCGTACCCAGGATTCGAAAAGGGCACGAAGGTCCAGCAGCCCTTCCGCAACGACCACACAGGTGACTGGATCTGATGTGAAGGCACGATCCAGTACCGCCCCAAGGAACCGGGGGACAACGGGGGGCCACAGATCCGGGTGATCTGGCACCGCCAAAAGGAGCTACACCAAGGCAGCAGCGCCCCGGACAAGCCAGAAGGCTACACCCTGGAGCTCACCAGCGCCCACCCCATCCAACTCCGCACCGAAGAGAACAAGGCCCACAGAGGCACCAAATACACTGGGGAGCTCCCCCCGGAGTGGAGCCAAGGCCTCCCCCCGCCGCGCCTACCCAAGCGCCTACGAACCGGCAAAAAGTCCCCGAGCCCCAGTCCCCCTCCCTGACAGGGCAAGGGCCGAGGGCACAAGCCTCCACAGCCCCAGCCCGCCCCCACCGAGGCCACCAGCAACCTCCTCGCCCTCAACCACCCAGCCGTCACATACTCCAAGGACGCCACAACCGTCCTCCAGCTCCTCACCTTCTAGGAACAAGGCCTACAACGCGACGACCCCCCAGAGACCACCCCCATATATACCCCGGACCAGAAAGCGTACAAATGCTACTGGCACAAGGGGACCCCCCTATACGCCCAAACCAGCATCCACGTCCACCTCGTCCACCACCTCAGCGTCCCAGGGAAGCTAGGTGTCTATGAGGTCGTCGGGGACGGATGGCAACTCAACGTCATCAACACCCACGTCTCCTTCGGCGAAGCCACGGAACCCTTCCTCCAAGCCCTGGCCGAGGCATACCAACAGATGGCCATGCTCGCCCCCACAGTCATCATCAGCGACATGAAAGCCGCCCCCACCCCGGCGAACCGAGTGGGACAGGCCACACCCCAGGACCAAGCGGTCCGCGACATCATCGAAATGCTGGGGCTCGTGGACCTGACGGCCAACCTCGAAGGCCAACCGTCCCACTTCCCCCACCAAACAGATGCCGCCCCTTCCCGCATCGACGTATGCTATGGCGACCCCACCACCATCATCCGGGCAGAGGCCCGATATAGACCCCTCCCGCTGGGACCCACAGGCCATAGCCCCCCGCACATCCGCCTCACCATCCCCAACCTTCCCCCAAGCCCCCCAGACGATGCGGACCAAGGCCTACCATCCCCCCTGAAGATGCCCCCACTGCATGACAAGCATGCCTGGTCCCAATATCACAGGGCCATAGACCGCGCCCGGCGCATCCAACCAGACCCCACCGACCTACTCACGGCCATGCGCACGGCCGCCGTCGCCTGCGGCTTCCAGCAACGGCCCCACACAGACGACGACCAAACACCCACGGCCCTAGAGGTCATGCTCCATGACCTCTGGCATGCGAAGCAACAACTGGCGACCCTCCTCCACACCGACACCCCCCAAACCCGCCGCCAGATACACCACTGCAGGACACAGATAGCCCACATTAGGGCAGACCTGCAGCGGTGGCACATCCACAGGCAACAGCGCATCGCCCAGGAACACGAACGGTATGCGCAACATGAACTCCCCTACAAGGCCATCCGCCACCTCAACGACGCCATGACCGACACCGGCCACCGCGCCATCACCACGGTCCGGCAGGAGGACGGCTCCCTCACCAACGACCCAGCCATAGTGCTCCAAGCCACACAAGACAGTTTCCTCCGGCAACACACCCCCAGCCAAGACACACTGGACCCAGACACCCAGGCCAAAATCGACCGCCTCCCTCGGGTCTTCAACCACGCCCAGATGAGGCAACTGGAAAAACGCCCCTTCACCATCCACGAAGTCCGGAAGGCCATCCACAGTCTCCGGCAACACAAAACCCCCGGCTACGACGGCCTCCCTGCGGAGGCATACTACCACCCCCCCGCCCACCTCCTCCGCATCCTCGCCCACCGCCTCTGGTACATCGTCACGGGGCAGAACCCCCTGCCACCAGACTGGGCAAACGTTGTCCGCCCCCTCTACAGAAAAGGGGACTGGGCAAACCCGGACAACTGGCGCCCCTTAGTCTGTGCGGTCACGGAGGTCAAAATCCTCTGGACCATCCTCCTACGCCGCATCCGCCTTCACCTGGACCCCCACATACCAGCAAGCCTCTTGGGGGGCCATCCCAGGCCGGTCCCCACACGAGGCCTTTTTCCTCCAGGACACCATCGCAGACATGGACCCGGTGGACCTCATCATCGCCTCCCTCGACGTCAAAGGAGCCCTCCCGAACACCCCCTGGCTCCTTCTAGAAGCGGTGTGGAAACGCCTAGGCCTCCCCTTCTACAACTTCGCCTCCGGCTACATCCGCACCCGCAAATACACGGTCCGCACGGGAGCAGGCCTCACCCCCTTCCTTGAGCCAGGCAGTGGGGTCCCCCAAGGGGGAGCAGAGGGCCCCTTCCTGTACCTTCTAGTGACGCTCCCCCTGGTCCTCGCAATCGAGCAGGATTACCCGGCCTACGCACCCTACCCCCTCCTGTCCCCCCTGGTGGGCTTCGCGGACGACACCAACCTCACGGTCGCGCACACCCCACACGAACCCCATGCCCCGGACCCCGGGCCAACGGTCACCCAACAGGCCAATGACTTACTGGACGTGACCATCTCCTACCTCTCCCACAACAACCTCATCGTCCACCCCACAAAGTCAGTGGCCATGATCAAGGGGTCTGCCACAACCCCCACCCTAGGGCCACAAGGGCCCCCCATGCAAGTCGTCACAACCACCACCCACCTGGGGGTAATCCAGGCCGCCAACCCTGAGGACGCCACCCTCCCTCCCAAGTTGCAATCACACCTCGCCCATCTCCCCAGATATGCCTCCCCAACCACCAAGGCCCTCCCCCTGTCCCACCAGAGCCTGGCGTACTACCTCACCGGGGTCTTGAACGCCTCCATAGGCTTCCAAGCACTCCACCTGACACACCCCACCACCGCCCTCCAGCCGGCCACACGCGCCGTGACCAAGGCATGGGCAGCACACGGGGGCTGGCCCACCCCCATACCGGCCCGCGCCATCCGAGCGGCATGGCCCCACTATGGGGACGCCATAGGGGACGAGGTGAAAGCGGCCAACACCAGACACACCGCCCTCCTCCTCCACCGCATGACCCACAACCACTCACCGGAGGTCCGCGAGGTCACCGCAATCCGCCTCCAAGCCGCACAACGGGCTTGCAACACATGCCCGCGCTGGGTACTCCACCAGACGGGCATGCCCACCAGCATGAACACGCGCCTGTGGAACCACATGCAGCTTCTCCTCCCATCCCCACACCACGCCATACTCACCAACCACACGAGCCCAGAGGGAGGGCCTCTACCGGTTCTCTGCGGGGACCTCCACCATCACCCCAAGGGCACCATCCGCACCATAGACCTTGTCGGGGCCTCCATCACCGTAGTATATGTCACCCTCCCCCAAATGCGGGTCCTGCACCACAGCAGGGCACACCACATTCCCTTTCTACAGCTTCCCGAATGGCCTCAATACCGCCTCTTCCACAAGTACCTCACGCAGACTGCACGAGCAGCGGGACACACTCTGCCGGGAAGCAAAGACATGCACACAGCCTACCGAGAATTCACAAAGCAACACCCCCGACCCATCCCAGCGACACCGCCCTACGCACCCACCGGCTCAAAACACGAACCCGTCCCCCCTGTGACGGGCCCAGTCACACCACTAACCCTACTACTGGCCCCGAATGAAGCCAAACCCACGCAGACCACCATCATCCACCAGGGGGCAAAATGGCGCATACCGAAACACCACATGACCGCCCGAGACCTACCACGGGTCCCCCATGACTCCCAGAGCATGCCACGCACATGTTGGGCCTGTGACCCCGAGGCACCAACCACACCATGGCCCGTACTACACCTCATAGCACGCCACCACACCCACCCCACAACCTACCTACCACCACAGGCCTAAGCATGGGTAGCCCCATGGTTCCACCGCACCGACACTAACCCCACGGTAGCATGGAACCCCAACCACGCGCCCAAATGGCTCTTCACCACTACACCCACATGGCCCCGCCCCGACCCGGCAGGGGTCGCCATCCGTTACAGCATGTACAAGCCAGGCAGAACGGGCAAGCACGAGCACCCCTACTATCCGCTCCACCACTCCTGCCACACACCGGAGCACCGAACACAAACCCTCACATGCCACGACCTAAACCCAGACACAGCCTACATCCTCCACTACATCTACTCCTACCTCACACAAGGACAGCTGGAGCAGGGACTCATAGCCCTGTCCCCCCAAGCGAAACACATCATCTCCAAAGGAATAGGGGTGTACGCCACCCCCATCCTGCAGCCCACAACCCCAGTAGCCCACCTCGCCACGGGCCTCGCCATATACGCCTACCTGCCCATGAACCCATGCCGCCTCCCACAACCATCACCGGCGGACCGGCTCTTCTTCACCGACGCCTCAGGCGAATCCGCCCTCACGCCCATCACCGGGGGGGCCAGCCTGCAGCTAACCCACACCGGGGGACACTACCACATGGACCACCACACAGGCCACACCACCTATGGGGCCTCCTCCCACGGGGAGCTAGGGGCCATGGCCGACGCCATCACCGAGATCGCGGCCCAACTACCCGCCCACTCCCCGCACATCGTCCGGGTCTGGTTCGTGGTAGACGCCACTGTCGACACACACCTGCTCCTCCGCATAGCAAGGCAACATCTTCACACAGCCACCGCGACGAGCCTCAGCACCCAGGCACTGCTGCTCTGGAAAGCCCTTCGCAGCCTTCCCCCCTACGTCCAACTCCACATCATGAAACAAGAGTCCCACAGACACCAATACGGAAATGGTAAGGTCGACAACCATGCAGTACACCAGCGCACAACGCACCTACCAGCCCCCCAGATCCCTGACCTCGGCCGCAAACACACACACCTCCAACACATACCCCCCGTACCAGAGCCCCATCAGACCCCAGACTGGGTACCAGAGGACGGCCCCTATTCCTCCCACGACAGAGCATACCACTACCCCAACCCCAACCAACATCTCGCCCGCGTGCCCGGCGACGCAGACAGCCGGGCGCACATCCAGGAGCTCCAGGACAGACTGCAAATCCCCCTCTACCACTCAGCGCTGCGCCCAGCAAACGTTCCAGCCCACATCCAAAAACGACGCATCCAGCTCCTCAGGGAACAACTACCATTTCTCACCAGGGTCGCCAGATGGCTCGCCCGCAAACACATCCACGTCCCCGAAGAACACACCCGTTGCCCGTGCAACCACACCACCCCGGAGGACTGGGAACACTTCAAGAAATGCCCCCTCCATACAGGCAGGGACACGCTAGTGAGCTGGTCCCCGGCAGAAACCCCACGACAACACGAAGGATGGCCAACCCACAGCCACGCACACCAGGCCACCGAACACCTCTTCCGGGATCCCCTGGTCAACGAAGCCACCATGAGAGGGGCGGTGACACAGGCCCTGCACCGAACACACAGAAAGCCCCATGGAGGCAGCAGCACACCTCCAGCTAGAGGCAGTCCGCAGAGCAGCGGCCCAAATGGTACACCGCAAACACCTCCTGTTAACACACGCGGAGCAACTCACCGACCCCACCGCCAGGGAACACATGCAGCGTCTCATCCATTACCATGCCGTGCATGACCCAGACGTCCACTAACCCGCTCCGCGCCCCGCACGCGCCCCCCATCCCGATCCGCAGGCCTCCAAGACACCACCAGAGCGCCACGAGGCCCATCTCTCACCAAAGAAGCCACCCGGCACCGCCCAGCCCGGCCGAGCCCAACCAGGGCCAACCATACATTGACGTAGACGCACAAGACCCCGGCAGCCCATCCAGCCCACCCCCCCCGGACCTGCCGCACCCCCCCCTCACACCGGCCACCATCCGCGACCCCAACCTCCTCCAAGCAACCCTCCAAGACAGGGCCCCGACCACCCCCCTGGGCTGGTACCGCCTACAAGACGACTGGACCAAGCTCACCGTCAAAGCCCTCCCGGACCTGTCCACCCCAGGCAGCGGCCTCCACGAGGCCATCGTAGACCTCGTACTCTGGCGAGCCCGCAAACACACCCAGGGCCAGCACGTCTGGATCCCCTCCATCGAGTGGGGCCAGGCCCCCACGCACGACACCGGCATCAACGTCACGCGTCGAGGGACCGTACGCCTACGACAGGCCCAAGCGGAGACGGACCACCCAGCGGACCCGAACTGCCCGGAGCAGTGGGAACAGGCCACCGCACCAACCCGCGACACCGCCCTCCGCGCTGCCGGCCTCCGCACCCCAGACGACGACCTCCCCCCCCCACCTACAGACAGTGACCACCCCCCGCCGGAGGTCTGGGTTACAGTCCTCGAGCGCGGGCATTACTACGTGATAGCCGCTACGGCTACGTCCCCCGGCCTGCAATGGCTCATCAAAGGAACAGACACCATGTTCGCCCCAGGGACCACCCCACCAGGGGCAGTAGGCGACCCCACCACCCAGCACAGGGTCCCCAGGGGCATCCTGCAGCCAAGGGACAAGCCCCCAGCTCGCGCCCTGGCCCAAATCACTTCAGGGAAGGCGGGCTACCACCTGGGATTGGCCATGCTCTGCCTGACCCACTGGATCCAGCGCCACTGGCCACCCGCGGGGACCGCGCCCTGGGTTTGGACCATCCCCACCGCCCACACACAAGTCGAGGCGGGCCCGGACACACGACCAAACCCCCCCCCCAGACCGCAGCAATCCCTCACCTGCGGGTACCACGCCATCCACAGGGTCCTCAGCCGGGCGGGTCTTAGCCCAAAGCTAGCATACCCCCTTCCCACCACTGACCAAGAGGTCCACCAGATACGCAAGCTCGTCCGCGAAATCCTTGCCGCGGCAGCAGAAGACGGCAAGCTTCTCCTCGAGACCGCCCGGCCTACAACTGGCCACGCAAGCGCGCCGCGGCGAGCGGACACATACACCGACACAACACACCCCACCGCACTATCCCCGCCCATGCCCCTCCCCTCTCGCTGCTCACCCAGAGACCCAAACACATCCACCATCGCGCGCATCCCAGGGCCCCGCGACACGGGCCTCTCCAACTTGCCCGAACACCAGCACACGCCCGCCACACACCCACCCGCCGGACACCCCTCACCACCCCCCACACTCGACAACCCACAGACACCCGCCGAGAGGACCCCCGCGCCCCGCGGCACGCCCACCCCACCCAGTGGCCCGCCCACGCCCCCCGCACACACCCCAGAAGACCCAGGCCCACCACCCCCGGCCCCTGAATGCAGCCCACGCGAACTGTTCCCCCCCGCGGACGTGAACCCACACAACCTCGCACATTGCAGGACCCGGGCCCAGCCAAGCCCAGAAGGAGATTGGGACAGCCCCGCGCCTCCCTCCCCCGCCGCTGCCAACCAGATCGGCCCGCCGGGCCACCAGGTCACGACCGGGCCCCCCCAGCTGCCCGCCCCCAACCTACAGCCCGAGGACGTGCCCTCGATCCTCCCCGCCGTGGCCGCAGCAGAAGTCGCCGCCCGCAAGCCCGTCCGCATCACAGCCCAATCCGCGTCTACCTCCTCCTCCTCATCCTCAGCCTCGTCCACCTCCTCCACCTCATCCTTCCACCCCCCCCTCCCCGCCGCCCTCATCCTCAAGGCCACGGCAAAAGCCAAAGCCGCGGCCGCACGCACCAACCCCCCGACCCCCACACAGGCGACTCGGGCACCCCGGCAACACACCGGGAAGACCCCCGAACCGACATCGGCGCCCTCACACCTCCAGACAGAGGTCCTCCTCAACCTGGAACCGGACCCGAACACCAAACCCAACCCCAAACCCAAGCCGGCGCCCACGCGAGGACACACAACACCACAAACGCAACGACACAAACCCAACCGACACCACCCCCACCCGGACCCTCACCCAAGCCAGGACCCCCCACCCACCACAACCCACGCTCCCCTCCCAACAGAACCCACCACCAACGCAGAGGCGGCCACCCAACACGACCCCGTCCAAGCCCTCCTCCGCATCCCCGTCACCAAGCGCCCCGTTATCCATCCCCCGCAAACCACCACCACCGCCGGCCAAACCAACCCAGAGACGTGGGACCCCTCGACCACCCTCACCGTCAAGCCCGGCCCCCAACCCGCCCCCCTTGCCCACCACATAGTGCAGCCCCAGGGACTGCCCACGAAGCCCAACCCCCCTGCCCCACAACGGGGACCGGAAACCCCACAAGGGGTCCATGGGCCATACCCACAACACCAACGCCACCACTACCCACACCACCACCACCATCGGCCCAACCACCACCACTACCAACACCACCCCCACCACTACCACTGCCCACCGCCCTACCCCACCGGGCCACAACCCCCCGTGCACGAACAGCACCGGCGAATGGGATGGCAGCCACCGAGCGATCCACCCGCATACCCCAACTACCGCCAGGGGCCACCCCCCCCGTACCAGCCACCCCCCCCGTACCAGGAACCGTATCCGTATCCCCCCGGCCACCACGTCCACGCCGAAGGGGCCCCCCGGGCCCAACCCCGCCAAGGACAGTCGCTCGACCCATACCACCAGCCGCTGCCGCCACCACACCCCTACGTGGCGGATCCATGGACGACGGGGGACCCCCCCCCCCCCAGTACCAGGCGGCACCACGCGAAGCCCCCTAGGACCCGCCGACGCCTCCTGACTGGCCCGACTCAAGCGATGAGGCCCGGTCCCGCAAACAGCGGCGCTCCCGCTCTCCCCCCGCACGACACACTTGCCCACGGCGCCCACACTCCCCACACCACCACCGCGCCTCAACCACCCACTCGCACCGCTCCCGCTCCCCCAGGTGCCACCACGACCCCCCAAAGACCCCGCTCTCGCCGCTCCCGCTCCCCCGGGCGCCACCATGAGCGCCAGCGCCGCCCCATGTCCACCTCCTCCTCCCCCCTCCGGCCATACAAGAACTTCATCCCCAGCCCCCGCCACCACCGCTCCCGCTCCCCCCGACGCCGCCAGGCACGCCACCGCCGCCCCACGTCCACCTCCCCCTCCCCCCACAGGCCTCGCCAGGCTCCCCGTTTCCCCCGCCGCCCATACCCATCCACCACCCCCAGCCCCCGCCACCACCACTCCCGCTCCCCCGGACCCCACCAAGCGCGCCATCGCCGCCCCATGTCCACCTCCCCCTCCCGTTCCTCCCTCCGCCCGTACCCGTCCTCCACCCCCAGCCCCCGCCACCGCCGCTCCCGCTCCCCCAGGCACCGCCACCCCCGCCACCACCGCAGGTCCACGTCCTCCCCCCGCCGCTCCAGGACCCCGGGCACGGACCCCTCCCCCCCCCAGGCCACCTCGCCTGGTGGTCTGCCCCCGCTTTGCAGGAGCTCCGCCGCTGGGTGAAGTGGGCCGGGGGAGCGGGAAGGCACGATGGGGTGCACATGGTGCATACCTTTGAGGAGGTGCGCACCCGCACCCCCGCCAACCCCAACGAGGCCGCCACGGAGGCCAGCATGCCACAAGCAGCATGGGAGGCCCTCCTCCTCGATGCGGTCCAGGGCCTCCGCCCCCCCTACACCCCCCAAGCCCTCCGCCAGTGGCTCCAGGCCACCCACCCCCAGGCCTGGGCCGCCGGCGCCCCCTCCCCACCCCGCCCCTCCCGCCACCACCACACCAGGAAGGGGGAGGACAAGGGCAAGGGAAGGGCAGGAGACACCAAGGAGCACTCAGGCAAGAGGGCACGGAGGGGCCCCAATTGAGGGCAGGCACTCACAGGGACACCACATGGGGGCAGGAAACCACCCAAGAACCAGGAAGGGGCGGAAGCGGGGACCAAGGCACGGAGGAAAGGGGCACCACGGCAAACGCCACGACCCACACCCAGGAAGGGCATACCACGACGGGGGGACCAGCACCGCCCCACCCCCACCAAACGCCCCACGACTCCCGGGGGCGCAGCCCCCAACACACACCGCCGCAGCAAGCATAGGACGCCGTACGGATCACACCAGCGGACACCCATCAGCCACCGGAAACCACACGGGGAACGGAGGGCACACCTACACGGGGAGAACGGACCACACCCACAGAGGAAGCCGCAGGGAACGCCGCCGCACGGCGCACCACCACGCCCTCACCGCCAGGCGACGACCCCGGCCGCCACAAGGGCCACCTCACAGGCACCAAAAGAGGACGCAGGCACAGCCACAGCGACCAGGACTGGGGACCGAAACCCCCTAAGGACACGGAACCAAGGCACAGGCCCCCAAGGAGGGCAACCCCACGGACCGTCACGCGGTCGACCTATCCGACCCACCAGCCCGAGCGGCACGCCGAAGCCCCCGCAGCACGGACCCAGCGAGACACCAACACCTAACCGCACCCCCCAGCCACCAGCCAGCCGCACTTCGGCCCGCACTCCGCACCACAACACAGGCCAGGCCGACCTCCACTGACCCACCGCGGCACAACGCGAGACCACGGCACACCGCACCACAGCGCGCCACGGTGAAACGCGCCACAGCACGACGCGACGCGACGCGGCACAGAGCGGCACACAAAGACACAACTGACCCTGACCTGAGGGACTAACCGAAGCAACCCACCGCACACCCTGGAAGGCGCCGCACCAGCAGGCCACGCACCAGCACCGCAAGCCACACACGGGGCCACAGCGCGCCTGGCAACAACGGTGGCGGACCACCCAGAAGGTTAAAACCGGCACCGCAGAGGGGAAAGGACACGAACAACCCCAGCCCCCTAACCCAGAGCCACAAGCAGCCGCCTGGCGCAGCCGCCAAGCCGGCAGAGCCAGGACCTAACCCGGCAAGATAGGCGCCGAGCCCACCGTGTACATAGCCCACCCGACCCATGGGGCCGGAACACGGCCAAAGAGAACGCAACTGACAACAGCAGCCCGGAAGACAACACTGAATGCGGGCCAGTGCGTGCGCCAGCCCAGGGAAGGCAGAGGGAGGAACAGGCAAGCCCCCCCCCAAAAAAAAAAAACAACAGAGTGGGGGGGGGGGGGCGCGAAAACAGCCCACAGCCGCCAAACCGCCCGCCAACACCGCCAGAAGCGGCCAAACCCCCCTGCAGAAGGCACCGAAGACAGGACCCCCAAAGAGGCACAGGGGGACCACCCAGCCAAAACCGGCAACACCAAGCCAGGAACAGCGGCCCACCGGGAAAAGGGACACCGAAACAAGCAGACACGAACCACGAAAAAAAAAATTAAAGGAAAAAAAAAAAAGAGCCAGCAACCCAGCCCGAAGGAAAGGGGATGGAGGGACAGGGACCAGAAGGCCCGAGACAGGGACACCCAGCAAAAAAAAAAAAAAAGCGCAAAAAATACACCCCGACAACCCAGCCAAGAAGGGCTGGGCACAACCGAAACCCGGGGCCAGCACACACGCCCACACCACACGCCAGAACCGGAAACGGCGGGGGGCAAGCGGGGCGCCCACGCAACCACACACGTCCCATAAGCAGGCCGAAACCGAACCCCAACCACGAACACCACAGACAGCCGACACTAGAGGGACTACACCACAAACCGTGCCCAAACACACCCACCCAAGACCCCAGCCAGGACTGGCGGGGTTAACAAAACCCACACCCAACCGCGAGACGGACCCAGACACAAACGCCGCACAACAGTAGGAAACCCAGTGCCCACAGCCCGGGCACTGAGGCAGCCCGTGCCATGCAGGTGACCCGGACAAACGAGATCTGGAGACCGGGGGTAAGGCTGCATCCTAAGGCCTGCGCTGCTTTGGGACTCGAGGTGGAGCGTGCGACACCCAAGCGCCTCGGAACCCTAGTACCAAGAACATGCATGCATGCCTTGGGAACGCGATACGCCAGGAAGTCCAGTGAACCCCCAGGGTTCCGCCCAAAGGAGGGGACGTGCGCAAGCACGGGGGCACACCCTCCCGGCGAGACAAGCACGTCACGCTGGCGGCGATCAGCCCTCCCGGTGTTGCCCGGGGCCGCCTTGTTGGGGGCCAACAGTCAGGTCTAGCGGGATGTAAGCCGCCTCCCCTCTTCACGCGCGGAGCCTCTTCCTGTTCGTCACAGGGGCGACGCCCGGGGGAACCATGGGGCGCCTCTCCACGACCCAGTGCACCTACCTACCTACCTGTGCCAAGGGCATACAAAAGCCCATTTTTCTAGAGGCCAAAAGCTAACAGACTCCCCTGCCCACGAGGAAAAGCACGCAGAGCAGGAGACTCCGCTGCACTACACTCACTAATGCCAGCACCAGCCTTCAAAGGTAGAGTGAGCACAACCACACTCACCCGCTACCAGGCCCGCTGACCCTAACCTCTACACCCACTACTGGTTGGCGTTGACAAAGAGCACTCAGGCTCTACTGGCCCCCCTGTGAAATGAGGTGAGAACACAGCACCACTAGGCTGCTCTGGCCTGACAGAGACGCCCACACGCGTTTCTCTGGCAGGGCTTCGAGGAGGTGCACTTGTGTATTGTGCGCACAGCGTGTAGTAAGGGTTGTACATTTGAGAGACATCCAGTCCTTGCCATTCCTGGTTGAGGCTCATTTGATTGTGGGATCAGCGTCCTTTTTACCTGGACTAGGGAGTGCAGCAATCACCCTGTACCTTTCCCACCTGAGAGCAAAGGCAGATGCAAGCCCGGTTTGTCGCTGAGCAACATAACCAACCTCGCCGTATTATACGAGTCTCTGGTTGGAAAAAAATGTACTGTCCCCAAACTGTCCTATCAAGCAAGCAAGCGTTGAAAACTCCACCCGTTCTCTTGTAGAACGTGGGGCGGGCCCTGCGTAACCTAACAAGAGTTTTACCGCGTGCACAGCCCGTGGCCTACAGCCGTTGAATGCATCATGCAGTGTGCAGGGAAGGGAGGCGAGTCACCGCAATCTTCCTCCTGGCATTAACCCAACAATTTAACCAATCACGAAGGAAGTCAACCAGGAGGGGAGCTCCGAGTGGGCTTACTCACCTTAGTCACCACGCATCATGTGTATGCCGAGGGACAACGAACGCAAGAGCAACCCTAAGCTTTAGACAACCCTACGGCGACTTATAAAAAACCCTAAGCATTTCATGCCTCATGTGTATTATGGACTTCCTCCTTTGTTTCCTGCAGGAGAGAGAGATTGAAATGGCGGGCAACTGCACAGCGCAAAAAAAAGCCTAGCATTTTAAACAACCCTATTTGGACGCTATGGCGAGGCAGGCAGCAGTGAAGCGGTACCCAGAACCCCATGGCTAGGGTAGGGCATACAACCGGCCTCCGGTCCACTAACCCCATGTACGGAAGGGAAGACCGGTCTCCAGTCCACTAACCCCATGTACGGAAGGCGCCCGTTGACGCCCGGTGCGAGCCCGGCGGGAGCGTGTTCCGTGCCATAAAGCCCCGCATCGGCAACCGATGCACCGCCAGCGGAGATTTGTATATCAGAACATCAGGAATCAACAGGGTTTTATTTTCATATTGTTTCCGTCAAGTTTTACGCTTCCGTTCTGATATTCACTGTTTTGACTGCTGGCGGTTGGATCGCGACTTTACCGTAACCGCCAGTTTAACTGTTTATAATGGAAATTTTAACGCAATCCGTCACGAAGGCTCCAAAGCCTTCAGGAACTGCATGGACGCTTCTGCAATTTTCACATCTTACACTCGCAACCTTAATCCGAATTTTTCAGGATGTCGAAATCGGATTTTCGACTTCGACATCCCCGCACTTGATTTGACCTCTTTCGAGTGGACCTACGTGCTTCCCTATGCACGAATCAACTTTCCTTTTATCTTGCCCTCCATTTGACTCAGAGATATGGGCAAAACAAAGTTGATTCGTGAGGCCACTTGTAAGGGTCATATCTCGTGCCGCTTGCGAGGAATGACAATAAGGAAACGTGGGATGTATTCACAATACTCCTGACGTAATTTAGAACGCTTCATCTGCCTTGCGTTTCCACACGTGCGCGCTAGTGTAATGGATCATGGTCAAGAGGGTAGAGTTTGCGTTATAACTCTTTGGCCATGGCATTGCGTGCGTTAGGATAACTTTCGAGTGTAGCGCGCAAGTGTTGGTGTTGCATAGGAACTCTCCTTGAGTTCCTATAAGCGATTGACACAAAGTTATGCCCTTGAAGGGGCATGACATATCGTGGGGGGAGCTACCTTTTTGGGCAATATGTGGTATGTGCCATGTGTTGTGTTGCGTGCCCATTTGGCGGGTCCATCACTCCAAGCCGAAACCGCCAATGGACCTCATATTGTGTAAGCCCCTTCTCCAAACTCCCCACGATCAATTGCAAGCCTAACCTTCGTGGAGGGAAGCTTGTGTGGCGATCCCAAAGCGATGCGTTGGGAGCAAGATGTGTATTTTGCAATTTTCCATATTTTCATGTGCCCACTTGGGAAGCGGCGCTCGTAACCTTTCAAGGCGCCCCAAGTGGAGCACATATGTGGGATCGAAGGTCATCGGTGTCAAGTCATCATGTTTAGAAGGATTAGTTGATTGCACGATCCAAGCCGAAGATATTATAATATAAATGTGCACCTTTCAATGCACTTTTGTATGTCTTTGTGCCAATTTTGCCGTTTTTGGCCCGTCATGATGTCAAGTGGCGACCTTGTATCTCAACGTTGCGCTCAATTGACATCATGACCCAAGTATGATCTGGGGGTACATACTTCGGTGCTCAACATATCTTGGACCCGGCGAATAACTCCTCTTAGGCTTGGCATACCGTGGCCGCCATGTTGGCGATTTGGGACTATCCCAAATCATGGGCTCACTTGGCGACCCTGCCATTCCCAATACCGGTGGATGTTGGCCGACGCCCAAAAGATATGTTGGACACATATGACTTGATACCAATCCCATGGCACACTCCGGTCCGAGTCGGGCATGTGCCTCATTTGCCCTAACCATGAGTGTGCGCATTTTTGGCCATTTTGAGCAATTTTCCACTTTTGCTGGCCGCCCCGCACCATGTTCTAACCTTCGTGCACGCCGGACGCTTGGACCAATGGACCATATATGACATGGGTGATATGGACATTGGTCCCCATGGTTCACACACCACTTGGGCGAAGCGGAGCAACCTTCGTTAAGGCGCTAGCCCAAAGTGAGTGTGGGCAATTTTGCCATTTTGGCATTTGTGGACCCAATTGGGATCGTCACCACGCCGAGAGGCATAGAGATCTTTGAGGACCAAGGGCATGGGAGTCTCAGTTGGACTCCTGGTGGATCGCGTATGGAATGGCGGATCCGATCTCCAAGCCGGCGTGGAGATATACTATTGGGAGCACACCGAATTTTGGCTCATTTCAAGCAGCCAAAATGACCCAATTTTGGGACCCCAATTTCCCCCTTCCGTGTGGTCAATTGGCGGCCCCATTCCTCTAAGCCCATAGGGGGCTCGGACCTAGATCCAAGTTGTACACTCAGATATAAGTCCTAGGTCCCGCCTCCTACCCTGTGAGCCATTGGCCTTACCTTGGCCGGGCGAGCCACGCGTAGGGATGACCCCAATTTTGGTGATTTCGGCATCATGACCCTACTTGAATCATCCGTGTTGCCCTGATGCCGGGACCTCAGAGGGAACCAGGTTGGGTGAGGGCTCCAGAGAGTTCGTACTCGAAGGGCATAGGGTCAGTTGCCTCATCCCTACCTCTGGCAGGTCCGGACGAGGGGTCAATTTTGGGAATTTTGGAGCTAATATCAGTTTGGGCTGAAACAGCCCATTTTCAGCTACCAACTCCTGAGGGATTTTGGCGGGGCCATATCTCTCGTTCAGAGAGGAGTTGGGACCTGCTGTTAAGGGAGCATAGGGAGCCACTGTCGGTCAGCCTTGGAACCCCTTGATTCCCAGGGACTCGCCTGTGGCTGGGCCGGAAACCTCTCCCATTGGCAGGGTTTTAGGGTCCGGACTGAGCAGGGCATGGGTTGTGTTTGAGCCCCCGCCCCCACCAGCCACTGAGAGGGTCGGACCTGGGATTGGGATACAAGTTAGGATAGAGTGTCTATTGTCCTGTGATGCCCTTACCCCAGTCCAGTCTTAACCCCATGTGTACATATCCTGATGTGTTGCTGTACATACGTTCGTTCCCTTGTTGCAGAGTGGCAAGGATCCTGAAACGCTTTGTCACATGACATGAGCGCATTGATGCCCCTGTGAGCGTAGTGCTTTGCCTGCCTGCTCACTTGCGCGTGTCCCGCAGCGTCCCGTGGCCGGCCCCCCACGGGAACGCGTCAAAAGCGTTTCACCGCCGCGGGGTTACCCAGCCCTCGCGTGCCACTCGGGGCCTCCAACCCCGAGCAGCGCGTCGCAGCAGCTCGCAGCTCGCAGCTCGCAGCGCAGCGCAGCAGTTCGCGGCGCAGCGCAGCGGCTCGCAGCGCCGCCCAGCGACAGCGCCGAGTTCGTCACGGAGCCCGCAGCGCCGACCAGAGCATCGCCCTGACCGCGCAGCGACCGTGAAAGAGGTGCACAGACCAGGACTCCTGCATCAGCCCCATTGGCCGACCCGGAGTCCCATCGGCCGACCAGCAAGGCCGCGTCAACCACCTCCACAACCACCGGCTGACCAGCACCAGCCGCACACCCAGCCCAGTGCTGCAGCACCGGCCTCAACAACCACCACCAGTTCGTTGAGTTGAACGAGTGCATACCAAGGACCTCAAGACCAACTACGCCCCCGCTGCCATGGTGAATTGGCAAGAAGCGGGTAGGACGTGGCCGCGGCCCCACCCCCATGCAGCGCAACTACTGCGTGGGTTGGTTTGGGACCAGCACTACCGCCACAGCCACCCCCAGTGCGAAGGCGGCATGCCCAGGAGCTTCGAGCTCCGCACGGACATCGCCCCCGACCGCCTGCAGGCCGTGGAGGACTGGCTGCGGGCGGAAGGGTACGAGTACCGCCACCAGCAGAGGCGCTGGAGGACCTGGACCCGGCCGGACAGGCCTGGCGAAGGGCTGCGCCCCGACGGGATTGAGGAGGACGAGGACCCCAACGCCTACCCGTCGGGCGCCTCGATCAACGTCTCCATGTGGGACTTGATCGAGAGGAAGTTCCCGGAGCCGGGGAGCGAGCGCAGGCTGCAGGGCAGCAGCAGCGCGTCTCCGGCGAAGGGGAAGCGGTCCGCCGGGGACAAGAAGCGGGACCGGAAGTGGCGGGAGTACCAGGAGTCCCTGGCCGCCGAAGCCGCCCAAGGCGCCAAGGGCGGAACCCCAGCCCCCAGTCCCCAACGGGCCAATGGTGGTCACCACCCCGGCCACGCCACCCTTGGTGACTTCATGGCAGTCGCCAGGCAGACCAGGGCCAAGCCCCGTCCGCTGCTCCTGAGGCCCCAGCAGGCCCCAGCAGGCCCCAGCAGCGACGTGGAGTCGGCCCACCGCGGGAGGATGCCCGCCGACCAGGCCAGCTCCAGCAGCAGCGCCGCTCCCGCCCAAAGGGACGTGGCGCGCGCCTGTGAGCGCGTCTGTGCGGCGCCCTGCAACCTTCGGTTTGCCCGGCAACGAGCCACACAGCGGAACGCCGCCGTGGAGGGCGCCGTCGGCATCGCCCATGAGGAGGCCACCGAGTGGGGCAGAGGCATGGACTACCACGCCTCGAAAGTGGCAGCCATCGCGGCCGGTCTCACGGCTGCGGCCGCCCATGAGGCAGTGGCTGCCCGGATCAGGGCAACCGACGAGGAAGCCAGCCGGACGCAGGAGGCCATTGCTTGCAAGGAGGCCGAGGTGAAGGCGCTGGAAGAGGCGCTTGCCCAAGAGAGGGCAAAGAAGGAGGCGGAGGAAAGGGCCCACGCCGAAGCGACGGCCCAGGCCCAGGCGGACGCCGCCAAGAAGGAAGCCATCGAGGCCGCGCGACAGAAGGTCGCTGAGGAGAAGGCCAAGACGGAGGCGGAGCTGGCAGCGTTGGAAGCGCAGAAGGCGCAGCTGCAGCAGGCCCGGGAAGCCGAGGCGGCTCGTGCTCGGGAGGAAGCCGAAGTGCGAGCTGCCGCAGTGTTGCGCGAGTGTAGCGCGCAAGTGTTGGTGTTGCATAGGAACTCTCCTTGAGTTCCTATAAGCGATTGACACAAAGTTATGCCCTTGAAGGGGCATGACATATCGTGGGGGGAGCTACCTTTTTGGGCAATATGTGGTATGTGCCATGTGTTGTGTTGCGTGCCCATTTGGCGGGTCCATCACTCCAAGCCGAAACCGCCAATGGACCTCATATTGTGTAAGCCCCTTCTCCAAACTCCCCACGATCAATTGCAAGCCTAACCTTCGTGGAGGGAAGCTTGTGTGGCGATCCCAAAGCGATGCGTTGGGAGCAAGATGTGTATTTTGCAATTTTCCATATTTTCATGTGCCCACTTGGGAAGCGGCGCTCGTAACCTTTCAAGGCGCCCCAAGTGGAGCACATATGTGGGATCGAAGGTCATCGGTGTCAAGTCATCATGTTTAGAAGGATTAGTTGATTGCACGATCCAAGCCGAAGATATTATAATATAAATGTGCACCTTTCAATGCACTTTTGTATGTCTTTGTGCCAATTTTGCCGTTTTTGGCCCGTCATGATGTCAAGTGGCGACCTTGTATCTCAACGTTGCGCTCAATTGACATCATGACCCAAGTATGATCTGGGGGTACATACTTCGGTGCTCAACATATCTTGGACCCGGCGAATAACTCCTCTTAGGCTTGGCATACCGTGGCCGCCATGTTGGCGATTTGGGACTATCCCAAATCATGGGCTCACTTGGCGACCCTGCCATTCCCAATACCGGTGGATGTTGGCCGACGCCCAAAAGATATGTTGGACACATATGACTTGATACCAATCCCATGGCACACTCCGGTCCGAGTCGGGCATGTGCCTCATTTGCCCTAACCATGAGTGTGCGCATTTTTGGCCATTTTGAGCAATTTTCCACTTTTGCTGGCCGCCCCGCACCATGTTCTAACCTTCGTGCACGCCGGACGCTTGGACCAATGGACCATATATGACATGGGTGATATGGACATTGGTCCCCATGGTTCACACACCACTTGGGCGAAGCGGAGCAACCTTCGTTAAGGCGCTAGCCCAAAGTGAGTGTGGGCAATTTTGCCATTTTGGCATTTGTGGACCCAATTGGGATCGTCACCACGCCGAGAGGCATAGAGATCTTTGAGGACCAAGGGCATGGGAGTCTCAGTTGGACTCCTGGTGGATCGCGTATGGAATGGCGGATCCGATCTCCAAGCCGGCGTGGAGATATACTATTGGGAGCACACCGAATTTTGGCTCATTTCAAGCAGCCAAAATGACCCAATTTTGGGACCCCAATTTCCCCCTTCCGTGTGGTCAATTGGCGGCCCCATTCCTCTAAGCCCATAGGGGGCTCGGACCTAGATCTAAGTTGTACACTCAGATATAAGTCCTAGGTCCCGCCTCCTACCCTGTGAGCCATTGGCCTTACCTTGGCCGGGCGAGCCACGCGTAGGGATGACCCCAATTTTGGTGATTTCGGCATCATGACCCTACTTGAATCATCCGTGTTGCCCTGATGCCGGGACCTCAGAGGGAACCAGGTTGGGTGAGGGCTCCAGAGAGTTCGTACTCGAAGGGCATAGGGTCAGTTGCCTCATCCCTACCTCTGGCAGGTCCGGACGAGGGGTCAATTTTGGGAATTTTGGAGCTAATATCAGTTTGGGCTGAAACAGCCCATTTTCAGCTACCAACTCCTGAGGGATTTTGGCGGGGCCATATCTCTCGTTCAGAGAGGAGTTGGGACCTGCTGTTAAGGGAGCATAGGGAGCCACTGTCGGTCAGCCTTGGAACCCCTTGATTCCCAGGGACTCGCCTGTGGCTGGGCCGGAAACCTCTCCCATTGGCAGGGTTTTAGGGTCCGGACTGAGCAGGGCATGGGTTGTGTTTGAGCCCCCGCCCCCACCAGCCACTGAGAGGGTCGGACCTGGGATTGGGATACAAGTTAGGATAGAGTGTCTATTGTCCTGTGATGCCCTTACCCCAGTCCAGTCTTAACCCCATGTGTACATATCCTGATGTGTTGCTGTACATACGTTCGTTCCCTTGTTGCAGAGTGGCAAGGATCCTGAAACGCTTTGTCACATGACATGAGCGCATTGATGCCCCTGTGAGCGTAGTGCTTTGCCTGCCTGCTCACTTGCGCGTGTCCCGCAGCGTCCCGTGGCCGGCCCCCCACGGGAACGCGTCAAAAGCGTTTCACCGCCGCGGGGTTACCCAGCCCTCGCGTGCCACTCGGGGCCTCCAACCCCGAGCAGCGCGTCGCAGCAGCTCGCAGCTCGCAGCTCGCAGCGCAGCGCAGCAGTTCGCGGCGCAGCGCAGCGGCTCGCAGCGCCGCCCAGCGACAGCGCCGAGTTCGTCACGGAGCCCGCAGCGCCGACCAGAGCATCGCCCTGACCGCGCAGCGACCGTGAAAGAGGTGCACAGACCAGGACTCCTGCATCAGCCCCATTGGCCGACCCGGAGTCCCATCGGCCGACCAGCAAGGCCGCGTCAACCACCTCCACAACCACCGGCTGACCAGCACCAGCCGCACACCCAGCCCAGTGCTGCAGCACCGGCCTCAACAACCACCACCAGTTCGTTGAGTTGAACGAGTGCATACCAAGGACCTCAAGACCAACTACGCCCCCGCTGCCATGGTGAATTGGCAAGAAGCGGGTAGGACGTGGCCGCGGCCCCACCCCCATGCAGCGCAACTACTGCGTGGGTTGGTTTGGGACCAGCACTACCGCCACAGCCACCCCCAGTGCGAAGGCGGCATGCCCAGGAGCTTCGAGCTCCGCACGGACATCGCCCCCGACCGCCTGCAGGCCGTGGAGGACTGGCTGCGGGCGGAAGGGTACGAGTACCGCCACCAGCAGAGGCGCTGGAGGACCTGGACCCGGCCGGACAGGCCTGGCGAAGGGCTGCGCCCCGACGGGATTGAGGAGGACGAGGACCCCAACGCCTACCCGTCGGGCGCCTCGATCAACGTCTCCATGTGGGACTTGATCGAGAGGAAGTTCCCGGAGCCGGGGAGCGAGCGCAGGCTGCAGGGCAGCAGCAGCGCGTCTCCGGCGAAGGGGAAGCGGTCCGCCGGGGACAAGAAGCGGGACCGGAAGTGGCGGGAGTACCAGGAGTCCCTGGCCGCCGAAGCCGCCCAAGGCGCCAAGGGCGGAACCCCAGCCCCCAGTCCCCAACGGGCCAATGGTGGTCACCACCCCGGCCACGCCACCCTTGGTGACTTCATGGCAGTCGCCAGGCAGACCAGGGCCAAGCCCCGTCCGCTGCTCCTGAGGCCCCAGCAGGCCCCAGCAGGCCCCAGCAGCGACGTGGAGTCGGCCCACCGCGGGAGGATGCCCGCCGACCAGGCCAGCTCCAGCAGCAGCGCCGCTCCCGCCCAAAGGGACGTGGCGCGCGCCTGTGAGCGCGTCTGTGCGGCGCCCTGCAACCTTCGGTTTGCCCGGCAACGAGCCACACAGCGGAACGCCGCCGTGGAGGGCGCCGTCGGCATCGCCCATGAGGAGGCCACCGAGTGGGGCAGAGGCATGGACTACCACGCCTCGAAAGTGGCAGCCATCGCGGCCGGTCTCACGGCTGCGGCCGCCCATGAGGCAGTGGCTGCCCGGATCAGGGCAACCGACGAGGAAGCCAGCCGGACGCAGGAGGCCATTGCTTGCAAGGAGGCCGAGGTGAAGGCGCTGGAAGAGGCGCTTGCCCAAGAGAGGGCAAAGAAGGAGGCGGAGGAAAGGGCCCACGCCGAAGCGACGGCCCAGGCCCAGGCGGACGCCGCCAAGAAGGAAGCCATCGAGGCCGCGCGACAGAAGGTCGCTGAGGAGAAGGCCAAGACGGAGGCGGAGCTGGCAGCGTTGGAAGCGCAGAAGGCGCAGCTGCAGCAGGCCCGGGAAGCCGAGGCGGCTCGTGCTCGGGAGGAAGCCGAAGTGCGAGCTGCCGCAGCCACCGCCGCCGCAATGGGGGAGGCAGAGGCCAAACTCCGCCGCGAGACTCCCCCGGGAGGATCACGTGTGGAGACCCTTCGAAAGCTTTTCGAAGGGGACGCCTCCTCCAGGATGACGCTGGACGAGGCCGACACGGGCAGCAGTGGGAGCAGTGGCACCACCGCCCGTCGACGGAGGAAGGGCAAGGGGAAGACCCCCGAGAGGCCGCGGAGGCCAGCGGGTGGACACCCCCACGACAGTGACGCCTTCTTCACCGCCAGTGACGGGGATGAACGAGGCCGCCGACATCGCCAAGTGGTGGCTTGGACGGGCGGAGGCGGCGGAGACGTCCCCATGGAACCGGAAGGTGAGGATGAGGATCTCCCTCCTCCCTACCAGAGCTCGGAGTCTTCCGTGACCGAGACGCCCAGGTGGGGCGACATGGACGAGGATGACGACATGGACTTCGGCATCACGAGGAAGCGCCCATCCTCGGACCCACCGAGGCGACCCGGCGGAGACCCACCGGGACCCCCTGGCGGAGGACCATCAGGACCCCCTGGAGGACGCCCACCGAGTGGACCCCCTGGAGGCGGACCACCGGGCGGGGGAGGACCCCCTGGACCGGGCGGACCCGGCGGAGGCCCTCCTGGAGGACCCCCTGGGGACCCCGACAACCCACCAGGGAACGGCGACCCGGATACCACCTGGCGGTGGATTGTCTACCTCCGCAGGAGAGTCCAGTTGCTCGAGCTGGAGGTAGACACGGGCAAGGGCGAGATGGCTCGCATCTCCAGGGTCGCCGCGCGCGCGCAGAAGGAGCGGGACATCGCCAGGGCCGAGACCAAGTCGCTGACCAACGTCCCCAGCGGCCTGCAGGAGAGGCTGGACGCGCTGGAAGCCCGTGGGAGCGTCGGCAGCGACCACCCACCCCTGGAGTCTGGCTCGTCGGACGACAGCTGGGGACCCAGACCAGGTCCAGGCAGACCCCACGCCCCCGGCGAAGCCCCCAGGAGTCGCCCCAGCGCCAGTGCCCCCTCTCTCACCGCCCCCTCTCACCACAGCGCGGGCCGCCGCAACGAGCGCGTGCCGCCTGGCAGTGGCAGTGGGGATTGGCGTGATGAGTGGCTCAGCGCGGAGTACCGCAACCGCCTTGCTCCACCGCGGACACCGGTACGCCCCCGGCGCCCCGCACCAGCCCCAGAGCCAATCCCAATGGCTGGTGGACGTTATGGTGGACTCAGGGATGAGGTCCCCAGAGGAGACGTGGAGTGGGATGTCGGTGAAGGTGAGGACCTGGATCTGGACCTGGAGGAGTTCGACATCAGCCCGCCGCGTGGTGTACGACGGGCGGCCGCTGAACTCAGCCGCCTGCGCCGTGATGAGGATGCGTACATGGAAAGAGTACGGCGTGAAGATTTTGGTTCAGCGTACGTGGAGGAACCACGGCGTAGCCACAGGGATTCCATGGAGGAGATGGACGTGGCGGCCGTGGGAGTCCGTGGGCGAGGCCGATGGGAACCTCGGTCGACCTCGCGGCCGGCATTCATGGTCTCTAAGGCCGCAGATGCCGCCGTGTGGGAAGACTTGAAGGACATCAAGCCCCCCATGTACGACGGCAACCCCCTCAACCTCGACCGCTTCTTGGAGAAGCTGGACGATTGGGGGCTGACCGTCACTGAAGACCTGCCTCCCGCGGATGCGGAGAGATACGTCTTCAAACGGTTCAGGTACCGCCTGCCGGAAGTGCTCGGCGAGCTATACTTCGTGGCGACCCAGGAGGGGAGAATCAAGACCCTCAAGGAAGCCAAGAAGTGGCTCAACGAGCAGGAGCGGGTGGACGCTCCGCAGGTGGCTGCCAAGCGCTGGAAGTCCATCAAGCTTGAGCATGATGGACGGGAGATCCGCCTACGAGATTGGCGGGACTTCCGAGGGAAGTACACCCTCTTCTGCCGCAACGTGGAGGATTGGAACGAGGGTGACGAGCAGGCTCGCCTGCTCTCCATGCTGCCGGAAGCATGGATCAAGAGGGTCACCAAGGAGGAATCCAAGAGGGCCAAGTCCAACCACACGGTCAAGATGATGCTCCCCAAAGAGTATCACTCGAACGTGGTGGCTTGGGCGAAGAAGAACGTGGCCCGGGATGTCAAACGGCACTCCCTGCGGAACGCTCTTCTCATCACCGTCTCGGGCGATCGCGAGAAGACCGCGATGTGGCGCCTTGACGAGTGTGAGTTGAGCGGCCAGACCATCCGTCTGCAGCCCATCCCGGCGCGGATGAGCTGCGACGAGATCCTGGAGTCGGTTGGCGAGGAAGTACTCAAGGAGTACCGAAACCTCCACCACACCCGCGGGTTGAGGCCCGGTGACCGCGACGTCAACTACGTTGGCGAGGGACCTGGCGGGGAAGCTGCCATGGACCCAGCGGGAGCCGGCGGCGATGAGACTCTCGTCGACGATGAGGACGACGATGAGCCCGCCGAAGTGGCCGTGTGTGCCTTCGTGGCCAAGGACCTGAGCGCGAGGAGCAAGCCGGGAAACTGGAAGCCCCTGCAGCAGGGTTGGAGGAAGCAGGAGAAGAGGGACCCTCGCCGCATTGGCGACCCTCCGCTGTCCTTTGGGGAGTTCATACGGGCTCACCCTCAGGGCTGTTTCGTGTGTTATGGGAGGAAGCGAGGCTTCAACCATGACCACCGAACATGCCCCGTCCACAAGGCCGACACGGAGGCTTACAAGAAGGCGCACGGGTCGAAGAAGCGTGCGCCCGCGGGTATCCGGGAAGCCAAAATGGAGGTCGACAAGGACGAGCTGGCCAAGCTGATGTCGTCGGTGGGGACCGAGTTGGCCAAGGAGATCCAGGAGATCAAGCGGAACTGGTTCCCCAGGTCGGACAACAAGAACAAGGAGAACAACCAGAACAACCAGAACAAGGACAAGGACAAGAAGCCTACTCGTAGTGAGAGGAGGAAGAAGGGCGTCAACGACGTTGAGGCCGAGGAGAACACCCCCTCTTCCACAACCGACGCCCCCTAGCGGAGCCCCTGCAGCCAAGGGCCCCAGCTAGGGCGGTCGCAGGATGGTGACGTGGGAAGCGCCGAACCATCCCAGTCGGGAGTCGATAAGCACAAGGGGACTGCCGCGGGCGGAAGGCCCGGTCCGGCGCCCAGTCGCGGAGGCGGGGTGAGGCACGAAGGAAGCGACCATCGGGCTGCAGTTCGTAAACCATCGTGAGCTGAGCCGCCCAGACCTCGGCAAGGAAATCCTCCTGCACGGTCGCTTCTACGAGGCCGAGATGGACTGGGACATGATCGTCGGGTATGACTTCATGATGGAGACGGACTCCGGCGTCCTCCCGGCCCAGGCCTCCATGACCCTGTACCAGGACGACCAACTCTCGTGGCTTTCGTCACCTGAGCACCATGTGGAATGCCAATGGATCCACCCCGAACGCAATCAGCTCGAAGTGGCCGCGCTGGACACTGAGCCAACTGGTCCTGCAAACCAGGAGTACGGCGTAAGGCCGGAAGTGGCGAGCCGAGTTGTCGCAGACTTGGGAGCTTCGGATCTGGCCCTGGATGTGTTCTCTTCAGGAACCTCCGCCCATCTGCGGGTGTGTGAGAAGTACTGGAGCGCACAGGACTCCGCGTGGAAGAAGCACTGGGGTCCGCATCAGGGATTGATGTGGATCCATTGCCCCCGTTGGCACATTCCAAGAGCGATAGCGAAGATTCGCAAGGACCGCGCCAAGGCAGTGCTGGTTGTTCCTATGGGATGCACCGAGGAGGAAAGTACCCGACATTGGGTAGCCTCATTGACCAACATGACCTTAAACAAGGTCGTCCTACCGGCTGGAGAGAGTGTCTATCAGGACGCTAAGGGACAGCCCATGCCACCCCAGAGATGGCCAACGGAATTCCACTATGTGGATGGGGGCCTTGATCAGGCCGATACCACGGACTTCGTGTGTGTCAACCGCATCATAGCAGAGCCCTGGCGGCAATGCTTTGCGGTTCCCCCTGTTGACATCGAAGAATCGGAATCGGAAGACCCCCTCACTGAAGAGGAATGGGATCTGGTTCAGGGGTATATGGATCAGCCCTTTCACGACTGGGGAAACCAGCGTGAGGGCAAAGGCCAGGACAAAGCCTGGTGGGAAGTGGACTCAATCGTCTCCGGTTCCTATGACGGGAATACCTTCGTACAGAGGGTGCTGGATCACATGTCCAGCCAAGACGAGCCGCCTGGCGGTAACCCACCCACCTACGGCGATCTGTTCCGAGGCAAGACCAGGGATGGCCCTTTGGGCCACCTGGGAAGACCACCTGAGCCGAAAGCGAGCGGGGTCGCTACCCCTCAAGTTAGCTCCGTGGTTCAAGTGCCCGGAAAAGCCAAGGCAGAGTCCGATGACTGCCCCAAGATCCAGGCGTTGAGGGCCAGGCTGAAGCAGAAGTATGGCGAGACCTTCTTCAGCGGAAAACCTGTGTTCCCCCCACCGGTGCGTGGACCGTATGGCGAGGCCAAGATACGACTGAAGCAGGACCCCCGTGTGTATCGGCACCGGGAGTTTGCCCTGAGGGGCGAGAGGAAAGAAGCCATGGAGAAAATCCTCCGTGACTTCATCCAGAGAGGCTGGCTTGAGCCGTGCCACTCCGAATGGGCCTCTCCGTGCTTCGTCGTCCCCAAGAAGGTTGCCGGTGAGTGGCGGCTCGTGGTCGACTACCGCGGCCTGAACGCCCAAACGCAGCACGACAGCTATACGCTGCCCCTCATTGAGGACATGCTGCAAAAAGAACACCGGCGGAGGATCTTCACGGTGATTGACCTGAAACATGGTTATCATCAGATGCCTCTCGCCGAGGAGTCCCGTGCCTGCACAGCCATGAGCACCCCACTTGGACCTCTCCAGTGGAAGGTGATGCCCATGGGCGTTACCAACGGCAATGCGGCTTTTCAGCGGATGCTGGAGAACCTGCTTGAGCCGGTGCGCAACTGTGCGGACCCCTTCGTGGACGACGTGATCATCGCGTCCGGGGACCCCAGTATGAGCTACGAGGAGCTCCTGGAGGCACACGAGAGGGACGTCACTCGAGTGCTGGACCTTCTGGTTCGGCACAAACTCACGGGCAGCAGTGACAAGGCCACCATTGCGGTAAGCCAGGTGGTCTTCGCTGGCCACGTAGTCGAGAACGGGCAGCGAAAGCCCATACCTGGCAAGGTGGCTGCGATTGAGCACTGGGAAGAGCCCAAGACGGTCTCTGAGCTACGGGCGTATCTGGGGTTCTGCAATTACTACTCGGGGTATATCAAAATGTATGCCGAGTATGCAGCCCGCATGACGACCATGCTCAAGGGCAACCGAGAGGAGACCAAGAAGGGGTCCAAGAAGGCTCTGGTCTGGACTGAGGAGTCCGACCGTGCCTTTGAGGGGATGAAGCAGGCGCTGCTATCCGCAGTGGGTCTGCACCTCGTGGATCCCGACAAGGGGTTCGTCCTGCGCACCGACGCTTCCGACTACGCCATTGGCGCTGTGTTGGAGCAAGTGCTTGACGACGGGAGGCACGTGCCCGTGGCCTTCTGGAGCCGAGTCCTGGCGGAAGGCCAGAGACGGACGTGGACGCCCCGTGAAAAGGAGGCGTATGCCATCGTCATGGCTCTCAGGAAATGGGCTGGGTACATAGCCCTCCATCCCGTCACCGTCTGCACCGACCATCAGAGTCTGCAGTCGTGGCACAAGGAGCACGTGGACACCCCCTCAGTTCCCGCCTCCCGACGGGCAAGATGGCATGAGACCTTGGCCAAGTTCGATCTCACGGTTGTATATATTCCTGGGAAGGATAACACCGTGGCGGACTGTCTCAGTAGGTGGGCCTATCCCGCCAGCAAGGGCATGACGGACATCTCTGCCCATGGCGATGAGGCCGAGACCGCTGAAACCAAGAGGATCATTGAAATGGAGCGCCTGATGGAGGAGGAGGGTACAAAATGCTTCGTCGTCATGGTCGCGGATGCCCCCCTCGCAACGAGGGTGAGCAGAGCGGTCAGAGTACTCGCCCCTGAGGGAGCTGAGTCCGACAAGCACCTCTTCCCGGAGTCTTGCCTCCAGGACGACTGGACTGACGATTACGCCAAGTCTGAGGCCTTTGCGGCCGAGTATAGGGCTGTGACCGACCCTGACGACGGGCAGAAGTGGCCAAAGGGGCTGACCGAGGAAGATGGCAAGCTCTACCGGAATGGTAAGCTGCTAGTACCGGAGTCCCGGGTGCTCGAGCTTTGTGAAGCTTGGCACCACCACATGCTGCACCCAGGGGTCAAGAAGCAAGCCCTTGACATGCAGCGTCGGTTCGAGATCGACCATATCGGTCTCTACACCGCCATCAAGAAGGTCAGGAAGGGTTGCTCGGTCTGTGAGGCCTGCAATCCCGACAACCGGAACGTCAAGGGGGAACCCCAATGGACCCCGGTTCCTGACCAGCCCATGGAGAGCGTGGCCATGGACGTCTTCTCCATGCCCGAAGTGCACATTGGCAAGGAGACCTTTGACTGTGTGGTTCTCTGTGTGGACCGCCACAGCGGCTACGTTGTAGCCGTTCCGGCACGCAAAAAGGGGTTGCTTGCCAAGGAAGTGGCAGTCATGATGATTCGTCATTGGCTGACCGTCTTTGACATCCCCCGCACCATTTGCAGTGACCGAGGGCCCCAGTTTACTGGTGGCTGGTTCAAGGCTATGTGTTCCCTGATGGGGATACGTCATGCCAGGAGCGTCACCTATCTCAGCCGGTCTAACGGCCGTGCTGAAGTGGCTGGACGGCAGCTGTTCGAGAAGCTGCGGAAGATCCACATCACCAATCCACGTCGGAACTGGTTTGAGGAGATGTGGCCTGCTCTGAAGGCCCATCATGACACCCCCACTCCGGGCGGTTTGTCCCCTCATCAGATTCTGTTCGGCAGGGACCCCCTGGGTAGGGGACTTCCCTTGTCTGGTGATGGCATGGCTATGGACGCCAAGGAGTTCTTCGCGCGGCAAGAGCAAACGGCGCGGGACATCCGCCAGCAACTCGAGAAGGAGCATGCTGAGCGTCAGAAGTCCGCCCCGAGCTCGACAGCGCAGAAGTTCAGGGTGGGAGACCCGGTGTGGGTGATCAGACCCCGCCCTATGGGCACCCACCGCACCAAGACCTGGTTCACACCCGGCGAGGTGGTCCGCAGGATTGGTGAGGACACCTACCGCATCAAGGTGGGTCACGGACAGTTCCGGGAGCGCCACGAGAGTCAACTCCGTGTGCGGGAACCCGACCTCCGTGGCCAACATGTGTCCCTGAGCTATGCCGCACATTAGGCTGATTCGGATGATGACTATGCTGAGCAGGACGACTATACTGTCGAGAAGATCCTGGCTCAGCGTCCGAAAGCCTCGACACCGGGAGGTCTGGAGTTCAAGGTTCGTTGGCGAGGCTATGGGCCGTCCCACGACACCTGGGAACCCGTCTCCTCGTTCGTGCCGCGGGTCAATACTCCCTTCATGGAGTACATCCGCAAGCACAAGACCAAGATCCACGTTTAGGACTTGGCAGCACTCACCCGGGCGATTGCAGCCAGGGGTGCCTGATCAGCGCCCTGAGCTCTCCCCTGATGCGTTTTGAGCGCTTGTGAGGCCAACGAATCGTCCCTTGCTTGCTTGCTCTCTTCCATCTTTTGGTGACAGACTGGCCATGTACCCCCCCTGCTGAATCCAGAGGAGGATGGCCCCTCTCTTCAATTCGATTCGTCACTCCCCACCTGCTGAATCCTTGGGAAACCAGGTAGGGCGACTGACCTTCATTTTTCTGAGCTCTTGGGGCCTTGAAGCCCATACGACGTTGCGCAACGGATGCCGCTGTCATCGGCATTGCGATTTTTGAGTGTGTGGTCTGGTCCCATGGCACTTGCGGGGTCCAGACCAGTCGACGTGTGTCAGCTGACTATATATGGCCTGAACTCAGGCGTTTTCCCGTCCACCCTCCTGCATTGCCTTATCCTGACCGTGGCGTGGTTTGGCGCTCTGTCCAGAGCGTGTTCACACGCCTATTTACCCAGATTATTGCTTGTTTTTCTGCCCTCCAGAATATGTGCATCTGTATGTTAAGTGTCATCAGCCCATCGCTGAGGGATGGACTGTTTTTCACCACGAATCGGGATACAGAGGCGCCCTGAGTCGCCGTTTACATGTTTTTACATATGGTCCAGCCTGGACCAGTACCTCAGTACATATTCTACTGTTTGAGTGCCCGTGATACCGTGTTGCCCTATTCGCTGTGATGTGGAGATCCTGATGGCGCCAGGCGGGAAGCCCAGTTGCCTGACTACACTCCCAGCGGTCCGCCACTGTCAGTCCCAGTGTGAGCCTACCGATTCGCAGACGCACTTGCATTCGGATGGCGGCCTCCGGTGCTCCTGACCTCAGTCAGTCTGCCTGGGAAACTGGTGGTTTGAGGAGTCGACGCCTCCGCCCACACTGCATGAGGACTCCCTCATGTATGGCCCTGGTGGTAATAGGGCGAGGGAAAAGACGGCCTTGATGCCCGATCCCTTAAGGAGGAGTTCCCTTAAGATCTGGGGTTCCTAAGGAGTTCGACTATGGCACTCTGGACTCGCGTCGTATGGATATGGACATGGTGCGCCCGAGGAAGGACCCGTGGGGACTCTCCCCAGTCGGCGGGCCTTGGGAAGCTTGGGGTAGCCTGATGGATCTTTGTGGTCGCTCTCGACCTGTGGGACCACCTCGGTCGTCGTGTGTCGCCTATGTTGGCCGTGTATGCCACTGCCACTGTGGTGGTGTTAGTAGCAGCCGGCACCCGGTGCGCCTGGTATGGGTTAACGGGTCCTTTGGATGCCGAACAATCGCCGCCAGGACCCGGGACTTGATACTTGATACTATACATGTGCTACGAGCTTACACAGCATCATACCTATCTTACTGTGGGATTTGGGCAGCCCAACCTGAGCCAGCCTGAAGTAGGATGTGACACCCCCCCCCCTTCAGGAAGTGGTCCTGGGTACCCGCTGCCATGCGTGGGTGTTATCGAGCCCCCCCCCAGGGTTTGCTCTAAGGAGGGGGGTGAAGCGGTACCCAGAACCCCATGGCTAGGGTAGGGCATACAACCGGCCTCCGGTCCACTAACCCCATGTACGGAAGGGAAGACCGGTCTCCGGTCCACTAACCCCATGTACGGAAGGCGCCCGTTGACGCCCGGTGCGAGCCCGGCGGGAGCGTGTTCCGTGCCATAAAGCCCCGCATCGGCAACCGATGCACCGCCAGCGGAGATTTGTATATCAGAACATCAGGAATCAACAGGGTTTTCTTTTCATATTGTTTCCGTCAAGTTTTACGCTTCCGTTCTGATATTCACTGTTTGGACTGCTGGCGGTTGGATCGCGACGTAACCCGAAACCGCCAGTTTAACTGTTTATAATGAAAATTTTAACGCAATCCGTCACGAAGGCTCCAAAGCCTTCAGGAACTGCATGGACGCTTCCGCAATTTTCACATCTTACACTCGCAACCTTAATCCGAATTTTTCAGGATGTCGAAATCGGATTTTCGACTTCGACATCCCGCACTTGATTTGACCTCTTTCGAGTGGACCTACGTGCTTCCCGATGCACGAATCAACTTTCCTTTTATCTTGCCCTCCATTTGACTCAGAGATATGGGCAAAACAAAGTTGATTCGTGAGGCCACTTGTAAGGGTCATATCTCGTGCCGCTTGCGAGGAATGACAATAAGGAAACGTGGGATGTATTCACAATACTCTCGACGTAATTTAGGAAGCTTCATATGCCTTGCGTTTCCACACGTGCGCGCTAGTGTAATGGGTCATGGTCAAGAGGGTAGAGTTTGCGTTATAACTCTTTGGCCATGGCATTGCGTGCGATAGGATAACTTTCGAGTGTAGCGCGCAAGTGTTGGTGTTGCATAGGAACTCTCCTTGAGTTCCTATAAGCGATTGACACAAAGTTATGCCCTTGGAGGGGCATGACATATCGTGGGGGGAGCTACCCTTTTGGGCAATATGTGGTATGTGCCATGTGTTGTGTTGCGTGCCCATTTGGCGGGTCCATCACTCCAAGCCGAACCCGCCAATGGACCTCATATTTTGTAAGCCCCTTCTCCATACTCCCCACGATCAATTGCAAGCCTAACCTTCGTGAAGGGAAGCTTGTGTGGCGATCCCAAAGCGATGCGTTGGGAGCAAGATGTGTATTTTGCAATTTTCCATATTTTCATGTGCCCACTTGCGAAGCGGCGCTCGTAACCTTTCAAGGCGCCCCAAGTGGAGAACATATGTGGGATCGAAGGTCATCGGTGTCAAGTCATTATGTTTAGAAGGATTAGTTGATTGCACGATCCAAGCCGAAGATATTATAATATAATTGTGCACCTTTCAATGCACTTTTGTATGTCTTTGTGCCAATTTTGCCGTTTTTGGCCCGTCATGATGTCAAGTGGCGACCTTGTATCTCAACGTTGCGCTCAATTGACATCATGACCCAGGTATGATATGAAGGTACATACTTTGGTGCCCAACATATCTTGGACCCGGCGAATAACTCCTCTTAGGCCTGGCATACCGTGGCCGCCATGTTGGCGATTTGGGACTATCCCAAATCATGGGCTCACTTGGCGACCCTGCCATTCCCAATACCGGAGGAGTTGGGCGACGCCCAAAGGATATGTTGGACACATATGACTTGATACCAATCCCATGGCACACTCCGGTCCGAGTCGGGCATGTGCCTCATTTGCCCTAACCATGAGTGTGCGCATTTTTGGCCATTTTGAGCAATTTTCGACTTTTGCTGCCCGCCGTGCACCATGTTCTAACCTTCGTGCACGCCGGACGCTTGGACCAATTGACCATATATGACATGGGTGATATGGACATTGGTCCCCATGGTTCACACACCACGTGGGCGAAGCGGAGCAACCTTCGTTAAGGCGCTAGCCCAAAGTGAGTGTGGACAATTTTGCCATTTTGGCATTTGTGGACCCAATTGGGATCGTCACCACGCCGAGAGGCATAGAGATCTTTGGGAGCCAAGGGCATGGGAGTCTCTGTTGGACTCCCGGTGGATCGCGTATGGAATGGCGAATCCGATATTCAAGCCGGTGTGGAGATATACTATTGGGAGCACACCGAATTTTGGCTCATTTCAAGTAGCCAAAATGACCCAATTTTGGGACCCCAATTTCCCCCTTCCGTGTGGTCAATCGGCGGCCCCATTTCTCTAAGCCCATAGAGAGCTCGGACCTAAATTCATTTTGTACACTCAGAGAAAGGTCCTAGGTCCTGCCTCCTACCCTGTGAGCCATTGGCCTTACCTTGGCCGGGCGAGCCACGCGTGGGAATGACCCCAATTTTGGTGATTTTGGCATCATGACCCCACTTGACTCATCCGTGTTGCCCTGATGCCGGGACCTCAGAGGGAACCAGGTTGGGTGAGGGCTCCAGAGAGTTCGTACTCGAAGGGCATAGGGTCAGTTGCCTCGTCCCTACCTCTGGCAGATCCGGACGAGGGGTCAATTTTGGGAATTTTGGAGCTAATATCAGTTTGGGCTGAAACAGCCCATTTTCAGCTACCAACTCCTGAGGGATTTTGGCGGGGCCATATCTCTCGTTCAGAGAGGAGTTGGGACCTGCTGTTAAGGGAGCATAGGGAGCCACTGTCGGTCGGCCTTGGAGCCCCTTGGTTCTCAGGAACTCGCCTGTGGCTGGGCGGGAGACGACTCCCATTGGCAGGGTTTCAGGGTCCGGACTGAGCAGGGCATGGGTTGTGTTTGAGCCCCCGCCCCCACCAGCCACTGAGAGGGTCGGACCTGAAATTGGGATACAAGTTAGGATGGAGTGTCTATTGTTCTGTGATGCCCTTACCCCAGTCCAGTCTTAACCCCATGTGTACATATCCCGATGTGTTGCTGTACATACGTTCGTTCCCTTGTTGCAGAGTGGCAAGGATCCTGAAACGCTTTGTCACATGACATGAGCGCATTGATGCCCCTGTGAGCGTAGTGCTTTGCCTGCCTGCTCACTTGCGCGTGTCCCGCAGCGTCCCGTGGCCGGCCCCCCACGGGAACGCGTCAGCAGCAAGCACGTTCTCTTTGACCTGTGGAGAAAAGGAGGGAGTGAGGGATGCACAGAGAAAGTGCCCCAGCGTGTGAAGAACAAGATTAGGCACATGCATTGCGAGCACAGCGCACAGTCTAACCCTACGTGGGCGCTGCGTGCTCCATTCGTTTGACATACCTTTGATTCCTGGTTTTACCTGTGCAGAGCGAGAGAGGTGCACACCCATACCCCCAACCAACCAAGCGGTGACAACCCTAGCGTTTTAACGAAACAAACAACACGAACACACTGGATGGGTGTGTCATGTAACATACCTGAGAGGTGGGTAGTCCGCCTGCTCTGTTGTCTGGCTACTTATTTTATTCTTTTTCTTAATGTTTATAAGGTTTTTGATGCAACTGTGCAAAAACTTCTTTTCAAAGCTTTGGAAAAAAAAGGGCTCATAACTTCTTTTCCAGGAGCCGTATACGGGTCCGCACCTCTTTCTGTGGCGTGCGGCTCTGTTGCGCATGTCTGCGACTGCTAGTTTGAAATAAAATCTGACAATTTCTAACGTCCTTTCGTCAACCTTTAGCGATTTCACTTTCTAAATCGCTACCCTTTTCCCTAAACCACAGGATTCACTCCCGGTTGGTAACATTTTTTGTTTTTTCAGCTCCTGGAATGTTTGTGTCCTCCATTAGAAGTATTGCTCCGCCCTGGCCCTTGGTCAGGAGTTTAGTAAAATGCTGTTTATACAGCGATGGCTGTACGCATTAGGGCGTTGGACTGTACCTTAATGGGTAAGCATGTACACTCTAGGGAGGGAGTCCTCGGTTCAAACCCCACTTCCGCCAAACTTTTGCCAAACGTTTGCGCCGCACGCTCGCGACTTCTGATGAATGCCCCTTCGAAGGGACATCATACACGGTACATTACATTGTTTCGTGAGGCTACCTACTGTGTGATAAGCTTCTATGAGGTCATGAAAATGTCATATGCTGGTTTGAGAGACTTTCCGAGGTGACTTCAGGGCAATTTGAGCCTTTTTCCTTGGTCCTAGTAGCTTGATCAACTAGTACTCAAGAAGGGAGTAAAAAAACGTCACTGCCATGTCTTTTTTCGGGTGCTTTAACCAGGCAAAGCCCGCCCTATCCTTTGGACGTTATGAAGACCAACACTTGATCATTTGAATCACTCTTTTTGATGTTTGTATTACATTTTTCAAAACAACTAGGGTTATAACCCTAGCCCCTCCATGAAGTTCACCCCTACCACTCAGCTGAGCGGAGGTATCTTCCTTCATGGAAGTAACACTAATAATGAATTAATGAAGAACTATTATTATACTAATAATTAATAATAAAATAGGCATTTCATGCCTTAGGCCCTGTTGTTTAAGCCTAATGCTGTAATGGTCTCCCACCCCAGGACCCCTATTCTATACTCAACTGTTTTACCTACTTATTGTGGGCCTACGTTTTAACTGATTCTGCATTCAGTTGCTTGGCCATGCTGGCCAAGCCATATACTGTGTCTGGCCCAGCCTAATTGCCCCCGATTCCTAACCTACGTCATTGCATGTCAAAAAGTGCACATGAGGTGCTTGAGACTGTTTTTGTGGCCAGACTAATGGCAGCCTTCCATATAAAAATCATTTGGTTTGTCCATTTGTGATGGAGTCTTTGTACTTAAGCTTGCATTGTCGATCTGCAGCCCTTCGGTGATACATTGGATTTCAAAACTATTCGTTGATTCGATCCATAACTCTTTCATGCTCTACCTGCGGCTGTGGTCCTGTTTTCCAACTCCAAAACCTGCAGGATTTCATTAAAAACTTAGGGCACTATACAGGGACATTCATATCTTTGAGGGCTTTCTCTTCTCGCCATACAGGGCCTGGCAAAGGCAAGTTGGTGTGGTGTGATCTGTGCCGCTTTTAGGTTGCCCAAAAACATTTGCTGCTGCACCAATCACCCTGTACCTTTCCCACCTGAGTACAAAGGCGGATGCAGGACAGTTTGAGGCTGAGGAACCTAACCAACCTCGCCGTATTATACGGGTCTTCGGTGGAAAATAATACGCTGTCCCAAAACTGTCCTATCAAGCAAGCAAGCGTTAAGGACTCCGCCTGTTCTCTTATAGAACGTAGGGCGGGGCCCTGGGTAACCTAATAACAGTTATACCGCGTCAACAGCGCGTGGTCTACAGCCCTGTAGTGCATCATGCAGTATGCAGGGAAGGGAGGTGAGTCAGAGACAATTTTTTTCCTAACCAATCACGAAGGAATTCGACCAGGGGGTGAGCTCCAAGTGGACTTACTCGGCTTACTCACCACCCATCATGTGCATGTCGAGCGACAACGAACGCAAGAGCAATCGTAAGCGTTTAAACGCCCCATCAGCGATTTTTAAACGACCCTAAGCGATTAATGCGTCTTGTGTATTATGCACTTCTCCATTTGTTACCTGCAGCAGAGAAGGAGTGAAATGACGGGCAGCTGCACAACATAAAACGAAGCCTAGCGTTTTAGACAAACCTACTTTAACGTTACGCCAAAAGCAGAACTAGCAAGCACTTCCTTTTTGACCTGTGGACAAAAAAGGGAAAATGTAGGATGCACAAGAAAATGCCACAGCGTGTGAATGCCGAGATTAGGCACATGCATGGCGAGCACAGCGCACATTCTAACCCAACGTGCGCGCTGCGTGCTCCATTCGTCTGACATACCTTTGATTCTTGGTTTTACCTGTGAAGAGCGAGCAAGGTGAACACTCAGACCCCCAACAAACACAGCGGTTACAACCCTAGCGTTTTAACGGAACAAACAACACAAACACAATGCGCAAGTGCGTCATAACAGTAACATACCTGAGAGGCGGGTTGTCCACCTGCTCTATTGTTTGGCTACTAGTTTCATTCTTTTTCCTAATTTTTATAACATTTTTGATGCAACTGTACAAAGATTTCGCTTCAAAGGTTTGAATACCACTCCTCATACCTTCATTTCCAGGAGCCGTATACGCTTCCGCGCCTGTTTTTGTGGCGTACGGTTCTGTTGCGCTTGTCTGCAACTGCTAGTTTTCGATAAAATATGACAATTTTTAATGTGGTTTCGTCAACGTTTAGCGATTAGACTTTTTAAAGCGCTACCCTTTTCGCTAAACCACAGCATTCACATGCTGTTGGTATCATTTTCTATCTTTTTCTGCTCCTGGAGATTTGTGCCCTCCATTGGGAGCATTGCTCCGCCCTGGCCCTTGGTCAGGACGTTTACTAAAATGCTGTTTATACAGCGATGGCCGTCCGCATTAGAGCGTTCGACTGTACCCTGATGGGCAAGCATTTACACTCTGGAGATGGAGTCCTGGGTTCAAACCCAACTTCGAGCAAATTTGTGCCAAACGTTTGCGCCGCACGCTGGCGACTTTTGAGGAATGCCCCTTCAAAGGGACATCATACACGGTATATTACACTGTTTTTTGATGGTACCCACAGTGTGATGAGCTTCTATCAGGTGATGAAAATGTCATATGCTGGTTTGAGGGATTTTCCAATGTAATTTCAGGGTAATTTGAGCCGCTCTCCTTGGCCCTAGTAACTTGACCAACTTCTACTCCAGGAAGGAGTAAGAAAGCGTTACTGCCATGTCCTTCTTGGGGTACCTGATCCAGGCCAAGCCCCCCCCCCAACCTAGGGAAGTTATGAAGACTAACACCTAATCATTTTAATCACTCTTTTTGCGTTTTTTAGTACATTTTTCAAGGTAAGTAGGGTTATAACCCTAGACCCCCATGAAGGTCACCCATACCAGTCAGGTAAGCAGAGGTATCTTCCTTCAGGAACGTAATGCTGAAATACAATATGCGTTTCATGCCTTGTCCCTTGTTGGTTAAGCCTAGTGGTCTCCCACCTCAGGATCCCTATACTCAATTGTTTCACCTGCTTATTGCGGGCCTATCTTTTAACTGATTTGGAATTCAGTTGCTTAGCCATGCTGGCGGAGCCATATCCTGTTACTGCCCCAGCCTACATGCCCCAGATTCCTACCGTACTCCATTGCATGTCAAAAGGTGCACATGAGGTGCTTGGCACTGTTTCTGAGGCTAGGCCTATGTTAGTCTTCAATATAAAATTCATCTGGTTTGTCCATTTGTGATTGAATCTTTGTACTTAATCTTGCATTGCCCATCTGCAGCCCTCCTTTGATACATTGGATTTCAAAACTATTCATTGATTCGATCCATATCCTGTTTATGCTCTACTTGCTGCTGTGGTCCTGTTTTCCAACTCCAGAGTCTGCAGGATTTCATTAAAACCTTTAGGGCACTAATTAAGGATATTCTTTCTACCTGAAATGGATGATGTGTTTAACCGAGCGGAAGTGGAGTCTTTTTCAGCCCAGGGCAACGCTACTACGGTGGACCAGGTGATTTGCAGGCTCACCAACATGGCCACTGAAGCATCTGCGTCGCTGGAAAGGGCTTATCGGGGTCATATTCAGGCCTGGGCAGCAACAATGGCCGCGCCCTCAACACCTCCTCCACTGCCAGGGAGGGACAGCCAGCCGCCCGTGACGGCACAAGACCTCCAGTGTGCCATTAACATGGCCAAACGCATGTAAGCTACATGCTGAAAATGCCCATAGGAGTGCACAAGAACCACTGGGTAGCGCTGCGCGGGCCCAGGATAGTGCTTCAAAGGCTGATGATGCTCTGGAACGGGTATGCCATGCAGACACTCAAACAGCAGGCGTGGGAGCAGGGCCTCGCATGTGCACCGCTCAGTTTACACCTGAACTGCAGATGACGATTGAGTAAATCACATCGCAGCCTAATGAAACCCAACTAACTATGCAACGCAAGCTGAATGAAGTGCTTCAAATGAGCCGCGATGCTCATAAGACCATGCATCAGCAACTGCAACCACTTGAGACCCACATATTAGGCACCGGGCCACTGGAGCAAGGAGGTCCAGAGGATGGTGGCCTGGTAGGTGATATCCCTTCTCACTACAATGACATCAGCACCCTGTGGGAAATGCTTGATGAGCACAATGACTTCATGCTTGATATGAGCCACTAATTGGTGACATGGAGCACAGAGCCGCCAAAGCGGGCATGGAAAAAAGGCAAAGAAGCCAATCAGGGCTTCAGCAAGATGCTCTGGCAGTCCTGCAGCCCTCTGGGCACCGTACCGGTGCTGAAACAGGTGCCTGGTAAGATAACCACAAATCAGGGCGTTCCCTTGGATCAAGGCGGTCACCTTTTACCCAGGCATGTTGGTACAGTGGGCCCAGGAAGCGCCGTAGGCGCCAAGATAGCCTGGAAAGTGCACGTAGTATCCGCAGTTTGATGAGTATGGGGTACGGTGAATGCGGTTGATCAAGAATTCATAAGGACCCCCTTGGGGACCTACCGCCACCACTTCAATGGTGGATTAAGGGCCCATGGTGTCCATTGCTGGGTGTCCATGGGGTACAAGGGGACGTCTGTTGGTTCCAGATCGCCCCGTACATGAATAACGGCCACTTTGTACCAGGTAAGGGTTATAGAGCCAATGCTATTGCTCATCAGCTTTTGACCAGCCAAGCTGGGAGCATGCAGCCCCGTAGGCAGAGAATTCAGCCAACGGGTGTAGCACTAGGAATGGTTTTCCGGGAAGCCAGACCCCCTCTGAAATTAGAGGGCTTCAAGGAGGTACCCCATGATGAGGTGGCGTCCTCTGGTGAGGGGTACTTTGGGGAGCATAACAACTCTTTCTTGGCCCCCAGGACCCAAAAGGCCCTTAAAGAGACGGCCAAGGTCCCAGTGTGCGATGGCGATGAGGCCACACTCGATACATGGGTTTAAGAAATCTTACAATGGACGAAGGACTTCGCGTCCAGGTTTGACGACACGCAGCAGGCGCAGATCCTAAGAACGCCCGTAGGTCCAAAGGACGAACAAAAACGAGTTTGTAAGGCCTACCACCGGGAGGATATGTCCACAGTGGAGCTGTGGAGATAGGTCACTGGAGGTTCGATGGAAAATCTGAATCGGGCTGAGACTGTCTGGCGTGCTGGTCATATTCCAAATGTGGTCCTTACCTCTAGGATAAGAGCAGACTGGATGGCTAATTGGCTTGAGGAAGAAGCGACATGCCCCATGGAATCTGCATCTGTGGGGCCACCAAAAGGATGATTGCGGAGCTCAAACAGCACTGCAAGGATGTTGCGTAAAACAAAGATGCCGAAGAGGCATACCAGCAGCTTTACGCTACCCAGGCCAAGTACGCAGGTCTCGAGTTAAACTACCTGGAAATCTTTTCAATGGTCCTCCCCCTCATCCAGTCTAGGGAGTAGAGGGAGCCAAAGGAGGCACATAGGCGAAGCCCCCTGGGACTCAAGCCTAAAACGTTTCGCGCTTACGGGGACAAGAAGGCCGGTACGGACAATACTGGGTCGCGACAAGGGAGTCGTGACAGGCCTAAACCGTATGCACATCCGAAGAGGTCGGGGTCGCAGTCAACTGCACGAACCAGTTATAGCCGGCAAGGTGGCCTTGCCAGCACTGTGTCCTCTGCATCTCAGTTCAGCAGGCTCGCCAACAACTTGAAAAGACCCGAATTTGTGGAAAGGCAGGCCACTGGCACCGGGACTGTCCGAACAGACAGCGCACCGGTAGCGGCCAACAGCGGGACAAATGTGGATTGGGGTCCAAGACTAAACCAAATGACGTTTGTCGTTCGTGTGGTCAAAAGGGCCATTGGGAGTCGGAATGCCCGGACAAAAGCAGATCTGTGAGCGAAGGCTCTGCTCAAGGACAGACTTCTAGCCAAGAGCGCCGATCAGGCCCTGAAAATGGTATTGTCGGGAAAGGCGGCAGTCAATGGACCGTCGCAACGGGTGTCCGGACGGACGGTCACGTTCCCGTGACTGGGGTCGCAGATCTCAGAGTTCTCATCGAAGTCAGTCAAGATCCCATTCTTCTGCTCGGCCAGAGTATTCCGGTTGCCACCTATGCAGCAGTAAAGAGCATAAGCCTCGAGATTGTCCTAAGCAATAGGGATTTGGCACGCTTCCAAAGCCGACCTTTCAGGGAGACGGCAGCGCCCGGGAGCCATGCCCCAGGAACGCGACCGCCGACCGGGGTCGCTGAAGGCCCAACGTTCGTATTGTTCGGGTGCCGTATAAGCCTGTCACCAGGCGGGACGTCAGAATCTCGCCTGTTACACTGGAACAAGTGGCTACGGAGGTGCTTCGGTATCCAATCAAGACCAAGAATAGGTCAACCGACAAAATGGTCGAGTTGGTAGAACCCGCCGGTATCCAGCTAAATAATCGGTTTGGTCGGCCTGAAATTCAGGTTATGGGCTTGGCTGACACCGGGGCCCAAATCGATGTGTTGGCTGGGGAAGAGCTGTTCCCGGCAGAGGCTTTGACAGTGGGCCGACGACCCCTATCAGGTGGGCCGTAAGGGTGTTATCGCCACCATTCGACTGCCGGTTGAAACACCTGATGATGGGCTACAGATATTCAAGTATGTACAAGTTTCCAGACACGTGGCCGCCATAGGACGTAGGGTGATCTTTTGTTTCCCGTTCCTGCTACGGTATTGGTTAGCAGTAGTGCCTGGAAGGGAAACCCTAGTTATTGGAAAGAGTTTCTGCTCAAGTAGGAAGCCGGCGTACCAGCATGCTACAATGGCCGGAAAAGCACCTGAGCTAGCCAGTGCGAACATTCTGGGTGAGTACAGTCAGCCAAAGAGAAAGACATTTCAGTGGAACCCCCCTGCAATAGTTCCCGGGTCTTGTCTGGCCACCACGCCGTATGTAGAAACGACGTACCACTCGTTCAGGTACGACGTCAGCATCTAGGCGTACGTCGTCGGTAAGTTTCAGTACTAAAGCCCTGAGCTACTCACATACAAGTTGTATGCAACCATGATATTGGCGTCAAGCACACCTGGTGTGGGACAATCAGGATACAAAGATTCCGACTACCGGGATATGCATGTGGTGCTATCATCCCGCCACAGGAAAAGGCGAATCGGACTGGACACCTTTTTGGTGGCAATTGCGTAGGAAGGGGGTACACAAGCTCACAACCCGTTCCGTCCCTGAGGATCTTTCTCGGACAGATTTCTCTGATCAGGTGCGGGCTGAAGTGGGCAGGGAGAGCCTTCTTTCCAACTATATATCCCACATCAGGCGGGCTTCACTTTGCATTCAGCCCTACACCTCGGGTAATACCCTCCCCCATTCCATTCAGCGCCATACTTCAGATTCAGGTCAGGATTCACAGAATTCAGCTCAGGATTGTGACCAGACGTCTCTCCCTTCTTCACTTCCTAGCAGCCATCCTGGATGTATGTTTCCCTCCCTCACAGAGTTGGTCTCCACCCATCTCCTGTTTAACGGTTTCAAGGTAAAGAAACTTAGACACGAGTCTATCCTTCCCTCCAGGGGTATTCCAGCGTCTGCGGGGTATGACCTGTATGCGGCGGTTGATTTTTTTATCCCATCCAAGGGTCAAGTACGAGCACCCACAGGGTGATCATTCACTACCCAAGTCTTTACATATGGTAAAATCCAGGACAGGTTGGGTAATGCCGCCAAATCATTCCTAAGGACGGCAGCCGGGGTGATTGACCACGATTACACCGGTGAGGCTGATGTTTTAATTGGTAACATGCATTCGGAAGGTCATTGGGTGCGTGTAGGGGACTAAATCGCTCAATTTACCTTGGAGCTTCACGTGACACCAGATATTATGGACGTTACTGAACTGGAGGTCACTGAACGTGGTGCGGGAGGATTCGGGTCCACAGACTCACGAGCATTTAAAGTAATTCCCTCCCCGGGCAAGTCCCACTCACCCTCCCGCCATGAGAGATCTCACATTTTAAGATTCAACCAAACCAATCTCGTGCAAAGTGCATCGGAGAAATGCCTCTTGTTACGCACCAATATTTCCCCTTTATTGGCCGCATACAGCGCAAAACCTGAGAAGGTTGCGTCCTCAACTGACTTTGACTCTGCAGTGAGTCAAGCGCTGGGGCTGGTAACAAGGTAGGTAGGTAGGTCGACTCGGGACTGGGGTTGCCCCGCTTGGGGGTCTTACCAAGGGGCTTTTGCTCACCCACCGACAGCCCTACTGCACGTGCCCCCACAAAGTGGCTCCCCCACATGGGAGAAGGGCGCGGTCGCCGCGAGCAGCACCCAACCCATGTTCGACCGAAGTCTCACACTCCTCTCCTTCGGGCGGATGATACGGGGGGGGGGTCCCATCGCACATCCTCATCAACCTCTGGTTTTGAGGCCCAGGGGTGGGGAGCCAGGCCAAAGGCCCTGTCCTGCAAGCACCCCAACCTGGGTTGGTTTTCAGTAGGCGTGAGGCGGCTTGAAGAAGCACGTGCTACGAGACTCGCATGCCATGGCGCACACTTACGCCTCCTGACTCAGTCGAGCTTGCGCTCTCCCGGGGGGCCGGGGGTTCGAAGTAGGTCGTTGTGGTTGGTCGGTGCGTCGTTGAATGGTTCGGCGTAGTTTGTTAATGTCGTTCGGTTGCGTGATGGTAGAGTCACAATGTTTTGTTTTGTTCGTTGGCATGGTCTCCGGCGGGCGTAGCGCGCTGCAGTGTCGCCAAACTGTTGGACGCCGTTCCCGTTGCGACCCGTGCACGCCTGGCGGGTTAGGTGTTGGCCGGCTTGCGTCTGGTCCGTTTACGGTCAAGTCGTGGCTGCAGCTACGGTGTGGTTGGTGCGTGGTTGTCTTGACCGCCCCATGGACGGCTTGGTTTGCGTGGGTTCTGTCGCGCTGCTGCCGGTGGTTGCATCGCCGGACGTTGTTTGTGTAGCCGGCCCGTCCGTGTCGGTGCTGGTTAGTCGTGTCCTGGTTTGTCCAAGTGCGGTGTAGTGTAGTTCGTAAATGGTGGTTGGTCGGTCGTTTAACGGTTCGGCGTAGGTTGTTAATGTCGGTCAGTCGGTTGTGTGATGGTAGAGTCACAGTGTTCTGTTTTGTTCGTGGGTATGGTCCTCGGCGGGCGCGGCGCACCACGGTGTCGCCAACCTGTTGGACGCCCTTCCTGTTGCGACCCGTGCATGCCTGGCTGGTTAGGTGTTGGCCGGCTTGTGTGTGGTCTGTTTACGATCAAGTCGCGGCTGCAGCTGCGGTGTGGTTGGTGCGCGGTTGTCTTGGCCCCCTCATGGTCGGCTTGGTTTGCGTGTGTTCTGTGGAGCTGCTGCCGGTGGTTGCATCGCGGAACTTCCGTGTCGGTGCTGGTTAGTTGTGTCCTGGTTTGTCCAAGTGCGGTGTAGTGTAGGTTGTTAACGTTGGTTGGTTGGGTTGGTAATGGTAGAGTTGTGGTGTTCTGCTGTGTTTGTGGGTATGGTGGTGGGCGGGCGCGGCGCATCATGGTGTCGCCAACCCGTTCGACGCCGTTCCCGTTTCGACCCATGCATGCCTGGCCAGTTTGGTGTTGGCCGGCTTGCGTGTGGTCTGTTTATGGTCACGTCGTGGCCCCTGCAGTGGTTTTGTTGGTGCGCGGTCTTGTCAGCCACCTCATGGCCAGCTTGTTCGGCGTTGGTTCCTTGGCGCTGCAGCGGGCGCTTGCGCAGTCGGATGTTGTTCGGGTAGGTGCCCTGCTTGTTTCGGTGTTGGTTGGTCCCAGTTGCGTGGGGCGGGCATGGTACGTTTTGACTGTGCGCCGTCCCCCCACCGTGGGGGAGAAAAGTAACGATAGGTGGTTTGACCGCTCCGAAAAGTTTCAAAATTCGGTGCTACATTCCCTGTCCCACCGTGGCAGGGTGACATGCACAACCCATCATCCGGTATTTCGCAGTGCCCTTCGGCCGTCCTTTCAGCTTCGCCTGTGCCATTCATATGTACACCCCCGTCGGTGGCAAGGCCCCGTCGGTCCCCTTTGGTGCATCCCCGTGCTCCCCATCGGAGCCCCAGGGTGCCGCTCCGGCTCAGTGGTGCGGTGCTCCTGCTCCTGTCTGCCTGCCTGTCATGCGCCGTATCTTGCCGGGTCTCGCGGGTTATGTGTCTGTCGTGTCGGTGTCGCAGTGCGGTGTTTGGTGGTTAGGGTGGTTAGGGCGGCTCGGCTCGTGCTTTGTTGCCGCGACGCTCCGTCCTGTGTTGCGGGCTGGGTTCGGCGCAACACATCTGTGCCCGCTGGCAGGAGCCGGCGGGTTCGCGGGTCCCGTGTGGCGAGCCTGTGGTCCCTTGCGTGCCCCTGGTGGGGGTTCGGAGGAAGGGAATACTGGGCAGTGTCGAAGCCCCCCTCTTGCTTCTTGACACTGTTAGCTTTCTGCGGGGAATTTCTCCCTCGTACAATTCTCGCAGGTTATATGTGCCGAATTCCACCCAGCGTCCCAGGCGATTAACGTTCCCGGAGGAGGTGCACGCTGGTCCCCGCGGCGCACGTATCCCTTGATTCTCCCCTTGGAAGGTAACATTCTGGACGATTGTTCGATAACATTCCCGTGGTCATCGGCCCGGCCGTGGGTGCCGCGTGCTTGGCTGGCCCCTTGGCCCGGCCCCTTGCGGGTCCGGTTCCCGGGAGAGGAGGGTCAGGTGGAAGGACAGGTCTGAGTTGGGCGCCGCCTCTTTCTCTGTTGCAGGCGGGTTGCGGGGGTCTGGGAAGCGTGGCCCCCGCCTGGGGGATGCGGGAGGAATTCGTTAACTTTTTGTTTGTGTTCGACACCATGGGCTGCCAAGGCTAGCCTCTATTCTCTGGGTGTCCGTTGCACCTGCCGGGCAGGTCGACGTCTTTCCCGCCGGTGTGCCTGACCGACAGGCGTTGGTGGAGTGTGTCGCGCGGCCGCGCTTTGTCGGGTTGTACGAGGGGGTCCCCTTGGGCAAGGTCGCCTCGGCCGGGGTCGTCGCGGGTGACAGCCGATTCAGCAGCCGTTGGTGTGACGTCCATCGTCGGGTCCTCCGGCAGGAGGAGGTGATCCCGCGGCCGCCGTGTCGTCTCCTCCCTTGCGTATGGCCAGCGCGGGATTCGCGTCGCGCGTGCGTGGCGGTGCGTCGTCACTGCAATTCCGGTGGCCGGCTGCGGCTCAGGGCCCTGGGGGGTTTCCCACGCGTCACACAAGGGCGCTGCGGAGGGCACTGAAGGTTTTGTGCACAAGGGCCGCGTGTGCCGCCTGGACCTCCGTCTCAGTGTGGATGGTGGGCTGCAGTTGCTCGCCCAGCGCCAGCGCCGGGATCTGGTGGATCGCGAAGACGGGGCACAGGTTGGGCGCAGTGGGGGTCTCTGCCGTCCGTTCGTGCTGCGGGATGGCCTCCAGCTGCTGCCGGCCGTCGAGGTAGAACCTCCATGTCGCTGACCATACCCTCGTGTGCGGCCAGCGGCGCCGCGCCCACCACCAGAGGCAGTAGAGGGCATGGCCTGGGTGCCAGGTGCTGGCCGTCCCCGACACGATGGCCGTCAGGGGGTCCGGGGGCTGGTCGTTGGGCAGGGGGTGGGACTGTCCGGCAGGGCCGTGGTCGCTGGGAGCATGGAGTCGACGGCCTCCAAGCTCCAGTGGCTCTCCTGCGGGTGCAGGATGATCCGCACTTGGTAGTAGTGGCCATTTTCGAACACGATCATGGAGATGATGCTGGGGTCACATTCAGGCGGCGGGGGCACTGCGCACGCCGTCTCAGGGTACCGCGCCGCCGGGCTCTTGAGGTTACGCCCCCTGTCGCGGGCTGTCCTGCTTTCCCATGCCACCAGGCCTTCGTGCAGTGGGATGCGGAGGATTTTGGGTCTCGGCGGCGGGGCAGCCCGCTCCCGGCCCCCGGTGCTGGGCACGGGCCTGGGGTCCGTCGGTGGTGCTATGAGCGTGTGTACCCAGCCCAGGTGTGGGACCCACACGCCCCCCTGGGCTGGTTGGTGGGTGTTGAACCACCAGATCCACGCTTGAACAAGGTTGTCTGAGATCTGTGTCCCGGGGGTGACGAGCGCCAGGAGCTGCCGCACAAAGATTTGTGCTGTTGCGGCGTGTGGAAGGGGGACCACGGCGAAGAGCCTGTTCGGGTTGACGGCACGGAGGTGTTTCCGGAGCGCTGCCACCAGCTCGCTCGAGAGTGTGGTAGCATGGATGCCGTAGAGCGCTCTCAGTTCCGCATCGTCGAAGGGACCCGTGCCCCTCTGCTGCGGTGGCCGGGGGGGTGAGGGGGGGCATTATCACCCCGTCCTGGTCCAGCGTGGCGCTAGTTGGGGAGGGCTGCCGTGAGGTGGTTCCAGGGTGTCCCCCAGGCGCGTACTCCGTGGAGGGCTCCCGCTGCTGGGGCACCGAGCAGGTCATGGCGGCAGGCAGTGGGTCTTCGGACTCCTGAGGGCCGGAGTTCTCTGTCATTTCTGCATCCGCCGATGGGCCGCTCGCGTCGTGCCCCCGTTGTTGCAATGCGCCCTCCGTGCCTTGGTGGTTTGGCTGTGTTGCAGCTCGGGTGGGAGACCCCGTGGTGCACGGGTCCGGTCGGTCGGGTGGTCGGTACCCGAGTCCGGGACCGGTGTCATCGCCCCTCGCTCGCGGGGGGGGTGTGGGGGGGGCTGTCCCCCCATCCCTTGCGCACGCCTTTGGTCGGCCGCAGGCTCCCTTCGCCGCGTGTCCGTGGCCCGCCGTCCCCCCGATAGCAGGTCGGCCGCTGACCCTGGGAGGGAGGCGGCAGATGAGCTGGATGCTTCGTCTGCCGCCCGGCGGGGGCCCGCGTGAAGCGCTGCCTGTCGCTCGCGCTCGACTGGCGTGAGAATGGTGGGGATGTGCGCCAGTCCGGTGCGGGGCCTCTTGGACCGGCGTCGAGGATCGGTGGTAGATGATGTCCGTTGGGCGTGGGGGTCTTAGGGGCCCCCATGGTCTCTGCCCATACCTTCCAGGAAGGCGTCCGTGGTGCCTTCCTGGAAGCAGCAGCCGAAATCTACCCCAGCCCGCCCGGGGACACTAGACACGGCCTCCACGCCTTCCTAGCGTTCCACAGCTGGAGACACCACCACACCATCACCCTCCACCCCCTCGACCACAGTCCACACCGATGGAGACCTGAAGACGACGCCACCGCCGCCATCACCGTACAGCAAAGCCCCGAGAACCCGGAGGAATACCACATCACCTGGAACGATCCGGCACCCCACCCCCCGCCTCCCCCAACCTCCCAGATGTCTTCGCCACCATCAGCGCAGAACTCCAGGAGGCGAAAGCCCCACAACAACTGGACGAAGAGATGCCCCAGGCACCATCACCACCAACCACACAAGACAAACCCCGCACAGAGCCCCTCACCCACCCCATCACCACAATGGAGCTCCCCACACAACACCGCACCACCCCGGACCGCAACGGGTTTCGAGACCTGCCACGGGAATGGGCGGTCCACAACGGCACACTCCGATGGGACGAAATCACACCGGGGCTCCAGGCCATCCGCCTCCACTCAATCACCGAGCCCACCACCACCTGGGCACTACCGACGGGCCGCCATCACCTCCTCCTCACCGTCCAAGGCGATGCCACAATCACACCCACGGAGGGAGACCGCGTAACAGCAGCCCCCGCCCACGCCGTCCACATACCCCCGCAAGCATCGTCGGCACCTATGGCGGTACATCCAGGCCCCAGCCCATGGCAAGCCATCGTCATCACCTACCACGCCCCCAACGACCACACACACACCTGGCAGCAACGGTGGGAGGACATCCGGGGGGACCTCCTCCAAGAACACCTAGGGCTCACGCGCACCCGCCACACCCTACACCCGATACGAGGAGTAGGCCAAGCACCACACGGCATACACACCCCGGGATTATGGGCGTACGCCACACCCATAAACCCACAAGCAGCGGAGGACATCAAGACCGCCCTATCGATCCAGCAAGCCCAGACCGAAACCCCGCACCGCAACACCCAACGAGGCTACACCATTTGGTGGGCATACCAAGACCACAACACCCTCACCCCCCAACCAGGGGCCTCCCCTCTAGACACCAACACAACTGCCCTCCTCCACGCTGCAGCAGCGGCAGCCACACAGGTAGGGGCCCCGGAAACCTGGGGCCCACAATACCTGGTCGAAACCAAAGTGGCGCCCCAGGCGAAGGCCCAAGAAAAGCCCCCAACACAAAAACCGCTCCACCCCCCACTCAAGCTGCACACGACAGAACACACCCCCCAGGACGAATGGGCGACCCACTACATCATCCCCCACACCACCACCCGCAAGAACGACGCCGCCAAGATCACCGTCACCCGCCACCTCCCCAACACCACAAAGGTGTATGAGCTGACGGCCCCCAAAGTCCTCATCACCCGTCGCGGACACGACGAGCGATACACCATACAGGCAGAAGGGGCCGCCACGGCCACCCTGTACACATGGGCAACACGGGGGGACCTCCCACACCCCACCCTCCACCACGCCCCCTCCTGGCCCACCCCCTTCCACACAGCAGACCGCCCCAACAAGAAGCCCAAACACACAGGTATGCACACCCCCGCCCAGGAGGCCCAGCACCGACACCATGCGAGGCGCAAGGCCCGCACCCTCCACGACGACCACACCATCCCCAGCATCAGCGCCCCCCCCATCAGAGTGTCAGATGCCACCCACAACCGCACGATCACAGGCATCACCACAGACTGCCTGAACCCAGCGGCATCGCGGGCAGACGCCGTGTGGATCAGCGAAGGGCGCTCCCACACACGGGCGGTGGCGCGCCCCCGCAACATCCAACCCCACAAACTCCAGCGCGCCGTCGGACCCTTCGCCGTACACGTCACCCCGTACGGCATCGCCCACCCCCGGTGTGAGAACCATGACCCGCCCTGCTCCACCCCATGCACCTCGCCCCTGCGCCAACCGCTGCCGGTCCCCACCATCACGGGCAACATGTACCTGGGCACCGTACCGGGAGACCCGGGCATATACATCCTGCCCAACAGGTCCACAGAACACGCCATCCCCCTCCAAGGGGTAGAATCCCTCGCCCTGGGACCGCCCCCACCAAAACACCAACACCAGCACATCCCGGGGGACAAACGGACACAGGCGCCAGACGGGGGAAAAAAGGCCCACCAACGCGCCCTAGCCCACATCACCGTCCACCCCGCAGCCCACCTACGAAAGGACTTCGGCACGGAGCGCCACATCGTCCGTGAGGGGCAAGCCCACCACATCATCACCGCCGCCCTATACACCCTCTCCGCCCACGAACGCCACTGGGACCCCACAACCATCCTAGCGATGCCCCCACCACCGCAGGGCCCCAAAGATCCCGTCACCCCCTTCCACATCGATCAACTCCTAAGCCGCAGGGCGACCCCACACCTCCACCCCTCCGGGATAGAACTAGCCATCGCATCGTGGCACACCCTGGACACGCCCCCCCAACAACCCGCCATCCACATCCTCAAAGCGGACACCCAAAGGTGGGTCCTCCACTGGGCACACGGAGTCTTCATGGCGGCCCTGGCCTATACCCCGGAAATAGACCCAGCAGACCCCCCACCGGGCCGGCAGCGACTCCTCCAGTCCACCACCCTCACAGGCCGCGAAGGCGCCCCCTGGGAAGCCCTCCAGACAGCACTCTACTGGGCTCAAGGCTCCCCCAACGGCCGAGACACACCGGAACCCACGGAGGCCTGGGTCATGCAGGCCAAAGCCATGAGGAACTACCACCTTCACCACCCCTTCGACGACAGCCCGGCCGCACTGCCATGGCCATTCGATCCCCCGGAGACCGTGCACAAGCTCGCCGACCTCATGCGCAGCCACGCGAAAGCGAACATGCAAACGCCGGCAGAACCCCCATCGAGGGATCCGGGCCAGCAAGCAACTCACCCCTTCTTCAAACCCCACGCCCCCCCAGCCCCGCTACCTCCAGTCCCACCCAAGCGAGCGAGACCAAAAAAAGGCGCACCCGCCCCCAACCAAGCCGGAAAAGCAGCGACCTCCCGACCCCACGCACCCCACCCGACCCACCCGGCGAACCCAGACCAAGCATCCTCGTCATCCTCCCTCCCATCATTACCACCGCCCCACCCAGACCAGGCATCCTCATCATCCTCCCTCCCGCAACCAGCACCGCCCCCGCCCAAGGCGTACCCAGGATTCGAAAAGGGCGCGAAGGTCCAGCAGCCCTTCCGCAACGACCACACAGGCGACTGGATCTGGTGTGAGGGCACGATCCAGTACCACCTCAGCGACCCGGGGGACAACGGGGGGCCACAGATCTGGGTGGTCTGGCACCGCCAAAAGGAGCTAGACCAAGGCAGCAGCGCCCCGGACAAGCCAGAAGGCCACACCCTGGAGCTCACCAGCGCCCACCCCATCCGACTCCACACCAAAGAGAACAAGGCCCACAGAGTCACCAAATACACTGGGGAGCTCCCCCCGGAGTGGAGCCAAGGCCTCCCCCCGCCGCGCCTACCCAAGCGCCTACCAACCGGCAAAAAGTCCCCAAGCCCCAGTCCCCCTCCCTGACAGGGCAAGGGCCGAGGGCACAAGCCTCCACAGCCCCGGCCAGCCCCCACTGAGGCCACCGTCAACCTCCTCGACCTCAACCACCCGGCCGTCACATACCCCAAGGACGCCACAACCGCCCTCCAGGAGGTCCCGATGGCACAGGGGCCGGGGTGGGTTCCCCACCTCCTCGCCTTCCAGGAACAAGGCCTACAACGCGACGACCCCCCAGAAACCATCCCCATGTATACCGCGGACCGGAAAGCGTACAAATGCTACTGGCACAAGGGGACCCCCCCATACGCCCGAACCGGCATCCACGTCCACCTCGTCAACCACCTCAGCGTCGCAGGGAGGCTAGGTGTCTATGAGGTGGTCGGGGACGGATGGCAACTCAACGTCATCAACGCCCACGTCCCCTTCGGGGACGCCACGGAACCCTTCCTCCAAGCCCTGGTCGAGGCATACCGCCAGATGGCCATGCTCGCCCCCACAATCACCATCGGCGATATGAACGCCGCCCCCACCCCGGCGGACCGAGGGGGACAGGCCACACCCCAGTACCATGCAGTCCGCGACACCATCGAAATGCTGGGGCTCGTGGACCTGACTGCCAACCTCGAAGGCCAACCATCCCACGTTTCCCACCAAACAGATGCCGCCCCATCCCGCATCGACGTATGCTATGGCGACCCCATGACCATCATCCGGGTGGAGGCCCGATATGGACCCCTCCCGCTGGGACCCAGAGGCCATAGCCCCCTGCACATCCGCCTCAACATCCCCAACCTTCCCCCCAGCCCCCCAGAGGATGCGGACCAAGGCCTACCACCCCCCCTGAAGATGCCCCCACTGCATGACAAGCATGCCTGGTCCCAATATCACAGGGCCATAGACCGCGCCCGGCGCATCCAACCAGACCCCACCGACCTACTCACATCCATGCGCACGGCCGCCGTCGCCTGCGGCTTCCAGCAACACCCCCACACAGACGACGACCAACCACCCATGGCCCTAGGGGACATGCTCCATGACCTCTGGTATGCGAAGCAACAACTGGCGACCCTCCTCCACACCGACATCCCCCAAACCCGCCGCCAGATACACCACTGCAGGGCGCAGATAGCCCACATCAGGGCAGACCTGCAGCGGTGGCACATCCACAGGCAACAGCGCATCGCCCAGAACACGAACGGTATGCGCAACATGAACTCCCCTACAAGGCCATCTGCCACCTCAACGACGCCATGACCGACACCGGCCACCGCACCATCACAACGGTCCGGCAGGAGGACGGCTCCCTCACCAACGACCCAGCCACAGTGCTCCAAGCCACCATAGACAGCTTCCTCCCGCAACACACGCCAACCCAAAACACACTGGACCCAGACACCCAGGCCAAAATCGACCGCCTTCCTCAGATCTTCAACCACGCCCAGAGGAGGCAACTGGAGAAACCCCCCCTCACCATCCACGAAGTCCAGAAGGCCATCCACAGTCTCCGGCAACACAAAACCCCAGGCTACGACGGCCTCCCTGCGGAGGCATACTACCACTTCCCCGCCCACCTCCTCCGCATCCTCGCCCACCGCCTCTGGGACATCGTCACGGGGCAGAACCCCCTGCCACCAGACTGGGCAAACATTGTCCGCCCCCTCTACAAAAAAGGGGACTTGGCAAACCCGGACAACTGGCGCCCCATAGTCTGTGCGGTCACGGAGGTCAAAATCGTCTGGACCATCCTCCTACGCCGCATCCGCCCCCACCTGGACCCCCACATACCAGCCAGCCTCTGGGGGGCCATCCCAGGCCGGTCCCCACACGAGGCCATCTTCCTCAAGGACACCATCGCAGACATGGCCCCGGTGGACCTCATCATCGCCTCCCTCGACGTCAAAGGAGCCTTCCCGAACACCCCCTGGCTCCTTCTAGAAGCGGTGTGGACACGCCTAGGCCTCCCCTTCTACAACTTCGCCTCCGGCTACATCCGCACCCGCAAATACACGGTCCGCACTGGAGCAGGCCTCACCCCCTTCCTGGAGCCAGGCAGCGGGGTCCCCCAAGGAGGAGCAGAGGGCCCCCTCCTGTACCTTCTCGTGACGCTCCCCCTGGCCCTTGCAATCGAGCAGGATTACCCGGCCTACGCAGCCTACCCCCTCATCTCCCCCCTGATGGGCTTTGCGGACGACACCAACCTCACGGTCGCACACACCCCACACGAACCCCATGCCCCGGACACCAGGCCAACGGTCACCGAACAGGCCAATGACTTACTGGACGTGACCGTCTCCTACCTCTCCCACAACAACCTCATCGTCCACCCCACAAAGTCAATGGCCATGATCAAGGGGTCTGCCACACCCCCCACCCTAGGGCCACAAGGGCCCCCCATGCAAGTCGTGACAACCACCACCCACCTGGGGGTAATCCAGGCCGCCAACCCTGAGGAAGCCACCTTCCCTACCAAGTTGCAATCACACCTCGCCCATCTCCCCAGATATGCGTCCCCGACCACCAAGGCCCTCTCCCTATCCCACCAGAGCCTGGCGTACTACCTCACCGGGGTCTTGAACGCCTCCATAGGCTTCCAAGCACTCCACCTGACACACCCCACCACCGCCCCCCAGCCGGCCACACGCGCCGTGACCAAGGCATGGGCAGCACACGGGGGCTGGCACACCTCCATACCAACCCCCGCAATCCGAGCGGCATGGCCCCACTATGGGGACGCCATAGGGGACGAGGTGAAAGCGGCCTACACCAGACACACCGCCCTCATCCTTCACCGCATGACCCACAACCACTCACCGGAGGTCCGCGACGTCACCACAATCCTCCTCCAAGCCGCACAACAGGCCCGCAACACATGCCTGCGCTGGGTACTCCACCAGACGGGCATGCCCACAGACATGAACACGCGCCTGTGGAACCACCTGCAGCTTCTCCTCCCATCCCCACACCACGCCATACTCACCAACCACACGTGCCCAGAGGAAGGGCCTCTAGCGGTCCTCTGCGGGGACGTCCATCATCACCCCAAGGGCGACATCCACACCATAGACCTTGTCCGGGTCTCCATCACCGTAGTATACGTCACCCTTTCCCAAATGCCGGTCCTGCACCACAGCGGGGCACACCACACCCCCTTTCTACAGCTTCCCCAATGGCCTCAATACCGCCTCTTCCACAAGTACCTCACGCAGACGGCACGAGCAGCGGGACACACTCTGCCGGGAAGCAAAGACATGCAAGCAGTCTACCGAGAGTTCAAAAAGCAACACCCCCGACCCATCCCAGTGACACCGCCCTACGCACCCACCGGCTCGAAACACGAACCCCGTACCCCCGGTGACGGGCCCAGTCTCACCACTAACCCTACTACTGGCCCCGAATGAAGCCGAGCCCACGCAGACCGCCGTCATCCACCACGGGGCAAAATGGCGCATACCGAGACACCACATGACCGCCCAAGACCTACCACGGGTCCCCCATGACTCCCTGAGCATGCCACGCACATGTTGGGCCTGTGACCCCGAGGCACCAACCACACCATGGCCCGTACTACACCTCATAGCACGCCAGCACACCCACCCAACAACCCACCTACCACCACAGACCTACGCATGGGTAGCCCCATGGTTCCAGTGCACCGACACTGACCCCACGGTAGCGTGGAACCCCGTCCACGCGCCCGAATGGCTCTTCACCACTACACCCACATGGCCCCGCCCCGACCCGGCAGGGGTCGCCATCCGTTACAGCATGTACGAGCCAGGCAGAACGGGCAAGCACGAGCACCCCTACTATCCGCTCCACCACTCCTGCCACACACTGGAGCACCGAACACAAACCCTCACATGCCACGACCTGAACCCAGACACAGCCTACATCCTCCACTACATCTACTCCTACCTCACACAAGGACAGCCGGAGCAGGGACTCATAGCCCTGTCCCCCCAAGCGAAACATATCATCTCCAAAGAAGTAGGGGTGTATGCCATCCCCATCCTGCAGCCCACAACCCCAGTAGCCCACCTCGCCACGGGCCTCGCAATATACGCCTACCTGCCCATGAACCCATGCCGCCTCCCACAACCATCAACGGTGGACCAGCTCTTCTTCACCGACGCCTCAGGTGAATCCGCCCTCACGCCCATCACCGGGGGGGCCACCCTGCAGCTAACCCACACCGGGGGACACTACCACATGGACCACCACACGGGCCACACCACCTATGGGGCCTCCTCCCACGGGGAGCTAGGGGCCATGGCCGACGCCATCGCCGAGATCGCGGCCCACCTACCCGCCCACCTCCCGCACATCGTCCGGGTCTGGTTCGTGGTAGACGCCACTGTCGACACACACCTGCTCCTCCGCATAGCAAGGCAACCACTTCACAAAGCCACCGCGACGAGCCTCGGCACCCAGGCACTGCTGCTTCGGAAAGCCCTTAGCAGCCTTCCCCCCTACGTCCAACTCCACATCGTGAAACAAGAGTCCCACAGACACCAATACGGAAATGGTAAGGTCGACAACCAGGCAGTACACCAGCGCACAACGCACCTACCAGCCCTCCAGATCCCTGACCTCGGCCGAAACCACACACACCTCCAACACATACCCCCCCTGGCCGAGCCCCATGAGACCCCGGACTGGTTATCAGAGGACGCCCCCTATTCCTCCCACGACAGAGCATACCACTACATCTCGCCCGCGTGCTCGGCGACGCAGACAGCCGGGCGCACATCCAGGAGCTCCAGGACAGACTGCAAATCCCCCTCTACCACTCAGCGCTGCGCCCAGCAAACGTCCCAGCCCACCTCCAAAAACAACAAATCCAGCTCCTCAGGGAGCAACTACCATTCCTCACCAGGGTCGCCAGATGGCTCGCCCGCAAACACATCCACGTCCCGGAAGAACACACCCGTTGCCCGTGCGACCACACCACCCCGGAGGACTGGGAACACTTCAAGAAATGCCCCCTCCATACAGGCAGGGACACGCTAGTGGGCTGGTCCCCGGCGGAAACCCTACAACAACACGAAGGATGGCCAACCCACAGCCACGCACACCAGGCCACCGAACACCTCTTCCGGGATCCCCTGGTCAAAGAAGCTACCATGAGAGGGGCGGTGACACAGGCCCTGCACCGACACCTTACCAAACACACAGAAAGCCCCATGGAGGCAGCAGCGCACCTCCAGCTAGAGGCAGTCCGCAGAGCAGCGGCCCAAATGGTACACCGCAAACACCTCCTGTTAACACACGCGGAGCAACTCACAGACCCCACCGCCAGGGAACACATGCAGCGTCTCATCCATTACCATGCCGTGCATGACCCAGACGTCCCCCAACCCACTGCGCGCCCCGCACGCGCCCCCCATCTCCATCCGCAGGCCTCCAAGACACCACCACAGCGCCCCGAGTCCCGTCTCTCAACCAGGAAGCCACCCGACACCGCCCAGCCCGGCCGAGGGCAACCAGGGCCAACCATACGTCGACGTAGACGCGCAAGACCCCGGCAACCCATCCAGCCCACCCCCCCCCGGACCCGGGGCACCCCCCCCTCACACCGGCCACCATCCGTGACCCCGACCTCCTCCGAGCAACCCTCAAAGACAGGGCCCCGACCACCCCCCTGGGCTGGTACGGCCTACAAGAGGACTGGACCAAGCTCACCATCAAAGCCCTCCGGGACCTGACCACCCCAGGCAACGGCCTCCACGAGACCATCGTAGACCTCGTACTCTGACGAGCCCGCAAACACACCCAGGGCCAGCACGTCTGGATCCCCCCCATCGAGTGGGGCCAGGCCCTGACACACGACACCGACATCAACGTCACGCGTCGAGGGACTGTACGCCTACGACGGGCCCCAGCGGAGACGGACCACCCAGCAGACCCGAACCGCCCGGAGCAGTAGGAACAGGCCACCGCACTAACCTGCGACACCGCCCTCCGCGCCGCAGGCCTCCGCACCCCAGACGACGACCCCCCCCCCCACCTACAGACAGTGACCACCCCCACCAGAGGTCTGGGTTACAGTCCTCGAGCGCGGGCACTACTACGTGATAGCCGCTACGGCTATGTCCCCCGGCCCGCAATGGCTCGTCAAAGGGACAGACACCATGCTCGCCCCAGGGACCACCCCACCAGGGGCAGTAGGCGACCCCACCACCCAGCACAGGGTCCTCGGGGGCGTCCTCCAGCCAGGAGACAAGCGCCCAGCCCGCGCCCTGGCCCAAATCACCTCAGAGAAGGCGGGCTACCACCTTGGATTGGCCATGCTCTACCTGACGCACTGGATCCAGCGCCGCTGGCCACCCACGGGGACTGTGCCCTGGATTTGGGCCATCCCCACCGCCCACACACAAGTCGAGGCGGGCCCGGACACGCGGCCAAACCCCCCCCCCCCCCCAGACCGCAGCAATCCCTCACCTGCAGGTACCACGCCATCCACAGGGTCCTCAGCCGCGCGGGTCTTAGCCCAGAGCTAGCATACCCCCTTCCCACCACTGACCAAGAGGTCCACCAGATACGCAAGCTCGTCTGCGAAATCCTTGCCGCGGCAGCAGAAGACAGCAAGCTTCTCCTCCAAACCGCCTGGCCTACAACTGGCGACGCAAGCGCGCCGCGGCGAGCGGACACATACACCGACACAACACACCCCACCGCACAATCCCCGCCCATGCCCCTCCCCTCTCGCTGCTCACCCGGAGACCCACACACGCCCACCATCGCGCGCATCCCCGGGCCCCGCGACACGGGCCTCCCCCACCCGCCTGAACACCAGCACACGCCCGCCACACACCCACCCGCCGGACACCCCTCACCACCCCCCACACTCGACAACCCGCACACACCCGCCGAGAGGAGCCCCGCGCCCCGCGGCACGCCCACCCCACCCATTGGCCCGCCCCCGCCCCCCGCACACACCCCAGAAGACCCAGGCCCACCCCCCTGGCCCCTGAATGCAACCCACGCGAACTGTTCCCCCCCGCGGACGCAAACCCACACAACCTCACACATTGCAGGACCCCGGCCCAGCCAAGCCCAGAAGGAGAAGGCCACAGCCCCGCGCCTCCCTCCCCCGCCGCTGCCAACCAGATCGGCCTGCCGGGCCGCCAGGTCACGACCGGGCCCCCCCAGCCGCCCGCCCCCAACCTACAGCCCGAGGACATGCCCTTTATCCTCCCCGCCGTGGCCGTAGCAGAAGCCGCCGCCGACAAGCCCGCCCGCATCACAGCCCAACCCGCGTCCACCACCTCCTCCTCATCCTCAGCCTCATCCACCTCCTCCACCTCATCCTCCGACCCCCCCCTCCCCGCCGCCCTCATCCTCAAGGCGACGGCAAAAGCCAAAGCCGCGCGGCACGCACCAACCCCCCGACCCCCAAACAGGCGACTCAGGCACCCCGGCAACGCACCGGGAAGACCCCCGACCTGACATCCGCGCCCTCACACCTCCGGACAGAGGTCCTCCTCAGCCTGGAACCGGACCCCAACCCCAAGGGTAGATAGGTAGGTATCTTCGGGAGCTCGGGATGCCTCCTTTGACATTGCAGGAAGAAGGTCTTACCAAGGGGACGTCCTGTCCCTCCCACTGCCCTATGTCAGGTGCCTCTTGAGCCGCTCCCGCATGTGCTTGGGAAGGCATTGTCGCGGCCACCTGGTCCATGTGTCCCAGGTGGGAGGGTGTCCCCACATGTGTCCATGGGTAGGGCCACATGCCCCCTCCTTTGGGCGGCAGCTCTGGGGGGCTGCCCAGGCGTGTGGAGTATCTCTCACCACAAGGGGTATTGCTCCCGCTTGACTACGGTACGACCGCCTCACCCTTGTGGCCTGAGTTGCGGGGCCACTCTGCTTGGCAGGTGACCCCCTCCTGGACTGTGTACCGGCTCGCCTGTCACTGGTTGCTTCCATGGCTCCGGGTGACGTTTGCCATGGTTCCCGATGCAGCCTGGCCGGGCTCTGACCAGTGGCCTTGGAGTACCGCTCCTGCCACTGGCCCGGTGGGTCGGCTGGGTCGCCCCAGTGCGTCCGACCCATGGGGTATTGGTTCTTTCCTGTCCCTCGGCCGCCCTACGTGTGTGCAGTGTCCTGGGCCGCTGGGCTCCTGTTCACCGGTGTGCCCGCGCGGTTTGCTGTGGTGCGTCTGCGGTGTCCTGGGCCAGCTGGCTCCTGTTCACTGGTGTGCTCGCTCGGTGTGTTGTGTTGCATGTGCGGTGTCCTGGGCCACTGGGCTCCTGTTCACCGGTGTGCGTGCTGTGTGCGGTGCGCGTGTGCCATGGGTGGTTGTGTCCCTCTTCCTCCCCGCCAACCCCAAACCCAACCCCAAACCCAAGCCAGCGCCCAAGCGAGCACACACAACACCACAAACGCAACGACACAAACCCAACCGACACCGCCCTAACCCAAACCCTCATGCAAGCCAGGACCCCCCACCCACCACAACCCACGCCCCCCTCCCACCGGCAGCCACCACCACCGCAGAGGCGGCCACCCAACACGACCCCATCCAAACCCTCGTCCACATCCCCGTCACCAAGCGCCCTGTCATCCATCCCCCATAAACAACCACCACCGCCGGCCAAACCAACCCAGGGACGTGCGACCCCTCGACCACCGTCACCGTCAAGCCCGGCCCCGACCCGCCCCCCCTGCCCACCACATAGTGCAGCCCCAGGGACTGCGCGCGATGCCCAACCCCCCACCCCCACAAGGGGGACCGGAAAACCCACAAGGGGTCCAAGGGCCATACCCGCAACACCAACCCCACCACTACCAACACCACCACCACCAGCAGCCCCACCACCACCACCACCAACACCACCCCCACCACTACCACTGCCCACCACCCTACCCCAGCGGGCCACAACCCCCCGTGCACGAACAGCACCAGCGAATGGGATGGCAGCCACCGAGCGCTCCACCCGCATACCCCACCTACCACCAGGGGCAACCCCCCCCGTACCAGCCACCCCCCCCGTACCAGGAACAGTATCCCCCCGGCCACCACGTCCACGCCGAAGGGGCCCCCCGGTCCCAACCCCGCCAAGGACAGTCACTCGACCCATACCACCAGCCGCTGCCGCCACCACACCCCTACGTGGCGGATCCATGGACAACGGGGGACCTGCCCCCCCGCCAAGTACCAGGCGGCACCACCCGAAGCCCCCCAGGACCCGCCGACGCCTCCTGACTGGCCCAACTTGATCGATGAGGCCCGGTCCTGCAAACGGCGGCGCTCCCGCTCCCCCCCCCGCACGGCACACTCGCCCCCGGCGCCCACACTCCCCACAGGGCCAACGCGCCTCAACCACCCACTCCCACCGCTCCCGCTCCCCCAGGTGCCACCACGACCCCCCGGGACCCCGCTCCCGCCGCTCCCGCTCCCCCGGGCGCCACCACGAGCGCCACCGCCGCCCCATGTCCACCTCCCCCTCCTCCCTCCGGCCATACAAGACCCCCACCCCCAGCTCCCGCCACCACCGCTCCCGCTCCCCCCGGCGCCGCCAGGCACGCCACCGCCGCCCCCCCTCCACCTCCCCCTCCCCATGCAGGCCCCGCCGCGCTCCCCGTTCCCCCCGCCGCCCATACCCATCCACCACCCCCAGCCGCCGCCACCACCACTCCCGCTCCCCCGGACGCCACCAAGCGCGCCACCGCCGCCCCATGTCCACCTGCCCCTCCCGTTCCCCCCTCCGCCCGTACCCGTCCTCCACCCCCAGCCCCCGCCAGCGCCGCTCCCGCTCCCCCAGGCACCGCCACCCCGTCCACCACCACAGGTCCACGTCCTCCCCCTGCCGCTCCAGGACCCCGAGCACGGACCCCTCCCCCCCCCAGGCCCCCGCACACCCTTGTCGAGGCGAACAAGGTCCACCCACCCCACGGGCGGGCTCAGCCCTGTGGATGAGGCCTAATTTGGCCGCCCTCCCTGTGCGAGGACTCTGAGCGCGTCTCACCGACGTTGCGCCAAGAGCCGCGACAGCCTACATCAAAAAGGCTAGGGAGGCCACACAAACACACACCGGCAGCAAGAGGCAACACGCAGAGCGAGCCCCAAGTGGCCCCCCCTGAGGCAGGCGGCCCCATCCCCCGCGGCCTCGGGCACCATGCCAACATGGTGGGGAGCTAGCGCCGTAACCATCGGCTGGACGTCCAGCGCTGAGCCAGCTCATCCCAGGACTAGAGGACATCCTCCACGCACAGTCCTCCTCAAACACGCGGAGCGACCGGCACCTGGCGTGGGTACACACCAACAGAGCAGCGCGCCAGCGCCCACACCCCGAGCAGTGCACGCTACGAGCAAGCCCCGCGCCCTGCACGTGAACAACGACGCAGCCCGAGCCCATGACAGGTACGGGTGCCACACGAGGGCGGCAGCTGAAGTGCCGCTGACACAGCACCCCCATAGCTTCTGCATTGGTAACGGGGCGGGGGTTGGCTGCGGTCAGCTGCAGCCCACGAAATGCAGCACGACAGTGGCTGCAGCAGCTGCAGCACACCTGACGTGGTGCTGCAGCAGCACCCCCACAGCTGCTGGATTGCTACCGGGGGCGTTGGCTGCGGTCACCTGCAGCACATGGACAGCACATGGACTGCAGCGTGAAGAGCTGCAGCTGCTGCAACATGAGGGCTGCACCTGGTGCGTTGCTGATCCAGCACCCCATAGCCCCTAGATTTGTAACGGGGCGGGGGTTGGCTGCAGTGAGCTGCAACACACGCTCCAGCACCCAACGAGCCACAGCTGCTGCAACACTCGGGCGGCAGCTGAAGTGCTGCCGATGCAGCTTCCCCCATAGCTCCTGCATTGGCAACAGGGCACCGGTCAGCTGCACTGAGCTGCGGCCTACTAACTACAGCAAGAAAGTGGCTGCAGCAGCCGCAGCACACCGGAAGTGTTGCTGGTGCAGCAACCCAGCAGCCCCTGCAAAGATAACCGAGCTGGGTTTGGCTGCAGACAGCTGCAGCACGCGTGCTGCAGCATGAAGGGCTGCAGGTGCTGCAGCGTGAGGGCTGCCCTTGACGTGCTGCTGACGCAGCACCCCCATAGCCCCTAGACTGGTAACGGGACGGGGGTTGGCTGCAGTGAGCTACACAACATGTGCAGCGGCATGAGAGGGGAAGCAGCAGCTGCTGCACAACGGCTGCACCTGACGTGCTGCTGGTGCTGCACCCTCGACACCCCTAGTTTGGTAACCGGGCGGAGGTTGCCTGCAGCAGCCAGCGAGCCCACCACGTGGTGGCACAAAGCTCAGCACCTGGAAGCACCGAGTCCACCATGTGGTGGCACGCGGCCCACCGCAAGGAAGCACAAAGCCCACCGCGTGGTGGCACAAAGTCCACCGCGTGGTGGCACAAAGCCCACCAAGTGGTGGCACAAAGTCCACCGCCTGGTGGCACAAAGCCCACCGCGTGGTGGCACAAAGCCCACTCAGAGGTGGCACAAAGTTCACCGCGTGGTGGCACAAAGCCCACCAAGTGGTGGTACAAAGCACACTAAGTGGTGGCACCAAGTTGCGAGGCACGAGCATGTAGTGCGCGGGATGCAGCGAGCGGCGCGACAAAGAGCGAAACAGCCGGCAAGAAACACAGCGCGTGGAGGGGCCCTTGAATGAAGGGCCTCTCTAGTGCTAGACGGAGACCTCCCGCCAACCGTCGGGGCGTGCGGCTTCCAAGAAAAGCCTATATCGTCAGGTCACGCTACACCTACACCTACAGCCCCAGGCCCCCGCCCACCTCGCCTGGTGGTCTGCCCCCGCTTTGCAGGAGCTCCGCCGCTGGGTGAAGTGGGCCGGGGGAGCGGGAGGGCAAGATGGGGTGCACATGGTGCATTCTTTCGAGGAGATGCACACCCGCACCCCCACCGACCCCAACGAGGCCGCCCTGGAGGCCATCATGCCGCAAGCGGCATGGGGGGCCCTCCTCCGCGATGCAGTCCAGGGCCTCCGCCCCCCCTACACCCCCCAAGCCCTCCGCCAATGGCTCCAGGCCACCCACCCCCAGGCCTGGGCCAGCGGCGCCCCCTCCCCACCCCGCCCCTCCCGCCACCACCACACCAGGAAGGGGAAGGACAAGGGCAAGGGGAGGGCAAGGGACACCAAGGGACACTCAGGCAAGAGGGCACGGAGGGGCCCCAAGTGAGAGCAGGCACCCATAGGGACAGGGCGCCAGAAGAGACACCACATGGGCACAGGAAACCACCCAAGAACCAGGAAGGGGCAGGAGCGGGGACCAAGGCGCGGAGGAAAAGGGCACCACGGCAAACGCCACGACCCACACCCAGGAAGGGCATACCACGACGGGAGGACCAACACCGCCCCACCCCCACCGAACGCCGCACGACTCCGAGGGGAGCATCCCCCAACACGCACCGCCGAAGCAAGCATCGGACGCCGTACGGATCACACCAGCGCACACCCACCAGCCACCGGAAACCACACGCTGAATGGAGGGCACACCTACACGGGGAGAACAGGCCACACCCACAGAGGAAGCCGCAGGGAACGCCGCCGCACGGCGCACCACCACGCCCTCACCGCCAGACGACGACCCCTGCTGCCACAAGGGCCACCTCACAGGCACCGGAAGAGGACGAAGGCACGGCCACAGCGACCAGGGTTAGGGACCGGAACCCCCAGAGGACACGGTACCAAGGCACAGGCCCCCAGGAAGGGCAACCCCACGGACGCCTACCCGACCCACCAGCCCGAGCGGCACGCCCAGGCCCCCACGGCACGGACCCGGCGAGACCCCCACAACTAACCGCACCCCCCAGCCACCAGCCAGCCACACTCCGGCCCGCACTCCACACCGCGACACAGGCCAGGCTGACCTCCACTGACCCACCACTGCACAACGCGAGACCACGGCACAGGGCACCACAGCGCGCCATAGTGCAACGTGCCACAGCACGACGCGACGCGACGCGGCACAGAGCGGCACAACACGGCACGACTGACCCTAACCTGAAGGACTAACCGAAGCCAGCCACCGCACACCCCGGAAGACGCCGCACCAGCACGCCACACACCGGCACCGCAGGCAACGCACGGAGCCACCACGCGCCTGGCAACAACGGTGGCGGACCACCCAGAAGGTTAAAACCGGCACCGCAGAGAGGGAAAGGACACGAACAACCCCAGCCCCCTAACCCAGAGCCACACGCAGCCGCCTGGCGCAGCTGCCCAGCCGGCAGAGCCAGGACCTAACACGGCAAGAAGGGGCGCCGAGCCCAACGTGTACATAGCACAGCCGACCCATGGGGCCGGAACACGGCCAAACAGAACGCAACCGCCAACAGCAGCCCGAAAGACCGCACTGAATGCGGGCCAGTGCGTGCGCCAGCCCACGGAAGGCAGAGAGAGGAACAGGCAGGCCCCCCCCCAAAACAAAAAAAAAACAGAGGAGGGAGGGGGGGGGGGCGCGAAAACAGCCCACAGCCGGCAAACCGCCCGCCAACACCACCAGAGGCGGCCAAACCCCCCACCCAGAAGGCACCGAAGACAGGACCCTGAAAGAGGCACAGGGGGACCACCGAGCCAAAACCGGCAACACCAAGCCTGGAACAGCGGCCCACCGGGAAAAGGGGCACCGAAACATGCAGACACACACCACGAAGAAAGAAAAAAAAAGAGAGCCAGCGGCCCAGCCCGAAAGAAAGGAGATGGGGGGACAGGGACCACAAGGCCCGGGATAGGGACACCCAGCAACCGACACCACAAAGCCAAAAAAAAAAAAGCGCAAGAAACACACCCCGACAACCCAGCCAAGAATGGCGGGGCACAGCCGGGACCCGGGCCCAGCACGCACGCCCACACCGCACACCGGAACCGGAAACGGCGGGGGGCAAGCAGAGCGCGCACGAAACCACACACATCCCATAAGCAGGCGGAAACCTAAGCCCAACCACGAACACCACAAACAGCCGGCAAAAGAGGAACAACACCACAAACCGTGCCCAAACACACCCACCCAAGACCCCAGCCAGGACTCCTGGGGTTAACAAAACCCACACCCAACCGCAAACCGCACCCAAACACAAACGCCGCACAACAGTAGGAAACCCAGTGCCCACAGCCCGGGCACTGAGGCAGCCCGTGCCATGCAGGTGACCCAGCCAAACGAGATCCGGTGAAGCCGGTTCGGACCCCCGTCGCCATCTTTGGGTCACTTGGGGTGTGTATCTATGTGCCGGCAAGCCGCCATTGGCTGATATCATACTCTCCCATCCACCTGATCTAACCCGATGTGATAGTGTGATAGGTTTGGCCATTCCGGCTATGAGCGGCCACATTCAGTACCGAGGCGCCGCCAGCGGAGATTTATATATTGGAATATCAGGAATCAACAGGGTTTTATTATCATAATGTTTCCGTAATTTTTCAGCCTTTCGTTCTGATGGTCAATGTATCGGCGACTGTCAGTTGGCTCGGGATTTTGCGTTAACCGATTGGTTAACTGTTATTTCCAGATATTTTGGCGGAAACCCTGATGAAGGGTCAGATTTCATCAGTAAAGGGTTCGTTGCTTCCGCAATTTTCTAAATATGCACTCGAAATTTTAATCTGAATTTTTTGCGATGTCGAAATCGGATTTTCGACTTCGACATCGCCGCACTTGATTTGGTCTTCTTCGAGTGGTCATACTCCTTTCCCTATGCCCAAATCAGGTTTCCCTTATACTTGCCACCCATTTGACTTGGAGATATAAGGGAAACAAAAGTGAATCGTGGGACCGCTTTGAAGGGCCACATCTACGCGCGAGTGTGAGGAAAGAGAATAAGAAAGGTTGGGTTGCAAGCGCCTTAGTCTCAACTTAATTGAGGAAGCATCAAACGCCTTTGGTGTGTACACATGCCCGGTATAGCAAGGGATAATGGTCAAGAGGGTATAAAGTGATATATAACTCTTGGACCGTGCAACCGAATATTTTTTTGCGACTTTCGAGTGTACCGCATGAGTGTTGGGGTTGCATAGCAACTTTCATTGGGTTCCTACGTATTTTTAACGTGAAGTTATGCCAATGGAGGGACATGGCATATCATGGTGGGAGCCACTTTTGAGGGTATGTGTTATATGCATGGTATGTGCTTCGATATGCTCACGCCCATGTTATATATCTTCGTGTGGCCGAGGAGATGGGGAGCCACACGTGAGAAGGGCTTTGCCCATGTCCCAATTGTGGGACTCAAAGCGCTAGACTAAGTCTACCGCATATGTATTGCTCATGGTATGTTTGGCAAAGAGATCCATGAGTGCACTCCCATTGTCATGGGGCATGTAGATATGGGTGGCGAAGGTATCTCCATGCGCCCGATTGGGGATCCAAGTGGGGGAATTGTTCGTAAATGGTTCCAATCATTTGTGTATTGAACCATAAGCGGATATCACGGGTGAGCATAGAGATATACTATCAAGACAACTTTGTATTTGGACATATTTTCATGTTTTTGACCTCATTTTATGCTCATTTTTGTGTTTTATGTGCTCAACTGGTCGGCTAACAGTAAAGTGCCTAGAGATCCGTGAACTATGGTATGTTGCTCATATGTTGGCATATGCTTCGGTGTTGCACCTCACCATATGCCGGATCACGTGGTCACTTTGGCTTGGCACACGAGGCCTCACAAAATTAGGTCTCAAACTCATGAGCTGACTTGTGAAGCATGCCATGTACATAACCGGAGAGGTTTCGGAGTCAATGATGGAATATTCTTGGGCATCGACTTTTGGTCTATATCACCCTTGTATACTACTTTCCGGTTTGACACATGCATGGAGCATTTGAATATTTGCCGTATGCATTTTTGAGTATATAATTGAATTTTGGGCATTATGGTGTGATTTGCCTGATTTTGCCAGGTTGTGAGGTCATTCTCATGGGGCAGTTCTCCAAGCTCATTCGACTCCAAGTCCAACCAAGGTTATGTCAGGGTAGGGCATGGTCCTGAGTGCCACTCTAGGCCATGACACGCCACCTCCCCTATTGGACTAGGATTTAGAGGCTTGGGAGTGAACACATTTTTGGGGTTTGTGTATTGACTTGTGACACATGGCGTTCAGCCATCTCATTTGACCTAGTTCAGGGCAATATGTTGGTGAGTCAAGGGAAGGTCTTGAGTCCAGGGAATGAGGGGTTTATGGCTGTGAATGTGTATGTTAACCTCTTTCCCCAACGTTGCTTTATTTGTGTTCATATGCCAATTTCAGGGCTTTCCTCTTTGGTGCAATTCTTGTACATGCCCGCCACCGTGGGACGACCGGTATGCTGAACGGAAGCCCGCAGTGTGGATTGGATTGTTGCTGGATTTGTGGGATCTGGTTGCTGTTCAGGGTTGAAGGAGGATTGTATTTTATTTTCTATATTTTTGGACTTGGACCCCTGGATTTTGATAAATGCAATCGTTGATCAGGAGCAAATCGGCAGCGGTTACAGGCTGAAGGGGCACAGCAGGGGCCGGTCCTGGTAGGGACCTTCTTTGTGGTAGCAGAGGCGTACCTGCTGCCCCTACCTACCGCCGACCCGGGGACTTGGGCCCTTATGAGCCCTGCCCAAGTACGCCCCGGGTGCGTATTATGGACTCGGTGGAGACCAAGTCGGAGATTGGAGCCATAGAAGAACCGAGACGTTCAAGAGCCTGGCGAACTCCGGAAGTTGAAGCCCGAAGAGAAGTACGACATTCGGGAAGAGGAGGACGTGACATGGAGGACCTGGTCTCCATGTGTGAGCGTCGCTGCCGAAAGGCATGCAACCTCCGCTCCGCCGCGGAGGACTCTGATGAGGCCTGCCATTCAGGCAGCAGTGGAGGACAGGCCCGGCGCTACCGGAAGCGCGGGTCACCCAAGTCCGCGGCAAGGGACGCCGGGGCTATGGACACGGACCCCAGCCCGGTCAGGCTGTGGGAATCCGAGGGGCACCCCGAGGGCTATCGGACAGCCTACGAGCCACCTTCGGAGTCGGAGATGTCCGCGCAGATCGCCAGGGCGCATACGGCCCCCGAGCCCGCCCTGAAGCACGACGCCAAGGGCTTGGAGAGGCCAGCCAGGGCCAGGACGGCACCTGTGCCCCGTCACACGGGACCAGAGACGGACGCCATAGGCGATACGCCCATGGGCGATGAGACTGAGGCGCCGGGAACCGCGGGATGCGCTGGAGCAGGCGGAAGGCACGCTGAGTGCCACTGCGAGCACGTGTCCTTCCTCATGGGCAAGTACCCAAAGATGGGGATGGACGCCATCGTGCATCGACTCGACCGCCTGGACAACGCGAAGGACGGCCTAGAGGAGGACGTCGCCGGGATTCTCGATGACCAGTCGGCCGCGGAGAAAGACATGGAGGAGCTGGGAGCGGAACGGGACCGGTACCAGGAGAATCTGGAGCTGGCCCTGGAGAAGCAGCAGCGAGTGGTGGACAGCCTCCTCAACCTGGTGGAGGACATGTCGGGACGCCTGAAAAGGCTAGAGGAGCTACAGCCCCTCGCCTCGAGTCCGGAGCTCCCGGCAAAGCCGGCCGCGGCAGAGCTGGTGGAGCGGGTCAAGACCCTCAGGAGCGCCATGGATAAACCCATGGGCGGCCCTGCAGAGGCACCCTACCCGCCTCCGCGTGTTGACCCGGGTGCGCTGCCGTTTGTTCCCATGTTCAGCGAATCCACAATGCTCGGGGAACACACGGCACCGGCTGGGTCCATGCGGGAAGGGCAAGTAACCACGGACCCGAGGAGCCTGACGGTACAGATGTCCCATGCCGCCCAGGATCAACCGATCACGACGAATATGGTAGTCTATGCGGAAGAGGAGATCCAGATCCAGAACCAGACCATGCAGGGGCGATCCATGGGAAGCGCCGACGGACATGGTCGAGGCCATCCAAGCGGAAACCTGTGGGCGAAGGACCCCAATACGGGGATATGGACGGCCGATGGAGCACGTCCTTCCCGCCTTCCAAACCCCATGGGTTCAGGCCCAACTGGACCGCACTCCATGGAGGAGAGGGATGTACGGGGAGTGTACTCACACACCCCGGCCACAGGTGGTATCCGTCTCGGTGGAGTAGTGGCTGGGGACGTCAGAGACGCCATCAGGATTGACGACCTCAGGGGAATCAAAATCCCCTATTACGACGGGAATCCGTCCAACCTGGATGACTTCATCCTGGACTGGGAGGACTTCGCCGAGGAGGTCGTCGGCGAGATGCGGGGAGCGCCGCGGGACAAGTGGGTATGCCGGACATTCCCACACCGGGTGGCGCAGGACCTGAAGGAGGAGCTGCGGGATCAGATCCGGGAAGGACTGATCCGTACGGAGCAGGCCTGCCTCCAGTGGTTGGAGGATGAGGAGCGGGTGGACGCTCCGAACCAGAAGCTGGAGGACCTGTGGTCCATCCCGCTGCCGCTGGACCGCGGTGAGTTGCGGGTCCGGGAGTGGAACCGGTACCTGCGGAAGTACCGCAGATGCCTCAAGCTGGTGGAGGACTGGAACGAGGCCAGGGAGATCCGCCACCTCCTGAAGGACGTCCTCCCCGGCAACTGGAAGAGGCGAGTGGAGGACGAGGAGAAGAAGCGCGCCAAGAAGCGGGTGGCGGTGAGGATCATGGCGGCGGAGGATACCCATGCGGGTATCATGGAGTTCTTCAGGAGGAACCTGGGCGAGCCCAACCGGATGTTGGGACTGAAGAACGCCGTGTACGTGGAGGTATTTGGAGACTCCATGGGGCAAAGGTTGCTGCGCCTCAACAACGTGGAGTGGAGGCGCGGGGAGCCGCTGAGGATGCAGGTCATCCTCGCCCGCATGAGCCTGGACGAGATCGTGAAGTACATCACGGTGGAGTTGAAGCTCAATGCGAAGAACGAGGCCCACGTGCAGGATCGACATGGTCATGGACAACGAGGCCACCGAGAAGACCGCCATCATCGGGAGATCCAGGAGGACACGGCCAACTCCGCGGAGGATGGTAGTGGAAGTGGCCAAGACCACTGGTCCCGGGAGGATCACGAGGAGGCCCATTTCTTCGCGTTCGTGGCGCACAACGTGAGGAACAATGGGCAGGATCGGTCCAGATGGAGCCGGGTGGGACCAAGGGGCAAAGAGCCAAGGAGGATCAGGAACCCACCGCTCTCGTTCCGAGAGTACAGGTCTCAGCACGACGGGTGCTGGGTCTGTTATGACAAGGGAAACAACCACGGACACGACCACCATCAGTGCAAGGTGTATGAGGCGGACAAGAAGGCCTACTTCGCCGCCCACCCCGAGAAGAAGCCCAAGGAGCAGCGGATTTCCGATTGGAAGGCGAAGGGCGGAGACGGGGGAAGAGGCCAAGGCAAAGGCGAAGGAAAAGGCGGAGGAAGAGGCTATGGTGGTGGACCTGGCCAAGACCGACGAGTGAGGTCGATCGAGGAGGTTGCTGAGGACATGTTGAGGACGTTGGAGGAACTCAAAGCCCAGCAACGTGGTGGACAAAGTCCTGGCGGATCGCAGCCGGAAGGGGCTGCGGGAGGTCAAGTCTAGAGGAGCCCCCACACGAGTGGGACCTCGGAGGTCTCTCCTCCGAAAATCAGTGGAATCCCTGAGAAAGCAAAGGCACATCGGGTGCCGAAGAAGGCTCTGGAAGAGCCAAAACCACTGAGTTTCGCCACTCCCAACCCCTGGAGCGCCCTGCCAAGGGAAGTACATGTGGGTACGGGACATGGCAAGAAGGAAGGAGCGACCACAGAGAGCCCCGTGGACGGGCAGGACCAACCCAAGATCTACACCATCCGTGACCATACCCTTGAAGTCCTGATGCACCTGGACGTGCTAGAGTTGCATGCCGTGAGAGTCGTCCATACACCTCGTGGCGACGAGCGGCAGTTGCACTTGAAAGTGCGAGTACGGTGCGGACGAGAGGAGAAGGTGGTGGATGTGTTGGTGGATACGGGTGCCCAGGTGAGCCTGGTCCGGAGAGGGTTGTTCAAGGAGGAACTCCTGCAGCCCAGCCGTAGACCGGTACGCCTGAAGGTAGCCAACGGAGAGATCATGGGTGGGGGCACCCATGAGGCCACTATCAGTATGGAATTCTGGGAGCATGAGCGCTTGAACCGCCCTGATCAGGCGAAGAGAAGCACTCTATCCGGGAACTTCTATGTGGCCGACATTACCGATTGGGATATGATCATGGGGTATGACTTCATGGTGGCAAATGCCATTGGAGCCCTTCCCCATCGAGCCACGCTGGTCCGGGAGGATGATGAATGCCTAACATGGCTGTCCACGGACTATGCATGCGGATCATCCCAATGGAATGCTGAGGAAGAGGATCGGATCGTCCAAGCGGTGCAAGCTGTGGGTGCCAAGTCCAGAGGAGACCGTGGAGTTCACCTCACGGAATATGGAATGGCGCCGCAAGTGTACGCCAGGATGATTCAGACGCCCGGAGCCGAAGCGCCCGAGACGGACGTCTTCGCGTCCCGGGATGCCCCACTTCTGCGGAAGTGTAGGAGGCATTGGCATCGAGGAGACTCAGCCTGGCATAGGCATTGGGGTTTGAAGGAGTGGGGGCCCATGTACTGGCATGGCTCCCTGGACAATACCAGACGTACGGTGGAGAAGATCGTCGCGGATAGAGCGAAGGGGATCCTGGTCATAACCGGCATAGGATCCCCCATGCCCGCTGGAGGGTCTCAAGTCGACGCTGGACTCCATCACCCTGAACGAGATGTCATTCGGGCCAGAGGAGGAGTTGTTCATCGACGCCAAGGGTGTATCAATGCCCTCCCTGGGTCAAGCGTGGGGTACCAAGGCTTTCCTGGTGGATGGGGCGCAAGCCCAGCCCACGGGTGATGAAGCATTCATCCGTAGGGTGGAGGCGGTGCCCATGAAGGCCATGTTTGAGCCCAAGGAGGGGACGGATCAGCCAATTGATGGCATTGACGTCCTGTCCCACGACGAGATCGACGACGTCGTCAACTACATGCGGATTGGGATGCACGACCGTGTGGCAGCCAAGAAGAGGCGGGCCATGGTCACATCTCCGCATTGGTGGGATGACAAGATGTTGGTCACCGGCAAGTACGAGAAGGATGAACTCGTGGCGAGGGTCATGGATCACATCGCGGACCAATACGATGGTCCGGTTGGGTCGGGTTTTCCAAGAGTGGGAACCTGTAGCGACGAGCACCAGCCGGAGGCCGCAAATTTTCGAAGATTATCGGTGGGAGTCGGCTTTTCAGTGGCGTCGCCAACAAGAACCCTCCAGATCGTGGGAGGTTTGGTACAGCGAAGATCAAGCTGAAGCTGAACCCGAAGATCTATCGTCATCGGGAGTACCAACTTCAGGGCGATCGGGTCGAGGCCATGAAGAAGCTGTTGGCCGAGTTCATTGAGCGGGGATGGATCGAACCCTCCGACAGTGAGTGGGCCAGCCCAGCCTTTATCGTGCCCAAGAAGGAGAAGGGCGAGTGGAGGTTGGTGGTTGATTACAGAGGTTTGAACGAGCAGACCGAGCACGACTCGTACTCGCTTCCCATGATCCACACCATCCTCCAAAAACAACAGAAAAAGCGGATTTTCGCGGTGTTAGACCTGAAACACGGCTATCACCAGATGCCGCTACACCCGGACTCCAGGCCCTGCACAGCGATGTCGACGCCGCTGGGGCCCATGCAGTGGAAAGTGGTGCCTATGGGTGCCAAGAATGGCAACGCCGCTTTCCAGCGCATGATGGAGGACCTACTTGGTCCTGTCCGGGACTGTGCCGATCCCTTCGTGGATGACATCATCATCGGGTCCGGCACGGAGAACATGACTGAGGACGAGCTCATCGATGCGCATGAGAAGGATCTGCGCCGAGTGCTCAGTGAGCTGGACAAGCACAACATGGTGTGCAAGCCCACCAAAGCCTCACTCTTCGTGAAGGAAGTGGAGTTCGCAGGTCACGTGGTTGGTCACGGGCAACGCCGTTCCATGCCCGGGAAGCTGGCGTCCTTGCACCACTGGGAAAAGCCCCAGACCATCAGCGAACTCCGATCCTTCATGGGGTTCTGCAACTACTATTCGGGCTATGTCCGGATGTATGCAGAACTCTCGGGGCCGTTGCACAAGATGCTGCAGGTGGGGAAATTCGATGGCCGGAAGGGGAGCAAGAAGAAGCTTGCCTGGACCCCTGAGGCCGAAGATGCGTTCAGCCGCCTGAAGGAGCGACTCCTGGGGCAGCTGGGGCTATTCCTGGTGGACCCGGACCAGGGATTCGTGCTACGGACGGACGCCTCGGACTATGCGGTAGGGGCAGTCCTCGAGCAGATCCGGGACGACGGGTCACATGTACCCGTGGCGTTCTGGAGTCGGATCCTGGCCGAGGGCCAATGCCGCACCTGGACCGCGAGGGAGAAGGAGACGTACGCCATTGTTTGTGCGCTCAGGAAGTGGTCTGGCCACTTCAGATTGCAACCGGTGGTGGTTTGCACGGACCATCAGTCCTTGCAGAGCTGGCACAAGAAGCACGTCGACACCCCCTCGGGACCGGCGGCAAGGAGGGCCCGATGGCATGAGACGTTCGCCAAGTTCGACCTCAGCGTCGTATACGTCCCGGGGAAGGACAACACTGTGGCGGATTGCCTCAGTCGATGGGCCTACCCCGCGGGCAAGGCTTGGATGGACATATCTAGTCATGGGGACGCCGAGGAAACCGAGGAGGCCAAGCGCATCATCAAGATGGAGAAGGCCATGGAGCAAGAGGGGGTCAAGTGCTTTGTGGTGATGGCAAACCGTACGGACCTGGCCAAGTTCCGGGGTGCCCGCGTCCAAGCTATTCGAGAGGAAACCCTCGAGCAATGGATGGTGGCCCCTGTAGAGCTAGTCAGGTCGGTGCTCACAGAGGACTGGTCGGATGACTACGCGGCATCCGAGCACTGCAGCAAGTACTGGAATGCCGTGAGCGCCCCGTCGGACGACGAGTGGCCGGAGGGCTTGAGCGAGGATGGGGACAAACTGTTCCTCAAGGACAAGCTACTGGTTCCTGAGAACCGAGTGGAGGAGCTCATTGATCACTGGCACAACGCCCAGCTCATGCAGCCTGGTCGGGACAAGATGCAGCAGGACCTGAAGTGGCGCTTCAAGTTCCCACCGGGGTACTACGCCATCCTGGACAGGTACTGCAGCGACTGCGCCGTGTGTCGGGCCACGAAGAGTCCCAACCACTCCACAGCAGGCAACCCAGTGTACACGGCTATACCGGAGGCCCCTATGCGGTTCCTGGCCATGGATGTATTCGCCATGCCTGAGGTCACCGTGGAAGGAGAGACCTACGACTGTGTCATCCTGGCGGTGGACAGGCACAGTTGGTATATCGTGGCGGTCCCTGGCAAGAAGTCCAAGAAGAAGGACAAGAAGGACATGCATGGAGTGGGGCTGCAGGCCAAGACCGTCGCTAATGCCATGATCAGGCATTGGCTGACGATTTTTGATGTCCCGGCTGTCATCTGCAGCGATCGGGGCAGTCAATTCGTGGGAACGTGGTTCAAGACGATGTGCAAGCACATGGGAATTCGGCACGCCAAGACCGTGGCATACCACAGCCGGTCGAATGGCCGGGCTGAGGTGGCCGGGCGGCAGATGTTAGAGAGTTCCGCCAGCTGCACATCGACGAACCGGGCCGTAATTGGTACAATTCGCTGTGGAGGGTGCCCCAAGCGTATCACGACCTTCCGGGACCCACTGGACTGTCGCCCCATCGTATCCTGTTCCTACGGGATCGAGTGTCACGCACTCTCCCGTGGTTGAACCATGGCAAAGTGGCCCGGGATGCGAACACCATGATGGCTGAGGCGGACGACACGGCGGCCAAGGTGTGCAAGGCACTTCAGGACGAGCATGACAAGAGGGCCAAGTACTTCAAGCAGGGAAAGGTCCAGAAGTATGCTCTCCAAGACACCGTGTGGGTGGAGCGGCACCACAAGGATGTCCTGTCCAGGCATCGGCAGGCGTCCTGGTATGTGCCGGGGGTAATCGTGCGGAAGTTCGGGCAGGATGTGTATGCGGTTCGTGTGGGGGATAACAAGATCCTGGACCGCGACCATACCCAGCTTCGTCCCCGAGCACCAGACCCCAGCGGACGTCCCGTCACCTTCGAGTTCACGGCCGGCGATGTGGACTCGGACGACGAGGGTGAGGACGACGACTTCACCGCCGAGAAGATCCTGGCGGACAAGCCGGACCCGGGGACGCCTGGGGGGAGGCTTTATAAAGTCCGTTGGAAGGAATTCGCCGCATCCAGGGACTCGTGGGAGCCTCCGAGCAGTTTTGTGCCGAGGTACACCACGGTCTGGATGGACTACCTGAAGAAAAAGAATATTTCCTTGGATGTCAACGACGTGTTGGTCCATTTGGTGGCTGCAGTAGCACCGTAATGGATCCCCCTTGGCATTTTGTTTGTTTTTGTGCTTGTGAGATGGGTGAGGGCGTTCATCCGGGGATTTTTCGGCCTTGATTGGCCATATACCCCCTTCACTCGATCTCCACATATTTATATCATTGTGGTATACTTATTTAGGTCGACCGACGACGTTTTTCTATCTTTGATCCCCTTGGTCCACGTTGTAGATCAAGAGGAGACCGGATATGGCGTAGGGCACCGATTATCAGTGTCCTCACCCCTCCCTTGGGGCATGGGGGACGGCTACGACGTGTGTGGGGCCTCCGTGTGTCCTTGGGACATGGGGGGGGGGGGTTGGAGCCCATTGGGGTCCTCCCGTCCTCTCTTCAATGACTTCCGAGCGGTAAGAACGCTCTGAGAAGGGGGGTGAAGCCGGTTCGGACCCCCGTGGCAATCTTTGGGTCACTTGGGGTGTGTATCTATGTGCCGGCAAGCCGCCATTGGCTGATATCATACTCTCCCATCCACCTGATCTAACCCGATGTGATAGTGTGATAGGTTTGGCCATTCCAACTATGAGCGGCCACATTCAGTACCGAGGCGCCGCCAGCGGAGATTTATATATCGGAATATCAGGAATCAACAGGGTTTTATTATCATAATGTTTCCGTAATTTTTCAGCCTTTTGTTCTCATGGTCAATGTATCGGCGACTGTCAATTGGCTCGCGATTTTGCGTTAACCGATTGGTTAACTGTTATTTCCAGATATTTTGGCGGAAACCATGATGAAGGGTCAGATTTCATCAGTAAAGGGTTCGTTGCTTCCGCAATTTTCTAAATATGCACTCGAAATTTTAATCTGAATTTTTCGCGATGTCGAAATCAGATTTTCGACTTCGACATCGCCGCACTTGATTGGGTCTTCTTCGAGTGGTCATACTCCTTTCCCTATGCCCAAATCAGGTTTCCCTTATACTTGCCACCCATTTGACTTGGAGATATAAGGGAAACAAAAGTGAATCGTGGGACCGCTTTGAAGGGCCACATCTACGCGCGAGTGTGAGGAAAGAGAATAAGAAAGGTTGGGTTGCAAGCGCCTTAGTCTCAACTTAATTGAGGAAGCATCAAACGCCTTTGGTGTGTACACATGCCTGGTATAGCAAGTGATAATGGTCAAGGGGGTATAAAGTGATATATAACTCTTGGACCGTGCAACGGAATATTTTATTGCGACTTTCGAGTGTACCGCATGAGTGTTGGGGTTGCATAGCAACTTTCATTGGGTTCCTACGTATTTTTAACGTGAAGTTATGCCAATGGAGGGACATGGCATATCATGGTGGGAGCCACTTTTGAGGGTATGTGTTATATGCATGGTATGTGCTTCGATATGCTCACACCCATTTTATATATCTTCGTGTGGCCGAAGAGATGGGGAGCCACACGTGACAAGGGCTTTGCCCATTACCCAATTGTGGGATTCAAAGCGCTAGACTAAGTCTACCGCATATGTATTGCTCATGGTATGTTTGGCAAAGAGATCCATGAGTGCACTCCCATTGTCATGGGGCATGTAGATATGGATGACGAAGGTATCTCCATGCGCCCGATTGGGGATCCAAGTGGGGGAATTGTTCGTAAATGGTTCCAATCATTTGTGTATTGAACCATAAGCGGATATCATGGGTGAGCATAGAGATATACTATCATGACAACTTTGAATCTGGACATATTTTCATGTTTTTGACCTCATTTTATGCTCATTTTTGTGTTTTATGTGCTCAACTGGTCGGCTAACAGTAAAGTGCCTAGAGATCCGTGAACTATGGTATGTTGCTTATATGTTGGCATATGCTTCGGTGTTGCACCTCACCATATGCCGGATCACGTGGTCACTTTGGCTTGGCACACGAGGCCTCACAAAATTAGGTCTCAAACTCATGAGCTGACTTGTGAAGCATGCCATGTACATAACCGGAGAGGTTTCGGAGTCAATGATGGGATATTCTTGGGCATGGACCTTTGGTCTATATCACCCTTGTATACTACTCTCCGGTTTGACACATGCATGGAGCATTTGAATATTTGCCGTATGCATTTTTGAGTATATAATTGAATTTTGGGCATTATGGTGTGATTTGCCTGATTTTGCCAGGTTGTGAGGTCATTCTCATGGGGCAGTTCTCCAAGCCCATTCGACTCCAAGTCCAACCAAGGTTATGTCAGGGTAGGGCATGGTCCTGAGTGCCACTCTAGGCCATGACACGCCACCTCCCCTATTGGACTAGGATTTAGAGGCTTGGGAGTGAACACATTTTTGGGGTTTGTGTATTGACTTGTGACACATGGCGTTCAGCCATCTCATTTGACCTGGTTCGGGTCAATATGTTGGTGAGTCAAGGGAAGGTCTTGAGTCCAGGGAATGAGGGGTTTATGGCTGTGAATGTGTATGTTAACCTATTTCCCCAACTTTGTTTTATTTGTGTTCATATGCCAATTTCAGGGCTTTCCTCTTTGGTGCAATTCTTGTACATGCCCGCCACCGTGGGACGAACGGTGTGCTGAACGGAAGCCCGCAGTGTGGATTGGATTATTGCTGGATTTGTGGGATCTGGTTGCTGTTCAGGGTTGAAGGAGGATTGTATTTTATTTTCTATATTTTTGGATTTGGAACCCTGGATTTTGATAAATGCAATCGTTGATCAGGAGCAAATCGGCAGGGGTTACAGGCTGAAGGGGCACAGCAGGGGCCGGTCCTGGTAGGGACCTTCTTTACCGGAGACCGGGGGTAAGGCTGCATCCTAAGGCCTGCGCTGCTTTGGGACTCGAGGCGGAGCGTGCGACACCCAAGCGCCTCGGAACCCTAGTACCAAGAACGTGCATGCATGCCTTGGGAACGGGATACGCCAGGAAGTCCGGTGAACCTCTAGGGTTCCGCCCAAAGGAGGGGACGTGCGCAAGCACGGGGGCACACCCTCCCGGCGAGACAGGCACGTCACGCTGGCGGCGATCAGCCCTCCCGATGTTGCCCGGGGCCGCTTTGTTGGCGGCCAGCAGTCAGGTGTGGCGGGATGTAAGCCGCCTCCCCTCTTCACGCGCGGAGCCTCTTCCTGTTCGTCACAGGGGCGACGCCAGGGGGAACCAAGGGGCGCCTCTCCACTACCCAGTGCACCTACCTACCTACCTCTCTGTCCATACCCTCAAGGAAGACGACTCGCCGTGCCGCGGGAGGTGGCGTGCTGCTGCGGCGACGGGAGCGGCCAGGGTTCCCTGTCTCCTGGCGCTGTTCCGGCGTGCCGCCTTCCATCCCCGAGGTGTGAGGACTGCCTGGGCCCCTCCGCGGGGCGAACGGTCGTAGGAGGCTTCTGTACATGCCAGAGGCGGAACCCATTCCCGGTGGTGGCCCCCGTGGGCGCTCTGCGGAGTTACGGCGCGACGCATGCCTGGGAGGCTCCGGGACGCCTTGAGACCGCGGCTGCCAGTGGCCTGAGGCGTGATCTTGGTAGCCCGGGGATCCAGGGATGTCCCAGATGTTGTGCTCCTGCATGGTCGCACGGATGCGCAGGGCTGCGCGCTGGTGCCACTGCCAGTGTAGTCCATTCATTTCATCCGGGTTGTAGGCCCCCATATGCGCCATGAGCCGGGTGGCCACATAGTGCCATTGGCGGGGTGGTCCATGGTGGCGGGGGGCGTGTGCCCCATCCGACGGCCAAAGGTGATGTCTGCCATGGTGCGGGTTCCCTCTGCGAGGTGGCGGGACCGCGAAGTAAGTAGCCATCGGATGCGGACTGCCAGGGCGAGCTGCTCCCCTGCGGTACCCCTGGGGATCCATAGGCCCAGGTCTGGGGCTGCCGCTTGTTCCGCTTGGTCACTGGGGCGGCTGGCGTCGCCCTCCAAGCGTGCGTAGTCCGGATGTCCCCGCCCCCAGGGCAGGGCGGTCCCAGGCGGTGTTGGTGCCCGCTACCAGGCGCGCGCCACTGCCTGGGGCGCTGCGCCCGGCCGTGGTCTGGTCCGCTGCTCCGCTCGCGGCCGCATGCCCTTCGTCCGCAGCGGTAGCCTGCCCGGTGCGCCCCAGGGCGGTGTAATCGCGCTGGACGTGTGCCCGGCGTGGTATCGTGAGGGGTGTGTCCTCCGCATGGTTGCGTCGTTGCTCCGGGCTGACGCTTGGTGCCGCCGGCGTTGGGACCCTGTGGGGGTCAGCCATGCAGGACTCCATGAAGGCATCGGAAGAGTCGTCGTCGGGTTGTGTGTGCTGGGTGACATTTCCCTGCCGGCCGCGCGCTGGGGCGTGTCAGGTGTGGTTTCCCGGTCTCTGACGTCGCGCGGGTCCCTAGTGGGTCCCATGGCAGCGCCTCCCCCGGCGCGCTTGCGTCGGCGTGATGCGCTACGTTCGCCAAGGGGGTGGCGCCCTTGCGACCTGCGGGTTGCGCTCCCCGGGCTGAAGGTGGTCGGAGGCCGTCCTCACACTCGGTGTCCGGCATTGGTCCTTCAGGTTCCATATCAGGTCCGCCAGCGGTCGATGCCTCGCCGCTTCCGTGTAATGCCATGTTCCGTTGGTCGGCATGCTGTATTGCTGGCCGGTCCGCTCCTGTGCCAGGTTCCCCCACTGGTGTTGGCGTTGCTGTCCGTTGTGGGGGTCCCCACATTTCCTCTGCGCCCACCGTGGGCTCCCCGCGTTGCAGTTGGGTTGGCGGTGCGGGCGGCGCGGCTTCATCGCCCGCCGGTTGCGCTGCCTCTCGGGCGTGGCCTTCCGACACGGGCGGCGGCCTGAGTCGGCTTCCCGGGGTGGGGGCTGGGCAACCGGGAGATGACGGTTCTGCGGGCCGTGCCGTCGGCCCGGCTGGGTGGGGCGTGGTGTCGCTGGGAAGCTGGTCAGGCGTGTGTCGTGGCCGGCAGGTCCCTCGGGGCCGTCGTGCTGGTTGTTGCCGGAGCCTGGGGGTCTAGGTCCTCAGTAGGGTTGTGGGCGTGGGGGCGCACGGTGTCGGAGGGCCGGGTGGTGGCGGTGTCGGTCGGAGTAGCGGCATGTGCCTCCGTTGGGGAATCTCCGGGCGACGTGTATGCTAGTCCCCCTGTCGGCCGGTCAGGTGTGCCATGGCTCGGTCCGGGCTCTGGGTGGGCCTGTGTTGCTGCCGCCTGGCTGGCTGCCGGCTGGTGACCGTGTGCCGACACGCCGGGTGGTGTTTGGGGTTGCAAGCTTCCTGTTGGGCTCGAGATCGGCTCGCTGTGCGGGTGTGCGGTGCCAGGGGGTTCTTTGGGCCGGTTGCCCAGCGTCCCCGTAATCGTGGTGCTGGGTACGGCTCCGCTCCCGGCAGGTGATGCCCGGTGTCCCTGGATCCCTGCCGCCGCGTGGTGTTGTGGTGGGTGTCGTTGTGCCGCCCGTTCGGACGCACGCTCTTGTCAGGGGCTCTGTGGCGTGCCTGCCCTGGATGGTGCCGGAGCGTCCGTAGTCCGCGTGGCGTCGGCGGCGAGCTGTTGGTGTGGTGTGGCGACGGGTAGTGGGGGGGGGGCGGAGCTGGATGGGCCGGAGGACGTGGAGGACGTTGCGGCCGAAGGTGCTCGGGCACGTACATTCGTGGCCCTAGTCGCTGTCGTGGCGCGGGATTGGGGCGGGGGGGTGGTGATGGTCCCGGTTCTCTGGGAGGAGGAGGATGAGCCGTCGAGCCGGGTACTTCTGGCCATCATCCTGGCCACTGCCACATTGCCGTACTGACGCCTTTCCGTGGGGGGCCGGCCACGGGACGCTGCGGGACACGCGCAAGTGAGCAGGCAGGCAAAGCACTACGCTCACAGGGGCATCAATGCGCTCATGTCATGTGACAAAGCGTTTCAGGATCCTTGCCACTCTGCAACAAGGGAACAAAAGTATGTACAGCAACACATCAGGATATGTAAACATGGGGTTGAGACTGGACTGGGGGAAGGGCATCAAGGGACAATAGACACTCAGTCCCAACTCATATCCCAATCCCAGGTCCGACCCTCTCAGTGGCTGGTGGGGGCGGGGGCTCAAACACAACCCATGCCCTGCTCAGTCCGGACCCTGAAACCCTGCCAATGGGGAAGGTGTCCCGCACAGCCACAGGCGAATTCCTGGGAGCCAATGAGCTCCAGGGCCAACCGACAGTGGCTCCCTATGCTTCTTTTCACGGCAGGTCCGAACTCCTCTCTGAGCCAGAGATATCGGCCCGCCATTATCCCTCAGGAGTTGGTAGCTGAAAATGGGCTGTTTCAGCCCAAACTGATATTAGCTTGAAAAACTCCAAAATTGACCTCTCGTCCGGACCCGCCAGAGGTAGGGACGAGGCAACTGACCCTATGCCCTTCGAGTACGAACTCCCTGGAGCCCTCACCCAACCTGGTTCCCTCTGAGGTCCGGGCATCAGGACAACACGGATGAGTCAAGTGGGGTCATGATGCCAAAATCACCAAAATTGGCGTCATTCCCGCGCGTGGCACGCCCGGCCAAGGTAAGGCCAATGACTCACAGGTTAGGAGGCAGGACCCGGGACTCATATCTGAGTGTACAACTTGAAATTAGGTCGGGGCTCCCTGTGGGTATAGAGAAATGGGGCCGCCAATTGACCACACGGAAGGGGGAAATTGGGGTCCCAAAATGGGGTCATTTTGGCTGCTTGAAATGAGCCAAAATTCGGTGTGCCCCCAATAGTATATCTCCACGCCGGCCTGGAGATCGGATCCGCCATTCCATACGCAATCCACCAGGAGTCCAACAAAGACTCCCATGCACTTGGTTTTTGAAGATCTCCATGCTACTTGGCGTGGTGACGATCCCAATCGGGTCCACAAACGCCAAAATGGCAAAATTGCCCACACTCACTTTGGGCTAGCGCCTTAACGAAGGTTGCTCCGCTTCGCCCACGTGGTGTGTAAACCATGGGGACCAACATACATAACACCCATGTCATATATGGTCCATTGGTCCATGCGTCCGGCGTGCACGAGGGTTAGAACATAGTGCACGGCGGGCAGCAAAAGTGGAAAATTGCTCAAAATGGCCAAAAATGCGCACACTCATGGTTGGGGCAAATAAGGCACATGCCCGACTTGGACCAGAGTGTGCCATAGGATTGGTATCAAGTCACATGTGTCCAACATATCTTTTGGGCGTCGCCCAACTCCTCCGGTATTGAGAATGGCAGGGTCGCCAAGTGAGCCCATGATTTGGGATAGTCCCAAAGGTAGGTAGGTAGGTGCACTCGGTCGTGGAGAGGCGCCCCATGGTTCCCCCTGGCGTCGCCCCTGTGACGAACAGGAAGAGGCTCCGCGCGTGAAGAGGGGAGGCGGCTTACATCCCGCTAGACCTGACTTTTGGCCCCCAACAAAGCGGCCCCGGGCTACACCGGGAGGGCTGATCGCCGCCAGCGTGACGTGCTTGTCTCGCCGGGAGGGTGGGCCCCCGTGCTTGCGCACGTCCCCTCCTTTGGGCGGAACCCTAGGGGTTCACCGGACTTCCTGGCGTATCCCGTTCCCAAGGCATGCATGCATGTTCTTGGTACTAGGGTTCCGAGGCGCTTGGGTGTCGCACGCTCCGCCTCGAGTCCCAAAGCAGCGCTGGCCTTAGGATGCAGCCTTACCCCCGGGCTCCGGATCTCGTTTGGCCGGGTCACCTGCATGGCACGGGCTGCCTCAGTGCCCGGGCTGTGGGCACTGGGTTTCCTACTGTTGGCTTGCGTTTGTGGTTGGGTCCGGGTTGCGTTTGGTGGTGGGTTTTGTTTACCCCTGCCTGTTGTGGCTGGGGTCTTGGGTGGGTGTGTTTGGGCTCGGTTTGTGGTGTTGTCCCTCCTTTGCCGGCTGTTTGTGGTGTTCGTGGTTGGGCTTTGGTGTCGGCCTGCTTTCGGGACCTGTGTGGTTTCGTGCGCGTTTCCCTTGCCCACCGCCGTTTCCGGTTTCTGTGTGCGGTGTGGGCGTGCGTGCTGGGCCCGGGTCTCGGCTGTGCCCCGCCCTTCTTGGCTGGGTTGTCGGGCTGTGTTTTTTGCGCTTTTTTTTTTTTCCGGTTGCTGGGTGTCCCCGTCCCGGGCCTTGTGGTCTCTCCCCCCGTCTCCTTTCTTTCGGGCTGGGCTGCTGGCTTTTTTTTTTTTTTTTTTGTCTGCTTGTTTCGGTGCTCCTTTTCCCGCTGGGCCGCTGTTCCTGGCTTGGTGTCGCCGGTTTTGGCTGGGTGGTCCCCCTGTACCTGTTTGGGGGTCCTGTCTTCGGTGCCCTCTGGGTGGGGGGTTTGGCCCCCTTCTGTGTTGTTGGCGGCGGTTTGGTGGCTGTGGGCTCTTTTCGCGCGCCCACCCCCCCCCTTTTTTTTTTGGGGGGGGGGGGGGGGGCGCCTGGCTGTACCTCCCTTTGCCTTTCCTCGGCTGGCGCTTGCTCTGTGGCTGGTGTGTGGTGTGGTTGGTCCCTCGCCACTCCTGGCGGAGGTTCTAGTGTGCTACTCCCCGCCACTCCTGGCTGGGTTTCGCTGCCGGTGGTGGTGGGCGGTCCCCGCCACTCCTGGCTGGGGTCTGCCGGCGGCGGTGGTGTGTGGCGGTGGTGTGTTGGTGGGGTTGTGGCTGGTGTGTGGTGTGGTAGGTCCCTCGCCACTCCTGGCGGAGGTTCCTGTGTGCTACTCCCCGCCACTCCTGGCTGGGTTTCGCTGCCGCTGCTGGTGGACGGTCCCCGCCACTCCTGGCTGGGGTCTGCTTGCGGCGGTGGTGTGTGGTGTGTGGTGTGTGGCGGTGGTGTGTTGGTGGGGTTGTGGCTGGTGTGTGGTGTGGTTGGTCCCTCGCCACTCCTGGCGGAGGTTCCTGTGTGCTACTCCCCGCCACTCCTGGCTGGGTTTCGCTGCCGGTGGTGGTGGGCGGTCCCGCCACTCCTGGCTGGGGTCCGCTTGCGGCGGTGGTGTGTGGTGTGTGGTGTGTGGTGTGTGGTGTGTGGTGTGTGGTGTGTGGCGGTGGGGTGTTGGTGGGGTTGTTCTGGTGTGTGGTGTGGTTGGTCCCTCGCCACTCCTGGCGGTGGTTCCTGTGTGCTACTCCCCGCCACTCCTGGCTGGGTTTCGCTGCCGCTGGTGGTGGGCGGTCCCCGCCACTCCTGGCTGGGGTCCGCTTGCGGCGGTGGTGTGTGGTGTGTGGTGTGTGGCGGTGGTGTGTTGGTGGGGTTGTGGCTGGTGTGTGGTGTGGTTGGTCCCTCGCCACTCCTGGCGGAGGTTCCTGTGTGCTACTCCCCGCCACTCCTGGCTGGGTTTCGCTGCCGGTGGTGGTGGGCGGTCCCCGCCACTCCTGGCTGGGGTCCGCTGGCGGCGTCGGTGTGTGGTGTGTGGCGGTGGTGTGTTGTTGGGGTTGTGGTTGGTGTGTGGTGTGGTTGGTCCCTCGCCACTCCTGGCGGAGGTCCCTGTGTGCTACTCCCCGCCACTCCTGGCTGGGTTTCGCTGCCGGTGGTGGTGGGCGGCCCCCGCCACTCCTGGCTGGGGTCCGCTGGCGGCGGTGGTGTGTGGTGTGTGGTGTGGTGTGTGGTGTGTTGTTGGGGTTCCTCGCCACTCCTGGCGGAGGTTCCTGTGTGCTACTCCCCGCCACTCCTGGCTGGGTTTCGCTGCCGCTGGTGGTGGGCGGTCCCCGCCACTCCTGGCTGGGGTCCGCTGGCGGCGTTGGTGTGCGTACTTTGCTTGGCCGGGTCGGGCGGGCCGGCCTCCCGGGCGCGTTCTGGTGCGCCTCACCCTTTCCTTTGGCCGCTTTGTCTTTCTGCTTTGCTTGGCCCCCTCCGGGCTGGGGTTGCCCCTCTCTCTTTCGCTGCTGTTGCCGTTCCTCGTTGGTTGTTTTTCTCGGCCTCCCGCTGCCTGGCCCGCGCCTCGTTTGTGTCTCCCGCTTGGCCGTTGACTGCTCTTTGGTGGTTGCTCCCCCGCCCCCCCCCACCTTTGTGTCTGGCGGTTTTCGTCGCTCCTGCTTGTGGCCTTTGTGTTTTTTTTTTTTCTCCCTCTTCTTCTTCCTCCGTGCGCCCCCGTTGTGTCCGGCTTTCTCTGGTATCCGGCCCCGGGTGCCCTGGGCCTCGGCGCTTGCGTTGTTTGTTTTGTTGGCCTTCCGCTTCTCGGCTCTCCGTGCGCTTGTCCCTCTTTCGTGCTTTCCGCCTGGCTGTTGGCTGCTCCCGCGTGGTTGCTGCCCCCCCCCCCCCCCCCTTGTGTCGCGCGGTTTTCGTTCCTGCCGCTCGGTGCTGTGTGCCGTGTTGTGCTGTGCGTGCCTGGGTGCGGTGCTGCGCCGCGCTGCTGCGTGTTGTGTCGCCCGGTGTTGTGCTGTCGTGTGCTGTGTTGCGCTCGCTTGGTGCCGCTGCTTGTTGCGCCGTGCCCTCTGGCGCTGCCCGTCGCCCTGGGGCCCTGTGCTCTGCGGCGCCGTGTTTTGCGGTGTTCCCCCGCGCTGTGTGCTCTGTGCTGTGTGTGTTTTGTCGTGGCGTGGTGGTGCGTGCTGTTGTTCGCCGCTCTGCCTTGTGCTGTGTGTGTCTCGGGGTGCTGTGCTGTGCGTTCCCTGTGCTCTCCGTTCTGTGCGGTGCTGTGCTTCGCTGTGCTGGTGCGCTCGCGTTGTGCTGTTCGTGTGGTGCGTGCTGTTGCTGGCGCCTGGTGCTGTGGTGCGCTGCTGTGTGTTGTGCTGTTTCCTGTGGTGTGCCGTGGTGCGGTGCTGGGTCTGGTGGCCCGTGGTTGTCTGCTGGTGGCGTGTTTCGGTGTCGGTGTCCCTGTCTGGCCGCGTGGTCTGCTTCCCTGTGGTTGATGTGGTTTGCTGTGGTGCCCTGCTTTCCTGTGTTGTGTTCTGTGGTGCTGTGCTGTTGCGTGGTGCTGTGCTGTTGTGCTCTGCTGTCGTGTTGCGGTGCTGTTGGGGCTTGCTTTGCCCTCCTGTGGGCCGTCGTGCTGTGCTGTGTTGTGCTGTTGGTTGGCTGTGCTGTTTTTGGCCCGGTGGTGGTGTCTGCGTGCTGTGGTGCTCTTTTCCTTGCGCTGTGCGTTCCCTGTCTTCTCCGCTCTGTGCGCTGCGGTGCCTTGTTGTGCTGGCTGTGGTGCCCTGCTTCCCTGTGTCGTGTGCTGTGGTGCTGTGCTGTCGTGTGGTGCTGTGCTGTCGTGCTCTGCTGTCGTTTTGCGGTGCTGTTTGTGTTTGCTTTGCCCTCCTGCGGCCTGTCGTGCGGCGCCCGTGTGGTCTGCGCTGTTGTTGGTGCCTCGTGCTGTGGCGTGTCCCTGTGCGTTGTGGTGTCTCCCTGGGCGTTCTGCGGTGTGGTGGTGCTGCTCTGGTGTGTCGTGGTGTCTTGCTGTGCTGTGCGTTGTCCTGTGGTGTCCTGCGCTCTGTGCCGTGTCCTGCGGTGCCGTGCTGTCCTGCGGTGCTGTGCTGGTTGGCTGTGCTGTGCGGTTGTCTGCGCTGCTGGTGTTTGTTTTGTCCTCTTTTCTTTTGCTAAAAACCCCTGCTGTTTTTCCGTGCCTTTCAAAACTCTTTTTTTTTTTTTTTTTGAAAATAAAATAAAATTATACACGACCCAACACACTCGCGTGCAGCAAGACCGTGTTCGCTGCTGTGCCTTACGTGTTACCCGTCGTTCTTGATGTTCTCGGTCTCGTTCTTGTGCGTGGCGTCGTGGAGCGTGTTGGTGTCCATTGCCAAGGGTTTACCGCGTTCCCCCAGGGCCGCCGCCTGAGCTGCAGGGCAAGGGGAGTGATGGGCACGAGGGTGGGGAGGGAGGTGCATGAAGAATAAGAAGAAAAAGGCGGCAGGGCGCGACGTGAGGGGTCGTGGCGAGTTATGAAAAATTTTCGAGTTTTACGCGCTGCTCGCGACGCGTTTTTCTTTGCGCCTATAGCGAGTTAGACGACGGCAAGGACGGCGTTGGGGTCCCACGAGCGTTACGGTGCTTACGGCGTTGACTATTCACCTATTTCACGTCGAAAAGATTTTTGTCGCGTTTTTACGCGTTTCGCAGCGCGCTTTTTGGCCTAAGCGTTTTTTATGCTAATTAGCTTTATTTTCAGCTATTCAGAAAAATTTTTCGTCGTGTTTTACTCGTCTTTTTATTTCGCCAAGTGAGCCCATGATTTGGGATAGTCCCAAATCGCCAACATGGCGGCCACGGTATGCCAAGCCAAAGAGGAGTTATTCGCCGGGTCCAAGATATGTTGCGCACCGAAGTATGTACCCTCATAACATACTTGGGTCATGATGTCAATTGAGCGCAACGCTGAGATACACGGTCGCCACTTGACATCATGACGGGCCAAAAACGGCAAAATTGGCACAAAGACACACAAAAGTGCATTGAAAGGTGCACAATTATATTATAATATCTTCGGCTTGGATCGTGCAATCAACTAATCCTTCTAAACACAATGACTTGACACCAATGACCTTCGATCCCACATATGTGCTCCACTTGGGGCGCCTTGAAAGGTTACGAGCGCTACTTCCCAAGTGGGCACATGAAAATATGGAAAATTGCAAGACACACATTTTGCTCCCAACGCATCGCTTCGGGATCACCACACAAGCTTCCCTTCACGAAGGTTAGGCTTGCAATTCATCGTGGGGAGTCTGGAGAAGAGGCTTGCACAATATGAGGTCCATTGGCGGGTTCGGCTTGGAGTGATGGACCCGCCAAATGGGCACGCAACCCAACACATGGCACATACCACATATTGCCCAAAAAGGTAGCTCCCACCACGATATGTCATGCCCCTCCAAGGGCATAACTTTGTGTCAATCGCTCATAGGAACCCAAGGAGAGTTCCTATGCAACACCAACACTTGCGCGCTACACTCGAAAGTTATCTTAACGCACGCAATATCATGGCCAATGAGTTGTAACGCAAACTCTACCCTCTTGACCATGATCCATTACACTAGCACGCACGTGTGGAGACGCAAGGCATATAATGCTACCTAAATTACGTCGGGAGTATTGTGAATACATCCCACGTTTCCTTATTGTCATTCCTCGCAAGCAACACGAGATATGGCCTTCACAAGTGGCCTCACGAATCAACTTTGTTTTGCCCATATCTTTAAGACAAATGGAGGGCAGGATAAAAGGAAAGTTGATTCGTGCATAGGGAAGCACGTAGGTCCACTCGAAAGAGGTCAAATCAAGTGCGGGGATGTCGAAGTCGAAAATCCGATTTCGACATCCTGAAAAATTCGGATTAAGGTTGCGAGTGTAAGATGTGAAGATTGCGGAAGCGTCCATGCAGTTCCTGAAGGCTTTGGAGCCTTCGTGACGGATTGCGTTAAAATTTCCATTATAAACAGTTAAACTGGCGGTTACGGTAAAGTCGCGATCCAACCGCCAGCAGTCAAAATAGTGAGTATCAGAACGGAAGCGTAAAAATTGACGGAAACAATATGAAAATAAAACCCTGTTGATTCCTGATATTCTGATACACAAATCTCCGCTGGCGGTGCATCGGTTGCCGATGCGGGGCTTTACGGCACAGAACGGAGCGTCAGCAGGCGTCTTCCCTTCCGTACATGGGGTTAGTGGACCGGAGACCGGTTGTATGCCGTAACCTAGCCATGGGGTTCTGGGTACCGCTTCACCCCCCTCCTTAGAGCAAACCCTGGGGGGGGCTCGATAACACCCAAGCATGGCAGCGGGTACCCAGGACCATCCCTTGAAGGGGGGGTGTCACATCCTCACTTCAGGCTGATTCTGGGTTAGGCTGCCCATTCCAACGCATAGTAAAACAGGTATGATGCTGTAGATGTTAGTAATAAGAGGTACAGTATCAAGTATCAAGTCCCGGGTCCTGGCGGCGATTGTTCGGCATCCAAAAGACCCGTTAACCCATACCAGGCGCACCGGGTGCCGGCTGCTACGGTCACCACCACAGTGGTAGTGGCATACACGGCCAACATGGGCGACACACGACGACCGAGGTGGTCCCACAGGTCGAGAGCGACCACAAAGATCCATCAGGCTACCCCAAGCTTCCCAAGGCCCGCCGACTGGGGAGAGTCCCCACGGGTCCTTCCTCGGGCGCACCATGTCCATATCCATACGACGCGAGTCCAGAGTGCCACAGCCGAACTCATTAAGGAATCTTAAGGGATCTCCTCCTGAAGGGATCGGGCATCAAGGCCGTCTTTTCCCTCGCCCTATTACCACGAAGGCCATACATGAGGGAGTCCTCATGCAGTGTGGGCGGAGGCGTCGACTCTTCAAACCACCAGTTTCCCAGGTAGATTGACCGAGGTCGGGAGCACCGGAGGCCGCCATCCGACTGCAAGTGCGTCTGCGAATCGGTAGGCTCACACTGGGACTGACAGTGGCGGACCGGTGGGAGTGTAGTCAGGCAACTGGGCTTCCCGCCTGGCGCCATCAGGATCTCCACACATCACAGCGAATAGGGTAACACGGTATCACGAGCACTCAAACAGTAGAATCTGTAATCTGGTACTGGTCCAGGCTGGACCAGGCTGTAAGAACATGTACACGGCGACTCAAGGCGCCTTTGTATACGATTCGCATCCCCTCAGGGGAAAAATAGTCCACATCTCAGTGATGGGCCGACAAGATTCAACATACAGATGCACATATCCTGGAGGGGCGGAAAAGCGAGACAAGCGGGGTAAAGAGGCGTGTAAACACACTCTGGACAGAGCGCCAAACCACGCCCCGGTTAGGATAAGGCATATACAGGAGGGTGGACAGGAAAACGCCTGAGTTCAGGCCATATATAGTCGCGACACACGCAGACTGGTCTGGATCCCACAAGTGCCATGGGACCAGACCACACACTCAAAAATCGCAATGCCAATGACAGCGGCATCCGTTGCGCAACGTCGTATGGGCTTCAAGGCCCCAAGAGCTCAGAAAAATGAAGGTCAGTCGCCCTACCTGGTTTCCCAAGGATTCAGCAGGTGGGGAGTGACGAATAGAATTGAAGAGAGGGGCCATCCTCCTCTGGATTCAGCAGGGGGGGGTATATGGCCACTCTGTCACCGAAAGATGAAAGAGAGCAAGCAAGTAAGGGACGATCCGTCGGCCTCACAAGCGCCTCAAAACGCATCAGGGGAGAGCTCAGGGCGCTGATCAGGCACCCCTGGCTGCAATCGCCCGGGTGAGTGCTGCCAATTCTGAAACGTGGATCTTGGTCTTGTGCTTGCTGATGTACTCCATGAAGGGAGTATTGACCCGCGGCACGAACGAGGAGACGGGTTCCCAGGTGTCGTGGGACGGCCCATAGCCTCGCCAACGAACCTTGAACTCCAGACCTCCGGGTGCCGAGGCTTTCGGACGCTGAGCCAGGATCTTCTCGACAGTATAGTCGTCCTGCTCAGCATAGTCATCATGCGAATCAGCCTCATGTGCGGCATAGCTCAGGGACACATGTTGGCCACGGAGGTCGGGTTGGCGCACACGGAGTTGACTCTCGTGGCGCTCCCGGAACTGTCCGTGACCCACCTTGATGCGGTAGGTGTCCTCACCAATCCTGCGGACCACCTCGCCGGGTGTGAACCAGGTCTTGGTGCGGTGGGTGCCCATGGGGCGGGGTCTGATCACCCGAACCGGGTCTCCCACCCTGAACTTCTGCGCTGTCGAGCTCGGGGCGGACTTCTGACGCTCAGCATGCTCCTTCTCGAGCTGCTGGCGGATGTCCCGCGCCGTTTGCTCTTGCCGCGCGAAGAATTCCTTGGCATCCATAGCCATGCCATCACCAGACAAGGGAAGTCCCCTACCGAGGGGGTCCCTGCCGAACAGAATTTGGTGAGGGGACAAGCCGCCCGGAGTGGGGGTGTTATGATGGGCCTTCAGAGCAGGCCACATCTCCTCAAACCAGTTCCGACGTGGATTGGTGATGTGGATCTTGCGAAGCTTCTCGAACAGCTGCCGTCCAGCCACTTCAGCACGGCCGTTAGACCGGCTGAGATAGGCGACGCTCTTGGCATGACGTATCCCCATGAGGGAACACATAGCCTTGAACCAGCCACCAGTAAACTGGGGCCCTCGGTCACTGCAAATGGTGCGGGGGATGTCAAAGACGGTCAGCCAATGACGAATCATCATGACTGCCACTTCCTTGGCAAGCAACCCCTTTTTGCGTGCCGGAACGGCTACAACGTAGCCGCTGTGGCGGTCCACACAGAGAACCACACAGTCAAAGGTCTCCTTGCCAATGTGCACTTCGGGCATGGAGAAGACGTCCATGGCCACGCTCTCCATGGGCTGGTCAGGAACCGGGGTCCATTGGGCTTCCCCCTTGACGTTCCGGTTATCGGGATTGCAGGCCTGACAGACCGAGCAACCCTTCCTGACCTTCTTGATGGCGGTGTAGAGAACGATATGGTCGATCCCGAACCGACGCTGCATGTCAAGAGCTTGCTTCTTGACCCCTGGGTGCAGCATGTGGTGGTGCCAAGCTTCACACAGCTCGAGCACCCGGGACTCTGGTACTAGCAGCTTACCATTCCGGTAGAGCTTGCCATCTTCCTCAGTCAGCCCCTTTGGCCACTTCTGCCCGTCGTCAGGGTCGGTCACAGCCCTATACTCGGCCGCAAAGGCCTCAGACTTGGCGTAATTGTCGGTCCAGTCGTCCTGGAGGCAAGACTCCGGGAAGAGGTGCTTGTCGGACTCAGCTCCCACAGGGGCGAGTACACTGACCGCTCTGCTCACCCTCGACGCGAGGGGGGCATCCGCAGCCATGACGACGAAGCATTTAGCACCCTCCTCCTCCATCAGGCGCTCCATCTCGATGATCCTCTTGGCTTCAGCGGTCTCAGCCTCATCGCCATGGGCAGAGCTATCCTGCATGCCCTTGCTGGCGGGATAGGCCCACCTACTGAGACAGTCCGCCACGGTGTTATCCTTTCCAGGAATATAAACAACCGTAAGGTCGAACTTGGCCAAGGTCTCATGCCATCTTGCCCGTCGGGAGGCGGGACCTGAGGGGGTGTCCACGTGCTCCTTGTGCCACGACTGCAGACTCTGATGGTCGGTGCAGACGGTGACGGGATGGAGGGCTATGTACCCAGCCCATTTCCTGAGAGCCATGACGATGGCATACGCCTCCTTTTCACGGGGCGTCCACGTCCGTCTCTGGCCTTCCGCCAGGACTCGGCTCCAGAAGGCCACAGGCACGTGCCTCCCGTCGTCAAGCACTTGCTCCAACACAGCGCCAATGGCGTAGTCGGAAGCGTCGGTGCGCAGGACGAACCCTCGGTCGGGATCCACGAGGTGCAGACCCACTGCGGATAGCAGCGCCTGCTTCATCCCCTCAAAGGCACGGTCGGACTCAGCTGTCCAGACCAGAGGCTTCTTGGACCCCTTCTTGGTCTCCTCTCGGTTGCCCTTGAGCATGGTCGTCATGGGGGCTGCATACTCGGCATACATTTTGATATATCCCGAGTAGTAGTTGCAGAACCCCAGATACGCCCCTAGCTCAGAGACCGTCTTGGGCTTTTCCCAGTGCTCAATCGCAGCCACCTTGCCAGATATGGGCTTTCGCTGCCCGTTCCCGACTACGTGGCCAGCGAAGACCACCTCGCTTACCGCAATGGTGGCCTTGTCACTGCTGCCCGTGAGTTTATGCCGAACCAGAAGGTCCAGCACCCGAGTGACGTCCCTCTCATGTGCCTCCAGGAGCTCCTCGTAGCTCATGCTGGGGTCCCCGGACGCGATGATCACGTCGTCCACGAAGGGGTCCGCACAGTCGCGCACCGGCTCAAGCAGGTTCTCCAGCATCCGCTGAAAAGCCGCATTGCCGTTGGTAACGCCGATGGGCATCACCTTCCACTGGAGAGGTCCAAATGGGGTGCTCATGGCTGTGCAGGCACGGGACTCCTCGGCGAGAGGCATCTGATGATAACCATGTTTCAGGTCAATCACCGTGAAGATCCTCCGCCGGTGTTGCTTTTGCAGCATGTCCTCGATGAGGGGCAGCGTATAGCTGTCGTGCTGCGTTTGGGCGTTCAGGCCGCGGTAGTCGACCACGACCCGCCACTCACCGGCAACCTTCTTCGGAACGACGAAGCAGGGAGAGGCCCACTCGGAGCGGCACGGCTCAAGCCAGCCTCTCTGGATGAAGTCACGGAGGATCTTCTCCATGGCCTCTTTCCTCTCGCCCCTCAGGGCAAACTCCCGGTGCCGATACACACGGGGGTCCTGCTTCAGTCGTATCTTGGCCTCGCCATACGGTCCACGCACCGGTGGGGGAAACACAGGCTTACCGCTGAAGAAGGTATCACCATACTTCTGCTTCAGCCTGGCCCTCAACGCCTGGATCTTGGGGCAATCATCGGACTCCGCCTTGGCTTTTCCGGGCACCTGGACCACGGAGCTTACTTGAGGGGTAGCGACCCCGCTCGTCTTCGGCTCAGGCGGTCTTCCCAGGTGGCCCAAAGGGCCATCTCTGGTCTTGCCTCGGAATAGATCGCCGTAGGTGGGTGGGTTGCCCCCGATTGGCTCGTCCTGGCTGGATAGGTGGTCCAGTACCCTCTGCACGAAGGTGTTCCCGTCATAGGAACCAGAGACGATCGAGTCCACTTCCCACCAGGCTTTGTCCTGGCCTTTGCCCTCACGCTGGTTTCCCCAGTCGTGAAAGGGCTGATCCATATACCCCTGAACCAGATCCCACTCCTCTTCAGTGAGGGGGTCTTCCGAATCCGCTTCTTCGATGTCAACAGGGGGAACCGAAAAGCATTGCCGCCAGGGCTCTGCTATGATGCGGTTGACACACACGAAGTCCGTGGCGTCGGCCTGATCAAGGCCCCCATCCACATAGTGGAATTCTGTTGGCCATCTCTGGGGTGGCATGGGCTGTCCCTTAGCGTCCTGATAGACACTCTCTCCAGCCGGTAGGACGACCTTGTTTAAGGTCATGTTGGTCAATGAGGCTACCCAATGTCGGGTACTTTCCTCCTCGGTGCATCCCATAGGAACAACCAGCACTGCCTTGGAGCGGTCCTTGCGAATCTTCGCTATCGCTCTTGGAATGTCCCAACGGGGGCAATGGATCCACATCAATCCCTGATGCGGACCCCAGTGCTTCTTCCACGCGGAGTCCTGTACGCTCCAGTACTTCTCACACACCCGAAGATGGGCGGAGGTTCCTGAAGAGAACGCATCCAGGGCCAGATCCGAAGCTCCCAAGTCCGCGACAACTCGGCTCGCCACTTCCGGCCTTACGCCGTACTCCTGGTTTGCAGGACCAGTTGGCTCAGTGTCCAGCGTGGCCACTTCGAGCTGATTGCGTTCGGGGTGGATCCATTGGCATTCCACATGGTGCTCAGGTGACGAAAGCCACGAGAGTTGGTCGTCCTGGTACAGGGTCATGGAGGCCTGGGCCGGGAGAACGCCGGAGTCCGTCTCCATAATGAAGTCGTACCCGACGATCATGTCCCAGTCCATCTCGGCCTCGTAGAAGCGACCGTGCAGGAGGATTTCCTTGCCGAGGTCTGGGCGGCTCAGCTCACGATGGTTCACGAACTGCAGCCCAATGGCCGCTTCCTTCGTGCCTCCCACCATGTACTGGCCGTTCGCCACCTTCAGCCTGACAGCTTTCCGACTGTCGGTCAGACACTCTGGTGAAAGTAGGCCAGCCTTGACCAAGCTGACTTGAGCTCCCGTGTCGACCAACACGTCGAAAACCTTTTCCACTTCCCCGCATAAGGCACGGACCTTAAGATGCAACTGCCGTTCGCGACCGACACGGCGCACGGCGTGCAAACTCAGGATCTCCGGCCGTTCCAGAAGCTCAACAAGCGACTGGTGCAGGTCGTGGACAATGGGCTCAGGCTGCCCATCTGCAGCATCCAGCTGCGGTCCGGGTGATCCTCCGATACTCTCGGATAGATCCTGTAGTACATCAAACACATTCTTGGTCGCGAAGGACGGACGGGTGCAAGGGTTCGTGCCTTCACTTGCCCTCACCCCGCCTCCGCGACTGGGCGCCGGACCGGGCCTTCCGCCCGCGGCAGTCCCCTTGTGCTTATCGACTCCCGACTGGGATGGTTCGGCGCTTCCCACGTCACCATCCTGCGACCGCCCTAGCTGGGGCCCTTGGCTGCAGGGGCTCCGCTAGGGGGCGTCGGTTGTGGAAGAGGGGGTGTTCTCCTCGGCCTCAACGTCGTTGAGGCCCTTCTTCCTCCTCTCACTACGAGTAGGCTTCTTGTCCTTGTCCTTGTTCTGGTTGTTCTGGCTGTTCTCCTTGTTCTTGTTGTCTGACCTGGGGACCCAGTTCCTCTTGATCTCCTGGATCTCCTTGGCCAACTCGGTCCCCTGCGACACCAGCTTGGAGAGCTCGTCCCTGTCCACCTCCACCTTGGCTTCCCGGATACCCGCGGGCGCACCCTTCTTCGACCCGTGCGCCTTCTTGTTAGCGTCCGTGTCGGCCTTGTGGATGGGGCATGTTCGGTGGTCATGGTTGAAGCCTCGCTTCCTCCCATAACACACGAAACAGCCCTGAGGGTGAGCTCGTATGAACTCCCCAAAGGACAGCGGAGGGTCGCCAATACGGCGAGGGTCCCTCTTCTCCTGCTTCCTCCAACCCTGCTGCAGGGGCTTCCAGTTTCCCGGCTTGCTCCCCGCGCTCAGGTTCTTGGCCACAAAGGCACAAACGGCCACTTCGGCTAGCTCATCGTCGTCGTCATCGTCGACGAGAGTCTCATCGCCGCCGGCTCCCGCTGGGTCCATGGCAGCTTCCCCGCCAGGTCCCTCGCCAACATAGTTGACGTCGCGGTCGCCGGGCCTCAACCCGCGGGTGTGGTGGAGGTTTCGGTACTCCTTGAGTACTTCCTCGCCAACCCACTCCAGGATCTCGTCGCAGCTCATCCGCGCCGGGATGGGCTGCAGACGGATGGTCTGGCCGCTCAACTCACACTCGTCAAGGCGCCACATCGCGGTCTTCTCGCGATCGCCCGAGACGGTGATGAGAAGAGCGTTCCGCGGGGAGTGCCGTTTGACATCCCGGGACACGTTCTTCTTCGTCCAAGCCACCACGTTCGTATGATACTCTTTGGGGAGCATCATCTTGACCGTGTGGTTGGACTTGGCCCGCTTGGACTCCTCCTTGGTGACCCTCTTGATCCATGCTTCCGGCAGCATGGAGAGCAGGCGAGCCTGCTCGTCACCCTCGTTCCAATCCTCCACGTTGCGGCGTCGGAGGGTGTATTTCCCTCGGAAGTCCCGCCAATCCCGCAGGCGGATCTCCCGCCCATCATGCTCAAGCTTGATGGACTTCCACCGCTTGGCAGCCACCTGCTGAGCGTCCACCCGCTCCTGCTCGTTGAGCCACTTCTTGGCTTCCTTGAGGGTCTTGATCTTCCCCTCCTTGGTCGCCAGGAAGTATAGCTCTCCGAGCACTTCCGGCAGGCGGTACCTGAACCGTCTGAAGACATATCTCTCCGCATCCGCGTGAGGCATGTCTTCAGTGACGGTCAGCCCCCAATCGTCCAGCTTCTCCAAGAAGCGGTCGAGGTTGAGGGGGTTGCCGTCGTACATGGGGGGCTTGATGTCCTTCAAGTCTTCCCACACGGCGGCGTCCGCAGCCTCAGAGACCATGAACGCCGGCCGCGAGGTCGACCGAGGTTCCCATCGGCCTCGCCCACGGACTCCCACGGCCGCCACGTCCATCTCCTCCATGGAATCCCTGTGGCTACGCCGCGGTTCCTCCATGTACCCTAACCTGGTCCGTACTGCGTCCATGTACGCATCCTCATCACGGCGCTGGCGGCTGCGTTCAGCAGCCTCCCGTCGTACACCACGCGGCGGGCTGATGTCGAACTCCTCCAGGTCCAGGTCCAGATCCTCACCTTCGCCGACATCCCACTCCACGTCTCCTCTGGGGACCGCATCCCTGAGTCCACCATAATGTCCACCAGCCAATGGGATTGGCTCCGGGGCTGGTGCGGGGCGCCGGGGGCGTACCGGTGTCCGCGGTGGAGCACGGCGGTTGCGGTACTCCGCGCTGAGCCACTCATCACGCCAATCCTCACTGCCACTGCCGGGCGGCACGCGCTCGTTGCGGCGGCCCGCGCTGTGGTGAGAGGGGGCGGTGAGAGAGGGGGCACTGGCGCTGGGGCGACTCCTGGGGGCTCCGCCGGGGGCGTGGGGTCTGCCTGGACCTGGTCCGGGTCCCCAGCCGTCGTTCGACGAGCCAGACTCCAGGGGTGGGTGGTCGCTGCCGACGCTCCCACGGGCTTCCAGCGCGTCCAGCCTCTGCTGCAGGCCGCTGACGACGTTGGTCAGCGACTTGGTCTCGGCCCTGGCGATGTCCAGCTCCTTCTGCGCGCGCGCGGCGACCCTGGAGATGCGAGCCATCTCGCCCTTGCCCGTGTCTACCTCCAGCTCGAGCAACTGGACTCTCCTGCGGAGGTAGACAATCCACCGCCAGGTGGTATCCGGGTCGCCGTTCCCTGGTGGGTCGTCGGGGTCCCCAGGGGGTCCTCCAGGAGGGCCTCCGCCGGGTCCGCCCGGTCCAGGGGGTCCTCCCCCGCCCGGTGGTCCGCCTCCAGGGGGTCCACTTGGTGGGCGTCCTCCAGGGGGTCCTGATGGTCCTCCGCCAGGGGGTCCCGGTGGGTCTCCGCCGGGTCGCCTCGGTGGGTCCGAGGATGGGCGCTTCCTCGTGATGCCGAAGTCCATGTCGTCATCCTCGTCCATGTCGCCCCACCTGGGCGTCTCGGTCTCGGAAGGCTCCGAGCTCCGGTAGGGAGGAGGGAGATCCTCATCCTCACCTTCCGGTTCCATGGGGACGTCTCCGCCTCCTCCGCCCGTCCAAGCCACCACTTGGCGATGTCGGCGGCCTCGTTCGTCCCGTTCACCGGCGGTGAAGAAGGGGTTACTGTCGTGGGGGTGTCCACCAGCTGGCCTCCGCGGCCTCTCGGGGGTCTTCCCCTTGCCCTTCCTCCGTCGACGGGCGGTGGGGCCACTGCTCCCACTGCTGCCCGTGTCGGCCTCCTCCAGCGTCATCCTGGAGGAGGCGTCCCCTTCGAAAAGTTTTCGAAGGGTCTCCACTCGTGATCCTCCCGGGGGAGTCTCGCGGCGGAGTTTGGCCTCTGCCTCCTCCATTGCGGCGGCGGTGGCTGCGGCAGCCCGCACTTCGGCTTCTTCCCGAGCACGAGCCGCCTCGGCTTCCCGGGCCTGCTGCAGCCGCGCCTTCTGCGCTTCCAACGCCGCCAGCTCCGCCTCCGTCTTGGCCTTCTCCTCAGCGACCTTCCGTCGCGCGGCCTCGATGGCTTCCTTCTTGGCGGCGTCCGCCTGGGCCTTGGCCGTCGCTTCGGCGTGGGCCCTTTCCTCCGCCTCCTTCTTTGCCCTCTCTTGGGCAAGCGCCTCTTCCAGCGCCCTCACCTCGGCCTCCCTGCAGGCAATGGCCTCTTGCGTCAGGCGGGCTTCCTCATCGGCTGCCGCCAACTCACCGTTGACCTGGGCAGTCGCTGCCCCATGGGCGGCTACGGCCGTGAGTCCGGCCGCAATGGCCGCCACGGTCCGGGCGTGGATGGCCATGCCATGCGCCCACTCCGCAGCCTCCTCCTGGGCGATGCCGACGGCGCCCTCCACGGCAGCGCCGTGCTGCCTGGCCCGTTGCCGGACAACCCGAAGGTTGCAGGGCACCCCACAGACGCGCTCACAGGCGCGCGCCACGTCCCTGTCGGGAGCCACGCTGCTGCTGGAGCTGGCCTGGTCGGCCGGCATCCTCCCGCGGTGGGCCGACTCCACGTCGCTGCTGGGGCCTGCTGAGGCCTGCTGGGGCTTCAGGAGCAGCGGACGGGGCTTGGCCTTGGTCTGCCTGGCGACTTGGATGAAGTCGCCGAGGGTGGCGTGGCCGGGGTGATGACCACCATTGGCCCGTTGGGGACTGGGGGCTGGGGTTCCGCCCTTGGCACCTTGGGCGGCTTCGGCGGCCAGGGACTCCTGGTACTCCCGCCACCTCCGGTCCCGCTTCCTGTCCCCGGCGGACCGCTTCTCCTTCCCCGGAGACGCGCTGCTGCTGCCCTGCAGCCTGCGCTCGCTCCCCGGTTCCGGGAAGTTCCTCTCGATCATGTCCCACAGGGAGACGTTGATCGAGGCGCCCGACGGGTAGGCGTTGGGGTCCTCGTCCTCCTCGATCCCGTCGGGACGCAGGCCTTCGCCGGGCCTGTCCGGCCAGGTCCACGTCCTCCAGCGCTTGCGGCGGAAGCGGTACTCGTACCCTTCCGCCCGCAGCCACTCCTCCACTGCCCGCAGGCGGTCCTCCCCCATGTCCTCGCGGAGCTCGAAGCTCCCGGGCATGCCGCCTTCACACTTGGGGTGGCTGTGGCGGTACTGCTGGTCCCAGACCAACCCACGCAGCAGGCGTGCCGCATGGGGGAGGGGCCGCGGCCACCTCCTGCCCGCTTCCTGCCAATTCACCATGGCAGCGGGGGCGTAGTTGGTCTTGAGGTCCTTCGTATGCACTCCTTCGACTCAACGAACTGGTGGTGGTTGTTGAGGCGGGTGCTGCAGCACTGGACTGGGCGTGCGGCTGGTGCTGGTCAGCCGGTGGTTGTGGAAGTGGTTGACGCGGCCTTGCTGGTCGGCCGATGGGTCTGGTTTGTCCACTTCCTTCACGGTCGCGGCGCGGTCAGGGCGATGCTCTGAACGGCGCTGCTGGCTCCGTGACGAACTCGGCGCTGTCGCTGGGTGGCGCTGCGAGCCGCTGCGCTGCGCTGCGAGCCGCTGCGCTGCGCTGCGAGCTGCGAGCTGCGCTGCGCTGCTCGGGGTTGGTGGCCCCGAGTGGCACGCGAGGGCTGGGTAACCCCGCGGCGGTGAAACGCTTTTGACACGTTCCCGTGGGGGGCCAGCCACGGGACGCTGCGGGACACGCGCAAGTGAGCAGGCAGGCAAAGCACTACGCTCACAGGGGCATCAATGCGCTCATGTCATGTGACAAAGCGTTTCAGGATCCTTGCCACTCTGCAACAAGGGAACAAAAGTATGTACAGCAACACATCAGGATATGTACACATGGGGTTAAGACTGGACTGGGGTAAGGGCATCAAGGGACAATAGACACTCAGTCCCAACTCATATCCCAATCCCAGGTCCGACCCTCTCAGTGGCTGGTAGGGGCGGGGGCTCAAACACAACCCATGCCCTGCTCAGTCCGGACCCTGAAACCCTGCGAATGGGGGAGGTGTTTCGCACAGCCACAGGCGAGTTCCTGGGAGCCAATGAGCTCCAGGGCCAACTGACAGTGGCTCCCTATGCTCCCTCAACGACAGGTCCCAACTCCTCTCTGAGCCAGAGATATCGGCCCGCCATTATCCCTCAGGAGTTGGTAGCTGAAAATGGGCTGTTTCAGCCCAAACTGATATTAGCTTGAAAAACTCCAAAATTGACCTCTCGTCCGGACCCGCCAGAGGTAGGGACGAGGCAACTGACCATATGCCCTTCGAGTACGAACTCCCTGGAGCCCTCACCCAACCTGGTTCCCTCTGAGGTCCCGGCATCAGGACAACACGGGTGAGTCAAGTGGGGTCATGATGCCAAAATCACCAAAATTGGCGTCATTCCCGCGCGTGGCTCGCCCGGCCAAGGTAAGGCCAATGGCTCACAGGGTAGGAGGCAGGACCTAGGACTCATATCTGAGTGTACAACTTGAAATTAGGTCGGGGCTCCCTGTGGGCATAGAGAAATGGGCCCGCCAATTGACCACACGGAAGGGGGAAATTGGGGTCCCAAAATGGGGTCATTTTGGCTGCTTGAAATGAGCCAAAATTCGGTGTGCTCCCAATAGTATATCTCCACGCCGGCCTGGAGATCAGATCTGCCATTCCATACGCGATCCACCGCGGGTCCAACGTAGACTCCCATGCTCTTGGCTCTTAGAGATCTCCATGCTACTCGGCGTGGTGACGATCCCAATTGGGTCCACAAACGCCAAAATGGCAAAATTGCCCACACTCACTTTGGGCTAGCGCCTTAACGAAGGTTGCTCCGCTTCGCCCACGTGGTGTGTAAACCATGGGGACCAACATACATAACACCCATGTCATATATGGTCCATTGGTCCATGCGTCTGGCGTGCACGAGGGTTAGAACATAGTGCACGGCGGGCAACTAAAGTGGAAAATTGCTCAAAATGGCCAAAAATGCGCACACTCATGGTTGGGGCAAATAAGGCACATGCCCGACTTGGACCGGAGTGTGCCGTAGGATTGGTATCAAGTCACATGTGTCCAACATATCTTTTGGGCGTCGCCCAACTCCTCCGGTATTGGGAATGGCAGGGTCGCCAAGTGAGCCCATGATTTGGGATAGTATCAAATCGCCAACATGGCGGCCACGGTATGCCAAGCCAAAGAGGAGTTATTCGCCGGGTCCAAGATATGTTGCGCACCGAAGTATGTACCCTCATAACATACTTGGGTCATGATGTCAATTGAGCGCAAAGCTGAGATACACGGTCGCCACTTGACATCATCACGGGCCAAAAACGGCAAAATTGGCACAAAGACACACAAAAGTGCATTGAAAGGTGCAAAATTATATTATAATATCTTCGGCTTGGATCGTGCAATCAACTAATCCTTCTAAACACAATGACTTGACACCAATGACCTTCGATCCCACATATGTGCTCTACTTGGGGCGCCTTGAAAGGTTACGAGCGCTACTTCCCAAGTGGGCACATGAAAATATGGAAAATTGCAAAACACACATTTTGCTCCCAACGCATCGCTTCGGGATCACCACACAGGCTTCCCTTCACGAAGGTTAGGCTTGCAATTCATCGTGGGGAGTATGGAGAAGGGGCTTGCACAATATGAGGTCCATTGGCGGGTTCGGCTTGGAGTGATGGACCCGCCAAATGGGCACGCAACCCAACACATGGCACATACCACATATTGCCCAAAAAGGTAGCTCCCACCACGATATGTCATGCCCCTCCAAGGGCATAACTTTGTGTCAATCGCTCATAGGAACTCAAGGAGAGTTCCTATGCAACACCAACACTTGCGCGCTACACTCGAAAGTTATCTTAACGCACGCAATATCATGGCCAATGAGTTGTAACGCAAACTCTACCCTCTTGACCATGATCCATTACACTAGCGCGCACGTGTGGAGACGCAAGGCATATAATGCTTCCTAAATTACGTCGAGAGTATTGTGAATACATCCCACGTTTCCTTATTGTCATTCCTCGCAAGCAACACGAGATATGACCTTCACAAGTGGCCTCACGAATCAACTTTGTTTTGCCCATATCTTTAAGACAAATGGAGGGCAGGATAAAAGGAAAGTTGATTCGTGCATAGGGAAGCACGTAGGTCCACTCGAAAGAGGTCAAATCAGTTGCGGGGATGTCGAAGTCGAAAATCCGATTTCGACATCCTGAAAAATTCGGATTAAGGTTGCAAGTGTAAGATGTGAAAATTGCGGAAGCGTCCATGCAGTTCCTGAAGGCTTTGGAGCCTTCGTGACGGATTGCGTTAAAATTTCCATTATAAACAGTTAAACTGGCGGTTGCGGTAAAGTCGCGACCCAACCGCCAGCAGTCAAAATAGTGAGTATCAGAACGGAAGCGTAAAAATTGACGGAAACAATATGAAAATAAAACCCTGTTGATTCCTGATATTCTGATACACAAATCTCCGCTGGCGGTGCATCGGTTGCCGATGCGGGGCTTTACGGCACGGAACGGAGCGTCAGCAGGCGTCTTCCCTTCCGTACATGGGGTTAGTGGACCGGAGACCGGTTGTATGCCGTAACCTAGCCATGGGGTTCTGGGTACCGCTTCAGTACGTGCCCGGCTGCGGCGGAGGGACGTGCGGCTGTTGGGCACGCTGTGCCAGTGGCTGGAGGCTGCGTGGGAGTGGTATGCCCCTCCATATGAGGTAGGTAGGTAGGTAGGTGCATTCGGTCGTGGAGAGGCGCCCCATGGTTCCCCCTGGCGTCGCCCCTGTGACGAACAGGAAGAGGCTCCGCGCGTGAAGAGGGGAGGCGGCTTACATCCCGCTAGACCTGACTGTTGGCCCCCAACAAAGCGGCCCCGGGCAACACCGGGATGGCTGATCGCCGACAGCGTGACGTGCTTGTCTCGCCAGGAAGGTGTGCCCCCGTGCCTGCGCACGTCCCCTCCTTTGGGCGGAACATTAGGGGTTCACCGGACTTACTGGCGTATCCCGTTCCCAAGGCATGCATGCATGTTCTTGGTACTAGGGTTCCGAGGCGCTTGGGTGTCGCACGCTCCGCCTCGAGTCCCAAAGCAGCGCAGGCCTTAGGATGCAGCCTTACCCCCGGTCTCCAGATCTTGTTTTGCCGGGTCACCTGCATGGCACGGGCTGCCTCAGTGCCCGGGCTGTGGGCACTGGGTTTCCTACTGTTGTGCTGCGTTTGTGTTTGGGTCCGGTTCGCGGTTGGGTGTGGGTTTTGTTAACCCCGCCAGTCCTGGCCCGGATCTTGGGTGGGTGTGTTTGGGCACGGTTTGTGGTGTTGTCCCTCTAGTGTCGGCTGTCTGTGGTGTTCGTGGTTGGGGTTGTCAGCCTGCTTATGGGACGTGTGTGATTGCTCGGGCTCCCCGCTTGCCCCCCGTCGTTTCCGGTTCTGGCGTGCGGTGTGGGCGTGTGTGCTGGGCCCGGGTCTCAGCTGTGCCCAGCACTTCTTGGCTGGGTTGTCGGGGTGTGTTTTTTGCGCTTTGTTTTTTTTTTTTTGCTGGGTGTCCCTGTCCCGGGCCTTGTGGTCCCTGTCTGCCCATCTCCTTTCTTTCGGGCTGGGTTGCTGGCTCTTTTTTTTTTTTCGTGGTGTGTGTCTGCTTGTTTCGGTGTCCCTTTTCCCGGTGGGCCGCCGTTCCTGGCTTGGTGTTGCCGGTTTTGGCTGGGTGGTCCCCCTGTGCCTCTTTGGGGGTCCTGTCTTCGGTGCCTTCTGGGGGGGGGTTTGGCCGCCTCTGGTGGTGTTGGCGGGCGGTTTGGTGGCTGTGGGCTGTTTTCGCGCCCCCCTGCCTCCCCCCACTGTTGTTTTGTTTTTTTTTTGGGGGGGGGTTTGCCTGTTCCTCCCTCTGCCTTCCCTGGGCTGGCGCACGCACTGGCCCGCATTCAGTGTTGTCTTCCGGGCTGCTGTTGTCAGTTGCGTTCTCTTTGGCCGTGTTCCGGCCCCATGGGTCGGGTGGGCTATGTACACGGTGGGCTTGGCGCCCCTTCTTGCCGGGTTAGGTCCTGGCTCTGCATGCTGGGCGGCTGCGCCAGGCGGCTGCTTTTGGCTCTGGGTTAGGGGGCTGGGGTTGTTCGTGTCCTTTCCCTCTCTGCGGTGCCGGTTTTAACCTTCTGGGTGGTCCGCCACCGTTGTTGCCAGGCGCGCTGTGGCCCCGTGTGTGGCCTGCGGTGCTGGTGCGTGGCGTGCTGGTGCGGCGCCTCCCAGGGTGTGCGGTGGCTTGCTTCGGTTAGTCACTCAGGTTAGGGTCAGTTGTGCCGCTCTGTGCCGCGTCGCGTCGCGTCGTGCTGTGGCGCGTTGCACCGTGGCGCGCTGTGGTGCGGTGTGCCGTGGTCTCGCGTTGTGCAGTGGTGGGTCAGTGGAGGTCAGCCTGGCCTGTGTTGTGGTGCGGAGTGCGGGCCGAAGTGTGGCTGGCTGGTGGCTGCGGGGTGCGGTTAGGTGTGGGTGTCTCGATGGGTCCGTGCTGTGGGGGCCTCGGCGTGCGGCTCGGGCTGGTGGGTCGGGTAGGTCGACCGCGTGACGGTCCGTGGGGTTGCCCTCCCTGGGGGCCTGTGCCTTGGTCCCGTGTCCTCTGGGGGTTTCGGTCCCCAGTCCTGGTCGCTGTGGCCGTGCCTGCGTCCTCTTCCGGTGCCTGTGTGGTGGCCCTTGTGGCGGCCGGGGTCGTCGCCTGGCGGTGAGGGCGTGGTGGTGCGCCGTGCGGCGGCGTTCCCTGCGGCTCCCTCTGTGGGTGTGGCCCGTTCTCCCCGTGTAGGTGTGCCCTCCATTCCCCGTGTGGTTTCCGGTGGCTGGTGGGTGTGCGCTGGTGTGATCCGTACGGCGTCCGATGCTTGCTTCGGCGGTGTGTGTTGGGGGGTGCGCCCCCGGGAGTCGTGGGGCGTTCGTTGGGGGTGGGGCGGTGCTGGTCCCCCAGTCGTGGTATGCTCTTCCTGGCTGTGGGTCGTGGCGTTTGCCGTGGTGCCCTTTTCCCCTGTGCCTTGGTCCCCGCTCCCGCCCCTTCCTGGTTCTTGGGTGGTTTCCTGCCCCCATGTGGTGTCTCTTCCGGCGTCCTGTCCCTGTGAGTGCCTGCCCTCACTTGGGGCCCCTCCGTGCCTTCTTGCCTGAGTGCCCCTTGGTGTCTCCTGCCCTTCCCTTGCCCTTGTCCTCCCCCTTCCTGGTGTGGTGGTGGCGGGAGGGGCGGGGTGGGGAGGGGGCGCCGGCGGCCCAGGCCTGGGGGTGGGTGGCCTGGAGCCACTGGTGGAGGGCTTTGGGTGGTGTAGGGGGGGCGGAGGCCCTGGACCGCATCGCGGAGGAGGGCCTCCCATGCCGCTTGTGGCATGCTGGCCTCCGGGCCGGCCTACTTGGGGTTGGCGGGGGTGCGGGTGCACACCTCCTTGAAGGTATGCACCATGTGCACCCCATCGTGCCTTCCCGCTCCCCCGGCCCACTTCACCCAGCGGCGGAGCTCCTGCAAAGCGGGGGCAGACCACCAGGCGAGGTGGGCGGGGGCCTGGGGGGGGGAGGGGTCCGTGCCCGGGGTCCTGGAGCGGCGGGGGGAGGACGTGGACCTGCGGTGGTGGCGGGGGTGGCGGTGCCTGGGGGAGCGGGAGCGGCGCTGGCGGGGGCTGGGGGTGGAGGACGGGTACGGGCGGAGGGGGGAACGGGAGGGGGAGGTGGACATGGGGCGGCGGTGGCGCGCTTGGTGGCGTCCGGGGGAGCGGGAGTGGTGGTGGCGGGGGCTGGGGGTGGTGGATGGGTATGGGCGGCAGGGGGAACGGGGAGCCCGGCGGGGCTTGTGGGGGGAGGGGGAGGTGGACGTGGGGCGGCGGTGGCATGCCTGGCGGCGTCGGGGGGAGCGGGAGCGGTGGTGGCGGGGGCTGGGGGTGGGGGTCTTGTATGGCCGGAGGGGGGAGGGGGAGGTGGACATGGGGCGGCGGTGGCGCTAGTGGTGGTGCCCGGGGGAGCGGGAGCGGCGGGAGCGGGGTCTTGGGGGGTCGTGGTGGCACCTGGGGGAGCGAGAGCGGTGCGAGTGGGTGGTTGAGGCGCGGTGGTGGTGTGGGGAGTGTGGGCGCCGTGGGCGAGTGTGTCGTGCGGGGGGGGAGCGGGATCGCCGCTGTTTGCGGGACCGGGCCTCATTGCTCGAGTCGGGCAAGTCAGGAGGCGTCGGCGGGTCCTGGGGGGCTTCGCGTGATGCCGCCTGGTACTGGGGGGGGGGGGAGGTCCCCCGTCGTCCATGGATCCGCCACGTAGGGGTGTGGTGGCGGCAGCGGCTGGTGGTATGGGTCGAGCGACTGTCCTTGGCGGGGTTGGGACCGGGGGGGCCCTTCGGCGTGGACGTGGTGGCCGGGGGGATACGGATACGGTTCCTTGTATGGGGGGGGTGGCTGGTACGGGGGGGGTGGCCCCTGGCGGTAGGTGGGGTATGCGGGTGGAGCGCTCGGTGGCTGTCATCCCATTCGCTGGTGCTGTTCGTGCACGGGGGGTTGTGGCCCGGTGGGGTAGGGCGGTGGGCAGTGGTAGTGGTGGGGGTGGTGTTGGGAGTGGTGGTGGTGGGGCCGCTGGTGGTGGTGGTGTAGGTAGTGGTGGGGTTGGTGTTGCGGGTATGGCCCATGGACCCCTTGTGGGTTTTCCGGTCCCCCTTGTGGGGGACGGGGTTGGGCATCGTGGGCAGTCCCTGGGGCTGCACTATGTGGTGGGCAAGCAGGGCGGGTTGGGGGCCGGGCTTGACGGTGACGGTGGTCGAGGTTTCCCACGTCCCCCGGTTGGTTTGGCCGGCGGTGGTGGTGGTTTGCGGAAGATGGATGGCGGGACGCTTGGTGACCGGGATGCGGACGAGGGCTTGGACGGGGTCGTGTTGGGTGGCCGCCTCTGCGGTGGTGGTGGGTGCCGGTGGGAGGGGGGCGTGGGTTGTGGTGGGTGGGGGGTCCTGGCTTTGGTGAGGGTCCGGCCGGGGGTGGTGTCGGTTGGGTTTGTGTCGTTGTGTTTGTGGTGTTGTGTGTGCTCACGTGGGCGCCGGCTTGGGTTTGGGGTCGGGTTTGGTGTTGGGGTCCGGTTCCTGGTTGAAGAGGACCTCTGTCCGGAGGTGTGAGGGCGCCGATGTCGGTTTGGGGGTCTTCCCGGTGTGTTGCCAAGTGCCCGAGTCGCCTGTGTGGGGGTCGGGGGGTCGGTGCGTGCGGCCGCGGCTTTGGCTTTTGCCGTGGCCTTGAGGATGAGGGCGGCGGGGAGGGGGGGGTCGGAGGATGAGGAGGAGGTGGTGGACGCGGGTTGGGCTGTGATGCGGGCGGGCTTGCGGGCGGCGGCTTCCGCTGCGGCCACGGCGGGGAGGATGGAGGGCATTTCCTCGGTGTTGGTGTCCGCTACCAGGCGCGCGCCACTGCCTGGGGCGCTGCGCCCGGCCGTGGTCTGGTCCGCTGCTCCGCTCGCGGCCGCATGTCCTTCACCCGCAGCGGTAGCCTGCCCGGTGCGCCCCAGGGCGGTGTAATCGCGCTGGACGTGTGCCTGGCATGGTATCGTGAGGGGTGTGTCCTCCGCATGGTTGCGTAGTTGCTCCGGGCTGACGCTTGGTGCCGCCGGCGTTGGAACCGTGTGGGGGTCAGCCATGCAGGACTCCATGAAGACATCGAAAGAGTCGTCGTCGGGTTGTGTGTGCTGGGTGACATTTCCCTGCCGGCCGCGCGCTGGGGCGTGTCAGGTGTGGTTTCCCGGTCTCTGACGTCGCGCGGGTTCCCAGTGGGTCCCGTGGCAGCGCCTCCCCCGGCGCGCTTGCGTCGGCGTGATGCGCTACGTTCGCCAAGGGGGCGGCGCCCTCGTGACCTGCGGGTTGCGCTCCCCGGGCTGTAGGTGGCCAGAGGCCGTCCTCACACTCGGTGTCCGGCATTGGTCCTTCAGGTTCCATATCAGGTTGGCCAGCGGTCGATGCCTCGCCGCTTCCGTGTAATGCCATGTTTGGTTGGTCGGCATGCTGTATTGCTGGCCGGTCCGCTCCTGCGCCAGGTTCCCCCACTGGTGTTGGCGTTGCTGTCCGTTGTGGAGGTCCCAACATTTCCTCCGCGCCCACCGTGGGCTCCCCGCTTTGCGGTTGGGTTGGCGGTGCGGGCGGCGCGGCTTCATCGCCCGCCGGTTGCGCTGCCTCTCGGGCGTGGCCTTCCGACACGGGCGGCGGCCTGAGTCTGCTTCCCGGGGTGGGGGCTGGGCAACCGGGAGATGACGGTTCTGCGGGCCGTGCCGTCGGCCCGGCTGGGTGGGGCGTGGTGTCGCTGGGACGCTGGTCAGGCGTGTGTCGTGGCCGGCAGGTCCCTTGGGGCCGTCGTGCTTGTCATTGCCGGAGCCTGGGGGTCTAGGTCCTCAGTGGGGTTCTGGGCGTGGGGGCGCACGGTGTCGGAGGGCCGGGTGGTGGCGGTGTCGGTCGGGGTAGCGGCATGTGCCTCCGTGGGAAGATCTTCGGGCGAGGTGTATGCTAGTCCCGCTGTCGGCTGGTCAGGTGTGCCATGGCTCGGTCCGGGCTCCGGGTCAGCCTGTGTTGCTGCCGCCTGTCTGCCTGCCGGCTGGTGATCGTGTGCCGACACGCCGGGTGGTGTTTGGGGTTGCAAGCTTCCTGTCGGGCTCGGGGTCGGCTCGCTGTGCAGGTGTGCGGTGCCAGGGGGTTCTTTGGGCCGGGTGCCCACCGTCCCCGTAATCGTGGTGCTGGGTACGGCTCCGCTCCCGGCAGGTGATGCCCGGTGTCCCTGGATCCCTGTGGCCGCGTGGTGTTGTGCTGGGTGTCGTTGTGCCGCCCGTTTGGACGCACACTCTTGTCGGGGGCTCTGTGGCGTGCCGGCCCTCGATGGTGCCGGAGCGTCCGTAGTCCGCGTGGCGTCGGCGGCAAGCTGTTGGTGTGGTGTGGCGACGGGTAGTGGGGGGGGGGCAGAGCTGGATGGGCCGGAGGACGTGGAGGACATTGCGGCCGACGGTGCTCGGGAACGTACATTCGTGGCCCTAGTCGCTGTGATGGCGCGGGATCGGGGCGGGCGGGTGGTGATGGTCCCGGTTCTCTGGGAGGAGGAGGATGAGCCGTTGAGCCGGGTACTTCTGGCCATCATCCTGGCCACTGCCGCATTGCCGTACGTGCCCGGCTGCAGCGGAGGGACGTGCGGCTGTTGGGCACGCTTTGCCAGTGGCTGGAGGCTGCGTGGGAGGGGTATGCCCCTCCATATGAGATACGCCGCCAACAGCCTCTCTGTCGCCCCCGGGTTCATGGCCCCGCTGCGGTGGAAGAGTTCCCCCCATTTGCCGCCATGGGTGCCGCGGACGATTCTCCATCGCCCATTCCGCGTCCCCCACCAGCCAGCCAAAGGCAAACAGCAGGCAGGTGGTGAGGGTGACGACGATGGTGCGGTACTTGTTGAGGTTCATGGGGATGACGGGGCCGCAACTGTCTGGCAGATTGCCAATGGGGGGTAGACCGCCCCGTGGCGCGTCGTCGTAATGTTCGTTGTCGGGGACGTAAATCATGGGGTCCGCCACCGGGTCTGGCAGTGCCCAGGTTGGTGCGCGCCAGGGGAGGCGAGGGGGTGGTGTCGTCGGGTCCTTGTCGATGAGGACGTCCATCCACTCATCGTCGGGGCTGTCCCCCCCCGCACCATTGTTCCAGACTTTTTTGCTCGATCAGCTTGCGCAGTGTGTGGAGTGTGAGGTCTTCGGCTTGCGTTTTGCGCGGCGGCGGAGCTGTGCAGAGTAGATGCGGTCGCCGGCAAAGTGGGCATGACCACAAGTTCGCAATGCACGGGCCGCAGAACCAGTGCATCTGCTCGGTGCCGCCGCAGCCGAGGTCATGCCCACGGAGCGGGTTGCCATTTTCGTCGTTCACCTCCCAGCAGACTCCGCACGGGTTTCCCGGCCGCGGATGCGGAGCCTCACCTTCGGGCATCCTGAGGAGAGGTATTGTTTGCGGGACCATCAGGCCTCTATACGGGAGGGAGTGCACGCGCTCCGGGTGGCAGGACGGCAGTTGCCTGGCGGTTGCCGCGTGCCAGTGCGTGTGGTTAGTCGCTGGGCTGTGTATGTTGGTAGTGGATGAGGAGGTTATAATACATACGGCGGTCGTGGGTTGTTTGTCGTGCTTCTTGTGCGTATACTTGGACGCGGTGCTGTAACTGTGTGTCCTCTCTCTTGACTGAGGTGAGCTGCATGTGACGTACTGTGGCCCTACGTTCCGGGGCGTGGTCGGCGATGACCCTGTAGAGTTGGAGTGGCACCGCTCCCCTGAGTACCGCTTCCTTGATCTTCGGTTGCCGCATCACGTGCCGAACCTCATTTGCCGGTGGCGTGGCCGGGCACCATCCGGCGTGTTGTGCTATGGTGTCCTCCGGTGTCCACGTGGCCAGGTGGTTGCCCCCTTGGGCCAATGGGCATTGTTTGAAGTGTTCCCACGTCTCTGGCTGTTGGAGATTGCAGGGGCATATGGTGTATTCCGGGGGTATGTCTATACCTCACCGGGCATAGCAGCGTGCCACCCTGTCTAGGAGGGGCAATTGTTCGAGCAAGAGTTGGGCACGTCGCGTTTGTAGGTGCACCGGTATTAGGGATGGGTCAAGAGCTGAGAAGTATAATGTGGTGCGCATTTTATGTTGGAGGTGGTTCATAAGGGTGTTGTCCGCTTGGCTGCCTGGAATGTGCGCCATGGTGCGGATGGGTTGTGGGAAGTGGTATGCCCGCCCCGTGTCGTTATAGATTCGATCGTCTGGTACGTAGGCTGGTGGTTCCCCGGGGCGTGGGATTGGCGGCAGGTGTTGGAGGTGCGTGTGCATGTGGTCTTGTAGCGGCGGGTCCTCGCCGTCCCGCATATGCTCTGCAAGCTGGTTGTGGGTGTGCAAGTCTGTGTGTCCGTTCCCCAGGCTGTACCGATGGGACTCTTGTTTGACGAGGTGTAAGACGACGTGTTTGGGGAGACGTCTTAAAGCCGGCCAGAGGTGTAGGGCCTGGGTGCCCAGGCTGGAATCGGTTGCCTTGTGCAGGGGCCGCCGGGCCAGTTTCAGATTCAAGTCAGGATACAAAGAATTCAGCCCAGCATTGTGACCAGACGTCTCTCCCTTCTTCACTTCCTACCAGCCATCCTGGATGTATGTTTCCCTCCCTCACAGAGTTGGTCTCCACCCATCTCCTCTTTAACCGTTTCAAGGTAAAGAAACTTAGACGCGATCTATCCCTCCCTCCAGGGGTATTCCAGCGTCTGCGGGGTATGACCTGTATGCGGCGGTTGATTTTTTGATCCCATCCAAGGGTCAAGTACGAGTACCCACAGGGATATCATTCACTACCCGAGTCTTTACATATGGTAGAATCCAGGACAGGTTGGGTAATGCCGCCAAATCGTTTCTAAGGACGGCAGCCGGAGTGATTGACCACGATTACACCGGTGAGGCTGATGTTTTAATTGGTAGCATGCATTCTGAAGGTCATTGGGTGTGTGTAGGGGACTAAATCGCTCAATTGACCTTGGAGCTTCACCTGACCCCAGAAATTCAGGACGTTACTGAACTGGAGGTCACCGAACGTGGTGCAGGAAAATTTGGGTCCACAGCCTCACGAGCATTTAAGGTAATTCCCTCCCCGGGCAAGCCCCACTCACCCTCCCGCCCTGAGGGAGCTCACATTTTAGGATTCAGCCACACCAATCTCATGCCAAGTGCACCGGAGAAATGTCTCTTGTTGCGCACCAATATTTCCTCTTTATTGGCCGCATACAGCGCAAAACCCGAGAAGGTTGCGTCCTCAACCGACTTTGACTCTGCAGTGAGTCAAGCGCTGGGGCTGGTATCAAGCCTAGTTCAGGGCTTGGTATCGGCTTTCCCCAACAGACTTAAAGTCCCAAGTAGTGCGGACTCAGCCAACGGAGGCGCTCTGTCCGGTTTGGAGGATTATCCTCCAGTACCTGTTCAGAAAGGCCCTGCTCTGATCCCAGTCCAACAATTAGGATCACGTATAGGCAGTGGTATAGACCAGGGATGTCCATGGTTGACCGCGTCCACAGAAAACGCCCAGCTTACCGGTACTGGACCGGAGTTGGCACGGGATGAAGCCACAAGTTGCACGCTTACTAGGTTGGACATAGAGGACAGCCGCGCCACAAGGCCAAACCCCATGCCAAGCCCTTCGGGGTAGGGGGAGGCTCGTATACGGTCGGCTCAGGTCACCGAGTTGGCGGCGGTAGCGTGTGCTAGTCTGGCGTCATCAGACCGGATCTATGGGCAGATTCGGAGCTTTCTGAGTCTGAAAACGGGAATATTACCGGTTTTGACTCCCCTGCAACCAATGTTGTCACAACCAATGGGTTACTGAAGAGCCCTAGGGTCGTAAAGTCCACAAAATCGGCCACTGGGGCCCGAGGCACAGTCACTCATATCCGGGCAGCGGCCGGACGGAAAGCACTCCGAAAAGGCATGCTGGATAGGAATGATTTGGCTATCCGGCAGGATGTGGTGCACCGCCTGGAAAGGTGGGCACGGTCGCTGGTGGAGGGGAGCCATTTCCGGGCTTTTATGGTGTATTTCGTAGTAAGCAACATGCAAGGTTTCCACGTTATTGGGACGCGACAAAGAACGGTCTCTCACAGCCATGGGCCGCAGAAAACCTCTGGTTACAGCCGCCTGACCGCCTGTGGGAGCAGACAGTTCAGAAACTCAAATTTGAGCAAGGCCAAGGCATTGCGATTGTTCCCACGTGTAAGGATAGGGACTGGTGGTGGTCACTGGGCAAGGTTGGAGTAGATTGGGTGGATGTTCCTCCGGGGAACCCATTGCTCGTAAATAATAGGCGTACTGTATGCAGTAGTGTTGGGGAGTATAGGATAGTAGTCATCGATGCATTTGGCTGGACGCCGGAAGGGGCTGCATCCGATCCAGTCGATACAGACCCAACAGCAGCAGGCTTTATGGTCCACAACACCCTGTCGTTGAGACAGTTTGCTTGTGGATCTGCATGACTGCACAGTTTCGGCATCCTCACCCCATACCCCCCCTAAACCATCGGTATATTCGCTTCTGCACGGAGCGATCAGGACGGCTCAGACAGTCACGTTTGCCGCCAGATGTGGCCTACAGTTCGTCGACAGGCTCAAAAGAGGTCCGCAAAGGGGGGCTCAACCCAGTCAGAGAGCGAGGCATCCCCCGGGCCTGATTTCTCATCTATCAGAGAAATCTGATGCCGAGCAGAAGCAGCAGTCGGTAACACCCCCCCCCCCCACCCCCGCGGTAATTAACCCATTAGGTAGGAATAGGCACATGTTGGGCCCCGCTGAAACCACCCCACATGAATGGGTACAAGGATAGCGTAAACACATCCGGTCATTCATCCAGTCCCATGAAGACTGGGTTGGATGTGGTGATCTGAAAGCAAAATTCATGGAGCGATATGAAAAGTCGGTCTTCGCCCCCATATACACCCAGGATGTGACCGAGGCAGCCAAAAAGGCTTGAGGTCCACATTCAACGCTCAAAAAAGAGTTGTTGCCTGAGTATGCTGGTCCACGGGCCGATAAGCCCATTCGCGCAGTAGGGGACCGTGGAAAGGCAATATTGGACAAGATCGTCACGTTTGAAGGACGTGGCATGCTTCGTGTGGCTAAGGGCGAGCCAGAGTGGGTGGCCAGGGTATTCCTAGTGCCCAAGCCAGGGAAGAATGACTGGCGGTTGGTCATTGACTGCTGTCACTTGAATTCCTGCTTGAAGGGCGACAGCTTCCCTTTGCCAGTAATTGAGGACCAAATTGCAAATCAGGAAGGCAATTTCATATTTTCCATCATTGATTTGGAAGATGGCTTCCACCAGATGCACCCTGACGAGGGCAGTAAGGATCTGACTGCTTTTTGCACACCATTCGGGATTTTCGAATGGAATGACCTACCCATGGGTGTCAAGGTGGGGCCAGCAGCCTACCAGCAAATAGTCCAATACATGACACGTAATTGTCCGCAAGCCGGGCCCTACATTGATGATATCCTGTCATCAACTGGCAAGGTGGTGTTGGCACTGGACAAACTTACGATTGAGGAAAAGCAGGAACCTGGAACGCTCCGAAAATACTTTGAAGCACTCTATGCGGACCTGTGCAAGCCTTTTGATGCACTGGAAGAGGCACAGCTGCTGGTCAAACCGGCCAAGGTCCATCTGTTTGAACGCATAGTCCAGTATGTGGGTCACATACTCAAGGACGGCTGTCAGTACCCATCTCCCACCACCGTTTTTTCCATTCAGGAGTGGAAATGGGAAAACATGACCACAACCAAGGACATGAAGAGCTTTTTGGGCCTTATCGGCTGGTATGAGGTATACATCAAGGGGGTTGCTGCCATGGCTGCCCCCTTGATGAATGCTTTGAAGGGCAAATACAAATATGGGCCTCGTGCCCCCGCAGCCCCTAGATCTGCCACCGGGGTGCCTCAAAAACGCAAAAAGTTTAAGTTAACGCCTAAAGAGGCTCACATCCATTGGACCGATGAGATGAAAGAAAGCTTTCAGCGACTGAAGCAGGCGTTAACTGAGAAAGCTAAGTTGTACATCCCTAAGCTGGGCTTCCCGTGGCATATCATCACTGATGCATCCAATTACACCGTAGGCAGAGTTTTGGAACAACAGCAGGAGGATGCCAATTGGCATCCTGTTGCGTTCTACTCCAGGAAACTACAAGGCAACGGAGCCGGCTATGATGGGTGTGCAAAGAACACAGGGTAGTTTGCCAGGACTCCTAGGTAGCAGGAAACATACGCCAAAGTGTGCTGCTTAAAAAAACTTCAGTCCTGGGTAGGAACAGCTCAAGTTGATATCCAAATGGACCATTCAGCAATCGTTAAGTGGTACAAAGAGGATCTCTGTACCATTTCACGACCGCTAGGACGGCGCGGGCAGTGGCATGAGTTTTTGGGGCGATTCAACCTGATAATCACTTACCGTGAAGGTAAGGAGAATCGGGTTGCCGATGCCTTGTCCCGTTTTGCCTACCCCGCTGGGTATGCTCAGAACACCAAGTTTCATGGTGGTGATGACGACCTGGAAAGGGGGGTAACAAGCGGAACGAGAAGAATGGCAATCGGTACGCGAGTATATGAAAACGGCAGAGCCGGCATCCTTCGCCGAACAGCAGGCTATGGTAAATATGTTTCGCATAGCCAAACAGGCTGCTTTGTAATCAGTAAAGTCTTTTTCCCCAGTAGAAGTTGAACCGCTGTATCAGGGACACGATGGCACCTATTCTGATAGCCTCTGAGGCCGTTTTTGCCAGGCAGTGTCCGCACTGAACATATCTATGGACATGGCAGGGCCTTTGGGCCATCCAGCCAGGGTGACAGGGCGCCAATATACTCTATCGACGAAGAAACGGCTTAATCTAAAGGCCACCAGCCAACATCAGGCCGGAGTCAATTTCGTGCACATCGCCTGTGAAATGGGTTGGCACATTCTGGGTCTGACCAATGTAATCATCAATGACCTTGAGGCCATTAAAATACCGCCTGCAGTTGCTGTTCTGTATAGGGACTGGACTCCTCATTACAAAATGCATCGGTATTTCGCCCCTCATTGGGACAGGTTACGGCTTCACAAGTATGTGGACATCAAAGGCCAGTCTTCTACACTGCATAACTGCAAGGTGCGTACGGATGGTCGCAAATTTGTGCCTTTTGACTGTGTCAAGCACGTCATCAAGGCCTGCCACGAATATGCCCACCCGGGGGTCGATAGAACCTGGCAAATCCTCAATTACTCATATGTCTGTTTGGGCTATAAGACAGAAAACATTAAAGGCATGATTGCGTCCGTAGTAGGACCATGTCCTCTCTGTGGTCAGAACAAGGGACGTAAGGGTCTACAGCCAGAGTCTAATCACCCCACCTCGGTACCAGAGTAACCATTTTCGTCCATATGCGTGGATGTTTGTGACTTTTGTTTCGTCCTTGTACGGCCAGCGGCCATGCTTATGACTATGTCCTCGTGGTCGTATGCCGCCTTACGGGATATGTGCTGGCTGTGCCTTGTAGTAAAACCCTGGATGCCCGTAGTCTGGCTGACCTGTATCCGGGGTGGGTGGTCCCCATAATAGGTTGGCCACAGGAAACCTTTTCAGATCAGGATCATTTGGTCATTTCTGAGTTCTTCTGTGAACGTTGAAAATTGTCATGGGTTTCTACCAAGCAGTGCACCATTAAGTGTCCCAGGTCCAATGGCTGCGCTGAACGAGCAATCCAGGTAGTGGTTGAGTCCCTGAGGTAGTGGTTGCTGAAACCTGCCAGTAAAGACTGGGCTCAGTTCCTTCCACTTGCTGTTTGGGCATCAAATGACATTTGTGGGCCCATCAGTGGGTACTGAGCACACTACCTTGTCTTTGGCCGTAATCCTGTCGGATTCGGGGATTGCCCACGGGTGGTACCCCAGACTGAGTCTGGGAATGCAGTCGGCTCCTTCAGGAAGCTGGTTGTGGACCGCAAGGTGGTACAGGACAAACTGAATCGTATTCACCGCGCGAAGGCAGATAAATTCCGCAAGGCACACCCGCCACATGTATATGTGTTCGGGGAACGGGTATGGTACCGTGACTACCGTTGCAAAAAGATTACAGATAAGCTCGGAGGACCCCCCCGCCGGACCTATTGCGCAAACAGGGTGAAAAACACGTGGATAGGGCCTAAAACATGCTTTACGTACCTTGGATGGTCATTTTAGGTGGGCACAACATAAGAAAAACAAGTTTCGAAAACTTCGATTTTTGAGCTGCCCGGGGTGAAAAACTGCATAAGCAGGTTGTGTACCAACCCCTTGGGAGGATGGCTCCTCCGGACCTATTACCCAAACAGGGTGAAAACCACATAACCGTGGCCTAAAACATGCTTTACATACCTTGGATGGTCATTTTAGGTGGGCACATCATCAGAAAAGCAACTTTCGAAAACTGCAATTCTTGAGCTGCCCGTGGTGAAAAGCTTCATTAGCAGGTTCTGTACCAACCCCTTGGGAGGACCCCCCCCCCCCGGACCTATTACCCAAACAGGGGGAAAAAAACGCAAATGGAGCTGAAAACATGCTGTACGTACCTTGGATGGTCATTTTAGGCGGGCACAAGATCAGAAAAACAAGTTTCGAAAACTTCGATTTTTGAGCTGCCCGGGGTGAAAAACTGCATAAGCAGGTTGTGTACCCATCCCTTGGGAGGACCGCGCCCCCGGACCTATTACCCAAACAGGGTGAAAACACGACACCACACGACACCAGGAGCCACCAGGACCCACCAGGAGACAACAGAGGACAGCCAGGCCCAACAGCAAACACACAAACACAGCAGGCAACAACACAAAACACCAGCCAGCCCCGCGAGGGCAAGAGAGCACCGAACAGAGAGCAACGGCGCAGGCACACCAGCACAGCACCGCACAGGCAGAGCACAGAAACAGAAAAGGCCCGGGAGCCCGGAGCCCAGAAGCAGCGGGGAACAACAGGAAACCAGCGCCACCAGCAGGGAGAAAAACAAAAAAAAAGAAGACAGGGCACCACAGCACAGCACCACACGGCGGCACAGCGCCACAGGACACAGCACAGGGGAACGAGACGCCACAGGGAGGACGCCCACCGACGGCCAAACCAGACACGGGCACCAGAGCCGACACACACCACCCAACGACAACGCCGGGCAGCCAGAGCCACCAGCAGACCCCCAACAAAAGGCAGCGACACCAGGAACAAACAACACCAGCCACCAGAAACAGCACAGACGACGCGCACAGCACAACGAACGGGCAGGACAGGGAACACACAGCACGACACCCCAGAACACACACAGCAGACGCGCAGCAGGAAAAAAAAGCAGCAGGGCAAGGAAAAAAAAAAGGGGGGGGGGGGGGCAGAGGCCAAAGGCAACCGGAAAGCAAGAAAAGGAGCGGGGGCGGGGGGAAACAAAAAAAAAGGAAGAGGGGGGGCGGGGGGGGCAAGACGCCAAGGCCCAAGGCACCCGGGGCCGGAAAACACGCAAAGCAGGACACAACGGGGGCGCAGCGAGGGGTAGAAGGCGAAAAGCAACAAAACAAAAAAAAAACCCCAAAAACAACCACAAACAAGGCAACCCCAGCCCGGAGGGGGCCGAACAAGCAAAGAGCGAAGCAGGAAAGGCCAAATGAAAGGTGAGGCGCACCAAAACGCGCCCGGGAGGCCGGCCCGCCCGACCCGGCCAAGCAGGGCACGCACACGCACAGCAGCCCAGCAGCCTGGCAGCCCGCCCGAAGGGCGGGCAGTGGGGGGTGGGAGAGCGCCCGACCCCGGACGCCCCAAACCTAGGCAAGAGGCGCCCCCCGCGGGCACCCTCATCCCACCCCCACAGCGCGCAAAGCCAGCTCGCAAGAGCGTGCGCTGTGGGGTTGGTGACGGGTCCCCACGCCCGCGCCCCCCCGCTCCCGCAGCCAGTGGGTAGTGGGCTCCGGCAGCCCGCCCAGAGGGCGGGCAGTCGGGGTTGGGAGAGAGGTTAACCCCAGACGCCCCACACCCAGGCAGGAGGCGCCCCCCCCGGGCACCCTCATGCCGCCCCAACAGCGCGCAAAGCCAGCTCCAAAGAGCGCGCGCTGTGGGGTTGGTCACGGGTCCCCACGCCCGCACCCCCGGCATCCACAGCCAGTGGGTAGTGGGCCCCGGCAGCCCGCCCAGAGGGCGGGCAGTCGGGGCTGGGAGAGCGCCCGACCCTGGACGCCCCACACCCAGGCAGGAGGCGCCCCCCCGGGCACCCTCATGCCGCCCCGACAGCGCGCAAAGCCAGCTCGCAAGAGCGTGCGCTGTGGGGTTGGTGACGGGTCCCCAAGCCCGCACCCCCCCGCGCCCACAGCCAGTGGGTAGTGGGCCCCGGCAGCCCGCCCAGAGGGCTGGCAGTTGGGGTTGGGAGAGCGCCCGACCCCGGACGCCCCACACCCAGGCAAGAGGCGCCCCCCCGGGCACCCTCATGCCGCCCCCACAGCGCGCAAAGCCAGCTCGCAAGAGCGCGCGCTGTGGGGTTGGTGACGGATCCCCACGCTCGCAGCCCCCCGCACCCACAGCCAGTGGGTAGTGGGCCCCGGCAGCCCGCCCAGAGGGCGGGCAGTCGGGGGTGGGAGAGCGCCCGACACCGGACGCCCCACACCCGGGCAGGAGGCGCCCCCCCGGGCACCCTCATGCCGCCCCGACAGCGCGCAAAGCCAGCTCGCAAGAGCACGCGCTGTGGGGTTGGTGACGGGTCCCCAAGCCCGCACCCCCCCGCACCCACAGCCAGTGGGTAGTGGGCCCCGGCAGCCCGCCCAGAGGGCTGGCAGTTGGGGTTGGGAGAGCGCCCGACCCCGGACGCCCCACACCCAGGCAAGAGGCGCCCCCCCGGGCACTCTCATGCCGCCCCCACAGCGCGCAAAGCCAGCTCGCAAGAGCGCGCGCTGTGGGGTTGGTGACAGGTCCCCACGCCCGCACCCCCCCGCACCCACAGCCAGTGGGTAGTGGGCCCCGGCAGCCCGCCCAGAGGGCGGGCAGTCGGGGGTGGGAGAGCGCCCGACACCGGACGCCCCACACCCGGGCAGGAGGCGCCCCCCCCCGGGGCGCCCTCCTGCCGCCCCCACAGCGCGCAAAGCCAGCCCGAAAGAGCATGCGCTGTGGGGTTAGTGACGGGTTCCCACGCCCGCACCCCCCCGTACCCACAGCCAGTGGGTAGTGGGCCCCGGCAGCCCGCCCAGAGGGCGGGCAGTCGGGGATGGGAGAGCGCCCGACCCCGGACGCCCCACCCCCAGGCAGGAGGCGCCCCCCCGGGCACCCTCATGCCGCCCCCAGGGCACGCAAAGCCAGCTCGCAAGAGCGCGCGCTGTGGGGTTGGTGACGGGTCCCCACGCCCGCATCCCCCCGCACCCACAGCCAGTGGGTAGTGGGCCCCGGCAGTCCGCCCAGAGGGCGGGCAGTCTGGGGTGGGAGAGCGCCCGACACCGGACGCCCCACACCCGGGCAGGAGGCGCCCCCCCCCGGGCGGCCTCGTGCCGCCCCCACAGCGCGCAAAGCCAGCCCGAAAGAGCGCGCGCTGTGGGGTTGGTGACGGGTCCCCACGCCGGCACCCCCCCGCACCCACAGCCAGTGGGTAGTGGGCCCCGGCAGCCCGCCCAGAGGGCGGGCAGTCGGGGGTGGGAGAGCGCCCGACCCTCAACGCCCCACACCCAGGCAGGGGGCGCCCCCCCCGGGCTTCCTCATGCCGCCCCCACAGCGCGCAAAGCCAGCTCGCAAGAGCACGCGCTGTGGGGTTGGTGACGGGTCCCCACGCCCGCACCCCCCCGCACCCACAGCCAGTGGGTAGTGGGCCCCGGCAGCCCGCCCAGAGGGCGGGCAGTCGGGGGTGGGAGAGCGCCCGACACCGGACGCCCCACACCATGGCAGGAGCCCCCCCCCCCCCCCCCCCGGGCGCCCTTGTGCCGCCCCCACAGCGCGCAAAGCCAGCTCGAAAGAGCGCGCGCTGTGGGATTGGTGACGGGTCCCCACGCTCGCACCCCCCCGCACCCACAGCCAGTGGGTAGTGGGCCCCGGCAGCCCGCCCAGAGGGCGGGCAGTTGGGGTTGGGAGAGCGCCTGACCCCGGACGCCCCACACTCAGGCAGGAGGCGCCCCCCCGGGCACCCTCATGCCGCCCCCACAGCGCGCAAAGCCAGCTCGCAAGAGCGCGCGCTGTGGGGTTAGTGACGGGTCCCCACGCCCGTGCCCCCCCGCTCCCACAGCCAGTTGGTAGTGGGCCCCGGCAGCCCGCCCAGAGGGCGGGCAGTCGGGGGTTGGAGAGTGCCCGACCCCGGACGCCCCACACCCAGGCAGGAGGCGCCCCCCCCCGGGCACCCTCATGCCGCCCCCACAGCGCGCAAAGCCAGCTCGCAAGAGCGCGCGCTGTGGGGTTTCTGACGGGTCCCCATGCCCGCACCCCCCCGCACCCAGAGCCAGTGGGTAGTGGGCCCCGGCAGCCCGCCCAGAGGGCGGGCAGTCGGGGGTGGGAGAGCGCCCAACACCGGACGCCCCACACCCAGGCAGGAGGCGCCCCCCCCCCGGGCACCCTCTGAAAGTGCTGCCCTGGGTCGTGGAAGGTGCCGGAGGGCTCGGGGCCGGCAAGACCAGTGGGGCAGGCACGCGAGGAGTCGACCTGAACGCTGCTGTTGGGGGTAGAACCGGATACACGGACACCAACGGAGGCGAGAGCAGCAACAACGGAAGCAAGATCCATGTTGATTGTTATCCGGCAGAAAATCCCAGTCTATGAAGAAAATTGATGCGGATTATCCTAAGTACATCTGAGTGTCCATCTCTGTCTGAAAAGATTTATATAAATCCGATTGTGAAAAAATATTTGGCCGATCTGGCCCGCGAGCGCGCGTCAGCGGCAAATGGCGATTCCAGGTAAATGATCGGAACGCGGCGGATTTACGATGAATGGAACGCGGAATCAGATCCGGCACATCAGAAATATATAGGTCTGATCCTGAGACTGAGCTGCGAGGCGGCGATTCCGCCGAAGCAGAGAAAATGACCAAAATGTAGTCAATCTGGGGCAGATCTACGAAAATCTGAGCAGATGGGGGTTAGCCGCACTTACACTCCCCCTCCAAAAACACACTGGGGTGTGTTGCTACGTCAACGAAGAACGTAGTGCGGGTAAGTCCCAGAAAAAAATAGAAATGTAGTCTCGATGGAGCGAAATCTGCTTGATCTGACCTGATTTGGGCTGAATTGGCACTGAATCAGGATGGATGAACCTGAAATGAGACAGAATGAGGAGTGATGAACAGTCCTCCGTGCAGTAATACATTAGGTTAAGGGCTAAAAAGCATGTAAACGTATCGAGAATCGATACCAAACCATGCATTGGTTGAGAATGAGGTAGATTATTGGTGGATTGAGTGGGGGAATCAAGAAATGGAGTGACATCTCAGCGTTCTGGCACAGTTTCGCTGTCGCGGGCACGCTACGGTGTCCTCGCCGAACTCTACATCGTGTTACTCCCGCTTTTCTCGTTCTGAAAAGTGCAGCATGTGCTTCAGATTCGGCGCATCTGGTGGATGATCACAAAATTCAGCAAGATTAAGAATCAATTTGGGCAGAGATGAAGGAGATTAAACAATCACAGAGAGGAAAAACAAATACAAATGTAGTCTGCAGGTCCTAAGTGAACAGAAAAACATCAGCATCCACAAGGTTAGGCAAGGCCGTAAACAGATCTTCGAGGAATGAGAGGAGATGACAAGGAAATCAACCTAAATTGTACTAAAATCAGCAAATTCCCTAAGATGAAGGTGAAATGAAGCGGAATGTCTAGAACTGAAACTACTAACACTTTCGTTTAGACTAGGGTTAATATATATTGTCGTTTATTCAGCTCAATTGTGCTTTCCGGCACGTTGGTTCGCGAGCATCCAACAGATTCCATCAAAATGTGGATCATGTGATGATGCATCATGATGGGACATGATAGCCCTGGATCCTTGGCATGTAACGCGCCGAAGGTTCGCTGAAGGCGCTTTACTGACAGTATATAACTGAGAGACACCGTATTTACAGTGGCGGCGGTGTCAATCGACTTGGACAAGGCCCATCTTTCGATTGAGTCCCACAAGACACTTGTATTCACCATTTTCGACAGTTCCAGGTCGGATTGAGCTCACATTGGCGTGTGCCAAAAATACAACGAAGCTTACGGACTTCAGAGGTTGCTGTTAGAAGTCCCTAGAGCTCCTATCTGAAGGTTGTCTGAACAATTGACGTCTGGGTTTCGTGCAACAGTGGCAGAATGATGGACAAACCTGAGGAATTCAAGGTAAATTCAAGGAATCTGGATCTGAATCTGGACTTTGACTTCAGCATCACGGCAAATGAAGGTAAGATCTGAGTTCCTGGCGTTGCATCTGGTGCAGCCAGTACTACAGGGGGTGCCTGTAGGGGTGAATGTCGCCGGCCGGCGTTTTTACTATGTACATTTGCTTCCATCTGCACGAGTAGCCCAATTCCAAAGATGCACAGACCAACAGAGACAAGATTACCCCGAATCTGCCTGAATTAAGCCTGTGTTTGGTTTCTTCTGAACACGGCAGCACACTCCGTGGCTTTCGGCAGCGTATCTACGCCTTGTCTGCCGAACGGAGACCAAAGAAAAGTTGATTGACGTCAAATTATCAAACATTTGCAGTTCTCCACATCATGATGTAATCAGGAAAAATGAACAGTGGATTGAGCAGAATGTGGTTTTTTTCAAGTCGTCAGAACACTCACATTGGAATAAGTGGTCGACGGGGCGAGGCTGGAGCTTTTGTAGGAGTTGGACATGCAAGGATTTCGAACCTACACCCTTGAGCCCTAGCGACGAGTGCCATGACGCCCTGGACTAGACGACTGTTAGCCAATCTAGGGCGCCGGCGACTCAAGTCACGACGGATCTCCCTGAATTCGGCCAAGCACGAATACATGTGACCACCAACCTGTCTGGTGGGGCCCTCGTACGGCTTGGGCGCTGCAAATCAGCGGCCGAACTCGAAGCTTGGTCTTCATTTGGCTCCTGGGCTGGCCTGACCGCAGGAGGGGGGATCGACGGATCAGTACTGGAATGTGACGAATGAGGGCCGTAAAAGGCTGGATCTCGATTCACCACAGGTCTTTTTCCGTCGCTCTCCACCTGTCTGTCTGGTTTCGACAGACAGTCTGTCAGGAGTACGCCAATTTCGGGGTGCTTCTTGAGGAAGTCGATGAACCCCTTGGTGTACCCATGGACAAAAGAATGGGCTGGTTCCCAGTTGTTGTGACTGGAATCAAAGCCCCTCCACTCACATAGAAACTCCCATTCGCCCTTGGCGTCACGTCTTGCTTCTAAAGTCCTCTTGAGTTCGTACTTCCCCCCTTCGATGACCCGATCGGACAAAAATTTCGAAGTCCAAAAAAGGGGTTTGACCCGATCCTTGGGGGAGGGGATCTCTCTCTTGAGGCGATCGCCCGAAACGTCAATCTCCCTGCTGACATCCACACGAATCCTCCACCTGTTCTCACCTAGACGCGCTGTAACAGCGAATGGCCCCTCCCACAAGGGAAGAAGCTTATCATCTCCGTCCAGGGTGGTTTCGGATTTTCGAAGCCAAACTCGATCATCGACTTCAAAATTGTGGGGGTATTTTCGGCCTTGATTCTGGACCCAAAGCCAGTCAGCTTGATGCTTATCGATTAATTTCGAGACAGTTGTATCTGCTCGTTGGACGTCGTCCAAAAACAACGAAGCATCTTTACAAGGGCGAGGATTATTCAACGGCATGTTCCACCAACACTTCTTTCGTCCAAAGACAATTTCATTTGGAGAAAGGCCATGGTACAAAGGCGTGTTGTGGTATCGGCGAAGCAATGCGAAGAGAACTTCAAGCCAATGGAAATCCTTTTCACTCGCGAGCTCCTTACGAAGCATATTTATTATAGAGCGGCCGGCTCTTTCACCAGGCAGCGCTCGATGCGAGTGGATTTCACACCTGAGGTGGTGGATTCCAAGGCGAGCACATAATTCCCTCCACCGTTCGGAGGTGTACTCTTTGCCTGAGTCCGTAACCACCTCGGATGGGACGTCCCAACCTCCCATCCAGGTCTGCGCGCACCATTTGGCGGCAGCCTTGCCAGTCATCGACTCAATGTTGCAAGGCAACACTTGAATGTAGCCGGAATGACGGCACTGAATAAGGAGCACACCATTGACTTTTTTATTCGTCCAATGGCACTCTTCGTCATCGAGCTCACCAAGGTAGAAAAAATCACTGGTGACTCTGTTAAAGAGGCGCTCCGGAATAGGATGTGGCCTCAGATGGCCGTGCTTCTTCGCGCTGGGTGGCGTCGCGACAGCACATTGGGCACATCCGGCGGCTACCCTCATGCAATGAGTATATAGCCTTGAGCCAAACAACCTATGTTTAATCATCGACCACAATCTACGGCCATGTGCGTGGGGGGACTCCCATTTGTGCCACCAGTTTAACACTCGGGGGGCCAGGGCGTCTGGTACGCACAATTTACCCTCCATCCACAGCTTCCCCCCATCCAACGAATATTCAGAAAAAATGCCATCCTTGTGAGCATCTTTGGATTTGAGATTCTCAAAGACCTCTTCAAACATGGCATCATGCAGATAATCGGACGTCCAGTCACGGATGATAAGGGAATCTTTCGGCAGGGGTGGAGTTTTGGCCGGATCTCGACGCTTAATGCCCTGAATCAACCGAAATCCACTTACACGTCGGGTATAGTCAAACCGTTTCACACTCCCTGAGGAGGGATCGGTGACTTTTTCCACGACTTTCAGTGATTTGGTGCAGATTTAATGAGCATGCGCCGGATCTGAAAAGGCCGTGCTGTCATGACACGGGCATGCGTGCTGTTTAACAGTGCATTGCATGCATTCACGTCGAATGAGCTTTTTTTCTTCCTGATCCCACTCGATTACGACGTGGCGGTCCTGCTCCGTACCATGGATGTTGGTACTTTGCAGCCCCTCTGAAGCGGGGTAAGCCCATCGGCTCAGAGCATCCGCTACCGTGTTGTGTTTTCCAGGCAAATACGACACATGGAGGTCAAACAGACTGTGACATTCATGCCATCTGGCCCGTCGACCAGCTGGGCTCGCGACAGTATCAATGTGTTCAGTGGCCCAATACTCCAGAGATCGATGATCCGTCAGGACCTCGACTCGATTGGTGCCAACCCACGATTGGTACTTTTTCAAAGCACAGATTATTGCGTAGGTTTCTTGCTCACGCGGCGACCATTGCATTTGGCGTGGGGCTAGCTTCCGAGACCAAAATGCAAGAGGGTAATGATCACCTGTGGCTTCATCAACCTGTTCAAGGACAGCTCCGATCGCGTACCTAGAAGCGTCGGTTCTTATGTAGAAGGGTCGGTCGAATTGCGGCACATGCAACGTGGCGACTTCGCAGAGGGCCGCCTTCAAGTGATGGAAGGCCTCCTCGCACTCGTCAGTCCACTTGACACGAACCTTTGAACCTGCCTTGCCCGCATCTCTCCCTACCTTCAATAATTCAGTGAGGGGGGCAGCAAACTTGGCATAATTCGGCACAAAAGTGTGGTAAAAATTGCAACAACCCAGGAATCCTCTCAATTCCGTGATCGTCTCAGGGCGCTTCCACTTCTGAATAGCGACGAGCTTCCCTGGACTGGGTCGTCGGGTGCCATTCTCAAGGAGAGAACCACAAAATTCGACTGATTTTAAAAATAATTTTCCCTTCTTTGGCCCACAAATCAGCTGATTGGCATCAAGAATGTCCAAAACCTGGTTCAGCTGCTTTTCATGTAGGGCCACCAGCTCGGCTTCGGTCAGTCCCTCCCCCTCTGTCGCGATGATTATGTCATCTATGTACACACTCACGAAGGCACGAAGCTCAGGATGAGCTGTAAAAAGCACATCCTCCATCATTCTTTGAAAAAACGAAGGGGCGTTCTTCAGGCCCATGGGCATGACCGTCCACTGGACTGGGCCACATGGCGTGCTCATACAGGTGAGAGGTCGGCTGTCCTTCCTCAACGGCATTTGGTGAAAGCCGTGACGGAGATCCAGCACAGAAAACAAACGACCTCTTGCCCTCTTGGCGATTTCCTCCTCAATGAGGGGCAGGGGGTGTGAATCCGCCTTGGTTTCGGCGTTGAGGTTGCGAAAATCAACAACCATTCGCCAACCATCAATAGTGTTCTGGTCTGCAGGCGGCGGCTTCGGGACTGTGAAGGGTGCACAGCACCATTCGCTGGTCATACAACCCTCAAGCCAACCAAATTCCCTGAGATTTCTCTCGATTATTTTTCTGAGTATCTCATGTTTGTGTCCATGGCTCTCATAAGGACGCTGTTTCTTCGCCTTGTAGCCTTCACGAAGCTCGATGAAGGCTTCACCGAACTGCCCACGGACAGGGGGGTCTTTGATCAACTTCCCCGAAAGGGTTGTGTCCTTCCGTTCCTCAAAAATCTTTTCTCTTGACTTGGAACACAACTCAGTATCCACCTGATCGCCAGGAATTACTGTCGAAAAAACTTTGGCGACTTCTTCGGCCTTGGCAGGAAGAATCTTCTTACGGATGTCCCTAAAAAGGTCCGTATCAACTGCCTCTTGAAGATAGGTGGGTCGAGTGTCGACATTCCAGAGATTCTCTTCGTGATCCAGCTCCTCGAAAGGATCTATGAAAGCTTCCACACGGGGTTTTTCATAAAAAACTCTGAATTTGCGGCGCGATTTAAAATTTTTCTTCGCCCGTGCACTGAAGATTCTTTCCGATGTAGATCGTATTGGGGAAGAGGGAGACGAGGCGGATCCATTTGACGTTGGATCACCTTGGGTATCTGACGGACAAAAATCAGAAAAAATAGATTCATCATCAGTACCACGCTCAACCTCAGATTCAGACCCAACACAGGAATCAGTACCAGAATCAGCAGAATTAGAGTCAGAAAGCTTTCCATCCACCAGGAATGCAAGCGAACTCCAGGACCGCTGTGGCAGGGGACCTGTGTCGTCCCTGGCATACAGCTTAATCTTCCTGGGAAGTTCGATGTAATCTACACAAATGTCCTGTAATTCCTGAAACCAAGGCTTGTCGTCCCACAAGGGCACAACTAAAATCGCCTGGGTTTTATCTTGCTTGATTTTGTGGATGACCTGCTGGATTAAGTGAAACGGAGGATTAATCCATAACTTCTTGTCCCATTTATGGGTCCAAGCGTCGCGAAAGTGCTTGTCAAAGCGCTTGTTCTCACGTTTAGCAAAGGCATCATACTGTGGCCAAAAGGAATGGTGTTCATAAAAATATTCACAAATTGCATCGCGCCATTTGTCGACAACTCTGTAGGATGAAGAGTGCCAGCGCGAAGGGCGTCGTGGCTGGGAGTCCCTACGAAGACATTCTAACTCTCGGGAGTAATCGGCACTCCCATTCACCTCTGCAATGGTGACATCTTCGCCAAACTTTCGTGTAACCTTTCGCTTCAAAAATTCTTCTGCACTTTTAAACCCTGCGTGCAAAAAACGAAATTCAGGACGCTCCAAGGGACCTGACTCCAGCAAAAAGCAACGCCGATGACCTACGGGCGCCACCCTGTTCTTGCTAAGCCAAGGATGGCCCAAGTAAAGGTCATACTTTATGTCTGCACGATAGAAGTAGTCATCCTTAAGGATAACTTCCTCCACATTGCCTTCTTCCCAAAGGTCTTGAGCGACCAAATGAGTTGATATATAACAACCGCGTTGCCCACCTGCGAGAGAATGTCCAGAAACTCCCTCGAGGGTAACAGGATGAGGCGACTCAAACACGCAGTCGTCGGGTAAGAAAGAATTGGATTGGAGATTTACCTCTGATCCATTGTCACACAAACAAGTGGCGAGGTGGAAATTTCCCTTGCGATCAGAGACCCACAGCTTTGTGACAAACTGACGAGCCCTGTGCTTGGACTGTACACCAACCTCGTCCACTACAACAGAAGGATCCGCTGCCGGATCCAAGGGAGAGGAGACAAGCGACCCTACATCAAGTAGTGGTCGAGATGGAATCTGGGGATCATGCCTGAAATCGCCTGGGGAGGGGCGATTTTCGTGGCTCCCCTAGGCGTTCTGACCTCCAGTGACTGCGTTAACATTGTGAACACACCCTGATTCGTCGACCCACTCATCTTGGAGCGGATCATCTGCTGGATTCAAGGCATTTTCAGCATAATCTCGATCCGCATCGGACACCTGATCTGCACCTGAGACCTGATCCACACGATGGTTGCCCTTTCCACGTCCACGGCCACGGCCGCCGGATGATGGACCTCCACCGTCGCCACGCCCTCTGCCCTTACCAGAGGAAGGGGTTCCCGAAGGATTTCCCTTACCTTTACCCTGGAATCCTGGAGCATTTCCCTTGTTTGTACCGGATTGAGGGGTTTGGCCTGGATTTCGATTTCCGCCTCTGGCGTTGCTATTGGGATTTTTCTGGCCGTTCGGCTGCCCACCGGAGCCGGATGGAGTCCGATTTCCTGTGCCTTGGGACCCGCCAGGGCCTCCAGTATTTTTGTTTCCACCGGAGGGGGTCGGATTCCCTTTTCCAGCCTTCCCACCATGCACCTGTCTGTCATTCCTGTCTGAATTCTGCGGATTACTGATATTTTCACCAATCACCTTGTGATCGTAAGGAGACCATCGGTGATTACCAGTAGAATGCGTCTTAGCTCGGTTCATAGAACCTAAAAGAAGGCAGATACTACAGTGATCCTCAACATTCCGGGTGTCATTCACCTTTTTGTTGCCCTTTTGGGCCCCATTTTGGGTGTTTTGCTGGGTATTCTTGTTTCCCCCAAGACCCTCATGGAAATTCTGATTGGCGGCGTCGGCGAGCCGCTCAACCTCTGCCCAGAGTTCCTTCGGATGGTACGAAAACACCCAGTTTTTGGCCTTCAGGCGATGGCCATGGTAACTGACTCCCCTGTTGAGGACTTGGACAAACAAGTCCCGATCCTCGTGTTCATTAAACTTGATTTTCCACGTGTTTTCAGTGAATTTCACCTTCGAAAACGACGTGGGGGAGCACTTTTGAAGTGCCTCCCTGACGGTAAACTTGTTGGCCGAGGCATCGAAGCCTTCGACCTCCGCCCACCAGGTCTTGACCTTTTCTTCGGACTGTTTGTTCCGAAGGGTGGCGGCAGTTTCTGAGGGGATCTTGTCAAAAATCAGATTTTTCAGCTCGGCACTAGAAAATTTTTCGCCTGAATGTTCAGCTTCTTCCACTAAGTTCCAGAAGCGCTGTCTCTTGTCTTGCACTTCGTGCAAGATTAATCGCGAGAATGAAGGAAAATTCTTCAACAATTGGTGGTAATGGTCCTCTGGCAGCCGGGATCCACGTACCTCCAACTGTTCCCACACCTCATCAAAGGTAAGGGGGGAACTTGTATCCTCACGATCACTCCAAGTCCTGAGCCAAGTGTTGGCCGGCGCTCCCTCAAGGCAATCCAAGAGGGCCATTAGGAACTGATCATCTTGGAGTTTTTGAGTCTTAACCCACAGTTTCAATTCCCGTTGGAACTGAGGCCAGCGTCTGGGGTTCGCATTATACTTCGGTTGCTTGGCAACCTGACGAAGTCGCAATGAAGTAGGATTAAGAAGCGAATCCAGCCCAACACCGGCCGTAATGGCAGACACCTTGGCGGCATCATTCGCCACACCTGCTCCGGCGAGGGTCTGGGCGAGCAACAGCTGGGCTAAGGCATTGGAATCAGCAGCAGGCGGGGCAGTACGGGAGGCAGTTCGCTTGGCATTCTGAGCCTCAGTCCTAGCCTTCGCCGTCCTACTCTCAGAACGAGAGATTTCAACCCTTTCCTTTAGCTTGGTCCTGCTGATCCTTGCATCGGTGGTCTTGGAGTCCACCGAAGGAGCAATTGAAAAAATTTCTGTCGCCTCCTCCGACGGTTCTGTTGCTTGTTCCACCGATGATGCGCCCTCAGACCGCATGTGCGTCTTGAAAAGATTTTTTATTCCCAGCGTTTCAATGATGAAGTGCATTTGATCTTTGAGTGTTTGGAGCTCAGCATCTCGCTGGAATCTGCAGGAGCAGTCGGCAGGACAGTACATACCGTGTCCTGAAGGGCCTGAGCAGGCTGTCGGACCGCTGATCTCGGTGGTCCGCAGCCAGGAGTCCACTTGGGGAACTCCTTCAGCCCTAATTTCCAGGCTTGCCTGCCTGGCCGCCTCTAAAATTCCTTCCTCAACCGCGGCGGCTAGATCGTCGCGGATGGAAACAGGGGGATGAGGGGCGGAGGGCCCGGCAACAGGTGCCTTGGTCTTCTCCTTCGGGAAGGGACTTGCCTCCCAGATCTGCAAAAAAATGGCAAAAGAGTCATCTTCTTGAGAACGCCACCACATCCTGGTATTAATTTCGTCCTGAAGGAGGAAAAAATATTTCATTAAAAAATCAGAGGCGATTCTTTCTTGTCCGATCAGCTTAGACGTGGCTAAGAGACAAAGGGCCTCAAGGGCCTCAAGGTTACGGGTCACTTCTGGAGACAAATGGTCGTCCCATTGTGCCCAAGAGGCTGGTCGATTATAGCTTGGTACCTCAAGTGGACCACCCATCTCAATGTCGTCAAGATCGGCGTCCGTGGTCTCAAATGTCGGACATTGGTAAGGAATGTTGGTACCTGCCAGCTCCGTAAGGTCTACCGGAGCGTTGCCATCGTCGTAGGCCGGCTGATTCCAGCTGCTCGATGGCCAATTTGGACTGGGATTGTGGTAATCTGGGTCCCCACAGCTGCTGATTTGTGCCCTTCTTGGGCAGCTTGGACTCGCGCAAGGCATTCCTCTCAAGGCCTCGTTCGCGCAGCACCAAGGCAGTGTAATCGTTACTTCTCCAGAAGCGGCGGGGTCTACGGGGCCGTACTGGGGAGCGGGCTGTGGTTGGGACACCAAAGGAACAACATTCAGGTAGCCTCTGCTACCATGAAAGTGCTGCCCTGGGTCGTGGAAGGTGCCGGAGGGCTCGGGGCCGGCAAGACCAGTGGGGCAGGCACGCGAGGAGTCGACCTGAACGCTGCTGTTGGGGGTAGAACCGGATACACGGACACCAACGGAGGCGAGAGCAGCAACAACAGAAGCAAGATCCATGTTGATTGTTATCCGGCAGAAAATCCCAGTCTATGAAGAAAATTGATGCGGATTATCCTAAGTACATCTGAGTGTCCATATCTGTCTGAAAAGATTTATATAAATCCGATTGTGAAAAAATATTTGGCCGATCTGGCCCGCGAGCGGGCGTCAGCGGCAAATGGCGATTCCAGGTAAATGATCGGAACGCGGCGGATTTACGATGAATGGACCGCGGAATCAGATCCGGCACATCAGAAATATATAGGTCTGATCCTGAGACTGAGCTGCGAGGCGGCGATTCCGCCGAAGCAGAGAAAATGACCAAAATGTAGTCAATCTGGGGCAGATCTACGAAAATCTGAGCAGATGGGGGTTAGCCGCACTTACACCCTCATGCCGCCCCCACAGCGCGCAAAGCCAGCTCGCAAGAGCGCGCGCTGTGGGGTTTGTGACGGGTCCCCACGCCCGCACCCCCCCGCACCCACAGCCAGTGGGTAGTGGGCCCCGGCAGCCCGCCCAGAGGGCGGGCAGTCGGGGGTGGGAGAGCGCCCGACCCCGGACATCCCACACCCAGGCAAGAGGCGCCCCCCCCGGGCACCCTCATGCCGCCCCCACAGCGCGCAAAGCCAGCTCGCAAGAGCGCGCGCTGTGGGGCCGGTGACGGGTCCCCACGGCTGCACCCCCCCGCTCCCACAGCCAGTGGGTAGTGGGCCCCGGCAGCCCACCCAGAGGGCGGGCAGTCAGGGGTGGGAGAGCGCCCGACCCCGGACGCCCCACGGCCAAGCAGAAGGCGCCCCCCCCCGGGCGCCCTCGTGCTGCCCCCACAGCGCGCAAAGCCAGGTCGAAAGAGCGCGCGCTGTGGGGTTGGTGATGGATCCCCACGCCCGCACCCCCCCGCACCCACAGCCAGTGGGTAGGGGGCCCCGGCAGCCCGCCCGGAGGGCGGGCAGTCGGGGCCGGGAGAGCGCCCGACCCCGGACGCCCCAGACCCAGGCAAGAGGCGCCCCCCCGGGCACCCTCATGCCGCCCCCACAGCGCGCAAAGCCAGCTCGCAAGAGCGCGCGCTGTGGTGTTGGTGACGGGTCCCCACGCCCGCACCCCCCCGCACCCACAGCCAGTGGGTAGTGGGCCCCGGCAGCCCGCCGAGAGGGCGGGCAGTCGGGGGTGGGAGAGCGCCCGACACCGGACGCCCCACACCCAGGCAGGAGGCGCCCCCCCCCGCGGGTGCCCTCGTGCCGCCCCCACAGCGCGCAAAGCCAACTCGAAGAGCGCGCGCTGTGGGGTTGGTGACGGGTCCCCACGCCCGCACGCCCCCGCACCCACAGCCAGTGGGTAGTGGGCCCCGGCAGCCCGCCCAGAGGGCGGGCAGTCGGGGTTGGGAGAGCGCCCGACCCCGGACGCCCCGCACCCAGGCAGGAGGCGCCCCCCCCGGGCGCCCTCGTGCCGCCCCCACAGCGCGCAAAGCCAGCTCGCAAGAGCACGCGCTGTGGGGTCGGTGACGGGTCCCCACGCCCGCACCCCCCCGCACCCACAGCCAGTGGGTAGTGGGCCCCGGCAGCCCACCCAGAGGGCGGGCAGTCGGGGGTCGGAGAGCGCCCGACTCCAGACGCCCAACACCCAGGCAGGAGGCGCCCCCCCCGGGCGCCCTTGTGCCGCCCCCACAGCGCGCAAAGCCAGCTCGCAAGAGCGCGCGCTGTGGAGTCGGTGACGGGTCCCCACGCCCGCATCCCCCCGCAACCACAGCCAGTGGGTAGTGGCCCCCGGCAGCCCGCCCAGAGGGCGGGCAGTCGGGGGTGGGAGAGCGCCCGACCCTGGACGCCCCACACCCAGGCAAGAGGCGCCCCCCCCCGGGCACCCTCATGCCGCCCCCACAGCGCGCAAGAGCGCGCGCTGTGGGGTTGGTGACGGGCTCCCCATGCCCGCACCCCCCCGCATCCACAGCCAGTGGGTAGTGGGCCCCGGCAGCCCGCCCAGAGGGCGGGCACTCGGGGGTAGGAGAACGCCCAACCCCGGACGCCCCATACCCAGGCAGGAGGCGCCCCTGGGGGGGCGCCCTCGTGCCGCCCCCACAGCGCGCAAAGCCAGCTCGCAAGAGCGCGCTCTGTGGGGTTGGTGATGGGTCCCCACGCCCGCACCCCCCCGCACCCACAGCCAGTGGGTAGGTGGCGCCGGCAGCCCTCCCAGAGGACGGGCAGTCGGGGGAGGGAGAGCGCCCGACACCAGACGCCCCTCACAACAGTGGCAGGCCACCCCCCCCCGGGGACCCCCCCCCACCACACCACCCCCGCGGCACGCAGCCCCCACAGGGCATGCAGGCCAAGGGGACAGTGTTGGGCCCCCACACCCACACACCCGCGCCCACAGCACGTGGGTAGCGGACCCCAACAGCCCGCCCAGTGGGCGGGCAGTCGGGGGAGGGGGAGCGCCTGACCTCAGACGCCCCTCGCAACAACAGCCAGGTAGGGGGGAACCGGGACCGGACCGCCCCCCCCCAAGCACGCCAGACGGAGCAAGGGACCGGGGCAGGACACGCGGAGGGGCAAGGACCACGTGGAACGGCCCTACCAGCGCCCAGTGCCGGGACCGCGCGAGGTGCGCACGCCACACCACCGAGAGGGGGGGGGAGCGGACGCCGCGGGAGCGCAAGCGCACACACACGCAAAGGGCACGCGGGGACTACCAGAAGGGCAACCGGACCGAGCACGCGGAACGCACAGACCGCGTGGAATGGCGTACCAGCGAGCGAGGGTGAGGGACACCCGGACAGGACGGCCTGCCACACGCAGCGCGGGACACGCGGGGCGGGATGGGGGAAACGGGAGAGACACTACACCAGGTACCGGCCCGAGCCCCCCGAACCGGCCGTGAGCGCCGCGCACACACGGACGGGGCACTGCACCCGCCAAGGCAGTGGTGGCGCACTGCGCCACGCCGCAACCCCCAGGCTAGGCAGCCTCCGCGCCAGCCCAAGGGGGTCCCACTAGCGACAAGCCAGTAGCACGGGCCCGGCGGCGCCGGCGCCCCGGGCGACCACGCATTAGGGGGGCGACGCGGTGGGTAAGCGCCCACAGCCACGGCTGCGAATTGATGCACTGACCGGGGAGTGGCGACACGGGGAAACCGGGGAGGGACGGGGCTCCGAGCTCTGTGAACCCGGGGGACTCCGCCACCAGGCAGGGGGTGCGTCTTGGAGGGCCCCCCACTAGGACCCGGTGGGGAGGATATCACCTGGCCCGACCAGGTGACCCCCCGGGGCCGAAAGACGTCTAGTACCCGCAAAATCAAACCTCAAACCTCAAACCCCGAACCTATTACCCAAACAGGGTGATAAACCCGTAAATACAGCCTAAAACATGCTTTACATACCTTGGATGGTCATTTTAGCGGGGCACAACAGCAGAAAAACAACTTTGAAAAACTTCGATTTTTGAGCTCCCTAGGATGAAAAACTACATTAGCAGGTTGTGTACCAACCCCTTCGGAGGACCCCCCACCCTGGACCTATTATGCAAACAGGGTGAAAAACACGTAAATAGGGCTTAAAACATGCTTTACGTACCTTGGATGTTCATTTTAGGTGGGCACAATATCAGAAAAATAACTTTCAAAAACTTCGATTTTTGAGCTGCCTGGGGTGAAAAACTGCATAAGCAAGTTGTGTACCCATCCCTTGGGAGGACCGCCCCCCCCTGGACCTATTACCCAAACAGGGTGAAAAACACGTAAACGCGGCCTAAAACATGCTTTACATACCTTGGATGGTCATTTTAGCGGGGCACAACAGCAGAAAAACAACTTTCAAAAACCTCGATTTTTGAGCTCCCTGGGATGAAAAACTACATTAGCAGGTTGTGTACCAACCCCTTGGGAGGACGCCCCACCCTGGACCATTTATGCAAACAGGGTGAAAAACACATAAATAGGGCTTGAAACATGCTTTACGTACCTTGGATGTTCATTTTAGGTGGGCACAATATCAGAAAAACAAGTTTCGAAAACTTCGATTTTTGAGCTGCCCGGGGTTAAAAACTGCATAAGCAAGTTGTGTACCCATCCCTTGGGAGGACCGCCCCCCCCTGGACCTATTACCCAAACAGGGTGAAAAACACGTAAATGCGGCCTAAAACATGTTTTACATACCTTGGATGGTCATTTTAGGTGGGCACATCATCAGAAAAACAACTTTCGAAAACTGCGATTTTTGAGCTGCCCGTGGTGAAAAACTTCATTAGCAGGTTCTGTACCAACCCCTTGGGAGGACCCCCGCCCGGACCTATTACCCAAACAGGGAGAAAAAAACGCAAATCGAGCCGAAAACATGCTGTACGTACCTTGGATGGTCATTTTAGGCGGGCACAACATCAGAAAAACAAGTTTCAAAAACTTCAATTTTTGAGCTGCCCGGGTTGAAAAACTGCATAAGCAGGTTGTGTACCCATCCCTTGGGAGGACCGCCCTCCCGGACCTATTACCCAAACAGGGTTAAAAACACGTAAATACGGCCTACAACATGCTTTACATACCTTGGATGGTCATTTTAGCGGGGCACAACAGCAGAAAAACAACTTTCAAAAACTTCGATTTTTGAGCTCCCTAGGCTGAAAAACTACATTAGCAGGTTGTGTACCAACCCCTTGAGAGGACCTCCCAGCCCGGACCTTCTACGCAAACTGGGTGAAAAACACAAAAATACAGCCTAAAATGTGATTTACATGCCTTGGATGGTCATTTTAGGTGGCCCAACATCACAAAAATAACTTTCGAAAACTTCAATTTTTGAGCTACCCGGGGTGAAAAACTGCATAAGCAAGATGTTTACCCATCCCTTGGGAGGACCGCCCCCCCAGACCTCTTACCCAAACAGGGTGAAAAACACGTAAACGCAGGTAACATGCGTTACATACCTTGGATGGTCATTTTAGGTGGGCACATCATCAGAAAAACAACTTTCGAAAACTGCGATTCTTGAGCTGCCCATGGTGAAAAACTTGATTAGCAGGTTCTGTACCAACCCCTTCGGAGGACCCCCCCCCCCGGACCTATTACCCAAACAGGGGAAAAAACACGCAAATGGAGCCGAAAACATGCTGTACGTACCTTGGATGGTCATTTTAGGCGGGCACAACATCAGAAAAACAACTTTCAAAAACTTCGATTTTTGAGCTGCCCGGGGTGAAAAACTGCATAAGCAGGTTGTGTACCCATCCCTTGGGAGGACCGCGCCCCCGGACCTCTTACCCAAACAGGGTGATAAACACGTGAATGCGGCCGGAAACATGCTTTACATACCTTGGATGGTCATTTTAGCGGGGCACAACAGCAGAAGAACAACTTTCAAAAACTTCGATTTTTGAGCTTCCTATGCTGAAAACCTACATTAGCAGGTTGTGTGCCAACCCCTTGGGAGGACCCCCCACCCCGGACCTATTATGCAAACAGGGTGAAAAACACGTAAATGCGGCCTAAAACATGCTTTACGTACCGTGGATGGTCATTTTAGGTGGGCACAACATCAGAAAAATAACTTTCAAAAACTTCGATTTTTGAGCTCCCTAGGCTGAAAAACTACATAAACAGGTTGTGTACCAGCCCCTTGGGAGGACCCCCCACCCTGGACCCATTACCCAAACAGGGTGAAAAACACGTATATGCGGCCTAAAACATGCTTTACGTACCTTGGATAGTCATGTTAGGCGGGCACAACATCACAAACACAAGTTTCGAAAACTACCATTTTTGAGCTGCTCGGGGTGAAAAAACGCATAAGCAGGTTGTGTACCAATCCCTTGGGAGCCCCCCCCCCCCCCCCCCCGGACCTATTACCGAAAAAGGGTGAAAAACACAAAAATGCGGCCTAAAACATGCTTTACGTACCTTGGATGGTCATTTTAGGTAGGCACAACATCAGAAAAACAACTTTCGAAAACTTCAATTTTTGAGCTGCCCGGGGTGAAAAACTGCATAAGCAAGTTGTGTACCCATCCCTTGGGAGGACCGCCCCCCCGGACCTATTACCCAAACAGGGTGAAAAACACGTAAATGCGGCCTAAAACATCTTTTTCATACCTTGGATGGTCATTTTAGGTGGGCACATCATCAGAAAAACAACTGTCGAAAACTGCAATTTTTGAGCTGCCCGTGGTGAAAAACTTCATTAGCAGGTTCTGTACCAACCCCTTCGAAGGACCCCCCCCCCCCCCCCGGACCTATTACCCAAACAGGGGGAAAAACACGCAAATGGAGCCAAAAACATGCTGTACGTACCTTGGATGTTCATTTTAGGCGGGCACAACATCAGAAAAACAAGTTTCAAAAACTTCGATTTTTGAGCTGCCCGGGATGAAAAACTGCATAAGCAGGTTGTGTACCAATGCCTTGGGAGGACCGCCCTCCCGGACCTATTACCCAAACAGGGTGAAAAACACGTAAATACGGCCTACAACATGCTTTACATACCTTAGATGGTCATTTTAGCGGGCCACAACAGCAGAAAAACAACTTTCAAAAACTTCGATTTTTGAGCTTCCTAGGCTGAAAAACTACATTAGCAGGTTGTGAACCAACCCCTTGGGAGGACCCCCCACCCCAGTCCTATTATGCAAACAGGTTGAAAACCACGTAAATGCGGCCTAAAACATGCTTTACGTACCGTGGATGGTCATTTTAGGTGGGCACAACATCAGAAAAACAACTTTCGAAAACTTCGATTTTTGAGCTCCCTAGGCTGAAAAACTACATAAGCAGGTTGTGTACCACCCCCTTTGGAGGATGCCGCACCCTGAACCTATCAGGCAAACAGGGTGAAAAAGACGAAAATGCGGCCTAAAACATGCTTTACGTACCTTGGATAGTCATGTTAGGCGGGCACAACATCACAAACACAAGTTTCGAAAAAATTCCATTTTTGAGCTGCTCAGGGTGATAAAACTGCATAAGCAGGTTGTGTACCAATCCCTTGGGAGCCCCCCCCCCCCCCCCCGGACCTATTACCCAAACAGGGGGAAAAACACAAAAGTACGGCCTCAAATGTGCTTTACATACCTTGGATGGTCATTTTAGGTGGCCCATCATCAGAAAAACAAGTTTCAAAAGCTTTGATTTTTGAGCTGCCCGGGGTGAAAAACTACATAAGCAGGTTGTGTACCAATCCCTTGGGAGGACCCCCCCCCGGGACCTATTACCCAAACAGGGTGAAAAACACGTAAATGCGGCCTAAAACATGCTTTACGTACCTTGGATGTTCATTTTAGGTAGGCAAAACATCAGAAAAACAACTTTCGAAAACTTCAATTTTTGAGCTGCCCGGGGTGAAAAACTGCATAAGCAAGTTCTGTACCCATCCCTTGGGAGGACCGCCCCCCCGGACCTATTACCAAAACAGGGTGAAAAACACGTGAATGCGGCCTAAAACATGTTTTTCATATCTTGGATGGTCATTTTAGGTGGGCACATCATCAGAAAAACAACTTTCGAAAACTGCGATTTTTGAGCTGCCCGTGGTGAAAAACTTCATTAGCAGGTTCTGTACCAACCCCTTCGGAGGACCCCCCCCCCCGAACCTATTACCCAAACAGGGGGGAAAACACGCAAATCGAGCCGAAAACATGCTGTACGTACCTTGGATGGTCATTTTAGGCGGGCACAACATCAGAAAAACAAGTTTCAAAAACTTCGATTTTTGAGCTTCCCGGGATGAAAAACTGCATAAGCAGGTTGTGTACCCATCCCTTGGGAGGACCGCCCTCCCGGACGGATTACCCAAACAGGGTGAAAAACACGTAAATACGGCCTACAACATGCCTTTCATACCTTGGATGGTCATTTTAGCGGGGCACAACAGCAGAAAAACAACTTTCGAAAACTTCGAATTTTGAGCTCCCTAGGCTGAAAAACTACATTAGCAGGTTGTGTACCAACCCCTTGGGAGGACCGCCCCTCCGGACCTATTACCCAAACAGGGTGAAAAACACGTAAATGCGGCCTAAAACATGCTTTACATACCTGGGATGGTCATTTTAGGTGGGCACATCATCAGAAAAACACCTTTCGAAAACTTCCATTTTGGAGCTTCCCGGGGTGAAAAACTGCATAAGCAGGTTGTGTATCAACCCCTTGGGAGGAACCCCCCCCCCCCCCCCCCGGACCTATTACCCAAACAGGGTGAAAAACACGTAAATACGGCCTAAAACATGCTTTACATACCTTGGATGGTCATTTTACCGGGGCACAACACCAGAAAAACAACTTTCAAAAACTTCGATTTTTGAGCTCCCTAGGCTAAAAAACTACATTAGCAGGTTGTGTACCAACCCCTTGGGAGGACCCCCCAGCCCGGACCTATTATGCAAACAGGTTAGAAAACCACGTAAATACGGCCTACAACATGCTTTGCGTGCCGTGGATGGTCATTTTGGGTGGGCACAACATCAGAAAAACAACTTTCGAAAGCTTCGATTTTTGAGCTCCCTAGGCTCAAAAACTACATTAGCAGGTTGTGTACCAACCCCTTGGGAGGACTCCCCACCCCGGACCTATTATGCAAACAGGGTGAAAAACACGTAAATGCGGCCTGAAACATTCTTTACGTACCTTGGATGGTCATGTTAGGCGGGCACAACATCACAAAAACAAGTTTCGAAAACTTCCATTTTTCAGCTGCCCGGGCTGAGAAAACTGCATAAGCAGGTTGTGTACCAATTCCTTGGGAGGACCCCCCCCCCCCCAACCTTTTGCCCAAACAGGGTGAAGAACAGGAAAATACGGCCAAAAATATGCTTTACATACCTTGCATGGTCATTTTAGGTGGGCACAACAACAGAAAAACAACTTTCGAAAGCTTCGATTTTTGAGCTGCCCGGTGTGAAAAACTGCATAAGCAGGTTGTGTACCAACCCCTTGGGAGGACCCCCCCCCGGACCCATTACCCAAAGAGGGTGAAGAACACGCCAATGGAGCCTAAGACATGGTTTACGCACCGTGGATGGTCATTTTAGGTGGGCACATCATCAGAAAAACAACTTTCAAAAACTTCGATTTTTGAGCTCCCTAGGCTGAAAAACTACATAAGCAGGTTGTGTACCAGCCCCTTGGGAGGACCCCCCACCCCAGTCCTATTATGCAAACAGGGGTTACAACACGTAAATGCAGCCTAAATCATGTTTTAAGTACCTTGAATGGTCATTTTGGGTGGGCAGGACATCAGAAAAACAAGTTTCGAAAACTTTCATTTTTGAGCTGCCCGGGGTAAAAAACTGCATAAGCAGGTTCCGTACCAATCCCTTCGGAGGACTCCCCCCCCCCCTCGGACCTATTACCCAAACAGGGTGAAAAACACGTAAATAGGGCCTAAAATATGCTTTACATACCTTGAATGGTCATTTTGGGTGGGCACAACATCAGAAAAACAACTTTCGAAAACTTTGATTTTTGAGCTACCCGGGACGAACAACGGCATCAGCACTTTGTATACCAACCCATTCACCATCCCATTATTTGTGGAAACACCCATTTCGCATCTTTGCCACCGGCACTGACCGGAGCTAAGCAAGGCTATAGACTGCAAAAAAAACGTCCTTCTGTATCCTCGTAGGCATATACTATCACAACATCCCCACTCACACCCCCAAAAGTGGGTACCACCGGGTCACCGAGCTCGCCAAAACCGCCAACATACCAAACATGGCTGAAAGAGTGCAGAAAGTGCAAAAGCGCTTGTCCCACTCCGCTCCATACAAACCCTATGGAGTCGGGCTCAGGAAACCCTTTTTTGGGCTCAAAATCGAAAAAAAATGAAAAGATTCATGATTTTCGACCCAAAACAAAGGGGGGGTCTTTTTTTCGACATTTTTGACCCCCCCCCACCACCGCCCCCAACCCCCCTACCTCCCTCAAAACGTCAAAAAGGTGCTTTTTAAACGGGGGAGGGGTAAGGGGGTCCGGACCAATAAAACTCATTAGGGGATGTGTTTGTTGGACAAAAAATAATGATTTTACAAAACGTTTAACTAAGAATTCAACTCCTTGGGGTAGGGTACGCGAATAGGCCCAAAAAGGCCCAAAAGGGGGGGTATGTGGTGTTTTCCCCTATATACGCCTGCCTAGCTTTGATCTAACAACCTCTGCGAGGTGATTTTGGTGTGTGAAAGTAAAGTGGTCTGAAATTGTTGCCTCCCCTGTAAGACATGCTTTATATACCTTGGATGATGATATTGTGTGGTCAAAATATCGCCAAAAGAAGTTTCGAAAACTTCGATTTTTTAATTGCCCAGGGTGAAAAACCGCATAAGCAGGTTGTGAGCCGGCCCATTCACTAGGCCATTACTGGGGTTTGAGGTTTGAGGTTTGATTTTGCGGGTACTAGACGCCTTTCGGCCCCGGGGGGCCACCTGGTCGGGCCAGGTGATATCTTCCCCACCGGGACCTAATTGGGGGCCCTTCATGACACACCTCCTGCCTGGTGGCGGAGGGGCCCGGGTTCACGGGGCTCGGAGCCCTGTCCCTCCCTGGCTTCCCCATTTCGCCACTACCCGGTCAGTGCGTCGCTTAGCAGCCGTAGCTGCAGGCGCTTACCCACCGCGTCGCCCCCCTGATGCATGGTCGCCCGGGGCGCCGGGGCTGCCGGGCCCGTCCTACTGGCTTGTCGCCAGTGGGACCCCCGTGGGTTGGCGCGGAGGCTGCCTAGCCTTGGGGCTGGTGCGTGGCGCGCTGCGCCACTACTGCCTTGGCGGGTGCAGTGCCCTGGTCGCCTGTGCGCGGCGCTCGCGGCCGGTTGTGGGGGGGGTTGGGGCCGGTGCCGGGTTTTGTGTCTTCCCCGTTTCCCCCATCCCGCCCCGCGTTTCCTGCGCTGTGTGTGGCGGGCCGTCCCGTCTGGGTGTCCCTTATCCTCGCTTGCTGGTACGCCATTCCATGCGGTCTGTGCGTTCCGCGTGCTGGGTCCGGTTGCCCTTCTGGTTTTCCCCGCGTGTCCTTTGTGTGTGTGTGCGCTCGCGCTCTCGCGGCGTCCGCGCCCCCCCCCTCCCTCCCCTAGTTGGTGTGGTGCGCGCACCTCGCGCGGTTCCGGTGCGGGGCACTGGTAGGGCCGTTCCACGCGGTCCGTGCCCCTCCGCGTGTCCTGCCTCGGTCCCGTGCTCCGTTTGGCTTGCTTGGGGGGGAGGGCGGCCCGGTCCTGTTTTCCCCTACCTGGCTTGGGGCTGCGCGCTCCCCCAGGGGTGGGTGCGGGCTCGGGGACCCGTCACCAACCCCACCGCGCGCGCTCTTGCGAGCTGGCTTTGCGCGCTGTGGGGGAGGCACGAGGGCGCCCGGGGGGGGGCGCCTCTTGCCTGGGTGTGGGGCGTCCGGGGTCGGGCGCTCTCCCCCCCCCGACCACTCGTCCTTTCGGGCGTGCGACCGGGGCCCACTACCCACTGGCTGTGGGTGCCGGGGTTGCGGGCGTGGGGAGCCGTCACCCACCTCAACGCGCGCGCTCTTGCGAACTGGCTTTGCCTGTTGTTGGGGCGGCATCAGGGTGCCCCGGGGGGGCGCCTCTTGCCTGGATGTGGGGCGTCCGGGGTCGGGCGCTCTCCCACCCCCGACCACTCGTCCGTTCGGGCGTGCGGCCGGGGCCCACTACCCACTCGCTGTGGGTGCGGGGGGTGCGGGCGCGGGGACCCTGTTATGGCTTCGAACAGCAGCAGGTGTTATGGCTTCGAACAGCAGCAGCGCAACAGCGCAGCGCAACAGCGCGCAAATCGCAAGTCGCAGTCGCAATCGCGCTGACAGTCTGTGAATAATAAAGAAGCATCGAATGCCAACTGTGAATGAGCGCTGTAAGATACTTCGATCTTTGAACAGGGTTTATGTCTTCGAGATTGTGTTATTATTGGTGCCCCGTCTAAAGATCCTGCGAGGTTTGTCGATTGGGATTTTGGATTTCGGATTTTGAGAAACAAAGAGGCACAGGAGTGCAGTCGAGTTCCCAAGAAACAAACCACAACAAGTGGTAGCCAGCTAGCTGGCGGAGAGGATCAATCTTCGAGATCAATCTTCGACGCCGCAACGCCGTCAACTTGATTTGGACTTCAATCTACAATGGAGCGGCCCTTCGACGACGCAGCTATGCTGCATTTCATCAGAGACAGTTTGTTTCGAAGTGATTCACCCTTGCATCACGAATTTTCGACCTCGTTAGAGAAGTTCATCGCAGAGCGCATCGCTAGTCGAGAAAGCGAGTGGTTTCCATGTCTCTCTCGTGATCTTCACAGCTGTTCGCAGAAGCTTGCGGATACTCAAGCCAAAGTTATCGAATTGGAACAACGCATCGATGTATTGCAGGCAACAGCAGCAAGTGCTACCGCAGCAACTGAACACCGCGTCGATGTATTGCAGGCAACAGCAGCAAGTGCTACAGCAGCAACTGGCCAGCGCATCGATACCTTGCAGTCCTCGACGGAAAATGCAACTCAAGCTGCTGCAAATGAGCTTCGACGCATAGAACATGAATTGTCGCAATGTTACGCTCTTCTCGACGAATTTGTACGAACTTCGAGTCCACCACCTCCGAACAACATCCAGTTTCTGCAACCACAACAACAACAGTTTCCGCAACCACCGTCTTCTTCGAATTCGAACCAACCTCACCCTCCACAACAACCACTCCCACAGCGGCCTACCTTCGAACCACTACCTCAGTTCGTAGTTCAACGAGCTCCTTCGCAGGAGATTTTGGGACGCCGCGTCGAGCGCCTAAACAAACTGGTCAAGAGGTTCACGGGTAAACCTGGATGTGGAGAATTTCGAACATGGAAAGAAGATTTACTACGAGCCTTCACTTTGTCGGACATCACCTCACCCGTCGATCAGGCAGCAACGATGTCATTCCTCCTCGATGGTGATGCCGCTGAGTACTATCATAGCCTGACGAAAGTTGTACAGAACGACTGGTTCGAGCTCATGCGTGTGGCAGGCCAGCGTTTTGACTGCATATCCCATGAGCCAGTGTATTTGTCGAGAATGTTGAGCTTGAAAGAGAGCGAGTTTCCCCGACATGCAGATTACGTTCGAGAATTTCGTACATGCGTTATCAAGTCGAAGGTCAACACGAATGAACTCCAGATGGGTTACCTCGTCAGCTCTCGATCTGTTGAAGGGTTGTCCAATGACGCTGTGCGCCGGCAGTACATCGTTGAAGTCCGTTCGAGGTGGCGTTCTAATAATCCATTTGGATTCGATACCTTGGTAGAGACCATCGCGGAAGCCTACATTGCGGCTGGGTATCAACTGGAGGAAGTACAGAACGCATCGAGAACGACATCAGATCACACCCTGGGTCCTGCAGTGTCGAGACCCCTGCCTATGATGGTCCCACCTACTTCGACTTCCACGTTTCCATCGAACCCTATGCCAACGCCACACGTCACACCGATGCCGACCCCAGCTGCGGCGCCCACGGCTTCGACCGTGGCAGAGCCGATGAATCTCGATGCAATTGCCAAGCTTCGAGAAGAGTTACATGCCTACATTGGTGAACGGTTTGGACGTCAACATGGCGGACGCCAAGATGGTCGAGAAAGCAGACGTTGCTACAACTGTGGCGAACAAGGACACTTGGCCCGCGACTGTCCAAAAGGTCGACCGCCATCCCGAGGACGAGAACGCCGGGAATCACGGTCGAACACACCGAAACGAGATCAAAGTCGAGACAGCAAGGGAAGGTTTCGATCCCGCTCCAAGAGCAGAGAAAGGCCTACAACGGCCTAGAAAACAATTCCGAAGACCTGGTGGCGGACGTCCTCGAGAAGAGCTGAACACCACCACCAGCACCAATAAACCCGAAAAGAATTCGACGCTTGGAAGTGTCACTGTCGAAGGAACCGAACCTGAGCATGCGTCTCTGTTCACGGTTCGAGGGCGCATTTGCGCATGTCGTGAAGACTCCTTTGACTCCAGCGTGGAACTGTTGGTCGACTGTGGAGCGACTAGTGACTTTATGTCGATGCAAACAGCAAAGAGGGCGCGACTTCCCCTCTATAAACTGAGAAACCCTGGACATGTCTTGACAGCAGGAGGTGTCCAAGTCGAAGTACGGTACTACACGCGAGCTTATGTTCGAGTTGGAGAGCTTGTATTTCGTCATCACTTCAAGGTCTTGGAAATTTTGCCGGATGTAGTGCTTGGACTACCATGGCTTCGAAGCTACAATCCAACTGTCAACTGGAAGGAGCGATACGCCGACATCCAACATGGTTCGATTTCGTACCGGTTGTCTTTTGGCGAATCACGACATTCCACCCAGCTACAGTTTCAAGCAGCTTCAAAGCTGGACCTTCTTTCGATACTTTCATCCAGTTCCTCGAAAGCGAGTCCGGTTGGGAATCCTACCCCACATGCCAACGAACACCCTGACCTACACTCGTCGACACACGTTCAGCGCAGTACTGACACGTACGATGAGTCCGAAACGGAAGATGGTATCACCGATGAGGAGGGCAGCGATATGGAGATTGAGTACATTTCGTTGCCGAAACTCAAAAGAGAGATCCGTCGATCTGATCTCACGGGAGATCAAGTATTTCTGTGTTGCATGCCTCGACCAGCAGTGCCGGTCGATGAAATGTATAAGATGCAAGCCAGTGATGGCAATGATGACGGGCTTGACCCTGTTCGACGCAAACTACCAAGTCGATTACACAAGTGGGCGGACCTCTACGACCGGGAGAAAGCGGAATATGGAGACCTACCTCCGCATCGACCTGGAAGAGACCATCGAATACGACTCTATTCGGAAGAAAATCCACCGTGGGTACACCCTTACAAAATGGATCCGAGCCAACTAGACGAACTTCGACGACAATTGGACAAGTTGCATCGATCTGGTCGCATCAGACCATCCTCGAGTCCATACGGAGCGGGTTGCCTACTGGTGAAGAAAGCGAATGGTAAATGGCGTATGTGCGTCGACTACCGAGCGTTGAATACACGAACTGTACGAGATCGATATCCTTTGCCATCGATCCAATCCATCTTGAGTACACTGGGGGGTTCCACCGTATTCTCAAAGATTGACCTTGTTAGTGGGTTCCACCAGATCCAAATTCAAGACGAAGATATCGAGAAAACCGCCTTCAACACACAATTTGGCGCCTTCGAGTGGGTTGTTATGCCCTTTGGCCTCTGCAATGCGCCATCGACGTTCCAACGCGTCGTGAATGATGTCCTTCGAGACCACTTGGGGATCTTTGTATGGGTGTACATTGACGACATCCTCGTCTTCTCGAAGGATGCGGACGAACACCAACGACACCTCGACCTGGTACATGACCTACTCCGTGAGCACCAGCTCTTCCCCTGCATCGATAAATCCACATTCTTTCAGAGTCGAGTGCCCTTCTGCGGATACATCATCGACCAAGATGGAGTACACATGGACCCCGAAAAGATCAAGGTCATTCGAGGTTGGCCTCCACCAACTACGGTCCATGAAGTTCGACAGATCATTGGATTGTGTGGATTTTACCAGCAGTTTGTCGAAGGGTTCCAGGCTGTCGCAGCCCCTCTGACTGCAATGTTTAAGGCAGACTTCGAGTGGGAATGGACAGCCGTCCACCAAGCTTCCTTCGACAGGCTGAAGCAGGCGATGATCAGCGCGACACATCTCAGTGCTATCGACCCCCAACAGCCGTATCACCTGTACACAGATGCTTCGAAAGACTGCGTGGGTGCTACGCTGGCGCAACGATGTGCGCATGGAAAGTACAAGGGACATCGTCGACCTATTGCCTTCATGTCGCGGAAAATGCAGCCTGCCGAAACTCGATACCCGATTCGAGAACAGGAGTTGTTGGCCATCGTATTAGCCTTGAAACAATGGTTTCACCTACTTCGAGGACCGAAGCAGGTGCACGTGCACACTGACCACGAAAGTCTTCGATATCTGAAGACCTGTCCTCGACCACTGACACCACGGCAAGCACGATGGTCCCAATTCCTCGAGGAATACAACCTGACGTTGTGGTACGTGCCGGGCCTCGAGAACCCTGCGGCGGATGCCTGCTCTCGTTTAACTTCGCGGCAGTTGATGGAGATCGAAAATGCTACACGTACACGGGCTTTCGCAATTCCCCTGGTCGAAGATTGGGCTTCACCGGAAGGAGAACCTGTCGATGAGTTCCTACATGTACTCGAAGACATTTTCTCTCATGACGAGGTGTGGCCCCAGCCGTACGACCACCTGTACGTTTCACTACGAAGCGGACGCTCCGTGGGGAAGGAACTTGACGCAGATGAGCTTGCGGAACCAGCCCTCCAATTCGACACCGAACCCGCCGTCGAGCCGGAGGACCTGGAGCCGCGACCGTCGAGCGCGACAACTGCGGAGCCGGAGGACCTGAGACTGGATCCAGCACCATCGGACGAGATCATGGCTGAGAATTCACACCAACCAAACATGCATCTCGATGACGCTGGCAATGAGCCAGACACGTCTACTGACACCGACGACCTCCCCGATGTAAGCATGGATCGCCCCCTTCGAGTCACCTTTGGCAATGAACTTCGATACGCACCGACCATGGCGGAACTGATTCGCTGTCGACGTCACCGTGACGGCACGTTGCAATCGGTTTCCTTGCCGAAGGTTGGGTCCAACACGCCGTACCCTTCGAGTCTTAAGGGTACACACCGCCGAGTACATCGACATTATCAGTGCAAAGACTTGACTTCGACAGCTGTGTGGGCGACAGCCTATCGGGAGGACCCCCGGACGAAACACATCTACGAAGTCGCAATTCGAAGCCCTGCGGCACGACACCAGCTTCGAGATGCCAAGTTGTCCTTCGATGATGGCAAATTCTTCCATTTGTCGATGATGGGCAAACGTGTGCTTGTCCCCCGAACGCTGGTTACGTCGATTGTGGCTATGTATCACGAGTCGGAGTTCTATGGCCACTCAGGAGTCCTTCGAACCATGGCCCTGATTAAGCGCGACTATGTATGTTCACACCTACGACACTATGTCGAGCGATACATACTAAGTTGCGATGTCTGTCAAGCGGCGAAATCAAGACGAGTCGACACCGCCAGAGTCCCAAGACCCTTGCCGGTGCCCGACACCAAATGGCACAGTGTGTCCATCGATTGGGTCTCGGGATTGCCGCCGACCACAAGGGGCCATGATGCCATCATGACTGTAGTCGACCGATTCTCCAAGCGTGGAACGTTCATCCCTTGTCGCAAGGATATGACAGCCGACGACCTCATCTATGTGTTCCTACGTGAGGTTATTCGATTGAAAGGATGCCCTCGACAAATTGTTTCTGTGGGAGACAAGCTGTTCGAGTCTCAGGCGTGGAAGGAGTTGGCCCAGCGCTTCAAGATTGAGATGCATCAAACAGTGGCCAACCGCCCTCGAGGCAATGGCCTGGCGGAGCGCAGCAATCAGTCCATCCTCCAGCGCCTGCGTACACACGGCATCTTCGGCAACAACGAGTGGGATGTCGACCTCCTGTTCGCCGAAATCCAGTTCAACAACCTGACATCCAATAGTCTTCGACTATCCCCGTTCGAGATAGATGAAGGACGAACACCCCATTTTCCATTGGATTTTCCCCGAATGACTTCTCATGCACATGAACCATCGACCGTGAATGATTCCATGCAACGAGCGGAACCTACCTTCGATTCTGTGCGTGCAATGCTTGCCGAGGAACGTCAACGCCAGATGCATGTGGTCCTGCAAATGGACCGACACGTTCGAGTGCCTGAAGTCGGTGAACGATGGTGGGTGTTGGTGCCTGAATATCGACATAAAGGGAAACTCGATGTTGTCTGGTGCGGCCCTTACAAAATACTCGAGGTACTGAACAAGGGCGAGAATGTCAAACTGGACATCCCTGCCCCCTTCGATGGGTTGCGAGTTTTCAATCGAGACAGCATAAAACCCTACGTCCATCGAGAGGGACAGCCGGTGTGGGAGTTTCCAATGCCCCCTGTCAAAACTGGAGAATCTCCTCGACTCGTCAAGATTGTGGCTAGACGTCGAGTGAAATCTAAAAAGCGCCGCACATTCCTGTACTGTTGTGAATGGGATGACGACACATGGTCTTGGGAGTCGAGCAAGGCTCTAGAGGAGGATCCTGTGTACCTTGAGTTCCTTCGACTCCACCCTGAGTAACTGAGTAACACCCTTACTCTTCTCTGCAGCGTGGTTTTTCAAAAAACTCATGCGAGGTTCCGGGTCGAAGACCGGAGCCTCCGCCTATGGTACTACATCCCGGACGCCCCGAGCTTCCTCTCGACCTCCGCCTTCTCGAGCGACATCGTCGTACGTCATCGATGTTGACGCGATCGAACCCCCGGCGAGGACGACTTCAACTGGCCGCTGCTTGTCGGTAGCATCAGCGCCAACTCGTCCAAATCGACCTCTCGATCCATTCGAACCGCCGCACTACAGCCAGTCGGCATATGCTGGGAGCTCGAAAGGAAAAGGAGGCCCGTCGAAAGGAGGCAAGGGAGGTGTGTTCCCTCGCGGGAAATTTGCGGGAATAGCGCCGAGTGGACGAACCATCATAACAGGAGGCGCCGAAGGCTTGGAAGTGCTCGAGATACCCCTGGCCAGCTTGCCTGTTCTGGAACCGACGAAGGGAGGGACTCCAACCGACATGCCGCCGGAACTCTGTAAGCTGTACGGGCCCCCTACCCCAGTCGATGCAGAATACTTTCGAGAGCGGTGCTCAAGCCCTGACTGGTTCGATTCTGATGTTGAAGATCTTGCTTCCTACACGGGGTACGACGACTGATCTTCCTTCTTCTGTTCAGCGCCCGGTTGGGTCGACAGTTCTTGGACATCGAGGCCGAACACCTGGACATCGAGGTCATCCAGACAGGATCCGGGTACCGGAGAGCCGAAAGTCGAAGACGACTGGGTCGACCAATCCTGGCATTCGAATGCCCCGAAAACACAAGCTTCTACTCGAACGAACCAATCCGACTCCTACTACCACGACGCCGACTCCTATTACCACGACGATGACTACAACTACGACGCTGAACCCTGTCCACTCGAGTCCGACGACGAAGCAGAATATCCTTACGAACCCGCGCGGTCGACAGCACCACCCAGCTACCATTCTGTGCCGGTGCCGGAGTCGAAATGGCAGCCCTACAACATGCCGCAGTACAATCATGAAATCGAGACCATCGACGAACTTCGACACTTGGGAACGTTCGGATGGAAGCCACCCTATCGATTTGGGACACATGAAGATGATCTGATGAAAACGGAGTACACTAAGGTCGAACCATCGGTACTCACTATTGCGTCGAGTACCATGGCTGGTCTTAGAAAGCCGCACACGTTCCTGAGCGAGAAACACTATGAAGTCGTGTCGAACGCAAATGCCGCCATTGTCGAGTTGGGCAAGACCATCTGCATCGACAGTTGGGGTCGAACCGCACCATTCCCGTACGAATTGGCTCAAAGTGCCCCTGAAGCGTCCTTCGATGAGCATGGAAACCTTGGTGGTAAGCCAGGATACCAATGGTATACGAAAATCGAAGTGGCTTGTCAAAACTTTCGAACGGCCCTCAAGAAATGGCGACATTATGATGAAAAGCTCGATTATGGATTCCGACAAGACCTCACCGAACATACCCTGCCGAGTGAAATTGCTCGACTCAACCGCATGCATCGAGAGATCTCGGGTATCGACGACCTGATAAACGTTGCGGATGGGATCGACCTTATCTTCAAGTATCGACGCTTCTGGACCCACGAAAGGATGAGACGAGAAGCTCCCGTTGCCGTTTCGATTATGGGAGTTATCCGTGATCTTCAAAAGGTTTGCCAGGCGAACGACGGGCTCTTCGAAGATCGAGCCCCCTTCCTTGCGTACAAAGTCGATTTGCTTCTTCGCCGACACCAACTGCGCGGCCTTCGAGGCACCTCTCGATTTGGATATAAACGATATGGGTGCGCTCCACATCGAACACAGGACCTTGCGGTCCAGCTCCAGGAATACTTTCGACTCGGAGAACAGATCGAACCCTACGCGTACAACGCCGTCCCACCAGGCGCCCCCATCGACCTTGTCCAGTTGGCGACGATCTACCAGACTGGACCCGGACGACTCGGGTACCACGACTTCGATAGGGCAATCCGACGAGTTGCTGCCCTTCACTCATCGAATGAAGAGTATGTCAATCTTTTCCCTTTCGTGGATGCCCCCGATTTGGTTCGACGCCTGGGTACCTCGACATACCTCATGTCCCCCTTCGAGGCAGGATACCAAGATGGACAACGTTGGCGTTGGACGGTCAAGTTTCGAAGGGACGTCTACGCTGACGAACGGGAGGAGATCGAGAAAACCGACTCGCCTGCGAGCGACCCGTTTCACCCGGACCCCCTCGATCACCGGTTCTTGTCGATGGAGTCGAATGCCTATCAGCACCACTTCGACATTCGGTTCTTCAAGTACCTCACGCCGATCCACGAAGACTTTAGGGCTGCACATCGACGCAAGGTCAGCTGCCGAGACCAAGTCCTCGAAGCGGTCATTGTTGACACGGCTTGGAGCCTTGTGACTGCAGAAGCGGTTCGATTCGCTCTGCAGAGTTCCCTCGCTGGCGGCCACTATGTCCATCAACACCTCGGTCGACTCCAAGAAGAAGGTTCTCGAACCAACACGCTTGAGATCGTCGACCGATATGCCCTCGGCCCTGAGAAGGACGACATCAGCGCCGTCATTGTCGTACGACGACTTTCGATTGCCGACACGCCGTGGTGGCGAGTCGGTACGCGAACCGGTCAGTTCTACCACAGCATGGCTGCTGGTACTGGTTCGAAGGAAACCTATCGGTGGTCTACTGGTCGACATGACGGATACTCCTTCGAGGTCACCAATCGGGCCCATCTGTGGAGTGAGGACGTTTGGAAACCGTCGAGCGTCTGGGACTTCTATTCGACCAGGGCACAAACACTGGGACCTGGACAATTTCGAGCGCTTGCCCGTGAACATGTCTTCGTATTCCAGTACAAGTGCCCCGTCGACGACCGACCTGGTGATCCCAACCTTCGATTGCTGAACCATCGATCTGGTATCCTGATTCAGAAGCGTGCCCTCGACAGTGATATCCGTCGACACTATACGGGTCATGACACCTTCAAGTTCATGGCTGGCGTCGAGACACTGAAGAAAGTGCATGAACTATGTCGACTTCCCGTGGATCGTTCGTACACGTTCACGTGGGGCACGGACTGCTGATTCGACATGTGTGGATGCCAAGTATTGGCTGATTCGACAGTCTGGATGCCAAGTAATGGCTGATTCGACAGTCTGGATGCCAAGTAATGGCTGATTCGACAGTCTGGATGCCATTAATGGTATCGAATGCCTCCATATGTCCTATCGAGCTGACAGATGTACAGGCCTGTTGGTCTGCTGAGCATCCAGCTTCGATGTTATGGTATGTTATGGTTCGACGTGCCCACAGCCTTGCTGCGGGTACAGCGCCCGTGCAGTGTGCCTGGCGAGGTTGTCTTCTGCAGCTTCCGCCGAAAGCCGCAGCCGTGGCACAGTCGAACACGGCGTGTGAATGAGGCGCTGACGACGGGTGTCCCATGACTGCACCTCGGTGTGTGATCTCGACCCGAATTGGTCCACTGTTTCGACCAGGATTGGTCCACTGTTATGCTTCTTTAGCCAACACATGTCGAGGCCCAAAAAAATTTTTTCTGTCTGGGCCTGCTCTCATTCGACATTGTGACGCCCGCCCAGGTGAGTGAGACCTCTTCGAGGTCTCAACGAGGGGGTAGTGTTATGGCTTCGAACAGCAGCAGGTGTTATGGCTTCGAACAGCAGCAGCGCAACAGCGCAGCGCAACAGCGCGCAAATCGCAAGTCGCAGTCGCAATCGCGTTGACAGTCTGTGAAGAATAAAGAAGCATCCAATGCCAACCGTGAATGAGCGCTGTAAGATACTTCGATCTTTGAACAGGGTTTATGTCTTCGAGATTGTGTTATTATTGGTGCCCCGTCTAAAGATCCTGCGAGGTTTGTCGATTGGGATTTTGGATTTCGGATTTTGAGAAACAAAGAGGCACAGGAGTGCAGTCGAGTTCCCAAGAAACAAACCACAACAACCCGTCACCAACCCCCAGCGCGCGCTCTTGCGAGCTGGCTTTGCGCGCTGTGGGGGCGGCATGAGTGCGCCTGGGGGGGACACCTCTTGCCTGGGTGTAAGGCGTCCGGGGACGCGCGATCTCCCACCCCCGACCACTCGTCCTTTCGGGCGTGCGGCCGGAGCCCACTACCCACTGGCTGTGGGTGCGGGGAGTGCGGGCGTGGGGACCCATCACCAACCGCACCGCGCGCGCTCTTGCAAGCTGGCTTTGCGCGCTGTGGTGGCAACATGAGGGTGCCCGGGGGGGGCGCCTCTTGCCTGGGTGTGGGGCGTCCGGGGTCGGGCGCTCTCCCACCCCCGACGACTCGTCCTTTCGGGCGTGCGGCCGGGGCCCACTACCCACTGGCTGTGGGTGCGGGGGTTGCGGGCGTGGGGACCCGTCACCAACCCCACAGCGTGCGCTCTTGCGAGCTGGCTTTGCGCGCTGTGGGGGCGGCTCGAGGGCGCCCGGGGGGGGCGCCTCTTGCCTGGGTGTGGGGCGTCCGGGGTCGGGCGCTCTCCCAGTCCTGACCACTTGTCCTTTCAGGCTTGCGGCTGGGGCCCACTACCCACTGGCTGTGGGTGCGGGGGGTGCGGGCGTGGGGACCCGTCACCAACCCCACAGCGCGCGCTCCTGCGAGCTGGCTTTGCACGCTGTGGCGGCGGGACGAGGGCGCCCGGGGGGGGCGCCACTTGCCTGGCTGCCGGGCGTCCGGGGTCGGGCGCTCTCCCACCCCCGACCACTCGTCCTTTCGGGCATGCGGCCAGGGGCCCACTACCCACTGGCTGTGGGTGCGGGGGGTGCGGGCGTGGGGATCCGTCACCAGCCCCACCGCGCGCGCTCTTGCGAGCTCGCTTTGCGCGCTGTGGGGGCGGCAGGAGGGCGCCCGGGGGGGGCGCCTCTTGCCTGGGTGTGGGGTGTCCGGGGATGGGCGCTCTCCCACCCCCGACCACTCGTCCTTTCGGGCGTGCGGCCGGGGCCCACTACCCACTGGCTGTGGCTGCGGGGGGTGCGGGCCTCGGGACCCATCACCAACCCCATAAAGCTCGCTCTTGCGAGCTGGCTTTGCGCGCTTTGGGGGCGGCACGAGGGCGCCCGGGGGGGGCGCCTCTTGCGTGGGTGTGAGGCGTCCGGGGTTGGGCGCTCTCCCACCCCCGACCACTCGTCCTTTCGGGCGTGCGGCCGGGGTCCACTACCCACTGGCTGTGGGTGCGGGGGCTGCGGGCGTGGGGACCGGTCACCAACCCCACAGCGCGCGCTCTTGCGAGCTGGCTTTGCGCACTGTGGCGGCGGCACGAGGGCCCCCGGGGGGGGCGTCTCTTGCCTGGGTGTGGGGCGTCCGGGGTCGGGCGCTCTCCCACCCCCGACCACTCGTCCTTTGGAGCGTGCGGCCGGGGCCCACTACCCACTGGCTGTGGGTGCGGGGGGTGCAGGCGTGGGGACCCGTCACCAACCCCACAGCGCACGCTCTTGCGAGCTGGCTTTGCGCGCTGTGGGGGCGGCATGAGGGTGCCCGGGGGGGGCGCCTCTTGCCTGGATGTGGGGCGTCCGGGGACAGGCGCTCTCCCATCCCCAACGACTCGTCCTTTCGGGCGTGCAGCCGGGGCCCACTACCCACAAGCTGTGGGTGCGGGGGGTGCGGGCGTGGGGATCCGTCACCAGCCCCACCGCGCGCGCTCTTGCGAGCTGGCTTTGCACGCTGTGGGGGCGGCACCAGGGCGCCCGGGGGGGGGCGCCTGTTGCCTGGGTGTGGGGCGTCCGGGGTCGGGCGCTCTCCCACCCCCGACCACTCGTCCTTTCGGGCGTGAGGCTGGGGCCCACTACCCACTGGCTACGGGTTCGGGGGGCGCGGGCGTGGGGACCCGTCACCAACCCCGCAGCGCGCTCTTGCGAGCTGGCTTTGCGCGCTGTGGGGGCGGCTCGAGGGCGCCCGGGGGGGGCGCCTCTTGCCTGTGTGTGGGGCATTTGGAGTAGGGCGCTCTCCCACCCCCGAGCACTCGTCCTTTCGGGCGTGCGGCCGGGGCCCCGTACCCACTGGCTGTTGCTGCCGGGGGTGCGGGCGTGGGGACCCGTCACCAACCCCACAGCGCGCGCTCTTGCGAGCTGGCTTTGCGAACTGTGGGGTCGGCTCGAGGGCGCCCGGGGGGGGCGCCTCTTGCCTGGGTGTGGGGCGTCCGGGGTCAGGCGCTTTCCCGGCCCCGACCACTCGTCCTTTCGGGCGTGCGGCCGGGGCCCAGTACCCACTGGCTGTTTGTGCCGGGGGTGCGGGCGTGGGGACCCGTCACCAACCCCACAGCGCGCGCTCTTGCGAGCTGGCTTTGCGCGCTGTGGGGGCGGCTCGAGGGCGCCCGGGGGGGGCGCCTCTTGCCTGGGTGTGGGGCGTCCGGGGTCGGGCGCTCTCCCACCCCCGACCACTCGTCCTTTCGGGCGTGCGGCCGGGGCCCACTACCCACTGGCTGTGGGTGCGGGGGGTGCGGGCGTGGGGACCCGCCACCAACCCCATAGCGCGCGCTCTGGCGAGCTGGCTTTGCGCGCTGTGGGGGCGGCAGGAGGGCGCCCGGGGGCGCCCTCTTGCCTGGGTGTGGAGCGTCCGGGGACGGGCGCTCCTCCACCCCCGACCTCTCGTCCTTTCGGGCGTGCGGCCTGGGCCTGCTTCCCACTGGCCGTGGGTGTGGTGTGCGGGCGCCCCATACAAACCCAGGCTCAGGAAACCCTTTTTGGGCCCAAAATCGGAAAAAAAAATGAAAAGATTCATGATTTTCGACCCAAAACAAGGGGTGGGTCTTTTTTTCGACATTTTTGACCCCCCCCCATCACCGTCCCCAACCCCCCTACCTCCCTCAAAACGTCAAAAAGGTGCTTTTTAAACGGGGGAGGGGTAAGGGGGTCCGGACCAACAAAACTCATTAGAGGATGTGTTTATTGGACAAAAAATAATGATTTTACAAAACATTTAACTAAAAATTCAACTCCTTGGGGTAGGGTACGCGAATAGGTCCAAAAAGTACCAAAAAGGAGGGTATGTGGTGTTTTTCCCTATATACGCCTGCCTAGCTTTGATCTAACAACATCTGCGAGGTGATTTTGGTGTGTGGAAGTAAAGTGGTCTGAAATTGTTGCCTCCCCTGTAAGACATGCTTTACATACCTTGGATGGTGATATTGTGTGGTCAAAATATCGCCAAAGGAAGTTTGGAAAACTTCGATTTTTTAATTGCCCAGGGTGAAAAACCGCATAAGCAGGTTGTGAGCCGGCCCATTCACTAGGCCATTACTGGTGGAAACAGTCATTTCCCGTCTTTGGCACGGGTTGTGAGCGGCTTTCACCAAGGCTACAGACTGCAAAAACCGTCCTTCCCTATCCTAGTAGGCATATACTGTCACGACATCCCAACTCACACACCTCGGAGTGGGCACCATGGGGTCACTCAGGTCGCCAAAACCGCCATTAGAGCAAAAATGGCTGAATTACCCATAAAGTGCATCAGCGCTCGTCCCACTCCGCCCCATACGAACTCCATGGAGTCGGGACCTGAAAACACTTTTTCGGCTCAAAATCGAAAAAAAAACCAAACGATTCATGAATTTCGGCCCAAAAAAGGGGAGGGTCATTTTTTCGACATTTTTGAGCGCCCCCCCACCCCCCCCCAGCCCCCGCTCCTCCCTCAAAACCTCAAAAACGTGGGTTTCAAGTTGGGAGGGTCTTGGGGGGCCCAGACCAAAAACTCATTGGGGAATGAGTTTATTGGACAAAATAATGATTTTACAACAGGTGAGACTAACAATTCAACCCCTTGGGGTAGGGTACGCGAATAGGCCCAGGAACACCAAAATAGGAAATATGTGGTGTTTTCCATTATATACGCATGCCTGGCGCTGATCTAACAACCTCTGGGAGGTGATTTCGAAGGTTCTGGGAGGCCCGTGTCTCGGGCTGGATGGGCCCACTGGCCACTACATGGGTCTCCATGGGTGCTCAAGTACCCGTATTGTCACGGAATGACCACCCAAACCTAGGGGCGACATAGGAGTTTCGGAAAGAGGCGAATTGTATTGCTTCCGGCAAGTCCACCTCGCATAGAATATACCCCAAGGAGCGCACACACAAAATAGAAAAAGAAAAGCATAAATACGGCCTAAAACACACTTTACATAGCTTGGATGGTCATTTTAGGTGATCACGGTATCAGGTAATAAAGCTTCGAAAAGATTGATTTTTGAGCTGCGCAGGGTAAAAAATGGTATAAGCAGGTTGCCATCCCTTAATGGACCCCCCCCCCGGAACTAATATCCAAATAGGATGAAAACCCCGTACATATGGCCTAAAAAATGCTTTGCATACCTTGGATGGTCATTTTAGGTGGTCACAATATCATCAAAAAAAACTTTGAAAGTTTCGTCATAAGCAGGGTGTGTACTAATCCCTTTCGAATCGCCCCCCCTCCAACCTAATACCCAAATAGGGTGAAAAACACGTAGATACGGCCTAGAACATGCTTTATGTAGCTTGGAACGGTCATTTTAGGCGGGCACAACATCATAAAAACAAGTTTCGAAAACTTCGATTTTTGAGCTGCCCAAGGTGAAAAGCTGCATAAGCAGGTTGTGACCCATCCCTTGGGAGCCCCCCCCCCCCCCCCCCTGTGCGTCCAATGCCCCAACTAGGGTGAAAATACGTAAATACGGCCCAAAATATGCGGTCATATGCGGTCATTTGGGGTGATCACCCTATCAAAAAAGTAAGGTTCGAAAACTTCGATTTTTGAGCTGCCCAGGGTGAAAAGCTGCAGGTTGTATAATAGCCAATTCACTATGCCATTATTGGCAGAAACAGCCAGTTGGCGTCTTTAGCACCGGCATTGACCGGCCCTCGGCAAGGCTACAGGCTGCAAAAAACGTCCCTTTGTATCCTAGTAGGCAAAAAGTGTAGTCACAACATCCCAACTCACACCCCTCGCAGTGGGGACCACATGGTCAACGAGGTAGCCAAAACCGCCAGCGTAGCAAAAATGGCTGAAAACTGCATAAGCTGCACAAGCGCTCGCCCTACTCCGCCCCATACAAAATCCATGGAGTCGGGACCCGGAAACACTTTTTCAGCTCAAAATCAAAAAAAACCAAACGATTCATGATTTTCTTCCCAAAAAAATGGGGCCTTTTTTTGACCCCCCCCCCCCACCTCCCTGAAAACCTCAAAAAATGGGTTTCAAATTTGGGGGGGTCCGGAGCAAAAACTCATTTTGGGGGTGCGTTTATTGGACAAAATAATGATTTTACAAAAAGTTTAACTAGCAATTCAACCCCTTGGGGTAGGGTATGCGAATCGGCCCAAAAAAGCCCAAGATGCGGGATATGTGGCGTTTTCCCCTATATAGGCCTGCCTAGCTTTGATCTAACAACCTCTGCGAATGATTTCAAAAAGCTCTCACGTGCCACTAAACAGCCTATCCGACATGAAAGCACCTCACTGGCAAGGGGCCATATGGGGGGGGGCCGACTGGGGGGTACCTGGAGTTGGGACCCGGGACCCCGCCATGGGTTAGGGGGTCCAAAAACAAGGAAAAGAGTCTTCAGGACCCAGGTCCAAATACACACACAGCAGCCACAACACGCAAACAATATTCAACCCCCCCCCATAAAAAAGAGGTACCCAGGTGCGGGGGAGTACGGGGGTCAAGATCCAAAAAATCATTGGGGGATCATTTTTGGTCCTAAAATGATGATTTTACAAGGGGTTAGACGTTACAAACCATACATTGGGGTATGCTACGCGAACAACCCCAAAAAAAGGGGGTGTATGCCGCTCGCGCCCGCGCTTGATCTAACAACCTCTCTTTGAGGTGATTTTGCAATGCTTTGGCAAACCATAGATAATGCTCTAATTACACTTTGTGCGTCAAATACATCACCAGTGCTTGATAATTGACACAACAATATCCTGGCACTGGTGCGCTCCGTGTTCAGTTGGGTGACCTCCGTCCTCTGACGTACCGCCCATGCGCGTCGCCCAATCTCTGTGTGGGCCCGGCATTGCACACTGGCACACTGGACCTGTATGGGAGTTGCCCATCGTGATCTGCCCCACGACAGACATGGCGCGTCGACCCACAGTCTGTGCCAGTGGAGTCAGGGGAGCTTTGTGGGCACTTCTTGGTTGGTGGGCTGCCCCATTCTGTACTGGGCTTTTGTTCAGTTCTCCGGCATAAATAGCCTACTATTCCACTCACATTGGCTAGAGGAATTTGGAATGTGCCCCTAGTTCCCAAATTCCTGCAATTTACCTCAGAATGCAGTGCAAACAGTTTGATTGCACAATGAGTTTAAACACAGATATGCACCTGCCAGACCACTGCACACAGGAAAATATTATCCCTCTCAAAAACAGTCAGTTCCAGAATTGGAAGCACAATGTGCACACACTACACTCCGGCACCCTTCCAAACCACACACAACACTGCATTGTTACATGCACCAAAACTGACTCATGCAGTTTTGAATTTTCCACACAAATGTATTGATGATGCATCCCATCCCCAAGATAACTCCCAATCTGCAATCAAACATGTTGAACGAGGTGGTCAACAACGCGCTCTGAATCCAAACGCACCTGCAGCTTCATCCTTGTTCGCAATGTAAACCAAACTATACAACTTGTGCGGCTGTCCTCTGTGTTGAGCGCCAACACGTGGATTGTTTAGAGCAGACAAGCCGAATCAACCGTTACAACATAGCACCTCTCCCTCCCTGTGTCAAGATCATCTGCTCGTGTGTCTGTATGGCCTGAAAACATGCTGGTCTGCCTGCACACTGTCTGCCTGAATGGTCAGATTTACATATCTGCTGGCATATCTGTGGGTTGGTTGTATGTTGTTTTGTGAGCACACCCACTTTGCAACACAGACTTCCCACACCATGTTTATAACTCTAATCCCCAGGCACTTGCGTGCCCCCAATGGGACAACCCCCAAGAAATGGTGCGAGAGAACCTCATCCGCAACACGTGTGTGCCGGGAAAAAATAAAATAAAACAGTGTGACCTCCACACCCACCCAGAAGGGTCGTGCTATCAGCCAATCTCTCCTGCAGTGGAGGGGGGATTGTGAGGCATGCCTTGCCCAGACTGCCCAGAAACCATTAACACCTTGTGGAGAAAATATGACAAAACTTTTGCAACAATGTCGTTACCACTGTCCATAAGGTGCTGCTGTGTTGCACTGCTGGGAAAACTGCAGCACTCTATGAATTTCCACTACGCAACATGAAACAAGGAGGACGGCCGCGCTACTACGCAGACGGACAGGCAGCAGCAATCCAAGGGCAGTTTCAAAAAGGTTTACATGCATCCGATCTCGAAACCACCCACGAACGCTCGCACTGCGCAACACCATGGGTCTCAACAGGAAGACTGTTGGTTCAATGTCAAACGAAAACTTGAATGTGAATAACGGCCACTTGGTCCTTGCAGCCAATTACACATATTGTCCCTTCAGGGCTGCAAAAGCAATCGGATGTGTTGGACAGCAGGCGAACGTTGACGTAGCGCGGGTGGGATTGAGTGGATCCTGAACGTTCAAGTGTGCCGATACATGCCCGTGAACTTCGGGGCTTCAGAACCGTGGCAAATGTCTGTTGACGAGACAGTTTTGGTCTACTTCCACAAACGAAGGGGGGACAAAACTCAACAACGCCAGCCTACGCAGTGCCACATACACGCACAGCCTTGAACAAAGCGAAAACGTACCCTGAAACCCACTGCTCCGTCCCGAAAAATCCTAGCCGGTCCCCGTTGAATCTTAGAAACGGAGAGTCAGCTTATCCCCGAAGTCACTCTCTTCGACAACATTTTGGAATTCGTCGAAAGAAATAAGACCATCGCGGTCTTTGTCGGCCTCAATGAACGTCTTATCCACAATTTGCTGCAACTGGGTGTCTGTGAGGTTGGAGCCAACCATGATTTGCAAACACTGGAACAAATCCTTGTTGCTGATGTAGCCATCGCTGTCGATGTCGTAAACTCGGAAAGTGAACTTCAGCTTTTCTGTTTTTTCGCAGTCGTTAGAGAAAATTGCGAGTGCCTTAACGAACTCAGTGAAGTCAACAGACTGGTTTCCATCCTGCCGGGAAGTGTAGCGGTGTTGCACCATGTAACTTGTAACTCAGCCAATAAATCAAAACAACCAAAAACATGCAAAAGAGCCCACAAGGCCAAAACATCCAAAACAGTCAAAGCCAAAACATCAACACACGAACACAGGCAAAACAGCCAATACAGCCAAAGCCACAAAGACATCCAAAACATTGAAAACAAAATCAGCCGAATCAACCAAAACAGCCAAAAGCCAAACTGCAAAATCACCGTGTAGCACGGAAACTCGAGCAGTTGTCTCACAGCGCACATACAAGGGGATGATGCGGTTAAAGAGCATGGAAAGGAGGTGGGAACAGTTTGTTCACACGTGCTGGTGGTCTGACCTGTAGAAGCCCAAGAACTTATTATTATAACTGTCAGCGGCAAAACAAAACAGGCCGAACGCAGTGGAATAGGGTGCCACCTACCATCGAGCTGTACGAAAAGGAGAGGCGGTGGTTGGGTGCTGGCACGTTGCTGTGCTGCCCTCTGTCCGAAAGTCCACCGATATAACCGGCGACGCATCACTTAGCGCTTGTCAGAGACCAGGACGCCCCTGTAGTGCGCGAACATCTCAACACACCAGTTAGATGTACCGGTTTGTGCGTCCAACCGTTCAAACTCCCCGACCTCGTTGTGTTGCAGGGCCCTCCCTATGTCGACAGCAAGACAAACGGCTGCTCTCCCTGCTCAAACGTGTGGAATTCGACTCTGAACGACTTGGCGTGGGACATAGGAGTGACAGTGGGGGGCGCAGAGATAGTTACCCGAGTCAAGAGTTTACTGACTGACAGTGCACAACCATAATTGATTGAAGAAACACACCGTGTCAAATATGGTCAAGACTCTGTCAAGTAATGGATTTGCGCTTAACCCCGGTATGGACTGAAATTCGTCTCTGGAAATCTCCCCATTTCCGTCAGTGTCAAGCTTGCGAAACCTTTTGTGCAGCCGCAGGATTTGGTCCTTGGAGAAAGAAGTTCCCTTTTGCAATTCCTCGAGTTCCTCGACGGTGAAGGAGTGGTTATTACCCATGCTGACAGAACGTGTTAAGGTAGGTTGAAGCTAACGTTTGTAACAACACCAACTTACTTTGACATCTAAAGAGAGAAAAGGTGCCCCAGCTCCACGGATGCTGAACCACGACCTGTTGTTGTCGATTCCACACAATACGTAGTCGGAAGACAACTTACAACAACGTCGTAGTGCGCTTTATTCTGCTCTGCTAAGTTTGTTTCCGTGCAAGACGTGATCCAGCAAGAGCCTTCTGCAATCTGTGCCGTTATTTCTGTATTCTTTTTTTTTTTCGCAGCTTCGGAATCCGTGCCAAATCCAATGGCTATCAGTACCGAACGGCGAACTTCGGAACGTCGCAGTCGCTGCCAAACATTACTACTGTAAGGCTCCCCTTTCCATGGGGGAAGTTTTGGGAATCCAAGATCAGCAATGAGAGGTATACGAATGAATGAAGTGTAATGAGCCATATCCATTGCAAACCTGCTTAACTATCTGGTGCTTGCATTGCAGAGCGGCCCAAAGAATGTGTAGAGTTTGGCGAGTGTGTGGAGAACAGCCCGAAGCATGTCCGACGAATGCTCTCAGTCAGCACCATGACAATGGACGAGTGGGAGCATGTTGCAGGTACTTTCCCTCCATGGTAGCCGTCAAGTCAACGAGACGACACACCAACCCACCCACAAACACACGCATAAACGGTAGGACCACATGCCTACTTTTTCGACAAAGGAACGCTACCTACTCGTAGGGTTTGTGTTAGCGTTTCTTCATTGAGAAATTATGACACCGATCTTGATATGGACAATCTTCGGAGTGCCTATTTTTTTGTTCGATGATGTGGTTTTTTGGACATCGTTTTGCCTTTGACACGCGCGTTGCTTTGCATGGAGTTGTGCTTTGCACGCTTCAAACGGTGAGCCACACACACACACGCGCGCGCGCGCTTTTCGTTTGTGTTGAACACACAAACACGCACACACACACACACATATACAGTTGCCTTTTGGAGGGGCGAGAAAAATTAGGCGTTGGGTGTCGCGTTGCTTGGGCGTCAACACACATGGAGCCTTGGGCGTTCCATTTCGCACACACGGGAGCTTACCCAGCCACGGAGGGCGGGGGGGGCTTGGGCCGTGCCGTGCCGCGGTGCCGCCACATTGGGTGTGTCGTGTCACATGGGGCCGCCGCTGTGTCGTGTTGTGTTGTGTTGTTGGCACTTGTGTCACCTGTGTCACCTGTGCCCGCCGTGCCACCATGACATGGAGGGGGGGGGGGGGGGCGGGGCATCGGAAAGTGTGCCGCAGCACGTGCCATGACATGGGTAAGCTCCACGTGTGCACAAAACAACATGAAACTTGTGTAGACTTTTGAAGGCAAAGAGAGATGCAATTCCTTGAGCTTGCAAGCCTAAGTAGACCTAGTCCACGCAGCCACTCCGACCCGCCCAGTGCAGCAAAGTCTAACCGCCCCCACCTCAAGGCAACCAAAAGGTGCCACTAACTATGTTGATCGCGTTTTCCGAATAGTTCACAATACGAGCCACATTCATTAGGCATGTGAGGTGGGTGCACCAAAATGTGGATGGGACAGTGGGAATGTGGCCTTCGGTTGGAATGTCATTTACTCCCTTGCGTTGTCCCTACATTTCACATTTAGCCATAAATATCACGGCTTCATGGTGCACCATTTCACGAACCCATGGACGACTGTGGGACGAGTGGGGTACAATTGAATGTCCAAAGCATGAGAATGCGAGATGGGGACACCGTTCATGACGCCACCCAGTTCATTTGGCAACGAGGCATCGGATTCAACAAATCCCACAGAAGCTTCACAATTGGCTTTGCAAATCATCATGAAAGATGCTGAGAAAACTTGCTTGCCGAGGCGGGTTGTTCAAAGCATAGTGAAAACTTATGACAATTTCTTTGGGAGAAAGCAATCTTTGGGCGAAAGGTTGAGGGTATGTGAAATCACGCGCCAATCAAACCACATCTTCAGATGATTTCATTGCCGTGTGGAGAAGTGCATTAGAAATTGTGCTTTGCTATGCGTTGTTTTGTTTTGGCGTAGTGTTTTTCACCATTGATTGCACCACTGCACCACTTGCCGACACATGGTCCACCAATCCCACCGGTCAAAGGGCCGTTGACAAATAACACATGCACGCCGATCAAAAAGGCTTCTGAAAGCGAGTTATGCGCACCTCGTAGGGACGAGGTACTCCCATCCGCGTCGATCAGACCCCCTCCAAACCCCCCTTTCCCACGATTGGTGCGGATCGAGGATCGGGCCCTTACCAAAACACCCCCGATCCCCCCATTTCTTTTCGAAACCCACTACCAACCCCAAACCCCAATACCATCACGGAACGCTCCATTTTGATGATAACCCACCATGTCCTCCCCAAAATGTGGTACCATGTGAACAACGTGGCACGGCACAAAGAATGACACAAATGGGCATCAAAGAAGCAAATTTGAAGCCACACAATATTTGCATGTTGTTCGGGGTTGTTTTGTTTGGAGCACACATGCACACATTGGAGTGTTTGATACTACACACATAAACACACACATTATTTTTACAAAAGGTGAAGTAGTAAGCAAAACCCAATGCGTGTACTCCCCCCCCCCTTACTGTAGACCCGGGTCTTATAATTTTTTTCGCCTGAGCCATGTCAGGTGGGTCTTATATAGTGGTCTTTTTGAAGTGGGTCTTATACTTCTTTGACACGGAGCACACTGTGACGTGTTTTCCCGGCCACCAAAGAATGTCGCCAACCATCGGTCTTGGGTTGCGGCACTCTTAATGTGATGCCTCTCGATATTTATTCATCCATTGTGTTTGATATGCCCCCGCGGCATGTGGTATATTAATGTGTGATACTCTCGTCTCGCAAGCATTTGAGGCCAACTTGGCAAGTCACATGACACCATCCCATCACGCAAAGCATCCAATGAATGTTTTTTGTCATGGTTTGGGGTTGGGGGTGAGGTTGAGGACAATTTTGCTTCATTTCCTTGTGCTCCGCAAAATTTTCCCGGGTGGGTCTTATATAGAGGTCTTTTTGAAGTGGGTCTTATAGCTGTCTTTGCCGAGGAAGGGCTCAAAAAAGGGGTGGGTCTTATAAATGGGGGGTTCTGGGTGGGTCTACAGTCAAGGGGGGGGGAGTAAAGGAACTAGTGCTGTCAAACCTCACAAAAACCATCGATTTTCATGCGGCTTGTCTCGGCTCATTGTGGCAGGGTGGTTAGCATCACTTCCTTTTTTTTCCTTGAAAAAATTTAACAAACACACAAGCTGGGCCCACCACATGATTTTTTGGGGGAGAACGAAATGTGGTTTGTTTTGTGTGGTGTTGTTGAATTCCATTCATCGCCGCGTGCATTTTAGTAACACGATATGGTTTTGTTTCCTCCAATGCGCTGCGTAGTTTTTCCCTTCCAATTATGTGATCTTTCCCAAGGATCGGTATGGCATTCCACCAATGAACGAGTGTTGCTGCCCCCCCAATTTACAACCTATGACCGAGGAATATCCCAAAATTTTCGTTCTATATTGATGGGTTTTGTCATGGTTTAAGGCGGAATGGGGAAAATGTGCGAATGTTGGTTCGTTGAGTCTCGCAATGCAACCGCATGGTGAAGTAAGGCGTATTCCCAATAAGTGTTTAGCTCCTCCGTAGAACCTACCCTTAGACCTGTCCTCCCAAGTGTACGTGTATGGCTGCGTAATAGGGGTGAGGTATTTCAGCCGAAATTCCAACACTACACGCCGCATTACGATTGACCCCATTGCGTTTAGCGATTTACTTTCAACATTTCCAAGTGGAGAAGGATCTTGTAAAGGATATGTTGCAACAGAAGTACAAGGCCTTTCCATCTGCCATGAATTGGCAAAACGCTCGGACCGTGGTTTTGAAGTTGGGGGCACGAATTGTTGCGTATGTGGATGTTTGCCTGCATATTGGGTTTCTCACTGCTCCTCGTGGTTGATCGGAAGGGTGCACGAAGCTAAATATGAAGGTCTAGCGGGCGGTGTTTCCCTGTTTCACTCTTCTGTGTCCGGCCCACACAGAGGAGGGCAACAACCCTCGCCGTTGGCCAGGTGCGTCCAAGTGGACACCCCATACCAGCCGTGGGGGACCCCTCCCCATCGGCGGCTTTTGTCCATTTGCGGGGTCACTTCCCCGACGGGGGCACATAACAGCCTTCCGCCTTTCCGTTCCCGCGCTCAGCCCTCCTCGTGGCGAGCGCATCATGTGCCCCCTCAACCCCCATGCACTTGTGTCCGGGGTGTGTGCATTGTGTCTCCATTCCCTCGCGTGGCATGGGTGCCACCCGGGGTGTTGGGTGGTGGGTGGCGTAGAGTGATGGATGGATGCTCACACGTTGTCAATGTCCAATGCCGTGTAGCGAACTCTTGATATGGTCCCAAGCCACAACAACAAAGCACATGTGGGAGATCACAATGGCGAACCGACTCGACGGCAAAATAGTGGACGGTTACGAATGCCCGTGCATAGGAGCAGTGCAGCAACTCGGTCGGCCCGGATATTTGACGATTTGTTTCGTCGTTGTCGGCGCACATGTTCATCCAAGTGATCCCACTTTGCGTTTTAGGGCCAGCACGCTCCGTCTGCACGACAAATTTAACTTTGTAGAGGTTGTGTTGTTTGCAACCCATAAAGGTGTGCTGCGATAGTGATTGGTTTGGGGATGCAAATAACATTTCCAGCTTCAGCACAGTGCTGCCGTGCATGCAAGTGAATGCACATTCCCGCATATATGTGCAATCCGCACATGTGCACTGTAACTTTTTGGACGTACGCTATGGACGATGGTGTTTCCCTGCATGTGACACTCCACCCCGTCATAGACCACGAGCGCTGTGGATTTGGGGGCTTGCTTTCTTCATTGATCCTCCACAAATCGTTTGAAGTACAATGTGACAAAGTTCTGCTGAGGTATGACTGGTTGCTGGCGCATCAGCCCCTTGAATGTGGCTTGACATCAACTGAAAACTGAAAGTGGACTGTTGCTCTGCCAACGCATTGTGGTCCCCACCGGCAGTGTACCTTGTTTCAAACTCCTCTGTCTTGCCGCAATGGTTATCCAATGGCGCCACCAGTACGTCTGCGACCATGGACATGGCTGTATACATGCCTGTTCTGATCTCTGTGCCCATGCTTTTGCCCGTTGTAAAGCTCACACCTTTCACCCTCTGTGGCTCTCCCGTTTTTTTTTCCGGCATTTGCCATGTCTGAGCACAGCTACAAACACAACCATATGTCGAATTACCCCCCGTGCTTGCAGTGTACTACCAGGGCTTGTGCCTGTGCCGCCAACCGTGCCCATGATTGTGAACACTACAATTGCGCTGTTGCGGTGCCGAGCCCTGCTCCTGACGTCGTCATATGCACTTCAGGGCCAGCAAGGCTGCCACGCCCTTCTGGTGCAGCCAAGGTTTCAAAGCGTATAGCTATGGATCATCAGACAGTTTGGGCGCATACAACGTATGCGTGTGCGTGCGTGTGTGTGGTGTGTTTGACGATTCATGCGCCACCCCAGATTTGGGTGGATGTTACGGAGCTCTGGAGTGATGCACTGCAACCCTGACGTTGTACCTTCCAATATTGGTGCAACCCTTTCACATGGCAAACTGCAGCCCTAAAGTGGCCTTGGAGCGTGAAGTGGTTGGCCCTTGACAAGTGGCAGACCGCAGCCCCAATGTCGGACCTTCAACAATGTTAAGATGTCCTCGCCGGTCGGGTGGCCCCCGGTACAAAATTGTCGGTGGGCCGTTGGGGGCGGACACACGCGGTGATGAAGGAACAAAGTCTCACCGGAAGGACCAGGGGCGGGGGGGCTGGCATGACACCTGGGTGTTTTGCTGTCTGCAGTTGGCGGCGCCTATAGGCCTCTCGCCACTTACCGCGGCCCTTCCCTTGAACCCTTTGCCTCTCTAGGCGGCGGTGCCCATCAGCCTCTCACCACATTGTGCCCTCCCTCTTCCTCCTCGGCCTATCCTTACCTCTCTATTCACCCCTTCCTTTTCCTTGGTAGGTTGTGTCAACGGAGCCCCCAGGTGGCAGCGCCAACTGTGCCAACCCCCTGCCCCCCCTGCAGGCGCCAAATGATGTTAACGCACACGAATGGTGACAAGATGTGTGTGTGTGTGGGTGGGTGTGGGTGGGTGTGCGTGCGTCCGTGCGTGCGCGTGCGTGACTTCCCTTTACTCTTGCCCCCTTTTTGCTGGATATTGCTGTTGCTGTTGCTGTTGCTGCTGTTCCTTTTCTTGTTATTGTTCTTATCATTGTTCTGATTTTACTGTTAATCTTATTTTTATATTTGTAGCAAGAAATCATTCGATAGTTCGTCGGACACTTGGTATTAAATGGAACCACTCACATTGCATGGCATTTTAGCCACCCGGAGGCACATCTTTGTCTCGCTTTTTTGGAATTTTTTGGAATTTTTTTTGGAATTTTTTGGTTGAGCTATGTGCTTGCCCTCGCTTTGGTGTGCGCGAGAAGTTGAAATCCTCAATCGGACCCAAGTGGCAAAACGGAACAATGTTCTACTTCAGCACGAACTCACGAAGCACGCATAAGCATGATCCCACGAAACGATCGCTGCTGACGTGATGTCGGATATGGACAAAAAGGAAGTTTCGGATTCTGATGTGTCACATGAAGAAGAAGACTCCAATTGAGAGCCTTCTTCAACGTGGCACCCAATTAGCACGAACGAAAACTCCATGCTTCCGCCTGTGTTTTGTGTGTGCATACTGTATGGAAGACTTGGAGGTGCGAAAAATGACAGGTAGTTGATGGTGTTTTCGTGATTCCATATTACACACGCCAGAACACTGCTGTCTGCAAGTCCCACAATCCTCACTTCCAGGACACCCATTGCCTACAATTGCCGGAGACTTGCCAAATGAAGCGCGACATCAAAGACAAGTTCCGTTGGGTGGAGCTCTCCCTCAGCAAATGCCGTAATGTATGCTGTCACGCCTGTTCACACCCTCACCATTTGTACCTCGCAGGATCTCCAGGCGGTGGTTCAGGTAGTCAAAATACGGAATGCAACCTCCCCCTTTGGGCAATTATTTGACAATTTCCTGTGACAACGAGTTTGAAGGGTCCTGTGGTTTGCTAGCACCATTTCTATATCCCAAGCTGTCCCTGAGGCTAATGGTCCCGCTTGTCTGAGAGAGTCCACCATGTAGATGCCTCTTTGAGCCTCTTGCAAGCTACGGATTGTCCAAGCTACACCCGTGGTAGGGTATCTGTTGGTGCCTCGCGGTAGCTTGGCCAAGGAGTAACAGCTTCAAATGCCGCAACTGTCTGCTGTTTGAGGGTTACAGCGCCAAACAGAGAGTATGGGTTGCCACTCAAGGTGATCTAGAACTCTGGATGCAATGCGGTAGTGAGCCGGCTGTGGGACATTGGCGCTGGGGGGAGCTTTAATGGAGGGATGTGGGGTTAGAGCAGGAATCAAGATCATGGGGCAACACCTCAAGAGGAGAGGGGCTGAGTCTGAAACCGTCGTCGTTTGGTGGTTAGCAGTTCTCATGATCCCCTGCGCGCATTCAGCCATAGTGACTGATACAAACAATAGAATGAGGGAAAGACAGTAGAACACGTCGTATCTTGACAATTCAACCCTAACAACCCCCCCCCCCTGTATTATCCACCCGTGGACCCCAGAAGTTCCGGGCCGACAAAACCCCCATGGGGATTTTCATGGAGCACTGATACTTGAGAGTCGGAATATTACGCCATTGAGGTTCAACCAGGTCTGAAGGCATCCTTTTCACATTATGGGTTGTGTGGCTTAGTTCTTGCTTGTTCTGCATTTAATGCTGGACATATTCATTTTCTAGTGGGCAAAAACTCCACATTTGCCACACGAACATTTTTTTGGCTTTTTCTGTGACGCGCTCTTGTTGGTCTCCGACCCCAATCTCGTCCTCCTCTTTTCCCTCACCTGGTTGGGCCTTTCTCGGTGTCTGTCCCTTGCGTCACTGTTTCAGGGCCTTCATTCCATGCCCCATCTCCTTCCAACCAATGTTGCAATCAGGGGTCGCCTCCCCAGCTTTTGTGCTTTGCTTTAGCTGCTGTTGTATCCATATGAATCTCACCCTCCTACACTTTTCAGGTCGATCAGATGGTGGGAGATGCCGGTGCTACAGTACTGCCTGCAGGACCCCGGCGCCGGGAGCGAGACAATTCACCGGACAGTTTGGCCCGTGGAGAGTGCAGTGAGGGTGCTGCAAAAACTTTCACTCACATGTTTGAGGCGCAAGTGCCGGAAGACGCACAGGAACGGGAGGTACGCAAACCCTGGGGGTGCAAATGCAACATCTCCTGAAATGAGAGTGGCCAGCTCTTCAACAGCCTGTACCCGAACGCTCCTCAGCTCCGCGTTGCCTTTTCGACCCTTCAGTCTCGCAAGTGGGTGCTTTTAACATACAGCATGCATGCAGCAGGTACAGGGTATGCAGCAGGTGTATAAGGGATGTAGCATACAAGCAGCAGGTGTACAAGGCAAACAGCATGTGTGCACGTGCAAGGTCTCTCGCAGGAATGCAGCAGGTGTGCAAGGTAAACAGCAGGTATACAAGACATGTATGTGCGGCAGGTGTACCAGGCATACAATATGTGTGTACCAGGTGTCCAGGGCATTCAAGGCATTCAACAGGCAAGCAGGTGTACAAGGAACACAGCATGTGTGCAGCAGGTGCACAAGGCAGCATGCTTGCAGCAGGAATACAAGGTTTGCAATTTGCAAGACATGTACTGGCCGCCACTGTTGAAGTTTTTGCTGTGGTTGTACTTCATGCCCATAGGTACAATCCACCAAAATTTTATTGGGATTGGATCCAATATGACAGAGTTCTGATTTTTTTTGCCATTTTGCACATGCTGCTGTTGCTGCTTGTTGCTTGCTGCTACTTGCTGCTTACTAACAGGGGCGGCTGCATTCCACACCCTAAAAAGAGTTATCAACATTTACGACCAGAACCAAGCTGGATCTTTATGGCTCTCTTGAACCTGGTTGAAAAACAAAACGACTCATTTTCACCTCAAAATGGCACCACGGCATGGGGCCATGGTGTGAGAGACGCCTCATTGAGCACCCATTTGCAATCATTTGATGGTCTAATCACTGCGCAAGAAGAACTGCCCTCATTGGAGACATTTACTTGAAACACTGACGATCGTCGTGGTGTTTTATGACGATCGCCAGGATGAATTGGCTGGAAATGGCTATTTTTGGACAGCAGGTAGCAGCAAGCAGCAAGCAGCAGGAAGCAGAGGCAGCAGCAGCATGCAGACAATTAAAAACTATTTCTGCAAAAACCGTACTCTAAATCAGGATCCGAGTAGCTCAAATGCCGCAGTGCCAATGCGCATCAAGTGGAACAAGTTTGTGTGATTTTGAGCCGTCTAGCCCATTTTATGGCTAAATCTAGTTTGCAAAAATTGGATATTGTTCACCCTGGACCCTAAAATTGGTTGTAACACCTCCACTGGGAGAGACTCAGCTCGGTAATAATACCTCACTAGTTCCACCAGCCCAACCCTAAACTTGTGCTGCCTTTACCTGTAAACCTTTTACAGCTGCTACACGCTGCTGTGTGCTTACTATACCTCTCTGGGACGGTACTGATCATGCCAACACGGAGCGTTTTCAGGGCTCGGATCCATTGTTGCCTCATTTGTGTCCACCGAGTGTCCGAAAGGTAGGGGTATGTGGGGTACATTCGGAAAGCCCTTGAAAAGGGCTATTTGGAACACCCCAGGTCTGCATGCTGTGCTGACAACATGTGTGAGATTTTTGTCCGTTTCTGACGATGTGTGTGCTGCCTGTTGCCCCCTTTTGTTAACAGGCACACACCATGTCTGCCTACAAATTCACGCAACGTGTTGTTGCCTCCCCCGATGCACCACAGAAACCTTTGGTGCGGAAAAGAGCTCGCTCTGGGGGTGTCAGGTGGGTGCAGGTGCATGAGCCTGGCAGCCAGGCAAAAAAGCCTCGTACAGCCGGTTCACAGCAACCTGCATGTGACCACGAGGAACACCAGATTCTATCCGCTTCTGAGGCTGCTGCTTTTGCAGCGCAATTTTGGGATAAAAAAAAAGACGCACCCCACCAAAGCTTCACAACATGATTTCTGGCAACCTGCATCGATGTCGATTTGGAGCAAAATGTAAAACATGCAGGTCGCCAGAAATACACCAGAAAGAGGGGCCACCAGACAACGTACTTGGTGCCGTACCGTGGGACGCGTCGACAAATTTGCAAGATGCAGTTCCTGTACTTTTTCAAAATTAGTTGAATCGTTGTGGAGTTGGTGGCGAAAAACAAAGCAGCAGCGGCCATTGTCAGCCCCTTGAGTCCCATGAAGAGTCCACCGAAAAAGGCTGTGGTCAACACCAGGCGCACCTCCGGGGAGAACCGTTTCAGCGACGCCGCACGTCCTGACACGGACATGGCTGGCCATCTTTTTATTCATACTGGCGGTTGTTGTTCTGAGTTCCTAAATTGGAATTTTTGTAAGCTATTCGATAAACTGGTGCAGTGGCGCTGGTTCCATCGTATTTCCTGGTGCGTGTTCATTAAGGGCCACTCGTACAACCTGTGCGATGCCCCATCAGGTGCCATGGACCGCGCCCTGCAGAATGTTGATTACTATTATGGTCTAACAGATATGGCTGGCCTGGCAATCCAGCATGTCGTGCGCAACAAACAGCGATTCGTCAGAAAACTGCGCATCCTGACCAGAAATAATTTTTGGGACGTCAGCCGTTGGCTGGCAGGTGCCTAGGCATCATCATCTGACCATCTGGACCAGCATAAAAACCCTGTGTTGATTCGGGACCACAAGATTAAGTGGTTAGATTTCGGTACCACCCCTGATGACGGCAACCTTTCGCCTCACCCTGGTTTTGCCTGGATGAAAGAAGGGTACAGCGAGTCCATTGAGTGGCGCAAGGTCAGGCTCACCAAACAGCGGAATGTCGACCTCACAACAGATGGCCTTTGGGCAATGCCTCTGAATTCAGGGTGGGTACCGGTAAAGAGTCGCAGGCTGCAGGATTGGCAAAAGCTGAAAAAATATGTTCCAAACAATAAGCATGGTGATGTCTGCCCAAATGGGGTCCCAGCCCTACCTGAAAAAGACAACGCAAATGATGATTCGGAATAAGCGAGTGTGACACATTCAGTGAATGTTTGCATGCCGGCTTTGCAGCAGCCTGGGGGTCAAAACTCTGAAAGACCGAAAAGTTTGGCCTCAGTACTGAAAAATATGGTCAGCTACACCCCCCTAACCCATACATTTCTGAAACGGCCTTTCCTCACAGATTTCAAAAAGTGTACACATACCCTCCCCCCCCCCCTACAGAATGAAATTTTGGTGCTTTGGACAAAAAATTGAGAAAACCCTGAAAAAACATGAATTTGCTCCACGTTGGCATGTTATGAATGTCCCCGAGAGATATGCTCTATGCACCCTACTACACCCCTGCTACTAACCGTGTACAACTCTTGCATGCATGCTGCATGCACGCAGCCTGTATACTTCATACAGCCGCTGTAGCCTGCATTATATCTTGTACACCTGCTGCATGCCTGCCGCAACCTTGTGCACTTGCCAACAACTGCTTCATATCCTGTGGACCTGTTGCACACACATTTTTTACGCCTGCTGCATGCTTGCTGTTCACCTGGTACCTGCTGTAGGCTGCCAGGTTTGTTAACTTGCTGGAAATTGCAAAAAAAAAAAACCCAGCCATTTTCCAACCGTTTTTCGGTGCTTAGGATGTTCATGGAGGGGGCCATACAAAGGGAAACCATTGCCATTGGGTCAAAAAACATTCTTGCTTACCTTTCTGCACCTTTCTGACCTAAGTAGTGCCTTTGTGCCCCATATTTTGGCCCCCAAAGGACACAAAATGACCCCAAAATAACCAATTTTAGGCTTTTGGACTGCTCTGAATGCCGTGTATTGCCTCCAGGGCTGAATAGTGATGTATGATGATGAGGAATGCTGTTGGCAAGCCTCTTCCTAACCAAAGTACACTTCAGTAGGCCATTGGCAATGGGGCACATTGTGCGCGCGCTCGGGTAGGGCTACAAGCACTAGGTTGCAAATGATTTTCTCAAAAAGTGCTTGGGTGCCATCTCCGATGATGTAAATTGCATTTTTAGGCCGTTGCTACACATTGTTGGTCCATTTGTGTCCTTGTGAGGTCCCCCAATGCCTTGGGGGTATGAATCCGACATCCAAAGGTTTGGGCCCACACCCGGAATGGTCACTTTCACACTTGCGTCAAAAGCAACCAAAACCTGTGATGAACCCAGTATTTTGTGAATGTCCGGTTTTGGGACATGGTTTTTTTTCTTTCAGAAAAACCATTCTGGGGACTCATCCTTGCATGGTTTCACTGTCAATAGTGAAGCTCTTTCACCAAAAGAGTTTAGCCTACCTTATAGTGGTCTGTGTTGAACCGCCCTGTCCACCTCCCCAGACAGTTTGTGTCACTTGCATGGTGTTCCCTAGCCCTGTTGCTTTCCGGTGAGATGGGTAGCGTGGGTACCATTGCAGTGAAGTTTCACTATCAACAGTGAAACACCAATGTACATTCAGGGTTGTGCAGGTTGCTGTCTAGTTGGCCTGTCAGTTCCAATTTAGGACTACCGGTTGCACCGAGTGGCACTATGCACTGTATGATCCTGGAAAACCGGTAATTCGCCGCATGGTCATGACAAAGGAGTAACAAGGTGAGCAAAACATCCTCATCTGGGCATGTTTTTATAGTACACCCCGTTACCACGGGGCGAGTGCCATCTGTAGTGGGTAACCATGTAGTGGTGCGATATGCACCAGGTGCCTACGAGGTGGCGATGCTAGGAATTGAACCAGCATCTCTATGCCTGAAGACAGGCGTAGTATCACTAGACCAACAGATTCCTATACCTCATTTCCGGTTCCGGTTTTTTTAAGCCTGTCCAAAAAAAAAGAAATTTTGCACGTTTTATTCGGTCCCGGTGTCATACCCTTGTGTCCAGTTACTGTGCATAATGGTAGAATAGCTTCCAGTACACAAGCAGTTTCACTGTCAACAGTGAAACTATTTGAAGCCAATCGATACCAAAGGGTTGTCGTACTTTTGTGTTCAAATGTCTCCGTATTTCTGCTCCACAACTGAGATTCTGTACTATGTTTCAATGTTGAAGTGAAACTCTTGACAGCCGTGTTCCATTGTTGGCAGTTTCTGCACTTGTTGCAACTGCACACAGACAACACTGCTGCATGTTGTTACCCCGCCTTTTGGTGTGAGGGACAGTCACTCGGGGTCCACGAGCTTGCTGAACATGCCGAAGGATATCAAGATGGGGATGCACCAGTAGACTGTGCGTTGGGGGGTGGGGGGTGCGGCCTTGCAGTTTGTTGGGATGGCGGTGGAAATGTGTGTGAACCCACGCACCAGACGAACAATAGAAGACTTGAGGAAGGATTGGCCCAACTGTGGAACCAAGCCTTGGCTGCTGCACTTTGTGCCCGCCTTGTTCAAGCTGTTCTGTTGTATGCCCGTACTGGCAAAACCCATGGTTGCTTCTAAGACAGACACGGGGGTCATGACAGCTTTGATGAAGGAGCAACGCCACCAAACAGGCTGGCCAACAGCAAAACACACGGACGCAGATGGAGCTAGATAGAAAGGTTGGTGTAGACATCATCGACCAGAATGAGTAGCATGCCATCGCTGCTCAGATTGAGGCCAACGACAACAATCAGACAGGGGGACGGGGTGCTTTGGGATTGAAGCGGAAGGCGGCAAAGCCAACAGCCGTTTCTGTTCCCCCGGTGCCTCAGCTAGAGAATGCAGTGCGCATGACTCGCAGCAAGAAGTTTTAGGTCATCCTCAGTAATCTGTTTGTGGTTGCTTGGATGTCTGTGCATGTTCTCGTTTTTGTGTTTCTGGCACCCACCACTAGCACCTGTTGCCTGATACTCTTTGTTTTGTTGTGATTGGACTAGAGTTTCACCGTCGACAGTGAAACGTTATTCCATTCGTATGTCTGTGACAAATGTGTGTTAACGCACCGTTGCTTTTTTATACCACACGTGCCGTGATGTGCTGGTCATGTGGTTACATGCCTCAGTTTGAATTCCAAAGTACTGGTTTGTTCCCAGTGTAGGATTATTATCAAAGTATAAATATTTTTGGCCGCTTTCTTAGGCTAAGTGTTCCGTTTTTCCTTGTCATTTTTGCTGCCATGCTTACAATGCCGCCACGTTGGTGCTATTGGTGCTGTCACTGTGGCTCCGTACGTTTCCAGCCATTTGTATGAATGGTGTAGGGTGTGTATGTGTCGGCCCCAGTCCACAATGTCATCAGAATTTTCACTTTTAACAGTGAAAGTGTGTCCTATTTCCCTATTCTGTAAGGTTCTGACAAATATTTCCATATTTGGAAGGATACAGTACTGATTCGTGTGCTAGTGTGTTGCTGGTGCATTCGTTCTGTGTTGCGTGCTACACGTGCTTCTTCTTCTTTTCAGGGGTAATTTGTGGTCCGCAACCACGGGCACCAGCAGCTAATGAAACTGCGGTTCTCCAGGGGTATACAGTGTCTCAAGACCACCAGCCATGGCGAACACAACCGGGGTTGTGTTTCACTGTTGACAGTGAAACATTTTGGATTTAGCCTCTCAGAATGGGTTTTTCGGAAATTCCACATTTACCTGTTTTTCACTGTTGGCCTCGGGGCCGACAGTGAAAGTTTTGCCCATTTTTTGAGGCCCCGTGGACCCGGTATGTTAGGTTTGTACCCCCAAGAATGCGTTAAGAAAAAAGACCCATGAGAGCCCACCAAATTGTGAGTTTATATGTCCCCACAAAGGTCCAAAAATACGCCGACCGGGCCAGTGGCATTGAGGGACTGCAGCATGCACCCTGTGCAGATTGTCTGCTAGGCATTGCATAATATGCCAGATGTGTGTCTCACTGTGGTGCACCCTGCCAAATACGGATTCTGTAGTGCACATAGCGTACAGTGCAGGGTGCAGTATGTGCATTATGCATGATCTTTTACCCTCCACCTCGGTCCCACTACTCACGACACACTAATCACCTGGATCACTTGGAGATGCAGAGGCCTTGTAATGTTCTGTTATGCAGGGCTGTGGCCTCTTCGGCAACACCAAACTGAAGGCGGACCAGTTGTTCCCAGCAGGCCCTCGGAGGGGCCGACGCCCTCGCCTTCGCAGTGCGAGCGCTGCCCATGAAGAGCCGATTGACAAAAGGCCTCGGGTGCAGGTTGGGGCCTGATTTGTACCTGCGTAAGTGCTCTCCTTAGAGGGGGGAAAGCTGCTTTCTCTGCCGTCTGTACTACCAATCGCGTTTGTTGAACTTCATTGAAGTTGTCAACAGAGCTCAATATCAATTCACAAGGCAAAGGAGGATGAATCACTGAAATCATAAGGCAAAGGAGTCCCATGGAGTTTTGCATGAGTGTATCTGGGCTGCATCCTGGAGTCCATGAAAGCATCACAATCATCAATTCTGTCCACAACAAATGTTCCTAAGGAGCCAGTACACACCTTCACTTGTGTCATTTACCCTCCGGCAAAGCCCTGCTATTGCACGCCGTGTGTCACAGACCCCACTGGACCCTGTGGAGGAAGCGGCGCAGATTGAGACCGAGCTGCAGCTGATTGCCAAGCAGCTCAGGCGCATCCAGCGTCGCAAGAAACTGTTGAAGAAACTCGGCATCATTGGAGACCCGCAGGCAGCACCTGCAGCCACGCCACATCCACAATTGTATGTCATTTCGCTGTGCAGTGCAATCCCAAACCCACTCTGCCTTCCAAACCCAACATTTTGAAGCCCAGCCAGTGCCTCAGTGGTCTGAACTCCATGCTTTTTCTGGCTGTCCTGGCGCATGGGTAAAGATGTTTTTGTGGTTCAGCCTCCATTGCACACAGTGCACCCCAAAAGATTGAAGCTCGAACAACTAGACTAGACGACAGAAGGATGAAAGTGTCAAGAGGGGAACCCTGGGCTCAGCCAACGGATGTATGTATGTATGTATGTATGTATGTATGTATGTATGTATGTATGTATGTATGTATGTATGTATGTATGTATGTATGTATGTATGTATGTATGTATGTATGGCCCTCCTCCTGTGCCACATGGGGGTCCCGGAGGAGCTCATCAAGCTGTTCCATACCCTTAATTGTGGCTCCACAGTGCGCATTGTCACAACGCGTGGCCCCACCGCGAGCATCCGCCTCCATCGTGGCCTACGGCAGGGCTGCGCAGAAAGCGCCATGCTCTACCTCCTCCTCCTCGAGCCCCTCTTGCGGAGCCTTGGCCGCAGAGCCCAAGGAGATGCCCGCCACGCAGTGCCGCCCCTGGTACAGGCGTGTTGTGACGACATCCAGGCGCATTGTGACGACATCCTGCTGATAGCCCACTCACTGCCGCAGTTCCTAGAGTACGCAAAGGCGATCGTGCAGTAGTTGGTGGACATGGGCATGTCCCTCAATGTTGGCAAGTGTGCCTACGCCACTTCAACACGCATCCCCTCGATCATGGTGCACCTGGACCCGAACAATGCGAGTACTCCGCGGGTCTTTCCGACGGCCAAGAGCACCGTGCCGTACCTGGGCTTCAGGCTGGATCCGAAAAGGGATGGCATCCATGAAGGAGAAGCATGTGCTCCGCTGCGAAGCTCTCCTGGGCTGGTGCAAGAACACCCTAGGGCCGGCGTCGGTGCCCCACGAGGTAATGGCAGCGGTGGTAGGTGGCGTCGTGCGGTACGCGGCGCTATACCTCTCGGACAATGCGGAGGAAGTGGTGCGGTTAAATGCTGCCATCAAGACTACAGCCGTGCAATTTGAAAACCTGCCCACAGACCTATCCAATGTGGTGGTCTGGTCTGGCAAGGGGCTTAAATTCGCGGATATTCGGGTCCTGTGCCGTGACTCCGTGGTGGTGACTGCGGCTCAGCTCACGCATCATTGCTCGGATGTGATCAAAGGTGAGCGGAGAGCCCTACTCGACCATCTGCACACGCAGAATGGGGTGTGCGGACGGTTTATGGTTCCGTCAACGGCATTTGCATCGCATGCGGGAAACACGTGGGTAGACCATGTGCTCAGGGCGATGGGAACGCTGGGAGTTGGTCTCCTCATGCCGTCATCGGTGTACTCGTGCGTGCACACCCATCTGCCGCAAGTGCAAGGGGCCGGACGGCGATGGGCGACGTAGTCCTACACCTTCAAGGGTAGGGACATCTGTGTGCTGTCTGGGCCCCGCACGGAAGTGGCGGTGAAGTCCCTGACAGATCCAGCGAACGGCCTCTTGCACGTGCGGCTTCCATGCCGTGAGCTAGACACTGGGCCGTGCAGCTTCAGGAATGTCACGAAGACCATCTGCACCTTCCAAATACGGGAGTCGGGCCCAATATGCTGGACCACGTGTGGTTAACGGCCCTCCAGGTGGTGTTCCAGTCCCGACTGCCCAGTCCCTTGACCCATCGTCTACCTCCTGTGGTGCGGCACAAGAAGGCCACCAAGCGCGCAAGACAGTCTGCTGCGGCGATGCATATGTGGTGGGCGGATACAGAGACAACGACTGGAATTCGGATTGCCCGGGACTATGCATGCCGTTCGTCCCCCCGTCCTCCCTGATGTTCTTGTTGGGAGATGTCTTTGATTGGGATCGGCAACAAGGCGATCCAGCGTAGGTCCCCCTTCTTACTCCACACGCAGGGGGCGACCTTGACCCTCCGCCTCTGTGGATTGTAGATGGGGCGTCGGCATTTAATAGGGCGTGCAAGGCGGTATGGGGACGGGCGGAGTGGGCCATTGTATTACTGCTGCCAGCGGGTCCGGCCCCTGATGCCAATCTGAGCCCGGTTCCGGAGGTGGTGAGGTTAGACAATGTGCCACATGACCCGCAAGTTGCTGTCACCTCGCTGCGCGAAGGTGGGGCGGTGGAGCAGGGAACAGTGGTGGTATACCAGCCGCGTAGATCCATGACAGTGTGGGGGGCGGAGTATACCACCGCACTTGACGCCATGAGGTCCATATGTGGATGCGGTGTACACTGGCGGCCGCATGGGGCACATCAGCCGAAGGTTGTCCATTCCCTAGAGTTGACGGCATCCAATGCAGCGTTACTAGGGAGACTCGTGGTAAGCAGTGAAGGTCACGTCGTCTGATGCCTCTCTTAAGGAGGACGGGGTCACCAACGTGGCAGTGGCGAGCCACGGCAGTTCCATGTGAACGGGAGCCATCCGTGGCACAGTTCCCGAGGCGGAGATTATCGGGGCAGCCACTTACCTGCTCCACACACCTCTTTCACGCCTCACAATGCATGCGGTGGATGCTTCCATCATTGGGGCGCAATTGCGCAGAGCTCAGGAGGCCCTGTGCCGCGGCATCAAGGGACCAGCCTTACACTTCATCAACCAACACGCTCTGAATTGGGTGGTGCACGGGTTGCGTGAGAGGCACTATAAGACTTTTTGGCAACGCGCACAAGGGTACACACACCGTTGGCTGCTGCTTGTGAAGTTGTGCCCTTGGGAACGGTGCATCATGGCCCTACACATAGGGACCTGCTGCGGGCGAGAGACGGCCGTCTCCCCACCATGCAAGTCATGCGATGGTGGCGGCAAAAAATCACCGGCACGGTCATTCTTGCGCTTCCCTGCATCTTCTGTGGAGGGCCCGAGGAAGACTCCGGCCACTTGCGCATATTGTGCGAAAGGGACGAGGCGGTTGCACGTCTACTGTGTGCGAAAGTTGAGGAGGTTACAACAGACTTGCCACTCGCAAACAGGGCCACGGAATTCATGTTTTGGAAGGAGCACAGATGCAAGTGGACGGAGTCCTTAATGGCAAGAGTGGCCCTGGGTGAACTCAGTGGCTCTTCGCAGCGGTGTGGGCCGCGTCATCCAGAGGCCCGGCGAAGGTCAAGCTGTTCCTAGAGGACATGAACCAAATAGGGGAAGATGGCTACGCCCGGAGAAATCATCGACGCACCAAGATCATGCAACTACCGCCGGGAGATCGGAGGAAAGCTACGGAAGCATTTTTTCGCGGTGATACGCCATTTTGCCCGCCGGCTCCCAGGATCAGGCAGATTCCGCCGTGGAACCCTCTGGATGGTCTCCCAGGCAGCCTTCACGCGGCCTTTTAGCGGGCGCCGCTGCATGCGTTGCTGGTGTCAAGGTCGTACATTACGCACAATGAGGCCATGTCCACGTTTCCCCAGTGGATGGCAGCAGTGGCACAGGCCTGTAGCAGGTGGATCGAGTCTTGGGTCGCCCAAGACTTCGCCACATTCCGGGCGCGGTCCCATGAAATGTCCACGCAGTCCTGGGCCACCATCCGCGGTACCATGGTGCGCCACCTACATGGCCATGACGAACCATGGCTCAAGATGTTTGTGGGCCATCCTGCAATTGGGAGCATCATAAGCTGGCCCACTGATGTAATGCCTGTCTTCCAACAGCCGTTGTGCTCCCTCCCGGTTTTGGCGGTGGCCACGGTGTTAGGCATTCAGGACAACTGTCGTCGAGCGCGTGGAAGGCAATGCAGCGTGACTTACGGGATGTAATGGTGGGTGGAGTGCGCCGCCCAGATGACCCGATGCGATGCTTCCCTTGCTACTATGGTGGGTTGCGGTGGATGGCAACTCCTGGGTCGTGTGGCTCTGGCATCACAGATGGGGCCTAGCAGTTTTGTACGGGGATGGCTGGGTACGTGAATGCTAGAGTGTGACCAAGTGCAGCGGTGGGTGGAATGTCGAGTGTTGTCTGTTTGGTGGATGCAGCAGCAGACATGGCATATGAGACGTGACCTAGTACTGGCTTGTGCGTGCGGCAGCCGCTGGCGTGATATGACGGCCATCGCGACGTCGCAGGTCGTGCCGGCCTGATAGCACACGGTACCGCCCCCGCATGCACGGTTCAAACCAAGTAAGGCTACGCCCGCCTGCCCCGGGTCGCCGCTTACCATAGTGCGGTGTCGTGGGTCGTCTCGACCAGGATAAGGCCCAAACCCCTCTAGGGTATTCCCATGGCACCGGAGTCTATACTGGCGACCCGGCTAGGGCAGTCAGGGGGTTTCATCCTCGGGTTACTCGAGGGGTTAAGTAGATAAGTACATGTCCCCATGCATGCGCTACTAGTGTTGGCCACGGGCTGCGGGGAGCCGCTCGATAAGTCGGGCTGCGCATTGAGTCGCCGCAGCTTGGATGGTCCCATGGGGTATGCAAAGGTGCTACAAGCCGATGATAAATCGCGACTAGAGAAGGACATGGCCCGATAAGGCATTATGGCTTTGACGGGTGTCCGTGTATGAAGTCTGGCAGCGGGGGGATGCCGCTATGGCGGTACCCCTTGACCCCAGGAACAACTCAAGGAGGTATTGGGGCAGCCCACGGGCCCCGGAAGAAACTTTGTGGGGGTATAGGGGTGCCACTTGACACCAGGACCAACCCAGGGTGGTATTGGGGCCGCCCACGGGTCCCAGGAGAAAATCTGTGGGTGTATGGGGGTGTCCCCTGACCCCAGGACCAACCGAGGGAAGTATCGGGGCTGCCCACGGGCCCCGGGAGAAAATATGTCGGGGTATGGGGGTGTTCTTTGACCCCCGGACCAACCCAGGGAAGTATGGGGCCGCCCCCCCACCCGGGAGAAAATCTGTGGGGGTACGGGGGTGTCCCTTACCCTTACCCCTGGGACCATCCCAGGGAGGTATAGGGGCCGCCCACAGGTCCCAAGAGCAATTCTGTGGGAGTAGTGGGGTGTTCCGTTCCCCCTCGAACAACTCATGGAGGTATTGGGGTGTCCCTCCGACCCCTGAAATAACTCGGAGGGCGTACTAGAGAATCCCTTGGCCCCACAAGCAAACTAGAGGGACTCTGCCTGCGGGCATGTACATAGCCTAACCGATTTACCTCCGCATACATGGCGAGTGGCACGGAGGCGTGGGCGATGGCGGTGGTGGGCGCACAATGAGGTACTCGGGTACAATGCGTACGCGGCGCCCAATGGCTTGGCGAGGCGCGGTGGCCGTGCAAGCGGGCGGTGGTACAACGAACTGGTGGTAGCAGCAAGCAGAGCCTTAGCGGTGATTGCGACCTTGCTGGGTTATATAAGGGTAGAGCGGCATGAGCGGCCCGTGATGTACCACTGTACACCGTGCCTGCATGAGAGGTCTAGGGGGTGCGGTACGGGCCCATGCTATAAGTAGGCATGCCACATTGTCGGTGGATGCCGAACCTACGGCCTAGCTGCCACTGTGGCGGAGATGGCACAACCACGGGAGCTGGCCAATCAGTGCAGGTAAGGGTCAAGGGTAGGCGTCAAGGCAATGTATGTGGGCCAGATGGGCCGAACCTGGTTACCACGGCCCGGGGCGAACCTCTGGTGGGTACCCCTACAGGGGGTTGATAATCAAGCTGCGGCAAACACCAACGCAAATCCAAGCCAGCGACATTCACGGGTTGTGCCTCTCATGCTGCACGGTGGCCGGCATCCCCCTTGTAGACCCTCGTATTAAATTATAAGAGAGTATGTACAATTACTGGGGTTGGTTGAGGCCATTGCTTTGGGGAGAGGGACGCATACCTATATATGTGGGGTCCAGTGGGGGTATACTATGGGCGCGGGTGCCGGCTATTGGTGGCAATGGAATTTTACCGTGTGCATATATACAATGATGGATCTCGGTTGGGGGGTCCAAAAGAGGTGCCCGGGGTGGTTACAAAGTACTAATCGCCTATACAATGCGGGGAAGGGGGCAATGAAGGTTGAGGGCCACGCTAGGCTGGAGCTCCCCAGAAAACTGGCTACATGTCCATGTACTTTTGCATGTGCGGTACCGGCTGCAGGTTGCACGTGGGCCGAGGGGTTGAAATGTCAAAGGACATGAGGGGAGGACACCAGGACGGGGCCAGCTCTTGCTTTGCCGCATGCACGCTGCTTTGTTTCTTGGTTGCTGCATTGCACCCATAGCAAGCGCCTTTGCTATCTGCTTGTTGCTGTGCTGCTGCGATGCTATGCCTTGCCCCCATACCTCTGGCGATCCAACAGGCCAGCGCTCGTCGCCATTGGTAATGCTAACGCTCTGTAGTTGCCGCTGCCCCCAAAGCCTGGTTGGCCGGTATCCCTGGTCCTCTGGGTCCTCTGTCATGCTGTGGGCCACCTCAGGCAGCCTTGGGACCCACGGGGTCGAGCAAGGCAGGAACCACCCGTCGGTGCCAGATGCCCGGCAACGCCAGTAGACGGCATGATAAGTGGTTATGATTTTGACTATGACCATGTATGTATGTATGTATGCATGTATGTATGTATGTCTCCGTGTATGAGACTATCGCTCGTGTGGGGGCCATCCTCCTCCACCGCTCGGCCCGGCAGGAAGAGCTGCTGCGAGATGTGATGCAGGCGACCCAGAGTGGAGGGTTGCCAGCCGTGGGGTATGCTGTCACTCACGAGGGCAGAGTGATGTGGGCATTGGCGTTGCCTTGCGGGATAGCAACCCTGCTCACCCCGTTCCCGGTGGTCCCATGGAGGAACATGGCATCTTTTCAAGAGGTGACTTTGGGGTGGGTGTGCACGAGGCATACTCACCCCGCAAGCATGAACCCACAACCATGGCAAGCCCGGGCAATGGTATCATACCTGTCCCGGGCGCTGCCCATAGTGGACGTAACCTGGGGGCGGTGGTGGGATAGAGCACCGAGCTGGGCACACGATGGAGGCTCTGTGGCGGCCTGCCCGGACGTGCCTCGTGAGCCCGTGGCATTCCAACCGTGGACCCTGTCCCTGTATTTGCTAACGGTTGCGCCCCGGTTGGTGGTAGAGGACCCGGAGGCCCGGTCGCTCGAGGAGGAGACAGGATTCCGGTAAGATCTGGGGATGGAGGTCAGGTTTGTCCGCCTCTCCAGCCCCATGACGCCGGGCCTCCTCGAGGGGCTCCGCTTCATGCGTGACTGCTCCACCACCTCCAGGTGGACTACGGGCCGCTAGAGGACACGCGGCGTGGACGGCAATTGGCAGGACCAGCGGTGAGGTGGGTGGGGCAAGCGCCTGGGGCACACATGTTCCCTGTGCCCCCACCTATGGGCCTACCACCTGTGCCGGTCCTGCCCCTTGGGGCCCCTCATCATCACTGTCACCACTACCACCACTTCCCCCCGATGGGGCCTACCACGTTGCACCACCACCTTCGTCACCACCTAGCCCTCCGGCACCACTTCCACCCGCACCTTCACCAACATGTACATCACCATCTACATCCGCAGCACCTCCAGCACCAATAGCAGGACCTCCAGCTCGCGGCGCATGCAGTGCTGCCCCCGCACGTGGCACCAGCACCCCATGTGGCAGTGGCGGGGGGGCCGCAAGCACATGCAGCGGGGGCACAGTCCATGTATGTACCACCGGTCACCGCGGACGGGCTGGTGCGGTAGCGTGTGTTGGGGTCCTCCGGGACCACGTGAGGTTCGTAGGCCTTGTGCACCGGGCGCAGCGGTGCTCGCCCGCCGACATCCCGCCAGCACCAGTCGTGTTCGTGGAGATGATAGCGGAGCCACGTATCTTGGGGTAGGAATTATTGCCGGTGGTCCTCAGCAGCATGTGGCAACCCGAGCAGGGGGCCATCATGTGTGCGGCGTTGCAAGGGCACGCAGCGGCACATTCGTCCAGCAACCGGCCGTCCGCTTCCCTGGCGATGCTGCACTTTGGGTTGCAAGGTGGTGCTGGGTCATCGTGGCGCCGGAGCCGCACTCCTTTGCGCTGCGTATATTGAACCGCGGAGGGGTGCTCGAGCTCGCCATCCGCCCGGTGGACCTGGAGGCCCTGCACCTGGGTACACTGCAGTGTTGCTCCAGGGAAATTTGGTGGGTGCTGCGGCGCTCAGGTTCCGCAGGAGCTACGGAGAACACGCCTTCCGCCTGGTTATGGCGGACGCCATGGCGCCGTGGCTCACGGCGTTTTCTGGCTCCCGGTGGACCGTCGCAGGACCGGGAGAAGTTCGCTGATGCGTGGCGCCGGTGGGTGGAGGGGCAGTTTCCCGTGGAGGGAATGATGCACCTGCCACAACCGCCCAGTGTGGCACGTGTCCGGCCAACTGCGCCTGTAGTTGCTTTGGCGAAGGCGGTCCCGAAGGCGGCGCCGAAGCCCCCCCCCCAAGAAGGGCCTTAATGTGCCTTATGGTTCGTGCTCTAGCGTCCGGGTACTCCACTCACGGGTTCCGGGCACGAGCCGCCGAGCCTGAATCCAATGGACACTGGTTGTGAGTGCGAGGTGTCCTCCATGGGACCCGAAAGATGGTGAACTATACCTAGCTACGGCGAAGCCGTGGGAAAGTGCGGTGGAGGCCGGTGGCAGACCTGACGTGCAAATCGTGTTGTCTGAGCGGGGCATAGGGGTGAAAGGCCAATCGAACCATCTAGTAGCTGGTTTCCGCCCAAGTTTCCCTCAGGATAGCTCGGGCTGGGAGTGTGTCCGAATTCGTCGATCGTGATGCGACTTTTGTCCGGTAAAGCAATGCATGAGAGGCATTGTGGGGAGTCTATCAGTCCTCAACCTGTTCTCAAACTGCAAACGGGCAAGCATCGGAGGCACACATCCGGGACTGGGACGAGGTGAACATCCGGGTACTACTCAAGCACTTCGGGGGGCATCTGGCCACGGAGCAGCGTGGGGTCAGCGATGTGAATTTCTGTCCCTAGTCCAGGCTAGAGGGGGCGGGCCAGTGCCCACGGTGGGCCAGTCGCAACCTGAACCCCGGCCACCTCAAACCCAAGGACCTTCTTGACCACCTGGCGAGGGACCATGGGTCAGACCCAGCTCAGCGTGCGCAGGCGGAGGCCATGATCACGGGCGTTGTGCCTCGTGAACTCACGGGGCCCTTTGCAGCGGCCAAAGTCGGTTCGTCGACGCTCGCACACCCTTCGGGAGTACAATCTTCAGCCACCCCAAGCTTAGGGACCCCCTCGACCACCTAGCGAGCGACCATGGACGGACCCAGTTCAACGTGAGCAGGCGGAGGCCATGATCATTGGCGTCATGCCTCGTGGACGGACGGGGGGCCCTTTGCAGCGGCCAAAGCCGGGTCGTGGATGCTCGCACAGCCTTCAGGATCGGAGTCCTCGCGAGCGCACGGGGCCTGTTCATCAGCGGCGTTGAGCGGTACTCGCGGGTTAGTGGCATCGTCCTTGACAGGCGGCACATGCCTCACCCTAGGTGCGGCCCACAGTGGAGCTGCACGGGCCTCCTCAACGTCACGCGGGGTGCGTCCGGCGGTGACCTCTTCACGAGGTGCGCGCAAGGGCTCAGCGTCGGGTCATGCCAAGGGAGCATTGCGCCCGCCGCCCGGTGCCGGTGCCGCTAGCCCCCCACCTCCGGGCGGACAGGACTAGGCCAATGATCCAGACCCATCATCAATGCAGTGACGGGATCCCGCCTTTGACGTCACGTTTGCGCTGTCTTGGAACGTGCAAGGCTCCGACGGTGGGCCCAGGGCCCGGGCATGCTCGATAGCAAGACGGTTGCAGCGGGCGTTTTAAAGGCCAAAGGTGCCATCTTTTGTCTTTTCCAAGAGGTAGGCCTGCAGGACCCCCAAGGCATGGCACACATGGAGAATCAGTGGCGCCACCATGGGTATCATGCGTTCCTGGGGTTCGACCCCAAGGCCGCGCCGGCACCCTCTGTGCGTGGCAGTCTCTTGATTGCCCTTGGAGCGGACGTGTTCGCTCCAGAGGAAGTTCGGGACGTGGTGGACATCGTGCCGAGCAAAGCCATGGCCCTCGATGTGGTCACAGCTGGTGGGACACTCACGGTCATGCAGGTCCATTGTCGAGGCAGTGGAGGGGATTGCTGGACGTGTAAGGCATCGTTTTGGGCTGACGTGGCCATGTACGCGGCGGCCAAGAGCGCGGGAGGCACGAGGCCGGTGCTCATCAGGGATGACTTCAACGTATGGTTGGAGTCCCCGGGACATCCCACTACGAAGAGGTTTGTGGCATTGTGGGAACCGTGTTGGTTCTTGAGGGCGGGGCACTCGGCGGAGGAACATCGGCAGTCCACACGTGAAGGGCATAAGCTGGACCCTACTTGCTCAACGCACCGCTGGTCCTATGGGCCATGCGTGAGCGCCCGTACCCGGCACCGGGGAGATCTCCCGCGGCGCTGGGGTCCGACCATGGCCCCATGGTCCTGAGCATCCCACTGGCAATGGCTGCCAAGGAAAGGATTACACGGCTGGCCTACTCGCACGCTTAGCGCAGGCTACACGCCATACGTTCGGACTCACCACGAGTCCGAGAATCGGCGGTGGCTGTGCTGTAGCGGGCTTGTGATGACCGGGCTCTGAAAGGGTGGCTCTCCTCGGATCAGGATACTAGCACCATGGGCACGCCGGAGGTTGAGGCAGTCTTCGACGTGCTCTACTCCTTCCGTGACGAAGTGTCACGGGTAACGGGGGTGTGCATGCCCGCAGGCTTGGATGTGCAATATGGGAAGGCTAGTACAGAAGTGTCTCTATCCCAGGTCCTCATGGATGAACAGACCCTCTCATGGCGGGCCCGGGAGTTATGGAGACGGGACGCAAAGGGGGTAGGGCCCGCCTCCAGGGAAGCTTTTGCCCTCCTGTAGCACCTCCGGTAGGTAGACCCAAAGCTGTCCCCCGTCACGATGCAAGATGTGCGCAATGCTCCAGATCAACGGCTTTAGCAGCTTGACCAACACGTGGAAGAGCTCAGCGGCGTCCTCAGACGCAACTAGCGCAGATCCATCAAGGACTACTGGCGAGGCAAGGTGCCGGATTTCTAGCTACGGTGGACGGCGATCTGCGGGGCCATCAATGTGGTCAGCTATGCTCCCTCCGGCTTATGGTCGGTGCGCGTCTGGGAGTCGGAAAAAGTGCAGATGGAGGCCTGACAAGTCACTGGGGAGAGCCAAAGGTACTGGGAGGCGTTGTATGCCAAGCGGCCAAAATCTACCGGCCTTTGAGTGGCTGATCCGGGCCCACATCCCTCGGGGTGTGCCTGATGAGTGGAGGTCGGTACAGGACTACACCCTGCAAGACCTCTAGGACGCCGCGAAAGAAGCTCTGGTGGACGACAAAGCGCCGGGGTCCAATAGGGTCACGGCGGCGCTCATTGCGGAGGTGCCGGAGCTAGTGCACGGGCTCATGGTGCATGCCTACTAAGCCATCCTCCTTGGCGTAGAAGTCCCGGAGTCATGGCATGAGGCCATCATGTGGCTGATGCTCCAGAGAACGGCCACGTGGGACTTGGGCGCATACAGGCCCATAGCATTGGGGTTGCATGACATGAGAATGCTTATGACCCCCCTCACGCGGAGGTTCACGGCATTCCTGGCTCGTAAGGGGATGGCTGCAGACTGGCAGTTCGGGGCCCTGCCAGGCTCAACAGCGGCAGCCCCGGTGTTTGTCGCACAGGGCACAATGCAACGGTGTCAAGAGGAGAATCACATCTTGGCCTTTGATGTCTCCGAGGCCTTCAACACCGCCCCGCATGGGGCTTTGGCTCTCTTGTTGCGCCACCCGGGGGTCCCGGAGGAGCTTATCAAGCTCTTCAATACCCTCAGTTGTGGCTCCACAGTGGGCATTGTCACAACGCACGGCCCCACCGCGAGCATCCGCCTCCATCGTGGCCTACGGCAGGGCGGCGTAGAAAGCGCCGTGCTCTACCTCCTCCTCCCGGAGCCCCACCTGCGGAACCTTGCCCGTAGAGCCCAAGGAGATGCCCGTCACGCGGTGCCGCCCCTGGTACAGGCGTATTGTGCCGACATCTTGCTGTTAGCGCACTCACTGGCGCAGTTCCTAGAGTATGCAGAGGCGATCGTGCAGTTTGTGAAGTTGTGCCCTTGTGAACGGTGCATCATGGCCCTACACACTGAGACGTGTTGCGGGCGAGAGACGGCCGTCTCCCCACTGTGCAAGTCATGCGACGGTGGCGGCAAAAAATCATCGGCACGGTGATTGCTGCGCTTCCCTGCATCTTCTATGGAGGGCCCGAGGAAGACTCCGGCCACTTGCACATATTGTGCGAAAGGGACGAGGCCGTTGCACGGCTATTATGTGCGAAGGTCGAGGAGTTCACAACGGACTTGCCACTCGCACACACGGCCATGGAGTTCATGTCTTGGAAGCAGCACGGATGCAGGTCGACGGAGTCGTTAATGGCGGGAGCGGTCCCGGATGAACTTAAGCGGCTCTTCGCGGCGGTGTGGGCCACCTCATCCAGAGGCGCACTTTGCGGACATGGGCATGTCCCTCAATGTTGGCAAGTGTGCGTACGCAAGTACAACGCGCATTTTCTCGATCATGGTGCACTTGGAGCCAAACAACGCTAGTACTCCGTGGGTCCCTCTGGCGGCGAAGAGTACCGTGCCGTACCTGGGCCTCATGATGGATCCGAAAGGAATGGCATCCATTAGGAGAAGCATGTGCTTCGCTGCGAAGCTGTACTGGGCTGGTGGAAGAACACCCTGGGATTGGCGTGGGTGCCCCACGAAGTAATGGCAGCGGTGGTAGGTGGCGTCGTGCGGTACGCGGCGCTATACCTCTCGGACACTGTGGAGGAAGTGGTGCGGTTAAATGCTGCCATCAAGACTGTAGCCATGCAGTTTGAAAACCTGCCCAAAGACCTATCCAATGTGGTGGTCCGGTCTGGCAACGGGCTTAAGTTGGCAGAAATTCGGGTCCTGTGCCGTGACTCCGTGGTGGTGACTTTGGCTCATGTCACGCATCATTGCTCGGCTGTGACCACAGGTGAGGTGGCATGGAAGCCCCGCCCGCAAGAGTCCGTTTGCTGGATCCGTCAGGGATGTCAGGGACGTCCTCTGCCATAGCGTAGGGGGATGGAGCGGCGGTGCTCATGGCAAGAGACCCCTCAAACGATGAGTTTGTGAATCCCACTTCGTCCTTCTTGGCAGAGTGGCGTGGTCCCCCAGCAGGTGAACAAAGTGTGGATAGCCCTGGTGGAGTGTTCAGTCCACCTGACCCCCCCCCACAGGTGGTGTAACTGACTCCCTGGCATGTGTTGCAACACAGGGACATGGAACACCACACCCCATGTCCCAGGTCTGCCCCACCGGTGAGTCACCTTGCATTGCATCCATAGTGGACCCTACAGGGGTTCTCACGTCACACTCCCCTGCCCCCCTTGCAGTGGTGGACTCTGCATGTTTGACACCGCCGGTTAGTGATGGAGGGGTGGCGAGTTCCTTGGAGGAGTCCCCTATACCACTTGCATAGAAACCCAAGGAGCCAGCTGCTGTGGACTGTAGTCCTTGTAGCACAGGCATGGTGGTGACAGTGAAGACTTACAGTCAGTCCAGACCGGATTCTGATTCCACCCCAGTCGAATACCCCAGTTCATTGGAACAGAGCACAGGGAGCACGAAGCGCCCAGGGGTTACACCCCCAAGTAATGGGGCTCCCGTGAAACGTGGCAAGAAAGAGCAAGGCACAAAGACAACTCCGATAGATCCAGATGCTACTCCATTGGACGACGTGGACCGAAGGCCCAACAAGGCCGAGGGTGGCATAGTCCTACCAACTGTGAGGTCCTTGAAGCTACGCATTTTACCGGACCAGTACGTTGCAGGGGCATGTTTCTTCTATGCCGTGGCCTGCATGCTATCCGCAGCAACGTCCCCTTGGACGGTGCATCGCTGCGGGCAAAAGCCATTGCTGTGTTTCGCGAAATGTGTAGGCTTTCAACTCAAGAGTTTGCACTATTTGTGAACCGGGATCTTGAGAACGGCACAGGGAATGGCCGGTCCCAAGGGGGAACGCCTGAGCACTTTGCTAGCTTGGCGAAGCATGTGGATGGTAGTGTGGTGTTGCTGCGATCAAACAGGTTCAACATTGTGACGTGAGGTTTTGGGATGGACAGCGCGTTGACATCCGCTACTATTTGGGTGCCTTGACGGGACGTTCCTCTGCACTTCCGTGACTTTGGGGATATGGAGGAGCAGTGCCATTGGGCAACGGTGGTGGTTATTGCCGAGGCGGAACGAGATGGTGTCAAAGCAGGTGGTCATTTCCGGGGTGTAGTCTTTGATGATTCGCTAAAGGTAGCCCCCTTTTGCACGTTGCATGGGATGATGAGCATTTTGCCATATAAGCGTGGGACGGTTGGGAGGTTTAGAGCGTGGCATTTGCAGCTAGGGGCTGGCGGTATGAAGGGCCACACCAATGCAAGAGACTGCCGCCGCACTCGTTTAGTGCAATAGACGCGCAACTACAAGCCACTTGTGACCTTGGTGAACAAGATTGCAAGGGAGATGTTGCCTGAATGGTTCACATGGACTGCCATGCAATTGTCTTGCAATGTCCTCACAAAACCGCATCAACATGTGCATGACACATCCCTTTGCTCGGCAGTGTTTTCCATCGGACAGCACACGCGGGGACACTTATGGGTGGAGGTGGGTGGTGTATGTAATGGTCCACCTGGACGGAGATGTAGTATGCAGTGCTTGGATGGTGTTACGCGGGATGGCGCCACGTACGATGAATGCCAACAACCGGTTCTCGTACGTACGGGTGCATGGCATGGCACTTGTTCTTGGCACGGGGAGAGGAGGTTGGTGGTGTTGTACTCCCGTGGTGACTGGCGAACACTCCCGCCATGGGACCGTGCATTCCTCAATGAGACCGCATTCCGCTTACATGCAGGTGCATAGTGGGCCACTTGGTGGAGCACCGCGGCGGCCATGGGGAATGGAGAATCCATATGGGTACAACTGGTGTTGGTTGGGTACCACGCTGCAGTGCCTGTTGGTGGCGTCGGGTGGACATGGAGGACATCACACAGGATGCCTTGACGAGGAGGGTGTGTGGGGACCATTGTGGCAGGATGTTGTGGCACATGGAGGGGACGGTGCATACAATCCACAGGACATTGCTGAGAGGCTGGCCTTGGAGGGTGCCATGTGTGAGACGGTGTGCCGATGCAGCGGGCGATGCAAGTGCAAAGCCCCTGCACCTAAATTCCAATGGATGCGGCAAGCAGAGATGGCCGAATGTTGGAAGTACACGGTGCCCAAGCTCACGGCCGCTGGGGTGGTCGATTTGTCATGTTGTTTGTCCTACGAGCAGTTCTGGCAACGCTGTGGTGGCTGTAGGGTGAAAGTTCTGCGGGAGGGGGGGGAGATAGGCATGCCAGCGCAGGTATTCCATGTGACGAATCAGGGGCAGAGTGTGCAACAACGCACGAAGGAGGGAATGAAGGGGCGACCGGTTGGGTTACCTTATACCCCCCCCCCCCCCTTGTCCGTGTGGGACAGACCTGACAGAGGCACCAATGTATACATCTTTGGTGTTCAATGAAGTCGTGGGGTTACATGTCCACAACCAACAAGAGTACAAGTTGGTTGTGGACCATGAGTTTCTCGATTGCTTGGGATGGCAATGGTCCTTGCATGCCATGGTGTTGCACATTGGATCGACGAGGGAGGAGGGTCACTTTGTGGTGTATGTCGTTTTCAACGACAAGTGGTGGCTCTGTGATGACACCGCGGTGACGGCCATGAGCCCACCCCCCAACCCACAAAAAGCGACTTTTCTGTTGTACAAGCGCAAACAAACAAATTTGGTTGTACTAGACATGTCGCAGTCTGCCTCCCAACGGACAGGGCCTGCAGCCCTTGGTAGACACGGGATTCCAAGAGCATATGTATTGACACCTCGGCGCCAGCCATGGCGCTCGCACAGGGTGCGCCCCCCCCCCCCCTCCTTCAACACAGCGTGCATCAAGGGTTGGGTACAGGAACAGGCCTGTGCATGGCTAGAGCGTGCCTATGGACTCCTCTGTGCCAGCCATGGCGCCAGCACGAGGTGCACCCCCCCCCCCCCTTTCCCCAGCTGCAACACAAAGTGCATCAAGGGTAGGGGACCGCAACATGAGTATGCATGCCCAGAGCATGCCTGATGAGATGTGTGTGGCTGCCTTGGCGCCGCTACAGACGTCCTCAGAATTTGTTGAGGCAGTCGCACAGTTGCTGCAGAAGCGCAAGGTGCGAGTGGCAAGGTATCTGAGAGTGCGTGTTGAAGCACACCAGATGCAACTTAGAGCACGGCATGCAAAAGAGTGGGATGAGCGGCATGCAGAGCATGGCATGTCACAAACGTCAGTGGCATAGTCAGTGTAGCAGGACAGGTTGAGGTCTGTTGCATTGGCCGCATCAGGGAAGGATGCATTGTGCGTGCTGATGCAGGCCACTCCCATGCAACTGGACAGTGGTCCGAAGACACTACAAACGTTTGTAGCCGCTCATTGGCAGTATCGGTTCATGACAAGTGGGGGTGTTGAGTGTGTGTGTTGTGCGCGGTTTAATGTGTGTGGCATTCCTGGGTTGGCGCGTCCCCCTAGGAACAGTGAAGCCTTGGTATTGGGAACATATGCTGCAGGGATGCGCATGAAGACCTCTGGCCCAAAACTGTGGCGGAAGGAGGTGTTGGAAGTCCACTTGGGGGTATCACGTGGCACAACATCAACGCGAAAGAATCTGCGTAGGCCAGGGCACCACCACCGACTGGCCGAGGACAGTTTCAAGCTGCATTGTGCAGAGCGATTTCACGCATTGTGCCCCAGTGCTGCTGCCACAGCTGACGTGGTGGGAGCGAGCATTGTGTTCATCGGGGGGGAAGCCATGGACATTGGTGTGGCAGTGTCAGATGCTGAGGCAGCATTTTTGTCACGGTTGGTTGAGGTGTATATTCGGGTACGCATGTGCACTTCCATCCGTGCTATAAGTGAGCGCATTCTTCCGCACTGCTCTCTGACATCTGCCCCTGGGCACCATGCATCACGGAGGTGGATAGTTGAGAAGGCTATTGCAGCAATGCATGATGCCATGCAAGATGAGGTAACACACACCTTATTCCTGGCGCCGTTCATTGTATTGTTGCTTGACGGCTCGGATAGGCAGAGGCATCGCGTCAATGAGTACGCCATTCTGCTTCTTTTCCCTGGGACTGGCCTTGGGGGCATGTGTGAGGTGTTCTTTGGTGTGGTGGATGTGGCTTGTGGTGATGCGCATGAGACTGCAACGCATCTAGAATGCGTCCTGCTGTCCTGGATTCCTGACCGTGATTGGTGGGCAAAGAGGGTAGCGACCTTTGCAGTGGACAGGGCTTCTAACCTTGGTGTGCAGGGCGCTAGTGCACCGCAAATTGTTGATGTCTGTGTCATTGAGAGCAATGTGTTTACCTTGATTGGGAAGTGGTTAGTGTTGATGACACCGTTGGGTGAGCCGTGCCATGTGTTGTAGCGCAAGTTGGGTCTTGCATGGGAGGCTGCTGGCCCGACCCATGTTGATTACATGGCGGCCGTCGATCGGCAACAAGGCTTGTGGAATGGGGCACGGCAGTGGAAGGAGTTGCAAAAGTGTGTGCAAAAGCATGTGCAGGATAAATGTATTGGCTTACAACTCATCCCCACAAGTCATCGCATCAGGTGGTCACAGGCACATGCACGGCGCAACACCGCTTTTTTGGCCAATGTCCCTTGGGTGGCACGACACTTGGATTCCAAGGTGCAGCATTCTACCAAGGAGGAGGATGTGTGGGAGGACTACCATGATGCCAATTTGCTTGCATGGGGGTTGGTTTATGGCGACATCCTGCATGGCATGTGGTGTTTTAACAATGTGGCACAACTGCGTGCGCCCACTGGTGCACACTTAGCCACTGCCACAGGTATGCTACACGCCCGTTTGCAGAAGGTGGCTCGCGAGGAGGGTCCAGGGCGGTTGCAGTTCAAGGCGCAAACTGTGACCGGTGCCTGGCATGGTGTGCAGTTGGTCCAGTTTGATTCAGGTGGGCAGAAGTGTGCAACAACCCCTCCTTTTCCAGGCGTTCAAGCGCGTGCAGTGACTGATGTGTTGCTTGCAGGCATCAAGGAGGGGCAGGCAACCATTGACCCTAGGGGGGTGTTGGAGTGCCCAGTATTGTTGGACCATGGCCGTTTTTTTGCCCTCCCGGTCAATGAACGTGCTGCATATGGGGTGGAGCAATTGCGTCAGTTCATGGCTTCACACTAAGAAGAGTTGTGCGGAGCACATGTAAACCGTGACCGTGCCTTGGTAGAGTGGGAATGCCTTAAGGAGCACATGGTGCAGCACTTTGCAATCGTGCAAATGTCAAAGATGTGGGAGGCATTGGCACCTGAAAGGGCACATGCACAGTGGGTGAATGTGTGGCGCGTTCTCGCATTATTGCAAACATATTGCCGCGCTGAAGCTACAGTAGAGCGTGCCATCTCTTTGCGTGGGAGGTTCTGCAGTAGTATGCATGACATTTTGGAGACACATGTCCTCAGCATGTGCATGGCATTGCATTCCAACTTGCCCCCTTTCTGGATGGGCAAAGGGACAAGGTGTTGCAGTGGTACGCCACCTGGCTGCCCGTGCACGCTTCCATCTGCGCCCAAGACAGAGGGTTTAAAGGAAGGTAGGGGATAGAGAGTTTGTGGAAGCTGCAATGCTTCAATGTCTGCAAGGTAATGAAGCAGTGGCTGATGATGGTGACAGCCTGCCCTTCTTTGGAGGGCCAGGTACACCACTGAGCTCAACGGCACCCTCAGGAAAGGGTACAAAACGGCAACAGGCAGATGTGGTCAGCACTGTTGCACCAGATGGGACCCGTGACTCGCATGCTAGCAACCATGACTTCATCACTTTTCGCAGAGGTATGGACTGTGCCACATGCAAGAAGGAGGTTCGCATCTGGTGCAATGCATGTCTGGTGTGCCATGCATCCTTTTGCGCAAGCCCCCGTCCTTGTGGGGACGTGGCGGTGAATGTTGTAGATGATGTCTGTGATGCGGGGGGAGAATAATAGTGCAGACGAATTGGCCACACCACGCAAGCCAGATAAGGGGCGTGGTGTGGCCAGGATGCAGGCGAAGTTGGTAATGGCAGCGTAGAATGGCAGGCTGCATGATTGGACAAAGGGGGAGTTGATGAATTGTCTGGATGTGCTTGGTGTGAAGGTGACTGGTAACACGAATCGGCGGCAACTGATGGACCTTGCTATGCAGCAAGCGTTGTCATTGTTGGCAGTGGGACCCACTGGATCGAGCAAGGCAGGAACCGCTTGTCGGTGCAAAATGCCCCGTAACTGCAGTACGCGGCATAATAAGTGGTTATGATTATGACTATGACTATGACTACGTATGTATGTATGTATGTATGTATGTATGTATGTATGTCTGTGTTCCTCTGGGGGACCTTGGTGGGCACGGGGGCGTTCCGGTTCCGCGGGCACTACGGAGGGGACGTCTTCTACCTGGTCATGGCTGGATGTCTTCTGCCTGGTCATGGCTGATGCAATGGCGCCGTGGCTCCGGGCTTTTTGTGGCTCGCGGTCGACCTTCGTGGGCGACCGGGAGTAGTTCGCCAATGCGTGGGGCCGGTGGGTAGAGGGGCGGTTCCCTGAGGAGGGGATGATGTGCCTGCCACCGCCGCCAAGTGTGCCGTCAATCCGGCCGGCTGCCCAAACGGTCGCTGTGGGGAAGGCGGTCCCAAAAACGCCCCCCCCCCAAAGGGCTATAGCGTGCCATATGGCAGCTACTCTAACATCACGGTGCCGCTGCAGCACTTCGGGGGGCATCTCGCCACGGATTAGCGTGCGGTGAGCGACGTGAACGTCTGCCCGTTGTCCACGCTGGAGGGGGCGGGCCAGTGCCCATGGTGGGCCGGCCACCACGTGAACCCCAACCACCTCAACCTCAAGGACGTGCTTGACCACCTGACGAGGGACCATGAATCGAACCGAGCTCAGCGTGAGCAGACGTAAGCCATGATCACGGGCATCATGCCTGATGGACTGGCGGGGCCCTTTGCGGCGGCCCAAGCTGGTTCATCAACGTCCGCACACCCTTCGGGAGATCAATCCTCAGGGGCGCATGAGGCATCTTCATCCGCGGCGTTGAGCGGTGCTCGCGGGTCCGTGGCAGTGTCTTTGACAGGAGGCACATGCGCCAACCCAAGTGCGACCCGGAGCGGAGCCATACACGCTTCCCCAGCGCCACTCGGGGCGCGCCCGGCGGCGACCTCTTCCATAGGTGTGCGACAGGGCTGGGCATCGGTGCCTGCCAAGGGAACGTCGCACCCGCCGCCCAGTGCCGGTGCCCCCGGCCTCCCTCCTCCTGGCGGACCGGACGAGGCTGATGATCGGGATCTAGCAGGGATGCACCGAAGGGATCCTGCCTCTCACGCCCGGACAGCGGTGTCTTGGAACGTCCAAGGCTCCATGCGGGGTGACGGCGTGCCCACAGCCTTAGGCATGCTCGACAGCGAGGCGGTCGCAGCGGACATTTTAAAGGCCAAAGCAGCCATCCTTTGTCTTTTCCAAGGCACAGGCCTGCAAGTCCCCCAAAGCGTGGTACTTATGGAGAATCAGCGGCGCCACCATAGGTACCATGCGTTCTGGGTGGTCGACCCCCCAGGCGGTGCCGGCCGCTGCAATACATGGTGGTCTCTTGATTGCCCTTCGAGCGGAACTGTTCGCTGCGGACGAGGTTCGAGATGTGGTGGACACGTGCTGGGCAAGGCCATGGCCCTCAAGGTGCTAACCGCCGGTGGGACGTTCACGGTCATCAACGACCATGGCCTTGGCAGTGGCGGTGACTCCTGGGTGTCTAAGGCATCGTTCTCGGCTGAGGTGGCCATGTACGCGGGGGCCAAGAGCATGGGAGTTACGAGGCCGGTGCTCATCGGGGGGGGGGGGGGGACTTCAACGTATGGCTGCGATCTCCGGGACACCCCATCACTAAGCAGTTCGTGGCACTGTGGGAATAGTTTGCGAACTTGAAGGAAGGGCATGTGGCCGAGGAAGACCGGCAGCCCACACATGAAGGGCATAGGCTGGACTCCTACTTGCTCAACGCGCCGCTTGTCCCCCGGGCAATGCGTGAGCGCCCGTACCTAGCACCGGGGAGACCACCCGCGGCGCTGGGGTCTGACCATGGCCCCATGGTCCTGAGCGTCCCATTGGCAGTTGCTGCCAAGGAAAGGATCACACTGCTGGCCTACTCGCACGCCCAGGGCAAGCTAGACGCCATGCGTCCGGACTCGCCAGGGCTCCGCGAGCCGGCCGCGGCAGTACTGCAGCAGGCCTGTGATGACCCGGCGCTGAAGGGGTGGCTCTCGTTGGATTAGGATACTACCACCATGGGCACGCCGGAGGTTCATGCAGTCTTCCACTTGCTCTACGCCTTCCGTGACGGAGTGTCACGGGTAAGGGGGGTGCGCATGCCCACACGCATGGATCCGCAATACCCGTATACGGAGGCGGATACGGAAGGGTCTCTATCCCAGGTCCTCATGGATCAACAGACCCTCTCATGGCGGGCCCATGAGTTGTGGAGACGGGACGCACAGGGGGTTGGGCTCGCATCTAGGGAAGCTGCTGCCCTACCGCAGCACCTTCAACAGGTGGACCCCTATCTGTTCCCCGTCACCATGCAAGATTTGCGCGATTGTGTGGATGCACGGCTTGAGCAGGCTGACCAACACGTGGAGGAGCTTAGCGGCCTCCTCGGACGCAACCGGCGTAGATCCATCAAGGACTACTGGTGAGGCAAGTAGCCGGATTTGCAGCTTAGTTTGAAGGGTTTGCGGGGCCATCAACGTGGTCAGCTACGCTCCCTTCGGTTTATGGTTGGTGCGCGCCCTTGAGTCGGAAAAAGTGCCGATGGAGGCCTCAGAAGTCATTGCCGAGAGCCAGAGGTACTGTGAGGCGCTGTATGCCAACCGGCCAGTGAACCTACCGGCCTTTGCAAGGCTGGTCCGGGCCCACATCCCTTAGGATATACCTGACGAGTGGAGGTCGGTACAGGATTACACCCTGCAAGACCACAACAACGCCGTGAAACGGGCTGTGGCGGACGACAAAGCGCTGGGTCCAATAGGGTCACGGCGGCCCTCATCGCGGAGGTGTCCGAGCTAGTGCACGGGCTCATGGTGCATGCCTACTGAGCCATACTCCTTGGCGTAGAATTCGCGGATTCGTGGCATGAGGCCATCATCTAGTTTTGCCCCAGGGAACGAGCACGGGGGACTTGGGCACATACAGGCCCATAGCGTTGGGGCAACATGACATGAGAATGCTTATGACCCCCCTCATGCGCAGGTTCACGGCATTCGTGGCTTGTAAGGGGATGGCTGTAGACTGGCAGTTCGGGGCCATCCCGAGGGCAACGGCGGCTGCCCCGCCGTTCGTGGCACAACGCAAACTGCAGCGGGGGCAAGAGGAGAATGATGTCCTCGCCTTTGATGTCTCCAAGGCCTTCGACACCGCCCTGCATGGGGCTCTAGCTATCCTCCCACACCACCTGGGGGTCCCAGAGGAGCTAATATAGCTCTTCCATACCCTTAGTTGTGCCTCCACAGTGCGCATTGTCACAGCGCACGGTCCCACCCCGAGCATCCGCCTCCATCGGGGCCTACAGCAGGGCAGCGCGGAGACTGCCGTGCTCTACCTCCTCTTCCCGGAGCCCTTCCTGCGGACACTTTCCCACAGAGCCCAAGGACCCCACCGCGCGGTGCCGCCCCCGGTACAAGCATAGTGTGACGACCTCTTGCTGATTGCGCACTCACTGCCGCAGTTCCTGGAGTACGTAGAGGCGACCGCGCAGTAGTTCGTGGACATGGGCATGTCCCTCAATGTTGGCAAGTGTGCGTACGCCACTACAACGCACATCCCCTCGATCATGGTGCACCTGGACCCGAACAATGCGAGTACTCCGTGGGTGTGTCCGATGGCCCAGCTTATCGTGCCGTACCTAGGCCTCAGGCTTGATCCGAAAGGAATGGCATTCATGAAGGAGAAGCATGTGCTTCGTTGCGAAGCTCTCCTGGGCTGGTGCAAGAACATCCTGGGACCACCGCTGGTGCCCCATGAGGTAACGGCGGCGATGGTAGGTGGCGTCGTGCGGTACGCGGGGCCTTACATGTCGGACATTACGGAGGAAGTGGTGCGGTTAAATGCCGCCATCAAGACTGCAGCCGTGCAGTTTGAAAACCTGCCCACAGACCTGTCCAATGTGGTGGTCCGGTGTGGTAAAGGGCTTAAATTGGCGGATATTCGGGTTCCGTGCTGTCACTCCGTGGTGGTGACTGTGCATCAGCTCACACATCATTGCTCGGCTGTGACCAAAGGTGAATTGCGAGCCCTACCCGACCACCTGCACACGCCGAATGGGGTCTGCGGAAGGTGCTATGGTTCCGTCAACGGCATTTGCATCGCATGCGGGAAACACGTGGGTAGACCGAGTGCTAAGGTCGATGGGAATGCTGGGGGTTGGTCTCTCATGGTGTCATCGGTGTACTGGTGCGTGCACACCAAATCTGTCGCAAGTGCAAGGGGCCGGGCGGCGATGGGCGACGTGGTCCTACACCTTCAAGGGTAGGGACGTTTGTGTGCTGTCTGGGCCCCACACGGAAGTGGCGGTGAAGTCCCTGACGGACCCGGCGAATGACCTCTTGTACGCATGGCTTCCATGTCATGAGCTTGGACGTTGGGCCGTGCAGCTTCAGGAATGTCACGAAGACCATCTGCACATTCCAAATAAGGGAGTTGGGCCCACTATGCTAGACCACGTGTGGCTAACGGGTCTTGAATCGGTATTCCATTCCCGGTTGCCCCGTCCCCCGACCCATCGTCTACTTCATCCGCTGCGGCACAAGAAGACCTCCAAGCGCACGAGACAGTCCTTTACGGGCGATGCATACGTGGTGGGCGGGTACAGAGACGACGACTGGAATCCGGATTGTCCGCGGTTGTCCATGCCGTTTGTCCCCCCGGCCGCCTTGATGTTCTTGTTGGGAGATGTCTTCGATGGTCATTGGCAACAAGGCGATCCGGCGCTGGTCCCCCTTCTGACACCACATGCCGTAGGCGGTCTTGACCCCTTGCCTCTGTGGGTTGTACAGGGCAAGTTAGCATTTGACAGGGCGTGCAAGGTGGTATGGGGAGGGGCGGAGGGGCCCGTAGTATTACTAGTGCTAGCAGGCTCGGCCCCTGATGCCCATGTGAGTCCGGTCGCAGAGGTGGTCAGGTTAGACAAAGTGCCACATGACCCGCATGTCCCTGTCATCTCGCTGGGCGAAGGTGGGGCGGTGGAGCAGGGAACGGTGGTGATATATCAGCCGCATAGATCCACAACAGTGCGGGGGGCAGAGTATACCATCGGGCTTGACGCCATGAAGTCCATATGCGGGTGCGATGTACACTGGCGGCCGCATGGAGTACATTAGCCGAACGTTGTGCTCTCCCCGGAGTTCAAAGCTTCCAATGCCGCGTTACTAGGGAGAGTCATGGTAAGCCCACATTGGGATGTGGCCTGGTTGGTGCCCCACAGGTGGTGCTGGGTGCCAGTAGCGGCGAAGGTCACGTCGTCGGATGCCTCTCCCCTCAGGAAGACGGGGTCACCAACGTGGCAGTGGCGAGCCATGGCAGCCCCACATGGACACGTGCCGTTTGGGCACGGTTCCCGAGGAGGAGATCATCGGGGCAGCCGCTTACGTGCTCCAGACACCTCATTCAGGCCACATGGTACACCTATTAGATGCTTCCATCATTGGAGCGCAATTGCGCAGAGCTCAGGATGCCTTGCCTTGCCGCGGCATCAAACGACCAACCTCCCATTTCATCAACCACCACGCAATTACTGGGTGGTGGAGGGGATGCGTCGACTGCCACGCAGAGTTGGAGGACCCCACCACTTGGTGGTATGGCAGAGCTCGCACTTAGCGGCGGTTCCGCTGGAGCAACCGGATTTTGCTGCAGCCCACGCAAAGGCCCCGCCAATACACCTTATGTTGCCCAAGGAGCAAGCCACCCTCCTGGTGCCTAATGAAGGTGGGGTGCTAGAACCTCATATGCCCTCCATGCGGGCTCTCTAGCAGGTGAGAGAGGTGGTTCGGGACTCGTTGGCAGCGCGCACCAGGGACCACACGCCGTTGGCTGGTGCTTGTGAACTTGTGCCTCTAGAAACGGTGCATCATGGCCCTACAGACCGGGACCTGCTGCAGGCAAGGGACCCCCACCTCTCCACCATGCAAGTCATGCGACGGTTGTAGCAAAAAATCACGCGCACGGTTATTCTGGCGCTTCCCTAGATATTCTTTGTGAGGCCCCGAGGAAGACACGGGCCACTTGCGCATATTGTGCGAAACGGACGAAGCGGTTGCACGGCGGCTGTGTGCGAAAGTTGAGGAGTTCACTGCGGACTTGCCACTTGCGGACAAGGCCATGGAGTTCATGTCCTAGAAGGAGCACGGATGCAGGTGGGCGGACACTGTAATGGGAGGAGTAGTCCGGGGAGAACTCAAGCGGCTCTTAGAGGCGGTGAGGGTTGCATCATCTCGGGGCCCGGCGAAGGCCAAGCTGTTCTTGGAGGACATGATCCATATTGGGGAAGATTGTTACGCCCGGAGAAATCGGCTAAGCAGGATCATGCCGCTGCCGCCGCAAGATCCGAGGAAGGCTACGTATGCGTTCCTGCGGGGTGATACGCCCTTCTTTCTGCCGGCTAGAAGGTTTACGCAACTGCGGCCGTGGAACCCATTCGATGGCCTCCCAGGCAGCCTTTCTGCGGCCTTTTAGCGGGCGCCGCCGCACGCGTTACTGGTGTCCGGATGGTACATTACGCACAACGAGGCCACATCCACATTCCCCCAGTGGATGGCGGCGGAGGCGCAGACGTTTAGCCAATGGATTGAGTCCTGGGTAGCCCAAGAGTTCGCCACATTCGGGGCGCGGTCCCGTGACATGTCCGCGCAGTCCTCGGCCACCGTCCGCGGTACCATGGTACGCGACTCAGATGGCTATGATGAACCGCCATCCTGCAGTCGGGAGCATCATGGGCTGGCCCCGTGAAATACTGCCCGCCCTCCAACAACCCTTGTGCCCCCTCCTCGTTCGGTAGCCACCTTGTTGGACGTGGGGGAACTGTAGCTGTATGACCGGCAGGTGCGGAGCGTCGTCCCGGTGGTCAAGAGGGCAAATGTGCATGGCGGTCCTGGTGGGATCCAAGCAACTTGCGTGGTTCCAGGGAGACGACGCCCCTGGTCGCATCACGCATGTGCTGCTGTCGCTGCCGGATGGGGATGACAACGGGTTAGCAGACGCCCGTCGCACATTGGATACCTTGGGCTTTGAGCCGGTGGTCGAGGCCCAGCATGGAGGGCGGCGACGGGTGATCGCGTCGGCTCAAAGCCCCAGTCAAGGAGGGATACACGTCATCGTGGAGATAGCGCAAAACTATGGATGGAGCCTCTTGGTGGGGGGCAAGCCGCGCCGCCGAGCAGTGCTGTGGCCCTTGCTGCTCGAATACCATTCGGGAGGGTTGAACGGACAATTGGTTCTAACCCCGGCATCAACGTGGGACTAGGCCAAACGGAGCCTGCCCAATAGTGCCACCGCTCGTGCCCCGGCGGCCGCAGCTTTCCGCTACCGCGAGGCCTGCAATGATGTTTGGCAGTACTTGGGGTTGGAACGATGCGCAGGCGGCTGCGTTCCCTCTCGGTCGATACTTCCGCTAGTATGCCGCGGTTGCGGCGATGCCGTGCTGGTATGGGTGCACCAATGTACCTCTACCCCGCTATGTGGGTCATGCCGAGAGCGCGCTGGCAGGGGGTGGCCCAGAGCCACGTGGGCCCTGCGGCACTCAGGACATTGGTCGTGGAGCGCGTGGGGGACATTCCAGCTTGACTTACCGGGTGTAAAAGGTTGCCGGAGTGCGGTGCCCAAATGACCCGAGTGCCGCACTTTCCTTGCTACTGTGGTGGGTTGCGGTGGATGGTGACTCCCGGGTTCTATGGCTCTGGCATCAGAGAGGTGTTCCATAGGGAAATGCCTCGATTCATGGATGGCGCTGTATGACCAAGTGCAACGGTGGGAGGAATGCCAAGTGTTGTTCGTCTAGTGGACGCAACAGTGGACAAAGCATATGAGACGTGGCCTCCTACTAGCCTCTGCATGCGGCAACGGCGGACGTCATATGACGGCCATCGCGACGTGGCAGGCCGTGCCGGCATGATAGTGCACGGTACCGGCCCCACACACACGGTTCGACCTACGTGTCGCTACGCCCGCCTTCCCGGGTTGCCGCATGCAATAGTGAGGTGTCATGGGTTGTCCCCACTAGGGCTATAAGGCTCAAACCCTTGTGGGGTATTCCCATGGCACCGTGGTCTGCAATGGCGGCCTAGCTACGGCAGCCACGGGGGTTCATCCTCGGGTTGCTCGGGGGGGTTAAGTGGATACTTACATGTCCCCATGCCAGCGCCAATGGTGTTGGCCACGGGCTGCGGGTAAGAGCTCAATAGGTCGGGCAGCGTTTGAAGTCACTACAGCATGGTTGGCAGCATGGGTCGTGCGAAGGTGCTAGAAGTTGGTGATGGATGGTGACTCGAGAAGGATGTGGGCGTGGACTTTTGAGGCAGGCATTGTGGATTGGACGGGTGTACATTCATGCAGTCTGGCAACGGGAGGATGCCGCTATGGTGGTGCCCCTTGACCCCCGGAACAACTCAAGGAGGTATTGGGGCAGCCCACGGGCCCCGGAAACTTCGTTGGGGTATAGGGGTGTGTCCCAACCCCACGACCAATTCAGGGATGTATTGGGGCCGCCCACGGCCCAGCAAAAAATTTTTGGTGTTGTTGTTGTTGTTGTTAGGGCACCCAGCACGTGCCGGCGGGAGAAATTGCCAGACACGCTCTCCCTGGGCAGGGCGCAAGGGAGCAGTCGGCCGGCATCACGCTGGCCGGGCGTGTGCGGACAACGACCGGGGGGGGGGGGGGGGGGGGGTTCCGCCTTCTGTCTGGGGGGGGGGGGGGGGGGGGCGCGTGTCGCTGTGAGAGGGACCACCTGCCCATGCGACCCTGGTTCCCTCACCCGCCGTGGGGGGAGGGCGTGCGCAGCTGTGCGAAACGGAGGCGGGAAGGGGGGCGGGATGGAGGGACCTCCTGTCCGGGGACCTGCGGGGCCCCGGTTCCCCTCGCTTCCAGCCGCCACTCCCCCGCGACAGGGGAGGGGGCTACGTCCTGTGCGGAGGTGGAGTAAGGGGGGTGGAGGGGGCGGGGACTATGTATGGGCTATCCCCTGGTGCCCGTCCCTGTGTCCCGTGTGCAGGAGGCCGCGCATCACGGCCGGCGGGGGGCTCAGGCCTGGGCTGGGCGCGTGGGTAGCGGCGGGCGGCCGAGGCGGAGGCGGCGCCATGCGGGTGCGGGGCCCGTGGCGGTCGCGGGGCGGTGTGGGCGGACCGGCCGGCGGCCGGCAGTGGCCCTGAGAGCCCCACTCCATGGGGTCGGCGGGCGCGCCGGGGGCACGCGCGCCGCGCAAGCCTGGCCGTGGGGGGCGCGTGTGCAAGGGCGTCGGCGCGCCCGATGCGGGCCCCCCTGCGGGCCGCGGGACCAGCGGCTAGCTGGAAGCGTGGCCTGGGGGCCGAGGCCTGGGCCGGGCGTGTGGGTAGCGGCGGGCGGCCGAGGCGGAGGCGGCGCCATGCGGGTGCGGGGCCCGTGGCGGCCGCGGGGCGGCGCGGGCGGACCGGCCGGTGGTCGGCGGCGGCCCTGAGAGCCCCACTCCATGGGGTCGGCGGGCGCGACGGGGGCACGCGCGTCGCGCAGGCCAGGCTGCGGGGGGCGCGTGTGCAAGGGCGCCGGCGCGCCCGATGAGGGCCCCTCTGTGGGCTGCGGGACCAGCGGCAAGGGCGCAGCCTGGGGCCGCGCAGGGGCGTAGCAGCGTGGGGCCGCGCAGGGGTGCAGCGTGGGGTTGCGTAGGGGCTGCGCAGGGGCGCAGCGTGGTGCGGTGCAGGGGCGCACCCGTGCGGGGCGGCGCAGGGGCGCAGCAGTGTGGGGCCGCGCAGGGGCGCGTCGCGGGGCTGCGCAGGGGCGCAGCGTGGGGCTGCGTAGGGGCGGTGGGGACACGGCGTGCACGTTGGGGGGGGGGGGGGGGGGGCTGTGGGCTGGTGGCTGGCTGTGCGCACGAGGGGGACGGGGGTGTGGTGAGCTCAGCCGCAGAGCGTCACCGTGTGGCCGACCGGGCGGAGGAGCGGCCGGGGTTGGCCAAAGTCGGCCGGGGAGCCCGGGGCGCTCGAGGTGTCGGGGGGGCCGCGGTCAGCACTGGGGCCCGCACCCCGCTCTGCGGGGACGAATCCCGCCGAGCATCATCCACGGGGGCGAATCATGGTGGAGGCAGGGGGAGTGCCGCACCGTCCCCTCGCGGCCGAACCGGACTGGGACGGGCCCCCGCCGGAGGGATACCGGGTGGGCGGGCGGGGCTGGGCACCGGGGCTCCGGGGCCCGGGTCCCTGGTGGTCGTGGGCCGGCGCGGGGGAGACCGGGCGGGCCTCTGGGCAGCGGCTGGTGAGGGGGGGCGTGGAAGGGCCGGGCGGGCTCGGGGGCGAACCCCGAGGGGCCCCCGGGGGTTGGGCGAGGGCTCCCGAGGGCGGCCGTTCCTTGAGCGGGGGGAGGGGGGTTGCTCCGTGCCCGGGCTGCGCAGGGGCGCAGCGTGGTGCGGTGCAGGGGCACAGCCGTGTGGGGCGGCGCAGGGGCGCAGCAGTGTGGGGCTGCGGAGTAAAAATTTTTGGTGGCATGGGGGTGTCCCCTGACCCCGGGACCAGCTAAGGGAGGTATAGGGGCCGCCCACGGGTCCCAAGAGCAATTTAGTGGGAGTACTTGGGTGTCCCGTGCCCCCCCGAGCAACTCATGAAGGTATTGGGGTGTCCCTCTAACCCCTTCAACAACTGAGAGGGGGTACTAGGGCTCCTCCTGGCCCCACAAGCAAACTAGAGGGACTGTGCCTGCGGGCATCTACATAACATAACCGATTAACCGCTGCACATGTGGCCAATAGCACTGCGGCACGGGCGGTGGCGCTGGTGGGCGTAGCGTGAAGCACTCGAGGGTACAGGGCGTACGCGGCGCCCAATGGCGTGGCGAGGCG